>CM024597.1:4706751-5906751 GCA_014182555.1 Eucalyptus erythrocorys | reverse complement strand
TCCAGAAAATAGAACATAGGAAGTTTTTAGCTTGTTCTTCTTCAGGCTATCTACTAAATGATCGTCTCATTGTCACAGTTGGTACCTTTGGTTATTTGTCGTGGTCTTCTTGCTGCTCAATGTTGCTGGTAAGTTGTCTAAGCACTGTCTGTCTTAGTTGGAACGTATGGTTGTGAAGAAGCTGTAATAGAGACATTATTTTCAAGTGATGAACAGTCTCGGAATAATTTGTGCAGGTTGGCATGCGTACTTCTGGATATCTTTCATCCCGTTGATTGTAAGTAAATGGAAATCCCAAGGTAATATGTAGAGGGTTCTCTTATCTAAATGGCTTATCGCTTCTGCGCAGCTTCTGCTGGCGGTTGGAACCAAACTGGAGCATGTGATAACTCAGTTGGCGCAGGAGGTTGCCCAGAGGCATGTAGCAATTGCAGGGGACTTGGTCGTTCAGCCATCCGATGACCATTTCTGGTTCCACCGGCCTCGGTTCGTCCTCGTCCTGATTCACATCATTCTGTTCCAAAACTCCTTTGAACTGGCTTTCTTCTTCTTCATATTGGTAAGGACAAGCAGGTCTAATTGTCAGTTAAAATTGATAATTCCAGAAGAAAAGAAACAGGACTAATTCTCTGCTGTTCTGCAGGTCCAATATAATTTCAGCTCCTGCATAATGGGTGAGGTCGGTTATATCATTCCAAGACTTATCATTGGGTGAGGCCTACACTAATCTCTTCAATCCATGCTTTGTACAAAGACTAATCGTTGACTCCTGACATCGAAATTTTGCTCATGTTCTGCAGAGTGTTTGTCCAGTTCCTTTGTAGTTACAGCACACTACCTCTATACGCAATTGTAACACAGGTTAGAGTCGCATCATACGGCTGTTACATTATTATACATTTGATTTGGGTAAACAATGAGACTGATGTGCTTTTAATTTGTTTGTGTTGATGTAATTTAGATGGGGACTTCGTTCAAGAAGGTGATATTTGATGAACACATACAGCTGGGGCTCGTCGGCTGGGCCCAGCATGCTAAAAAGAACAAGAATTTAAGAAAAACAGCCACCGATGGGTCTAGTACTCAAACGGGTTTGAAAGAGGGATCAGTGGGAGTTGAGCTGACAAAAAATGGCGGAAACGGTACTGAGATGGGGGATGCGGAAGCGCAAGAAATCAAGCAATCTCCATCTCCAATGTCCCCAACCTCCGACACGCAGAGACTGATGAAGCCGTGAAGTCAGTTCTTTTATACTTGACATTTACAATCAATCAATTAAGAAGAGCAAGACCGTAATGTACAATAATTCATCATACGTATCAGTATAAATTTTCTTTTTCTGTGTCAAATCATTATCAGTCAACATAGCAAGATTCGATTGCCAGTCGACCACAGAACCCAAATCTTTGAAAATAATTGGATAGACACATCCTGTGGATGAGGTGATGAATAGAACAACCATCAGAATTCAATGACCCAAATGCAAGCGAACCATAAATGTCTCATTTAATGAAACCATCAGTTGCTGCATTTGGCAGAACAACCTAACCATCACAAATTTGCAATGTGAATATTTACTAGCCCGGATGTCATCCGTAACTCCAGCAAGCTGAGGTAACCTGGAGAAGCACACAAGGATGACGTTTGAGGAGGAATGTGCCGAAAGGATGCCCTCAGCATCAAGAGATAAGTGCTGCACCGCCGAATTCGATCACAAACAAGGCCGACTTTCAACGTCTTCCTGTGAATTGTGTGATGTATCGTTTGGTGTGATTTAAATCTAAACCGTTCTCGCCCTTTGTCTGGACGATGAAATTCGCTGGTAAACAGGAGTGTCCCAACCGGGTACATTCCAGGAGGAAACAAAACATAGAAAAAGCTGAAGCACTTAGTCCAATATTGCAAGTAAACACATCACGTCACACACCCCAAAACCATTAGGTATAAGGGATGATACGGTTGTCTTTTTATACGAAGGATGTAGCCTCAAACTACCAAAATTCACCTTCCAAAAGTCTCGTCTATATCACTTTCATACTACTCATCATCACTGGCTAAAGAATCTGAAAAAAGATTAGAAGTAATGAGGTGAGGAACCATAGCTCAATGAATAATGCATCTCTTCTAAGTGAATCGAACACTCACTATATGCTTTACGAAACATGATATTACCATTCATCAATTCCAAAGCTAGAGTACCATATGTGTAAAATATTAAAAATAGATAATATCTTTCAAACAAATGTTTTTATATATAAGATCAATAACAATATTAATTCACAATAACAAATTAACTATCATTGGTATATTCTATTAATTAATCTCATTTAACCATACATTGATAGTCCATTCTATTGACTAATTTCAAATCATATGTAAATGATCTACTCAATTAACCAAACATAAATCGCATGTAAGTGGTTCACTTCATTTATCAAACTTGTGCTCAAATATCCAACAATGATCATGCATAACGCCTTGTGACAAGGCGGGCCCCTTGGCTAAGTCTTCAGTTGTAATGCTGATGGCTCGACCAATAAGGATATCTTAACTTGTGTGTGCGCATACCCACAGACTCTCAATAGGGTTCGTAGCGATAGTGACCATTTGATTGTTAACCTCCAATACAAAAAACAATCTAAAAACTATCTCATTGTCACGCCCCGACCTGCTTTAAGCACGTGGCAACCCTCACTTCCGTACTTATGGTCATTCGATTGCGACGTCTCAGGAGGTGTCACCGACCCAATTCACAAGAACGATAAATCACACAAGCAGAAATGTAAATAAATTTCCAACCATTGTTCAACAGGGATAGTTAAAAACATAATCATATATACAAGTGTCATAAGTCAACAATTCGTACACATCAAGTTCAAAAGTTAAACAACTAGTTTCACCACATTTGACACACTTGACCGCGCTGCCATGACCTCCTACAAAAGGGTTCGGGGTACACTTATGCCTTTAGTACTACGAGGGTGGTCCAAAAAGTGCTAGCAACCCCACTACTACCTAAGCCTCAATGGCCTCCGGGATCCATGGCTTCGGCTCGGCGATCGGCTTGGGGTTGAACTCACGGTCGGACACCTCCCCATCAGGAATGTTCCTATCCTTAGCATCCTAGCTAATGCCTCTCCCTAAGCCACCAACACCCAGTAGACTATCAAAGCCACCGATGGGACCATGGCTCTCGCCGCCCACCCAAAAGTACTAGGCCATGAATTGATGTGGCACGTGGTTAAGTAGACCTTCATTGACTTAGATGGTCATGACGTAACGCGTGTAGTGTGTGTCAGTCCCCTCCCGCTACAAGGTACTCTGTCACCTCCTAACTGTGCTTAACGGTGTCACGCCCCAAACCTTGAGTACGCAAACATCCCTCGATAGTCGATTAAATTGCAACGTCTCAAGGCGCATAGCCGACCTATTCTTTTTATCTTTTGATTAAACGCATGCAGAAGCAACTCAAATAAACACCTAGTCAATAAACAAAATAGCGATACTAAAACACAACAAACGATTTCCAAAAGCCGCACCTTTATTTATCCACTTGTTAACCCAAGGAGTTTAACATTTACATGCCTACAACAAAATGCAACTCCTACACGACCTATGAGCAAAAATGATCAGAAAGCTCAAGGTTAATTCTAGCTTCACTAATGGCAATGCCAGCTAAAAAATGTCACATTTTTTGCCCACCATAACCGCACTTGGTAGTTTCTCATGCTACGGCCCTGAACGATATAAATCTCAGCAAGTTAACAGCTTAAACCTTAATTAGGACGCAAAATTTGCCTCAATGGCAACTTAAACATGCATCACATACAAACTTACCTTGCCTTGATACACCCCTGCATATTAGCACATCTCACATGACAATAATAATACAACACGCATAAATAATAATCGGCACACAATCCATTATAGCCAAGCGCATTGTCAAACATATGTGTTCCAATTATTACAACCCCTTGGGCCATGGCCAACACAAGAGTCGGCAGTCTTCCGGTATGACTGGACATCGTCTTGCCTCATCAGGCACGGCATCATCTAGAATCCCCGCCTAGATGGCATTCCATAAAGTAGCATCGGTTCGGCCTCAACCGCGACTCGACATTAGGACCCCCGTCGGGCATTCGATAAAAATCGGGCATCGCTCCAAACTCCTGTTGGGTGACGGTTTCAATTAAATGACTACTCAAGCACACCATCAATCATGCCAATTTTTGTTGCCATTAATTAACCAAGAACAAAATACTTCATTTTCAAATAATCACTTTGGAAATTTTCCACCTTATAAAAAAAATCCTAGTAAAATATTCGCACGTGGTCACGTATTTGAAATCAACTCGTCAAACTTTGCACACTTCTATTTTAAAACCCCATTGTTTTATTTAGCACATAAAACTCGGCGCTCAAACCCGACACCTCAAACTTTGCCATTTAATTGCCTATAAAAACATTCTTTTGTAATAATAAGTGAAACTTATCATAGAGCAATCAATAACATGGCATTGCATGTGCAAACTATAAGAATTAAGCACAATCTCACCTGGAAAAAGGGGCATAAAATTCTACTTAATGGCTAATCTGTCATTAAGTTACACTAATCGTGATTAATTAAGCTAATAGTAATCATTTAGGCTAATTACAATTAATTAATTTAAACTTGATTAATTAACCTAACTGTAATTAATAAAAAAATTAATCGATGTTATTAAAATAAAATAATTAAACAATTAATTAAATAAATAACGATTAATAAATTTAATTAAATTAATTAATTTAATCACGATTAATTAATCTAATCGATTAATTACTTAAACTAATCACAATTAAAATTAATCTAAACAATCCTTAATCACAATTAAGAATAAACTAAGATTAACTAATATTAATCACAATTAATATTAAACTACCACCCCCTAAACGTAATTAACACCCTAATCCACAATTAGAAAGTTAACTCATCGATTTTCCGACGATGGTGTCGACAACGTGACGCTCGAGACTCAAACGGAGGCTTGATGGCGGTAACCGCAGCTCCTTTGATAGAATGGCTCAGTCATTCTTAGTGATGACCTAATTGTCACATAAGCGATTTCTAGGAAAAAAATTACCCAAAAGACTACATTGGATTTTTGCATAGTAATTTAAGACTATATTGGCAAAATTGAATAGCTTAGGACTAAATTTGCATTTGTACATTTGAGTAATTTTTCTAAGTGATTTACAAATTTTTTTCCTGGTCAAATAAATCAATGGAAAAATTGGTAAATTAGATAGAACCAAAAAAAATAGAAAAGGAAACTGAACTAAATTTGTGGTAACCCAAAACTTATTGAGAGCTTAATTTGAGAAAATTGGTAAATCACTTAAAATTAGATTAGTAATTTCATGTAAGAGTTATTAAAATTTAAGGTGCAATTAAGAAAGGTAAAAAAAGGTCAGTAAGCGATAAGAAAAGCTGGTAAAAGAAGAAAACTTGGTACTACAAAAAATAACTTTGATAAGTAATTCTATTTAGAGTCGATATCTAAATTAAGTTGGTAACTTAATCACAGAGAACTTAATAAGTCACTCTAAATGATGTTGGTTATATCTAAAAATAGTCAGTAAATTTAAGTTGTTGTGAAGAGTTGCAAATACAAGTTTGTAAATGACAAGAAAGTTGGCAAAGGAAAGGAAAAAACAAATTACTGTCAACAAGTGACTCAATGAGACTTGATAATTGCATCCTATATGGTGATTTTGGAGAAAAGTTGGTGAGAGTTCGTAAATGTACGGGCTTAAAAACAAATGCAAATAAGGCTTGTTGACCTTATAAAAAAGTTGGTAAATTAAAATAAAAATAAAAATTTGAATGTTGGGATTAGTACGTTAAATGAAGTTTATAACCCAAAAATAGTTAATAATTTAATTTTAAAAAATTGGTGAATCACTTCAATTTATGTGTGTGTAAGGAGGAACATTATCTACTGTCCAAGTAGAAAAAAATGGATGAATTTTGTTATGAAATACATGAATGAATGAAATGAATGAATGAATATTCATTATATTCATCTTATCTAATGTACTTATTATGGTACATTTGTATCATACATTCTAAGTACATCTTCCTATACAATGGATTTCATCTCCCTTATCATGTACATGTAGCATTTGATACATTGATATTAATGATAAGTATATTATTGTTCTTGACGCGCAGACCTTTGGAGTGTCATTAGTTAGCATAAAGGGACACTTAAGTGCCAAAAGTTACAAAAGTAATAGTTAAGTGCCAAAATCGAAGTAAAATGGATCACTTAAGTGTCACTCCGGCCAAAATGCGACGTGGCGATTTTTCGGCGAAGCAAGTGCAAAACGGCATTGTTTTGATGCGACGTGGTTAAAAAAAAAAAAACAATTAAGTTAAATTTAAAATTAAATTTATTTAAAAGATTTAAAAATAAAAAAATTTAAATATTAAAAAATTTTAAAAATTGTAAAATATTTAAAAATTTAAAAATTCTAAAATAAAAAGGGGGAGGGGGAGGCGACTCGGGGCTCGGCCCTTAGCCACCGTCGCCGCTTGGAAGGGCTGGCGATGGAGTGGGGAGGGTCGGCCGGGGTTGTCGGCCCCTAGCCCTTCCTTGCGGCGGTGGGGAGGCGGCGGTGGTTGAGGGCTCCTCAGCCGCATACCCCTTTTCTTTTAATTATTTGTAAATTTTTTTAATATTAATAATTATATTTTTAAATATTTTAAGTAAATTCAGTTCTAAATTAAATTTAATTAATTTTTACATTAATTTATTACCACATTAGCACCAAAACGACGTTGTTTTCGCATTATTTAGTCATATTAGCTTGTAAAACGGCGTCGTTTTGCACTTACTTTGCCGGAAATTGCGTCTGTCAGCATTTTGGCTGGTAGTGGCACTTAAATGTCACTTTCGTAATTTTTTGCACTTAAGTGTCTATTTGTGCCAACTTTTGGCACTTGAAACATATTTTTACCCTTGTTATCTTATAAATAGGAGTTTAGTCTTGATGTACAACAATCACAACAAAGAACAACACAGAATAATAGTGAGATACTGGAAATAAAATTCTCTCCTCTAGCTTTTTCTAGTATCTCTGGTGCTCACTTACTTTCTCTTCTCAATCTCTTCTCTATTATATATTCGCAACGCAACATTTTACAACACATTATCAGCACAAAGATCTACCGGCTAAGTAAGTATATTTTGTAAGGTGGGTATTCTTTTATTAATCAACTTATATTTCATCTTTTTCTATCAATTCTTCATTTTTATTGGCCCGAACCCAAATTTCAAATCTAAAAGTGTCCTTATGCTCATGAAGTAGCAATGGATATTTGGAAATCATTTTAATTAATTTAAGGATTTATTTTTGCAATGATTATGGCAAATATTGAAAAGCCCAAATTCTACATCCTAGAAGTGAGTGGAAAGAATTATCTATCATGGTGTCTTGACATGGAAATGCACCTCCAAGGGTAAGGTCTCACTAATGCAATTATAGAGGATGGAACCTCAAATGAAAAGGATAAAGTAAATGCGCTGATTTTTATTTGCCGTCAATTGCATGAGAGCCTACAAGCTCAATATTTATCCATTCGAGACCCTTTGATCCTGTGGATGAGGTTGAATGATAGGTATGATCATACCAAAACTGTTATCCTCCCTCAAGCACAATATGACTTGCAAAATCTCAGACTGCAAGATTTTAAATTAGTGTCTGAATATAATTCCGCTTTATTTGATATTATTTCTCGGCTTGAGTTATGCCGTATCAAACTCGCTGATGCGGAATTGTTAGAGAAAACTCTCTCTACATTCCATGCTTTGAATATTGTATTGCAACAGCAATATTGGCAATGTTAGTTTACCACATATTTTGAATTAATTTTTGTGCTTCTTACTGCTGAGCAAACTAATGAATTGCCGCTAAAAAATCATAATCTTAGACTTGCTGGCTCAAAAGCATTGCCTTAAACACATGCTAATTTTGAGAAAAATACTGGCCATTTTAAGGTTTATAAGCGCAAGTAAGATCATAATCCTAGAAGGGATGGCAGGAAATTTAACCGCCCCATGAAATCAAACTTTGGCCTGAATCATGGCAAAGAAAAGAAGCCAAAGAAGGTAATTAATGAAAGTATTTGTCATGCATTGGTCACGAACCTGTTGTACGTCAAGGCACTTTGTTGACCTATACCAAACATTTTTAAATAATATGGGCAACCATGGTGGGTCTTATGCCATTGAAATCAATCCTACTGCCATAACCACTATTGAGACCAATAATGTTTATGGTGGTGGGACTCCTCTTGCTCCTGAGGCCGCAAATGTGAGGACATCTGATTACTTTGATGAGGCATCATATTGGTAGATGATGATTTGATTTTTTTTTTTTTTTTTTTTTTTTTGGTAACGGTAAGAGAATGATGATTTGAATTTCGAATTTTATAATTATAATAATTTCTTTTTAGTTGTTTTGCTTTAAATTTATTACTTCTTATTGTTCTTTCATATGGTTTTGAAATGCTTATAAACCTTATATAATATTTATTTGACTCTATAACTAAGATGCAAGATTGATTAGCCCCATAAGTGGTTATATGGCTCAATTGCGGGGGAGATATTATGAACCATGCATTGTAGCATTGATATGTGGCAAGTTCACAAGATGTAAGATTGATTAGCCTCAGCAGTGGCTATATATGCATTGCACTCTTTTTTCTTTTTGTTCGTTTTTTTTTCACAGGGTTTTTTCCGCCTTAAATTTTTTAACGAGGCAATTAATACATCCATAAAAGGGAGAAATCATAAAGTTTGTGCTCTGTACTTTTTTTTTTTTTTTCTCTCTTGTCTAGTTTTTGTCCAACTGGGTTTTTTCGGTTTAAGGTTTTTAATGAAGCAGTATCATTCGATACACATTCATAATGATTACAATGAATATTCAAGGGGGAGTGTTATGAAATACATGAATGAATGGAATACATGAATGAATATTCATTATATTCATATTATCCAATGTACTTATTATGATACATTTGTATCAAATGTTTTAAGTACATCTCCCTATACAATAAATGTTCATCTCTCCTATCCAATACATGTGATATATTGATATTAATGATAAGTACATTTTGTTCTCCTATAAATACGAGTTTAGTTTTGATGTACAAAAATCACAATAAAGATCAACATAGAACAATAGTGAGATATTGGAAATAAAACTCTTCCCTCTAGCTTTCTCTACTGTCTCTGGTGTTCGCTTGCTTTCTCTACTCAATCTCTCTATTCTCTTTATTATATATTTGCAATGCAACATTTTACAACAAATTTAAATTAGTTGCTAAAAAAAGAAAAAGAAGTAAAGAGTAAAGTAAATAACTTTCATTAAAATGCATTGTGTATGTTTTCATTAAAATTCATTATGCGTAGACATCAGGAGTATTTACATAACTATCACTAATTATTAAATCTAAAATTTTTAAAAAAAATCGAAAATTATATTTAAGAGAGAGAGAGAGAGAGAGAGAGAGAGAGAGAGAGAGAGAGGGGGAGAGAGGGGAAGGGGACCGGGCCTAGCCCGGTCCTTTTCTGTTCTCTCCTCTGAATCTTTTTTTCAACTGGGCCCAAGCCCAGCCTCATTTTTCTCCCCAAGCCCGGCCCCTCTCTCTTTCTTCTCTTCCTCACGCCCTCATGCCGGTCTTGCTTTAGCAGAAAAGAAACGTACAAACCCAAGATCGCGAGCGAGATGGCGCGTGATCTGCGGGCCGGGGCTAGGCCGGCCAGCAAACTGGCGATGCCAGAAGCCATGCACGCTGGCCGGTGGCCCTCAAAAGAGGAAGAAGATGAGCGAGAGAAAAGCGGGGCTGAGTGAGCTCGAGAGAGTTTTTGGGAGCGAGAGAGAGAGATCGAGAGAGCTGGGGAGAGCGGAGAGCGACTGAGGGAAAGCGGAAGGGCTTCAGCCGACGCCTCAATCGTGCGTGGGCTCGATTTAGAGAGTGACGCTAAGAGAGAGACCAAGGAGATCACGACCCACGAGTCAACGCTCCTCTTGTCTTGGTGCTGTTAGCCTATCACCACCGCTGGCCATGGGAAGCACAAGTGATGAGCTCCATCAGCGACGATTCTGGCTGCTCTTCGTTACTACACAAGTGACGTTTTGCTGCTCTTCGTTGCTGGTCGTTTCCTGAACCGCTCATTGTTGCCGGAGGCCAGCCCGCTAGTCGCCATACGCCGTAGCGCCCCACCCGAACCAGGTAAGTTCCCTCGGCCTTTGTGTTGCTCTCTTCCTCGGGTACACCAGGCCAGAGCTCGTGGCCGTCCGGTTCGCGCGAGCTCCAACCTGCATCCCCTTACTTTTTGTTTCCGATGTCTTGTCTGTCGTGTGTCGAAGATCCCGTTATGGTTCGAGCTTCGGTTGAGCCAAAAACACCTCGTTATAGTAGCGCACCTCATGTGTTTGAAAAATGTCCAAGAGAGAACCGAGAAGCAACCCGGGTTGAAACTTGGTTTGATTCTTGCTTGCAATTTCATGCGATTTTCGTGGAGCGATCGTGTATTCTTGAGCCGGGGGAATTTTTGTGGCCGAAAATGGTTTGGCCGCCGGAGTTCGTGGCCGACGGTGGTCATCGCCGGGCGGGGTAGATAACCGGTAGACAGTGGTGGTTCGGCGGTGGAAGGGTCGCTGGTTGCTATGCCGGTGTTGCTGTCTGGGTGAAGTTTTGGGGGGAAGACGTGCAAGGAGGCGTCGGGAAGAAAAAGACCATAGACAAATAAAAAATAAAAGAAAAAACAAAAGAAAAAGAAAAGTACAGGAGAAGTAAAAAGTATAACAAAATATGGAAAAAGAAAGCGAAAATTTGCTTCGGGAAGGAGGAGTGCGGAGAAATGCAGTGGAAAAGACAAAATGGTGGAGGATAAAAAAAAAATTACGAAAATCATTAAAATTTTTTAAAAAATTAAAATTATTATTTTTTCATTCGGGACCCCCTTTTCCGGAATATAATATAATATTAAATATATATTTAAAAATTTTCAAAAATTAATTTTTTTGAAAAATAATAAAAATTCAAAAAACTTTCCGAAAATTCAAAAAAATTAATTTCAAATGAATCTTGATGAAAAAGAAGATCAGTCTATTTTTGTATTTAATTTAGGTGTTGTCTCTCATTCTGCACAGCTTTTGCTCATTGTGGGCAATATTTTGGAAAGTAAAGAAAGGATCTCCTAGCAAAGAAAGAGTGGATCTGGTTGATGAATTTTCAGATGACAATCGCTGGTTTGGTCGGCCTCATCTCATTCACATAGTGCTGTTCGAGAACTCTTCGGAGATTGCTTTCTTCTTCTTTATATTGGTGGCCATAAATAACTCAAATTGTCATTATCAACAAGAATGTTAAGCAATGTTCGTGCTGAAAGCCAATAAAAAATCGACATGTGTCCATGATGCGGTAGATAAATGAAAATATCAAAATTTAGCTTCTGTGTTTTCTCTTTCATCTTCCTCCTTCGTCTACTGCCATCTCCTTCGTTCGGTCACCGGCGGAGTCACCGGTGCTGCGTCACCGGCGTGTCGCCATCTGCCACCACCTCCTTCATTCAACCACTTCTGCTTAACACCGGTGTCATCGCTCGAGACCTTCCCTCCACAGAGCAGAGTTGCCGTTCCCGGCCGGCCTTCCATTGACAAGCCATAGCCTCAGATCTGGAGCTCGTCCTAGAGATAGAAGATCAACGAGTTCCTTTAGATCTCCACCATCTCATCTCAGATTTACCCTCCTTTCTCGATCCCAACTCAATTCAACATCGACCCACTCTCTCGCTCCCTCAAAGTTTATATTTTTATCCCCAATCCGATGCGTAAATGAAGGCTCCTACCGTGTGTCGGTGACCCGAGCAAGACTGAGATGGGAAAGCACGCTCTCTGCTCCGACCTCGTATGTCACTTGGGCTGATTATGTTGGCCATGGGTCTCGCTCTCGAGCTCAGGGACTAATTCTCTCTCTTCCCCCTCTGAGGAAGCTCTTTTCTGAACAAAAGATAAAAAACAGAGGATGTTTCATACTATGGACGGGGCGGTGCTCTTTGGATGAAAGGCTGAGCGACGGCTCATTCGACGAACAGTAGTGGCTGGCAGGAGGTAGCGCCGGCAACTCCACCGGTGCCCAAATAAAAGAGATGACGGTGGACGGAGGAGGAAGATGAGAGAGAAACCACAGAAGTTCAATTTTCATTTTTTATTTATTTATGTCATGGACATGTTTCGACTTTTTTTGGACTTTTGGTACGAAAGTATATCCCACGGCAATCTATGACGTGATGATATCTAGTCACTCAATACTTTTTTTTTTTTTTTTTTTTGATGATCCATGGAACCTCGTATGGTCAGCAGGCGGATGTAAACCACTGAGATGACATGTGTTAGCCACCACACTCGTGTCACCGGTTAAATCATCCAAATGCGACGCTCGGGAATCAAACTCCTCTTGCGTTAGGGGGAGAAGCTTGCCGCCCAGCGCCACCTAGACAGGAGGTGTCCCTCAATACTTTTTGCCCCTTCAATTTTGTCAAAACATGATTTATATTCGGTCTTGCACCTGGTTCCATTTGTGCACAAGACTCCGCAACCTTTGCTGTTATCTCAGTTGAGTCGATTTCGAATTTTTCTTGTACCTTTGGATCGACAAATCGGCGTATATATCCACTTTTGAACTCGGAATTGCTCATTCACTTATGGGCACGCTATTTCCATCTCCACTGTTATTTTTTATTTTTATTATTAGTTTATTATTATTATTATTATTATTATTATTATTATTATTATTTTTTACTGTTATTGATTGCTAGATATCCTGAAATTAGCTCAAGGAGCATGATGCTGAAACTGTAGAGGTCACTTTTCTTGTTTAATTCATCAGCAAATGGTCCATACCTACTCAGTATACAATAAGAACATGGATTATCGGATTTTCTATGCATACAAAGATTGAGAACCATCTCAACAAGCTATTACTTGAGGGGAGGTAGCCAGGTGTGCCCAAAGGACTGGTTGACTTGTAAGTGCCATTTTCAACTGCCAAAGCTCTTGAAAGACCGAAGTCGGATAGTTTGGCTTGTATGTTTTCATTCAACAAGATATTTGAAGCCTTGATGTTTCTACGGATGATGGGCTAGACACAACCATTATGGAGATAATCCAAACCTGCCATTCTTTCAAAATTTCCTTTAACCATGGCAAATGCAACGTGGGGAAAAATTCACAATTACGCACATCTCATATATGTACCCCGTGCTATGTCTACTACAATTCGTAGTCTCCTATCCCAAGTCAAGACATTTGGCTTGGTGCCTGCTAAACTGACATCCTCACGGTGGGTTTTAAAAAAGTATATGTTTTGTAGGATTATTCGGAGAAAACAGAAACATACAATAATATGATAAAGTACTTGATAATGGTTGTTGTAGATTTTTGATAGCCATGAATTCGTATACGAACACCATATTTTTGGATTCATCACAACATCCAATTAGAGAAACCAAGTTTCCATGGTAGACGGTCATTAACAGTTGTGCCTGTGAAATTATGAATGTGCATTTCATATTGACATTGCCATAGCATTGGATTGAGCTGTCAAATAAGCATATGATCGAATCATTCTATCTAACCTCAGCTCGAAATTGCTTGCTCCCTTGCCATGTTGATTTAGAGAGCACCTTCACAGCAACTTTTGTGTCTTCATTCAGTTTACAAAGATATACTTTTCCAAATGCCCCTTCTCCTATCTATGTTCCAAATTTCTCGATGATCGTCAAAATCTCTTCATACTTGAAAATTGTTAATCTGCTTATTTACCCATTGGATTCTGCATACAATCTTACAATGAGTACTCTATGACAACGTTTGAATATTGCCAAGTAGACTTTCAAGGTAAATCATCTTAAGATAACTCCAAATGTGTGATCAAAGGGGGAAAAATGTAACGGACAGGAGAGGACAAAAAGCGAAAGATTCAAGCAGCGGTTGCAGATCAAGATGCAAATATCCGGGATTGCACGGTCAAATTCTTTCCCAAGGGACCATTATACTAAACAAAGGAAACTGAATTCTCCAGTTGACACAGCTTTACCACTTGCTTGTTGTCTAGTTGAGTTTGTTGGAACATCAGATTCATATGCTTTTTAGGCCAATGACTTAATTTTGAAGAACATGCCAATGTTGTCCGTTCTTTGATTCTTCTTTTCTTCATTCATGACTTGCTCTTAGTCACTTTATTAGCAACTAGTGAAGCAAACCATTCCGGAATCTATGAAGTCAGAACAACCAAAATGGTGATGTGCCTTGAAAGTGATCTAGAATCAACCATTCCCTTTTCCCGGAATATCATAGCATGACAAGAGAAGCTCACAACAAGCGAAGTGTGGGAGCAACAATGTGATGGGCTTTTATGTTTTGATGGGCTTATTTAAGTCCGTCCGCCCATGTTGAGCCAAAATCCAACCCATAAGTGAATGACCCATAGAAGAAGAGTGCAGTTACTGTAGATAAAAGAAAAATGGGGATTTTTGAATAAAAGAGAAAATCTGAGCAGTTGCTACGTAATCTGAAAATAAGAGAAAACACGTTCTCTTGGTTTTCTACGCTTTCTCAGTTTCTCCCCAAAAATAGTATGCTGCTTTTGAAGAATAGTATCAAATTCCTCATCAAACTATGACAACGGTGTTTAATCTGTGAAAGACCATGTATGTTCGATTCTATAATATACTTTATGATCAGTGTAACATGTTTTTTGGGCTTGTTTACTGCGTTTGTTTTTCGGTGTTCAATTGAATATTGGATCGTTTTTGGGAATATGTTTCCCAATATTGGCATCAGAGCGATGTTGTTCATGTTTCCCGATTACTGTTGATGTTTATGAATTATTTTTGGTTGAAATTTTGTGAATTGTCGCTGTCGGTCGCTCAGGGACGGAAATCTTGACACCCGTACTGTTCGTCCCTCCTTTCTAATTTTCCATAAATTGAAACTCATTTTTGATAGTGAAGGGTCGTAGTTCTCGTCGAGACGAGAAAAACAACAGGTTGCATGCCACCAAGGGCCACTGGACGTGCCGTCATGCACAGCCTGAAGATCTGGCGTCGTCAGCACGTGCAACGCACGTGTCGAGGTAGTTCCTAGGCACATGTAATATAGGCACGAGCAAGGCAAACCGTAGGTGCGTGCAACGCATGTGCATGGTAATTGCACGTGCGTGTGGCACGCGTGCGGCAACCGTTGGCGTGTGCGCACACACGCCAGCTGACGTCATTATGACGTCAACGATGATTGCTTGGGCACATGCCGGTGACGTCACGATGACATCACCTAGACCGTTCAGTTTGACCCGACCCGACCCGTCTAGCCCAACTCGATCCGTTGATCGCGCTAACTGTTGACCGTTGACTTTGGTTGTTGATTGTTGATCGGCGTTGACTACTGTTGATCCGGTGCTGACCATCATTGACCAGCGTTGACCATAGTTGATCGGCATTATGAAAAATGTATATACCATCGTCATGTGCATGGTACGCAAATCTCTTTCATTGTGGAAGCACAGAACTTATAATGTGATTCACGTATGATTTTACTTTTTTTCCTTTGGGGGCCCAAAAACAATTCCCTTGTGCTTTTACTTATAGCTTGAGCATGAAAAGCATTGGACTCATTGGAGGATCCACTATCACGAACAATAAAAGATGACTTTTGCTTCAATAATGCAGATTAAAGAAATTAAAAAGTGAAGATTTTTGCATTAGGAAATGCGAGTTTTGCTTTCCCATTTATAGATTGAAAAGATGCCAAAATCCATTTCATTCATCGAGAAAAAAAAATGTTGACCATCATAGTATGAATGCTTTTCCTATTCAAAAAGAGATTTTTATCGTGGAAAATTTTTCTTAAAAAAAAAAAAGAACATTAGAGTGGAGTCATCCAAAGTTAAAAAATGTTTAAATAAAAGCATGATGAAGCACGGTTATTTTCTCAAAAGAAAACTTAAAATGGATATAATCTCGAGCCTGAAATGACTAACTGAATCTCAAACGAGCCTGAAATGACTAACTGAATCTCAAATAAAGGCACTAGCTGCTAAATCCTCACCAAGCGATGAGCACATGCATTTCACATGCTTTTTACCAAGCCATCGTTGGGGCATTGGAGCCTTTTTTTGTTTTTTTTTGTTTTTTTTCATTCTTCTTTTTATTTTTTTCCTGTTGCGGCTTTCCTAGATGTGAATCTTTAGGGAAAGTTAATGGATTATTAAGCTTACACTTAGCATGGACTTTCTCAAGAACATGCCAATTGCAACTTTGGGTGGATTTAATTTAATCATCTAACCATGCAAATCAATTCAAGTTGGAGTTATCACTAATCTATTATGGGTCTATTAGAAACTCAAGCAATTTGTAAACTAGATATTTATGCATATGAGGACTTGGTTACGTTGGGTAAATATAACATCATTTTGGTACATTTTCTCTTTATTAAAAAATATTTGCAAGTAATTTGAGTTAATTTTAAGCTTAACCACTAACACGTAAGAGATGACCATGTGGCCCTACAAACAAGAAATTAATACTCAATAATTTAAGCAATAATTAAATTACTCGTGGAGATGGAAAAACCTTGATGTGCTAAGCAAAGCTGCCAATGAATGTTTTGCAAAATATTAATTGAAGACCAAGCAACCACTTGAATTTGATTTATGCATGACTTGACATGATTTCTAGATATGATTAAGAGATGCCAATTTACTCCTTTTGCATTTTTCCTTATAGACATGATATCTAGATATGATCAAGAGATGCCAATTTACTCTTTTTGCATTTTTCTTGTTTAACATGAACATAATTAAACTTAAATGCTATGACTACGTGAATTCTAATTTAGCATGTATTGATGAACTAACATGAAATCTCGAATGACAAGTATGCTACATTGGAAAATCTGCACAAATTATCCGAAAAGGACTTACATGGAATTTGGCATAGGGTTTTTTGATTTGATTAATAAAGTTAAAAAATTTATGGCTGAATTGGCATTCGTGTGATAGGTTTATAATTAATTTGGAAACTTTCCCTTCTCTGTTGATGGCAATGGGACTTGCACAATGTACGACGTACAACAACCAAGTAAAACAATGCATGTATAGAGACTGGCCAAGATGTTCCGCTTGCAAATAATGGAGAAGACTTGACTTGCACGAATATAAATGAAACAAAAAGTATTACAACAACCAACTCAGTGGATACAAACTAGCCTCCCTTTCTCTAAAGCCACTTTTCCCCCTTATTAGGTTGCCCTACATAAAATAAAATGTGTCGGTGAATACTTTCACCATTGAAAAACAGATATTTTGATGTGGGATATGAGAGTGTGGGTCACCAAGAGTCATTTCATGTTGGGAATGCAATGACTATATTCTTGCTTTTTATGTTCCACCAACTCCTTCATAATTGAATTCTCAAATCATTCAATATGCTTAATTGGACAAACGTTATCTAATTTTATGCCAAGAGATTTTGTTTGAATAGATGAATCAAGAAATTTTTATTCACTTTTTCTGTAATATCTATTTTTAAACTTCACTCTTTGGACACGACCTAGGTGGCGTGCGACCCAAGTGACCGTTGCTTGCTTGCAGCCTTAGGCGGTCCTCGCTTGGGTCTTGCAAGGATCACGTGACCGTGAGACCCAAGCAACGATCGCCTGGGTTGTGCGCCACCTGGGTCACCCGAGGTCATGCAACCTCCACTAACCTTGCCAGGGTTGCGCGACCCTCACCACAAGTCCCCGACAGTGGGTGACCTCGATCGATGACTGCTGGAACTAGATTTAGCTCGCTAGTGGTTGTAACCCTTTGTTGGACTAACAAAGGGTGTAGTGCTTTTTTAATTAAAAGAGAAATGAGAGACAAAATTGGAATTTTGAAAAATTGATAAGGGTAATTTTGGAAAAAATGAGTTTCAGTATTTGGTCAAATACTGAAAGCCCAATGCTAATTTCTACTAGCATTGGGCCTTCAACCTTTCTAATATCAGCTTTCACTTGAAAGCTTCTTTAAAATTATTGCCAAACGGTTCAGTATTTCCCTAAGAGACTTTGAAAGCTAAAAGTCCACGGAGAATATTGAACCAAATGCATCATAAGTAACTTTATTTTAGCTATGAGGATGATGACCTTGGTTTCTATTCTTGCGTTGCTTTCACTTTAGAAAGTCGAAAGGGATGAGCACCTAGCTAAGAGACACAGACGAAACTTCTTTCATTATTCCAAGTAAAGCATAGAAATGAAGAATTTCTAACTTACTTTTTGCCTTTGGAAAGTAAATCTATTCTTGTGAAGTCACATCATGCTGGACTTAGTGCGAAGATCATTCAAAACACGTGTTCCCCACGAAATCATCTTTTTGGTTAAAAAATATATCCCAAACAACTTTAATAATGTGATAGGACAACACATGATTATCTTCTCATCAATAAGGTGAATAGTGAGTATTATTGACCATGGGGTCTACATTGTGTTCTTCCATTCATTCAAGTGCAAGTCAAGTCTCCTCCATTATTTAAGCTTGAATTATCTCAGCAAATAGATTGCTTTCTTTGTGTGGGATTGTACGTTCTGTGGGTAAAGGTAGATTCCTTTTCCATGGTGGAGATTTTTCATATCTATGATAACATTCTCATCAATTCCTATTAATTGTCAAATGTAAGATTTGTTAATTTGAAACAAAGTCGAAAAGTTCATAGTTATTTGTGTGGACAAAAAAAATGATCAACTTCTTTTATTATCATCAATAAGTGACAAGTTCAGTCGATCTTGTCAATGAAGAAGGCCCCCACAAATTCAAATGGATGTAGTCCACCGTACCTTAGTCATCTGAACTGTCGTGCTGAACCGCACTCTATGCTCCTTGCCTTGAAGGTGCTTTTTGAATCATCGTGGCAAGGGTGCAACCATTTTCAAGCAGGGGTGAGATATAATGCTGCAACCATTTGCTTATTTAGGAATTTGCCCATACGCGTAGTAAAGCCACATTCATGATAATTGGGCACAATTCTTAACAATTGGTTATAGTGGAAACTTGGTTTCTCTAATTGGGTATTGTGATGGCTCTAAAAAGGATGGCGTTAATCTATAAACTTATGTTTAACGGAAACCTACAACAACACTGACCAAGCACTTCATTGTATTCTTGCATGTCTTAATTTCCTCCAAAATAATTTCACGAATACCTGTTTCTTTCTCGTGTATGATGCGAAGATATGCTGATCTATAACACAAGCCATGCCAAATGTCTTGACGTGGAGGTAGAGAATGCAAATTGCTACAGATGTAGAACAAAGTATATAAATGACATATCCATTATTACCACTTTTGCTTCTTCAGATTGGCATTATTAAAGAAGATTTTGAAAGAATTGCAGGTTTGGATTATCTGCATAATAGTTCACTTCTCTAAGGACTTGACGGAATAAAGGTTATGTATAACATTGATAAAGGGCTCAAGAACTCAAGGAGATTCCTTATCCATGACTTGGAAATTGCCTTCTCATCCGCGTTCTGATGTTTCTGTTGCAGGAATCAATCAGTTGGGTTGTACAAGAAAAGTGATATTTGTTGTTTTGGAATCGTCCTGTTACCTGCTAAAATTTATTGTTAGGGAAAAAAATCCTATTTTCTAGACATGAAAAAAGAAGAATATTGGAAAAGTCTCTTAGCATGAAAAGAAGGATAAAAGCCACTAAAAAACTCCAAACTATGGTAACAGCGATACATTTAAACTAACTTTTTTTTGTGACACAAAAAAACCCAAACTTGTATCGGTGTGACATTTCATCAAAATTCCGTCACTGAGGACCGTAAAAAATTTGCATATGGTGACACCAAAAAGCAAATATTGTTGAAGGAAAACAATGTTATTTTGATTGAAAAATCATTTGATGGAATCTTGATGGAGGGTAAACGTTTTGGGTTTCTTATATCACAAGAAAAATTTTAGAATAAATGTGTCAAAGTAAGTATAGTTTGGGGTTTCGATATAAAAAAAAAGGTTGAGAATAAATATCTCACATTGAATATAATTTAAGATTTTTTGTGATTTTTTCTCCAAAAATAAGTGTGAAAAAATATAGACACTTGATTAGCGGCATGGTCGTAGAAGTCAATCCTTTCTCTAGTTGCCTTAAGATCAATCTTATTCCATTGTCGTACGTAAATCTATTATTTGGGGTCGGCATGAAACATGAACAATTTGAAAAGCAAATCATTATCACAAATGCACAAGCCGTTCATCTCATATTACACTCCTACTTTCGTCTTATCACTATCCAAAGAATTTTATATTAGATCTGTGGGACCTGGACTTTCTGTTCTTGGGCAGCTTTCACTTTAGAAAGTCGAAAGCGATAAAGCACCACCATGCTAAGAGTATTAGACGAAACTTCTTTCGTTATTCCAAAGAAAACAGATAAATTAAGAATTTCTAACTTCCTTTTTGGCTGAGGAAAGTAAATCTATACTTGTGAATTCACATCATGCTGGACTTAGTGTGAAGATTATTCAAAACAAAGAATCAAATCATTATCACAGTAAAAAATTAAATTAATTCTGATTTACCCTGCTCTCGAGCTCTCCATCGAGATCATCTTTTTGGTTGAAAAATATATGCCCGAACAACTTTAATAATATGACGGGACGAAGTAGGAATAAGGTGAATCATCATGGGGCCCACATTCTGTGTTCTTCCATCGATGCAAGTGCAAGTCAAGTCTCCTCCATTATTTAAGCTAAAAGGATCTTTGCAAATAGATTGCTTTCTTCTTGCGGAATCATATGTTTTGTCAGTAATTATAGATTCCATCTCCATGGTAGAGATTTTTCATATCTAAAATAACATTCTCATCCGTTCTTGTTAATTGTCATGTGCCGGATTTTGTTCATTTGAAAACATAAGTCTATAAATTCATATTTCTTCGTGTCGACACAAATAATTGGCCAATTTATTTATTTATTATTATCAATAAGCAGCAAGCTCACTCAACCTCATGACTGGAGGTTAGTATATACTGGGGCACCTCCTTTTGGTTGCACTTGAGGAGGACCCCACAAGTTTGAATGAATGTAATCTATTGTACCTTGGTCCTGCGAATTGTTGTGCTGACCAGTAGTTTGTGCTGCTTGTCGAACATGCAATGTTTGCAAAAGTCCATCTTTCAAATTTCAAGCCTATACAGAAGACCCGCTCACTCAAAATGTTCATACCTCTTTCAGACATGTGGATGATAACTTTCAAAGCCCTAAACTTTGAAATAAATTGACATCCTCGATAGACTAGTAATCTGAAAACCAATCCCTATATGATGTAATGTGGTATGTGAATCAAGAATTCATAATCCACTCCTCTCTGGCATTATCCACCAGATTCAGTAGTATCACACATCTAGGCTATTTCAAGATATCAACTTTTTCTTTTGCCTTCATAGTTTGAGGAAATTTATCATCTCCCTCCAATGCTAAATCCATACACTATGGCTGTAACATTAGACACATCTTAATGTACCACAGATTAAAATCATTCTTGCCAGTAAATTTCTACAACTCAAATTTAATAAAATCCATAATGATAATTGCATATAGACAAAATTTTCGCAGTAATTGATCAATAATAAACCGTTACAATTAACGTGAAAGCATGAACAAACGAACGAATCAAGCATGAAATAAATTGTAGAAATAAAATTTAACCACATTAGATCGAGATGGTTCCACAATAGAAGATTATAATCGCTTGAAGGCTCAACTATCAAGTGTTTCCTGATCCTAGAAATCCAATTCACGAGGAACAATCACAAGCAAGGAGATTTATTTATTTATTTATTTTTACGTTCTCAACTCTTTGAATGATGATTCTTAAAAACTTTCTAGGGTTGTCACAAGTTGTGACTTATAAGGACTTCAAAATAGGGTTTCAAAAATGTTTGGATTCGAGATCGCATTGTTGGGTCGGGTGTCTAAGCGGAATGCGCCCAGACCACCGGACACTACGTTGGAAACTGCATTTGAGCCTTTGAGATCTGTTGAGTGCCCAGCCGGTCTTAGCTGGCCACCGGACGATGGGCGGAACCCCGGCCACTTATTTGCTAGGTGACCACCTAGTGGTCGGACATGTCTGCACTAGGCGGGCCTTCTTCTCGCATCCCCTGATCATCCGTGTCCATCTTAAAGTTGCTCGGCAAACACTTTTGAGTGTCCCGAGAAACGTTGAACTCATGTCAATTTCAAATTAATCATAATTAATTTCGAGCCAAAACCAACGAATGCCATTTTCTCAAACTAATGTTTGACTTCAATTTCAATGCATTACCTTGCTAGAGAAAGAAACGTGAAAACTAAACTTTGGGGACTTCAGACCGAGAGAAAGAGCTCTTGTTAAAAAGTAGTTTAAATTTTGTTGAGCTGAGAAAATTTGTTCAAAAAATCTTAAAACTGTTACATTTTTGTTAATTCAGTTTTAAACCTTTCTATCATGCCTATTAAGTCCTAAATTTCTCACGTTCGACCAAATGATTTCATCTGGCCAATTTAATTGGAAAATCGCTAACATGGACGCTAGTAGTCACATAGGATGGTCGGCATTAATATAGACAATTTTGTAAAAAAAATTAGTTATTTTTTATTTCTCTTCTTTTTTCTTTTTCTTTATTCATTTTCCTTTTTGTTTTACCAAGTCCAGTGAGGATCGCCAGTTGATCCTCATTGGGATTGAAAGAGAAAAAGGACAATAAAAAATAAAAAATTTACAAATTATAAAAACTGTGTAGTTTAACAATTGTGTAATGTAAGACAATTGACATTTATCTCAGCGATTTTCGACTAAAATTGACTAAATTGACTTAATTGACAAAATGTGAAAATATTTAGAATTCAATTGATAAACTATAAAAAAATTTAGGACTCAATAAATAAAATTAAAAGTTTAGGAAATAAAATAAATGGTTACTCAATAAATGGGTATTACATATTTGTAGGGCATTTGTGAAAAATAAAAAGCGAGAAATAACTATTAACCTTCGTTATTTTTTTTTTTTCAATATAAAGGAGAAAAATCGTATTTGAGTTTTAAAAGAGAATTCTATTTCTAATATAAACATACTGCTTGAATACGACAATATTTTTGAAGAACTGGGTTTAATTAGCCCCCATGGAAGAATTGGGTAGTTACAATAATTATCCTCAATTATTTTTTAATAAAAATTTGTATCATTGAATTTCAAAACTCAATTTTGCCCTATTCTCGAAATCATACTATATATTTCAGAAGACACAAACTTTCATCCCATTACAAAACAATCTTAATGCTAACAAAATCTGAAAAATGTTCTCATTTCCATCCCCGTAAATCTTTAGATTCTCAAAAATGACGCACACAAAACGATGTTACATTAGGCGCAACTAAGCCTCGTGTCTTAGGCCCAAAACTCATGCTTACAAAATTAAGTTTTTTAAAGTCCTTTTACTTATTAAATTTCATATTTGACAGTATACATTTATGTCTTAACTATATATTTACCACCTTATAATTGAGATAATCTCTACCATTTAGTAAAGATATTCGAAGCGATTCGATCCCACGGAAAATAGTGACAATTAGTAGGAATGGGTCATGATATTGTGTACAATGTGTCATCCTCCTCTTCTTTCCCCCTTCCCCCTTAAGTGAACACATGAATATGGGTTTTGCCCAGGAGAGCGAAAGGAAAGTGAGAGCGGGGTCGAGGATAGATGGGTGATGAGAAAGCGGATGAGTGATTCGGGAACCGATCATAATAACGACTCGTTCAATCAATTGTTTTCGACAAGGAAAATTTCTTGCGTCGATGCGATCATGCAATTATCAATGTGAAATGTGCGATGAAAGACACGACCATGTGTAGCCGGCCAACTTCAAAAATGAAAGGATCGATTGACTCGATGCTTACAAAGGCTTAACTGAGGTGGGTTTTGCCTGGCGTGTCCCTATCCGCAGCGAGGCATAAAGAGGGACTTTAGTAAATTTAGCCAAGTTGGAAAAGCCACTTCGCAAGACTGATGCGACAAATGATGAAAGGGATGTTCAAAAATAGGTTAAATTGTGATACCCAAAAATGATACATTGCTATATTTTTAAGGAAAACAAAAATTGTGCGACTCTTTAGGTGTATTGCTAGGTTCAACGTTAGTGTGAAAATACTCTAATACCTTTAAAGTCAAACGAGTAAAATTCGTGTTTAAAATGGATTTTTTAATTAATTTTTTTCACATATTAATTATCCAACGATAATCGTTATTGATTTATTTTGTCGTCTACAGTGGTTCTCATGAAAATCTAGGAATAGTTACGCACGTCACTGTCCTGATTCTTACCCCTGAAGTTGCTACTGTCCCTAATTCGGTTCCCCCTCCGAAAGAAAAGACACTGGTTTGTTGACTTAAAGCCTGGCCACGATACGAAGGGAAGGCCTATCTTTGGAGATTTTTCCAGCTTTTTATAATTTTCATTTTATGACTTTTTCTCTGAAAGTTGAAAGTTAAAAAAAAAAAAAATACTTTGGAATTTTGAAAAGTTATGATAAACTTTTACATGATTTTGCATATCAATTTGTAAAATTTTATAAGATTACATTGGTTTTGTTCTATATAAAAATCAAAGCATATTGTTTTGAGTGCTTTTTAACTTTTTACTTTTGGCTTTTCTCATATTTTATGGTGAAAGCACTTTTTTTTTTTTTTTAGTAATATACTTGATAACTCAAAAATAGTCTTATATTGACATGTGTATATTTACGCATCACGTTTTGGAATTTCGGATGGTATTTTAAATTTTGATGGGAATTAAAAGATTGTTTTTGACATTACGAAGTCTTGATAAACAATCAATGAAAATCGTACTAAACAGGCTACCTTCTACATCTGCTTGAATTTTATCCAAAATAAAAAATATATATTATTAAAGTATCAAAAGTTATGAAAAATCTTAAAGATTCTCAGTGCAGACTTTTCATTCTTTTGAAATATTTTATGTATTTTGGGTTCCACATAAATTTAACTCCGTGTTTAGGTGCGAAAAATATTATGATAAATAAGCCAAGCAAGATGCGTGGAGATTTCATTACTTGATTTTATGCTAGGGCATGCAACAATAGAGGTCAACACACCTAGGTCAACTAAATCTTAACTCAAAATATAATCCATGCATTCAATTATAATTCAACCCAATAGTTTAGTTGCTTCATCTCTAGTGTTAGAATGTTTAAATAATAAACCACGCCTCCATCTAACAGCTTAAGCTTTTAGAATAGTTAGCAGTGATTTCACAAAAATCTAACACGGTATCAGAGCAAGTAGGTCCTGAGTTCAAATCTTTCAGGCCCCTATTTCCCTCCCCAATTAAATTTCCACACTTAGTACCATGCCTCCATCTAACAGCTTAAGCTTTTAGAACAGTTGGAAGTGGTTTCACAAAAATCTAACATCTAGCAATTATCTAATACGGAATTACAATTCATGATCACTTTCGCTCATTTTCGAATTTGAAAATCACATGACAAGTACATCATCATGAAAGTCTAGCAGCAGCGTGAAACGATCACAAATCCAACCAAATCCGTTCTCATATCGAGTCAAATTTTTAGAAATAAAAAAAAAAGAAAAAAAATGCAGAGATTTTCTCAAGAAAAACGTGACCCACCAAATAATTTTAGGCATATTTTTAGGGAAAGAGTTGGTATTTCGGTCTTTAAAAAATGCATTTTCGACCCAACTTATGTGTAAATTCCAAAAGATAAATTCTTGTGTCTGTGATATGATGGTCATGCTCAGTATATTGTCCATAATATTACAAATATATCTTGAGTTTGGACTTGTGAAGGAAACTAAATCTAAGTATATTTCCTCATTTAAGTAGGTTTCCTAATTTGGCTAGTTGTTTTATTGTAATGACCAGTGTTATGTATATATAAGGGATGAAATTTTACGCGGTGGACACGCTGGAGCAAACAAGATAGTGTTGGGATTTTTTCTCTGGTGATCAGATGCAATAATGGTATATATCTAAAGTTTGAGCTTATGAAGGAAACTAAACCAAGCATATTTCCTTGTTTGAGTAGTTTTTTAATGACTAGCTTTCCTAAGTGGATATATATAAGATGGTATTTTACGCGGTGGACACATTTGAGCGAACAAGAGAATGTTAGGATATTTTTTTTTTTTGTTTTTTTTGTTTTTTGTGATCATACACAATAGCGGGAATATATCTCGAGTTTGAGCATGTGAAGGAAACTAAATTCAAGTATATTTCCTTATTTAAGTTGGTTTTATAAGTCGACTAGCTTTCCTTTATATAAATATGAGATGGAATTCTATGCGGTGCACACATAGAGCAAACAAGAGATATATGTCTATGGGATGGAATTTTCCGCGGCGGACATTTAAGAAAACAAGAGAGTGCTGGAATTTTTTTCTCTGTGATCATTTCCAATAGTGCAAATATATCTCGAGTTTAGGGAACTAAATCCAAGTATATTTGCTTGTTTGAGTAGGTTATTAAAGTTGACTAGCTTTCTTATGTATATATACGAGATGGAATTATAATTGGTGGACACGTAGAACACGTGAGATTGTTAGGATTTTTCTTTCTATGATTTTCTGAATAAGTCCACAGTAAAAAGTTGTGCGATAACAACACTTGTGGTTTTTTTTTATTTTTTATTTTTTTTATTTTTTATTTTTTATGAGAGGTAGCTAGGGATGAGAAGCACTTGTGTGATCAATCAATTGTGGACTCCATACCCTCCAGATTCATAGCGAATTTTTTGGCGATTGGCATTTCCTGTGTTGTATTGACCTTCAAATCGAACCACACTCTTGTCTTGATAGTTCCTCATTCATTTCTTTGGTAATTTCTTCTTCTTCCGTTAGACTTGAATTGTAGTCTAGTGTGGAATGTCATCAGAAGATGGTAGAATTGTGCAAGATTAGGTCTAAAACACATGGGAACTTCCAAACTGGAGAAATCTTAAGGGGTCAACACCGACTGCAATCTTGTTAGACCAAGTCAATCACACGTTCCGATCCGAACTTGTCCGAGTACCAAGATTGATTGTCTTGTCCAACCAGACAAGAGAATATGTAGTTTCTACATGGTTTTCTTTAAAGGGGTCTATGTCCTAACAATACATTCAGAGGCATTTACCATTTCAAGCATGCAATCCTACCTTCACCCCTCGTGACCGTAGTCAAACGCTAGTTTATTGATCAATCTGAGAGCAACCATCCCATTTTCTTAGTCCAGCGTATACTCTTTCAGCCTCCCATGCCACATCGTGTTTAGTCACATACATATACATATGGACACGCACATATCACATTCATATCAAATTTCTCAAGAGAGAGAGAGAGAGAGAGAGAGAGAGAGAGAGAGAGAGGATGGCAGGAGGAGCGAAGGAACCGACGTTGGAATTCACGCCAACGTGGGTGCTCGCCGTTGTTTGCACCGTGATAGTCGTCATTTCTCTGGCTGTTGAGCGGTTTCTCCATTATGCCGGCAAGGTGCCTTTTCTTCTCGTTCTTTTCCGCCGAATTGATATATTTGTGCATCGACTATGGCATGTCTGATAACTCCGCATGTCTCTACTGATGAGAATGGTGACCTTCCTCTCTCTCTGATTTGGCAAATGCAGTATCTCAAGAAGAGGAACCAGAAACCGCTCTTTGACGCCTTACAGAAAATCAAAGAAGGTTATCCTTAACCACACAGCAATTTTTGTTTCATTTACCATATGTTATGGTTCATTTCACGTGTCCTTATAAACTGAAAAGTCATAATTATGTTTCTAAAGCTGTTGAATTTTATGTGCGGATGATCATTCATGGCAGAGCTAATGCTGTTGGGTTTCATATCGCTCCTGCTCGCTGTGTTCCAAGAAAGAATAGGCAAGATTTGCATTTCGGAAGAGCTCGCAAATAAGTGGCTACCTTGCAAGAAGGAAGCCGCCGAAGATTCAGCAGCTTCCTCTGACTACCGCAGTGGCAAGGTAACTAAGCTTTCAATATCCCAAATATTCATCTCTCTCTCCCTCTCTCTCCTTGTTGAAATATCCCCAGTTTAGAATTTTGGTTTGTACTTATAACAAGGTATCAGAGCCAGATTCTATCCCTTCGAATGTGTTGCTTTGTTGGGTGCATTTTCCTTCGTCCTTTCATCATTTTGTTCTCTTTTATTTGGTTTTTCTTTGAGTTCGAGAGAGAGA
Source organism: Eucalyptus erythrocorys (assembly GCA_014182555.1). Lineage (NCBI taxonomy): Eukaryota > Viridiplantae > Streptophyta > Magnoliopsida > Myrtales > Myrtaceae > Eucalyptus > Eucalyptus erythrocorys. The sequence goes on along the minus strand of CM024597.1, from coordinate 5,878,403 downwards.
TGGTTTTTAATATATGCTGATGGTGTACGTACGCACCCCCTGCCTTGATTGCGCACGAAAAAGAGAGTTGCGGGCTTCATCATCAATAAAATGAGCTCCCACTTTTTGCAGATTTTCAACAGTTGTGGCGATTACTAGCTTTCAGAAGCTTACTAATCAAACCTTACTCATAAACTCTGTAAAATAAGCAGAGGAGAGGAGAATGAGCAGGAGAGAGGAGAATGAGTGGAGGAGAGACTGATAGACCCATTCCTAGCCTGAGATCGTGAGAGAAAATGAGAGGGAGAAGGAGGAAGGTGGATTCATGGCTGCCTGAAACGCCATTGTGGCCAACAAAACGACCCTGCGGTCTAAGCTGTATCATGTTTTCTGGGGGGCCTCCGCTCATTCTCCTCCGCTTATTTTGGCCGAGGAGTCTGAAAAACCACACAAACCTCAAAAGACAACACAACCTCATCGTTTAAAACAGTGATCAGCAAGCTTCTAGAAACCCCGATTTTTTGCAGAGTTCATGAGAAAGGTTTGATTAGTAAGCTTCTGGAAACTAGTAAGGTTTGGAGATTCCATCTACAATGGTTGTGTTTTCCTTTAAAAGTTCATAGACATGGCTTATACAGTGAGCCATGACTTTGGCTTTTCAAGTATTCTCAGTTACTGTTTTCGTTTCATTTTAAGGTGAGGTTCATTTTTCGAGATTGCTTGGGTGTCTTTTTATTCCCCTTTCATTTTGGCATTTTTTATAATGACCGTTTCCGTTTATATATCCCTTTTCATTATTCTTGTCCAAGTCAAAGAGCTCATTCGATGTGAAAATTAGAAATTTCTTGTGCCACTAAAATTTATACAGGAACAGCTGTTAGATGTTTTCTCGGTTCTGATGCTGTGACTCCATTCGAGTGAGATTTACCTCTGTTTGGAAGGAGATAACAAAATGTACCTTGGGGCTTAAGGCATGGAGCAAAGTCAGAGATTGAGTGACGGAATAACGCTGTAATTATTGTTTCAGGGGAAGGTGCCATTGTTGTCTCTCACGGCACTTCATCATCTGCACATTTTCATCTTCGTGCTGGCTGTTGTGCACGTGGTTTTCTGTGCGTTAACGATCCTATGTGGAGGAGCACAGGTAACTTAAAAGTCATGCCAGGAGACTTTCTGTGATCTTTCATTGTTGGTCTCTTATCTCTCAAATGTGTCTTCAATCATTTGTCTAAGTGCTTGATCTCATCTCCTGTGCTTTTAGATACGCCTTTGGAAGCGATGGGAGGATGCCATTCAGAAGGAGGAGCTTGACCCCGAAGAGGGTAATGTCATTCAATTCAAAAGTGGAAAATTTTGCTGTGGTATATTCTTCTGCACTATATTCCAAGTTTCTAGTCTCAAACATTTCAAAATTGATGCACAGCTTTGCGAATAAAGTTCACAAATGTTCAGGATCACACCTTCATCAGAGGACGTTTTCTTGGCATTGGCAAGAACTTATCTATACTCAGCTGGGTGGTAAGTCTTGAAGAGCTCCTCTTCATCTGCCTTGTTCATGTTACTCTTCACTAGAACTCTTGGCTAACAACTGGAGACGTCCAGCATTGTGTATTGAAATTTCGACGTGGCATTTGGCCGTCTTCTATTATGTCCAAGTTCATATTCAGGCAATTTTCATGGGCCTCGGCTCATTCTTGACCCATTTTCCTGTTGGCGCAGCATTCCTTAATCAAGCAGTTTTATGGTTCTGTGACCAGGTCGGATTATACCACGCTTCGTTTGGGTTTTATCATGGTACGGTATTCCTCTAAACATAAATTTTTAGTCCATAAGCTCTTGTGATGACTATATATGGCGAGGCGATCCTAGTAGAATTCAATACTGGGATTTATTAAATTCATCTATATAGGCTCATTGTAGAGGCAATCCGAAATTCAATTTCCACAAGTACATGATACGCGCTCTGGAGGCTGATTTCAAGAAAGTTGTCGGAATAAGGTAAAAGGAAATTGCTTTTAGCTATTTACCTTTTACTTCAAGAAAGAATTTGGGCATACATTTTTGTCAAGAGAAAACTTTGTAAACGTTTCTGCTAGAAAATAAAAACAGGAGACTATTTTAGCTCGTTCTTCCGCAGGCTATTTACTAAATGATCGTCTCCTCGTCGCAGTTGGTACCTTTGGCTATTTGTTGTGGTCTTCTTGCTGCTCAATGTTGCCGGTAAGTTGTCTAAGCACTCTGTCTTAATTAGAGCATATAGTTGAGCAGAAGCTGTACTAGTGACATTATTTCCAATTAGTAAACTGTCTTGGAATAATTTGTGCAGGTTGGCACGCGTACTTCTGGATATCTTTCATCCCGTTGTCTGTAAGGAAACGGAAATCCCTAACTCATACATAGAAGGTTCTCTTATCTAAATGGCTTATTGCTTCTGTGCAGCTTTTGCTGGCGGTTGGAACCAAACTGGAGCATGTGATAACTCAGTTGGCCCAGGACGTTGCCCAGAGGCATATGGCGATTGCAGGGGACTTGGTCGTTCAGCCTTCCGATGACCATTTCTGGTTCCACCGGCCTCGGCTTGTCCTCGTCCTGATTCACATCATTCTGTTCCAAAACTCCTTTGAACTGGCTTTCTTGTTCTTCATATGGGTAAGGAGAAGTGGGGCTAATTGTCAGTTAAAATTGGAAATTCCCAATGCACAAACAGGACTTCGACTAATGCTCTGCCGTTCTGCAGAACCAATATAAATTCAAGTCCTGCATAATGGGTGAGGTCCGTTTTATCATCCCGAGACTTGTCATTGGGTGAGGCTGGAACTAATCTCTTTGATCCATGCATCTTACAACAACTAGTCTTTGGCTCCTGACAGAGAAATTTTGCTTATGTTCTGCAGAGTGTTTGTCCAGCTCCTTTGTAGTTATAGCACACTACCTCTATACGCAATTGTAACACAGGTTAGAGTTCCGTTATATGACTGTTACATCATTATACATGTGATTTTGGTAAACAATGAGACTGATGTGCTTGTCATTTGTTTGTGTTGCTGCAATTAAGATGGGGACTTCGTTCAAGAAGGCGATATTTGATGAACACATACAACAGGGGCTCGTTGGCTTGGCCCAGCAGGCGAAAAAGAACAATGATTTAAGAAAAACAGCCACTGATGGGTCTAGTGTTCAAACGGGTTCAAAATAGGGATCGGTTGGAGTTGAGCTGACCAAAAATGGGGAAGATCGTACTGCGACGGGAGATGTGGAAGCGCAGGAAATCAAGCAATCTCCATCTCCAACCTCCACAACCTCCTCCGAGACGAAGACACTGGCGAAGACATGGAGTTAGTTCTTAATTAACATATCGTTCAGAAACAATCGATTAAGAAGAGCAAGACTGTTCTGTACGGTACATCATCATCTGTATGAGTACAGTTATGCTTTTCCTGTGTCAATTCCTCATCAGTCAGCATAGCAAGATTCTATTGCTGGTCGACTACAAAACCTGAAACTTCAAAAATAACTGGATAAGAGACATCCAGCGGATGGGGTGATGAATAGAACGATCATCAGATTTCAATGACCTAAAAGCGAACCATAATGAAACCATCAGTTGCTCACATTGGGAAAACAACCTGCCCATTACAAATTTGCAGTGTGAATATCTTACTAACTCATTATTTCAAGTTGAACACAACTGATATCATCCCCAAATGTCATCAGCAACTCCAGCGTGTTGTGGTAATCTGGATTTGAGAAGCACACCAGAATGACATTTGGAGGAATGTGCCGAAAAGATGATCCTGGCATTAAGTACTGCACACCGAATACGATCATGACTAACTTTCAAGGGATCGAACGATGAAATTCACTAGTAAACAGGAGTGTCACAAACCGGAACATTCCAAGGTGAAAGGAAACTTGGAAAAAGCTGAAGCCTCGGTCTGGTATTGCTAGCGGACACAGCATACAAGCGTAATCATATCTTGTCGCAGAGAGATGTGCTAAGTTGCTTGGTATCAGGTAATATGTCCAGGACTGCTTGTTAGATCTTCAAATCCTAAAATTCACATTGACGACATCTAAATTTGCCTGTGCAATATCCTGCCTCTCCTTTTGGAGCTCTCTATAGGTAATAAGTAATTTTTAATTGACTAATTATTTTTGGCGGGATAAACAGTTATTTTAATGTTTTTCAAATCGTTCATTTTCTGTGAAATAAATGGAGCTTATATTTTCTCCAATCTAGCAATACATGTAATTGTCAAAGCCATTTCTTTCAATTTTTAGAGAGAGAAAAAGAAACAAAATACCCACTCACGCTTCGAAACGATGTATTAATGCAAAAGGGAGTTGGGACGCCCTGGACCACCCGAGGCCTCTAAATGAACCAAATTAAGAATCCGAAACCTGCCGTTCAGCACATTAACATACCCGAATGAGCATATGAACACTGTATCCTCGAGACCACCCGCTTCGGGATGCCCTGAGAAAACATCGGCTCTTCCTCGACACACCGAACCAACCACGGTTTCTTCATGGATGGAGGTGGGTCGAGGAGTCCTTGGAGGTGAGCCAAGGAGTCCTCCAAGGAACCAAGGCCACCAAAATTATTTCGAATGCTTCTGCTGCACAGATGCAATGTAGTGTTGCCGTTGTTGACACATAAATTTTGGCGATTCGATGAAAATAAGGGATTAATTTCTAACCTCTAATAAAAAATGGAATTAAATTGTGTAGGATATAGCTTTAGGAGCATTTTTTTATTATTGCATTTGCATTGGACGAGTGACGGATTAGTTTCAATTGATTGTTCTAGGCTTTAATTTGATAAATTTGACTAAGTCCACAAAGAAAGCAAATTGGCCTAAGCCCGTTATTCTTTGAAAATAGAAAATTGACGTAGGAGGAATGACGATTTGATATTTTTAGAAAGGATTCGGAATTATTATTTCAATATTAAATAAATCTTTGATATATTCATACTATATATATATATATATATATATATATATATATATATTATATTGAGGAATGTATTTCGGAGTACATTGGAAGGTTTTGGATGAAATATTGAAAAAATGAAAGAGAATATTGCACATAGAGGCATATATTTGGGGCAATATCATCAATATATGTAAGTATGAAAGAGTTGAAATATGCAATATGCGAATCTATTCTCTTTCCTTGAAGCGCCTAGCCCCTGCCTCGGCTGTCCACACGATTTAATACACGGCCACAAAGAGAAAGAGAGAGAAAAATTTTCTATTCTTCCTGCTGGTTCTGAAGGTACAAGGAGAAAACTCGTTCACCACATTGGAGAATACGCCAAAAAGGGACTCATATACTGCCAGGGGATAAACGTTACTCACTTGTTCAAGTAGGTAATCAAAGTTTGTTGCGACATTTCTTCTATAAATCAGTGTATCATTTTGTTTTTCAATTTTGTAAGGAGGGAATTACATTGAAATTAGACTGGGTCCTTTTCTTCTGGGGAAAATGTCAAAAACACATCTTACTATATATTCAATGACTACTTACAACCTCTATTTAGGCAAATACCATTCACATACATTTAAGCAAAACCCTACATTAGAAATACTAAATTGCCCTTCCTTGCAAACTCATTTTAGCATATTCTAAGGATTTGGGTGGTTTGGGTTTTAGTTGGTTTTGAAAATTTTGGATGAGTGTGAGTATATAGGATTTGAGCTTGGATTTTTTTTGGTGCAGAGAAAATGACATTTTTGTAAATAGGAACACAAGAAAAATTGACTTGGAAGTACAAAGTGGTCTTCAAAGGTAAAACTCAGCTAGGTGTTTAGTATTCTGGAAATCCTAGCTATTCTTAGCATGATATTGGGGAATCTCATTGCTATTACTCAAACAAGCATGAAACATATATTCTAGTGTGGATGTATATAAGAGGTCAATGGGTAAAAGAAGTGTAATTTCCATATTTTTCCCTTTTTTTTCCAACTCTTTTCCCCCTTTTTTCCAACTTGGGCCGTACATAATGTTCCTCTTTTCTGTCGTTTGTTTACAAAACCCCGGAGATGTTCTTAACTTGCACGACTCGTGAGTGCTTTATTCTTCTTTCATTCTTTCAGCTTGTGGGTCATGGTGGAGCGCTGCTTGCATAAGTTGACTGCACCTAAGCCTAGTCAGCCGTTGAATTACGTGGGCCCCATTCTTGTGTCACGGGCCGAATGAGTGTCGACCCGAGAGGTTCCCCGCGCACGATCACGACTCGCCCGTGGACTTCCTACTCTCGCTCGGATTTCCACCAAGTCTACTTCCCGAAGTTTCCAAGGGTGGACGAAACCGTCATTCTACCTGATTCTAGAAGCCCCCTTATTTATGTCGGTGGTTGGTTGCTTTCGTTATTTATGTCGGTAGACGGTAGTTCATATTTATGTCGGTTGTTGAGGCGGTGCGATCTCACCCGTCGGATGAAAAGTAGATCAACAGTTGTAAGCCGAGGCCCTCTACTATAAAAGGGGTGTCCTCCTTCATTTGTAATCATCCAACATTTCAGCAATCCAAGCTCACTTTCCTTCCGAGCTTCTCTCTCTAAACTTTCTCTCTCTAAAAGATCCCGGTTGTGCAAGCGAGTTGAGCGATTGATCGAGTAAGGCTTGGCTTGGGTAATCCAAAGTTGCCCAAGTCGCCGCACGGTTCGATCCCAAATCGATCGGCCCGTGACAAGTGGTATCAGAGCCAATGAGAGTTCTGTTTGGAGAAGGAGTGCCAACTGTTCGAAGGAATGTCGAGCCAAGAAGCTGTTATGGAGGGAGAGGCCGCGCAAGTCAAGGAGACCCGTGGCCGAGCAAAGAAAAGAGACGCCTCGATGGAAGCCGTAGCTGCATTCGATGAGAAGATCACGAAGGTCCGGAGTGCCGTGCTCGAACTCATGGAAGGTCTTGACGATGTGCGAGACCGAATCATGGAGGTTGAGACTTCGCTCCGTGAAGACTTCATGACCGGCCTCAACGAAGCTACCGCCCCTTTGCACGAGAAGGATGAAGCCCTTGAAGCATCGATCGATGTCTTGAAGGAGCGTGTCCAAGTGATCGAGGAAGAAGGTCTACGGAAGGACGAGGTCGAAGCCATGAAGGCGGAGATCCAAGAGCTCAAGACTGAGCTCGCCCTATGCAAGATGAGCATCACCAATGGAGCGATGCCTACTCAAGCGGTGCCCAAGATCGAGGTGCCAAAACCCAAAGAATTCAAAGGCGAACGATCCGCCAAAGAGGTGGACAACTTCGTTTGGAGCATGAAGCAATACTTTGGCGCAGCCAACATCCACGACGAGTCGATCAAGGTACGAACCGCTTCCATGTTCCTTACTGATACCGCAAAGCTTTGGTGGCGGAATAGGTGCAACGAGACTAGACGCGGTGCCAATCCCGTGGAGACATGGGATGACTTCGTGAAAGAGTTCGCGACTACTTTTTCCCGAGTTTGCTCAACAAGAAGCCCGTAGCAAGCTCCATCGCCTCGAGCAAAGAGGTGCGATCCGAGAGTACGTGAAGGAGTTCACGGAGCTCAAACTCCAAATTTGCAACATAAGCGAAGAGGAGGCTCTCGGAGCGTTCATGGATGGGTTGAAGCCATGGATACTTCTCGAGCTCAAGCGTCGGGACGTGAGTAGTCTTGCGCGAGCGCTAAGCGTGGCCGAGTAGCTCGTCGACCTCACCAAGACCGAACCAAGGAGTCGATCGTGGAGGTCGGATCGATCCGAGGACGAAGGAAGAAACACTCTCCGAGGCGCGCACGATCAAGGCGGCCAAGCCAAAGCATGGGGAGAAGGGTCTTTCAAGCCGTCCTTCCAAAGGGGTCGACCACAATCGGACTGCACGACAAGTAAGTTCGACCAACCCTCGCCCTCTCCTTGCTTCATTTGCCAAGGTCCACATTGGACCCAAAAGTGCCCGAAGAAGGGCCGAATCAACGCCCTCCTTGCCATCGAGGAAGAAAAGGAGGAGCCCAAAGAGGATAAGCGGCAGATCCGGATTGGAGCTGTAAGGATGGTCAACTCGGTCCAAGCTCGATCGCCGTCGAAAGAAGAAGCTACACCAAACACGGACATGTTCTTCGTGGAAGTCGAAGTGGGCGGCCGAACGCTTTACGCCTTGGTCGACACCGGCGCATCGAACATGTTCGTGTCGACTGAAGTAGCCAAAGCCTTGGGACTTCATGTGGAACCATCTGGGAAGTCGTACAAGCCCATCAATTCGGATGACTTCAATGGCATAGGAGCAACTCCCGACGTGGATGTCAAAATTGGCGGATGGAAAGGCAAGATGGCATTCGAGGTAATCCCTCTTGACGATTATGATCTCATCCTTGGTATGCAATTCTTTGAAAGCGTAGGAGCCATGATCGACATGAGGACCAAGTGTCTCATGATCCTCGACCAAAAATGCCCGTCGATGATCCCCATGGTCAAAGGGGTGGTCGACACCAAGACCATCGCGTCGATCCAACGCCTCGACAAGAGCTTGAAGGCCGTGATGCGCATCAACAAGCTATCCGAGGTGAGGCCGAAAGTCGAGTTGGATCATACTCCAACAAATGCCATGCCGATTCAAGTGCTCTTCCCCGATGTCGAGTGCTCACCGCATGTCACGCCAAAGTCGAAGGAGGAGTCGCATGCCAAGCCCGAGCTGACCATAGAAGGATGTGGTCCTTCGTTCGTGAGCATCCGAGCGAAGCGAAACAAGAACAAGAGAGCTCGTGCCAAAGTCCGTGCTCGTGCCAAGAAGGCCGACCGTCAAGCTGAGAGCGACGAGGACGTCGCTCAATTGAGTGGGGGAGAATGTCACGGGCCGAATGAGTGTCGACTCGAGAGGTTCCCCGCGCACGATCACGACTCGCCCGTGGACTTCCTACTCTCGCTCGGATTTCCACCAAGTCTACTTCCCGAAGTTTCCAAGGGTGGACGAAACCGTCATTCCACCTGATTCTAGAAGCCCCCTTATTTATGTCGGTGGTTGGTTGCTTCCGTTATTTATGTCGGTAGACGGTAGTTCATATTTATGTTGGTTGTTGAGGCGGTGCGATCTCACCCGTCGGATGAAAAGTAGATCAACGGTTGTAAGCCGAGGCCCTCTACTATAAAAAGGGTGTCCTCCCTCATTTGTAATCATCCAATATTTCAGCAATCCAAGCTCACTTTCCTTCCAGAGCTTCTCTCTCTAAACTTTCTCTCTCTAAAAGATCCTGGTTGTGCAAGCGAGTTGAGCGATTGATCGAGTAAGGCTTGGCTTGGGTAATCCAAAGTTGCCCAAGTCGCCGCACGGTTCGATCCCAAATCGATCGGCCTGTAACACTTGCACATGACTTGTGAGTGATTTATTCTTCTTTCAATTTCTCAGTCACGTTGGAGCGATGCTTGCATAAATGGAGTGCACATGAGCCTAGTCAATCTCAGCCGTACAATCACGTGGGCCTCATTTGAATCCATAGGCTCATAAACTAGGGGTGATCAATTCTCGATTCAGTCCGGTTCCACCTTGGAACCAGGAACCGGACCGGAAGGATCAATTCCCAAAATTGCGAACTGTGAATCAGACCATTTGGTCCTAGGACCAAGAACCAAACCCGACCATCAGTTTCGATCTGGTCCATTGCACTAAAGAGTGACCACGCTCCGCTCCGAACCAAATTTATTTGAAGCAAAAGCCATTTCTCGTCTTAAGAAATGTCCGGAGAGTTCTACTTCTGGCTTTTGAGGAGCCGTTGCGCAATCGCCGGATAATTAACGATATATTAACTTAGAAATGACGAAAAATATACGGAAAACTTTGAAAAACCATTTCTCTCGATCAAAATCTCGACCCGGCAAATCGTCAAATACAAATAAAAACGAAATAACGATTAATTCAATTCGGTTCTCGAGCGATTCAACAAAACTAATCACACATGTTTCCACGTGCAAAATTTTCAAACTTCAATTATGTGATTCACACTTCATGTGTTTCACACTTAACTTTAGCCATGAAGGCTATGAACAATTTGACTAGAAACCTTGGCTTAGATTTTGTAAACAATCTCTCTTCTGCTCTTTGAATGTTTAGTCGATGTGGGACTCTTGGAGAATTAGTCCCATATCGAGTAGTAGATGAAACTAACAAGGAGATTTTTTATATAAATAAAAGAGTAACAAAAAGGGTTTTAATGGTCTCTTGGCCACATAAGAGGTTGCTACCTCAAATTACAATTTTGGTTATAATAAGTTATCATGTTTATATATTTTATTAATTCTATGTATATAAGTTATATATAAAAAATTTGGTTCGATCTAGTCAGTCCGGTTTGGTCCGGTTCCCACCTTGGAATTGGGAACTAGACCGATCGGCCACCGGTTCCAAGATTAGGAACCGAGAACCGGACTGCTGACTGCCCAAAACCGGCCAGTTTTGTCCGGTTCAGGTGGTTCTCGTTGCACACCCTTATCATAATCACCCAAATTTGGTTCCCGTTGCACGCCCTTATCAGAATCACCCAAAAACTTGTCATCACGTTGATGTGTTATATTATGTGTTGAAAGCTAAATTGTTGCTAGTAAACTATTGTTGCATTTCGTAAGAAAATTGGGAATCGAATTTGTGGATATGATATAATTTGACCATAAATATATATCTATATAAACATGGCATAATCTTGCATTCCCATTCTTCATTGCATTTTTGGCATTTAGACATAAGGCACATCTTTCTATTAAGTGAACTGACCTGGAGTTTTTCATGAATTTAAACGAGAGTTTTTATGAAGGTTTTGGATAATGGCCTAACATTCGGGCGAAGCCTAAGCCCATTCGGTCACTTTAGGTCGATCCCACAAGCCCGACCTCCTTCTCCGTCTCTCCGAATTCATCCTTACCATTCCCTCCTTGTTGATCGAAATGGCCCCGGTTAAGGCCACTTCCTGCAATACAATCGTGAAAGAGAAACTGAGGGAGATAATAACAGAGGGGGAACGTTCAATCGGTGCTGGCAAGAACAGAGAAAGCCGAAGAGTATTCTAGAAGAAAAAGAAACCAGAGAAAGAGCAGAAGGTTGCGAGATAGCAGGGCATGGGCGCTAAACAGTGGACAGAAGTAGAGCCTTGGTGTAGAAAGAGGCAGAGATAGAGAGAAAGAGAAGAAAGCGGTGCAGTTCGGAGATACAAAGGAGAGATGACAATCGGCCAAGGGGAATGAGATATCCTCGGTCACAGGAGGCTACCGAAAATAAAATGAGCAAAAGCAGAGAGGACGAGCTCCGGGGGCAGAGCACGCGCACACGCACAGCAGAGAACTCATGGCACAGACAGCAACCTCTCGCACAGAATTCTTGAGCAAACTACGAGAGAATTCTGGGCACACTGGGCAGTGCATGCGAGCCAGAAGATAGAAAAGCCGAAGGGGAATTGAGACTGCGAGGAAAAAGGGAATTAAGATTCGAAAACTTCCTTCAAATGACGGCTATCACAGTACTGAGCGACGACTAACAGGGGCTGGTTTGCGACCGAGACGCAGCTTGGTCCGTGATTGAGACGTGCCCTGGTCCGCCTTCTAGTACGCCCTGGTTTGCCGCTAGGATTGCGTGATCGAGACTGAAATTGGACCAGAAGACAGAATCTCAGCACAATTCGTTGTAAACATTATGACTATCACTAAAATGCTGTGTAATAAGCGCTTAAGTCGCCCACTTTTATTGTCCTTTCCAAAATATGGACTATTTCTAGTATCGAGTAACTAGTGACTTTATTTTCTAAGTTAACGAAATTATCGACATTTTTATAGTTTGCACATTACAATCTTTAAATCAACTTACCTATCTGTATTTGCATAGTTGAAATTACCAACATAAACTGAAGTGATTCACCAATTTTTTTTTTTTAAATTAAATTATTAACTATTTTTTGGGTTGTAAACTTCATTTAAGGTACTAACCCCGACGTTTAAATTTTTATTTTTATTTTTATTTACCAATTTTTTTAAAGGGTCAACAAGCCTTATATGCGTTTGTTTTTAACCCCTTACGTTTACGAACTCTCACCAACTTTTCTCCAAATTTACCACCTAGGATGGAGTTATCAAGTCTCATTGAGTTACTTGTTGACAGTAATTTGTTTTTCCTTTGCTTTGCCAACTTTCTTGTCGTTTACAAATTTTTATTAGCAATTCTTCACAAGACCTTAAATTTTCTGACTATTTTTAGATATAACCAACATCATTTAGAGTGACTTATTAAGTTTTCTGTGATTAAGTTACCAACTTAATTTAGATACCGATTCTAAATCGAATTACTTATCAAATTTATATTTTGTAGTACCAAGTTTTCTTCTTTTACCAACTTTTCTTATTGCTCGCCGATTTTTGTTTGCTTTTCTTAATTGCACCTTAAATTTTAACTCCCATACGAAATTACTAATCTAATTTTAAGTGATATACCAATTTTCTCAAATTAAGCAATCAATAAGTTTGGGGTTACCACATATTTAGCTCAGTTTCCATTTTTTTTTTTTTTGGTTCTTTCTAATTTACCAATTTTTCCGTTGATTTATTTGACCAGGAAAAAAATTTGCAAATCGCTTGGAAAAATTACTCAAATGTATGAATGCAAATTTAGTCCTAAACTATTCAATTTTGTCAATACGGTCTTAAATTATTATGCAAAAACCCAATGTAGTCTTTCGGGTAATTTTTTCCTAGAAATCGCTTATGTGGTAGTCCGGTCGTCACTAGTCATTCTACATGGGACAATATCAGTGATTTCTGGAAAAAAAAATTATCGGAACGACTATATTGGAATCTTGTGTAGAGATTTAGGATTAGATTAATAGTAGTGCAGTAGGGTTTAACACTAATTTAACCATTTTTCTCTCAAATTAAAGGTTGATAATGCATTGGTAAGAAAAGTATATAAAAGGTGGTAAAAGACAAATAGAATTTTTTATATTTTTTGTCCAAACTAAGAAAATAAGTCGGAAAAATAAAGTAAAATGTTGGTAACTAACTCAAATAAGAGTTACAAACCAAAAAACAAAAACCCAACTAAGAATTGGTAAGGAAAGACTATTTAGCAACTTAATCCTAAAAAAGGGATTGTAAGCAAGCTAAAAGTGACATCTCAATAGTAAAGTTTGTACAATTTTAAAAGAAAAACAATAAACCTATTGGTAAAAAACTCAAATGAGAGTAGAAAAACAAAACCAATTGTCAACTTAATCGGAGAAAAATTGGTAATAACACAAAAAGGGTTTGTGATTTCCTAAAAGGTGGTAAATTTACAGTATTAATAAGAATGATCGAGATTCCTATTTGGAATTACCGCAAAACCCATCTCCTTTTAGTGAAACTGAGATCCAATATTGGTAAGAGATATTTTGTCAATTGGGGTACTTTCCAGTGAAACAATATCATATGTGCTGTGTCTTGTCATTTGGGAGAGAGCGCTAATGTAGGCATGAGATTGAGGCTTTCTCGGAAACATACTTTCATAATTTAGATCACAAGAATATATTAATTCATCCATGCAAGGGAATTAAGATATCCCTCTCTTCTATTCACATGTGAACGAAATTTTTATTATACAAAACCTTATTACTTCCCAAATTGACCAAAGTATAAACTTCCTAGTTTGGAGCACCCATAACACATGGGGATTTTCGGCCACTATAGGGATTATGGCCTTGACCGAATTTCTACTTCTTGTGGGCTAAGTCCAGGAAAATCAATTAAGTTTGGGGCTTCTCTTTTTAAACCCGTGCAGCACTTAAGGCTAAATCCAACGCAATTTTTGACTGGACCGACTTAAATACAATTTATGTGGACCTATAATTATTAAATGAAACTGCGAACCATTTTCATGATGTTTTTATTTAGGGGTCAAGGTCGACTCCTACTTTTCTCATGCGGTAAATAATTAAATTAGGATAATTAAAATTTAGGCGTCAACAACTTTTATTTGTACTCTTCCGACAAAGTTTTACTATTGGATACTTGAATATACGCAACTATATATTATTCCGTGTATATCTTATTTTTGGTAGTTTTGCTTGTATTTTGAAGTTTGATTTTCATAAAAGTTTTCATGATTACCATGTCTATGTGTATGCATCAAATGTACATCAATGTGAAAATAGTTGATATGGTGTACATAAATAGATAAGAAAGTGAAACCGTAGTATCATTATGAAAGGAAACACTTTGATCTCTAGCGAAACTATACATGTTGCGGTTGATCCTCTAGCAACCAAGGCATGCAAATTGGCTACTGGCCAATAGGCGGCTCTGCTGGTAAAGGGATTGCAAGGTTGGGGCCGGAGAATACTAGGTTCAGGATTTGATCCCCGTGAGCACCGCACACATATGTACATAGAAAAGAGGAGTGGGACAAAAAAAAAAAAAAAATGAATATTATTGTAAAATTAACGTAATTGTTTTTTTTTTTTTTTTTTTTTCTGTTTAAGTCCAATTTTTTTAGTGAGAAATCACATTTTTACCTCCACTGTCATCAATCAAATCGTCCAAATCAGAGTAGCCTCAAAGATGATGACCAAAATAGTTAAGCAGTATCAATTGAGAGAAAAAAGGATGATTGTATTGCTCTCGTCATGTGTACATATAGAGTAATACCAAAGGAAAAAATAGACGGAAACACGTTTGGACTAAATCCATTTCAGCTCTCAATTGTTTTTCGTCTCTGATGTACATTCTTGGATTTCTGGCGCTTCGATGTCTACTTTGGTCTCTAATTCCACTTCACCAACTTTCTTCTGCTCGGTTATGGCCACCCTCTTTGATTTCCTTCCCTCATAACATTTCCAAATCTAGGTCACATTCCACATGTCTTTCTCTTCGCGCGAGTGGTTCTTGCCCGGATGAATCTTAGTTTTATCTCGACACTGAACCAAAAAATGGGTTCGCATATTGAGTCCAATCATCAGTATACAATATTAAACTCTGGCTCATCACAACTCATAAGCATGTTGTAGGTTTGTCATACCTGCGATTTCATAATTGCATATAGGGGTAGCGTTCGGTAGATGCACATGAACTGGACAAAGGCTCTGTGCAAAACATGCCATGAAAGTCAATTTGATTGACATAGGCATTCGTATAATCGATCTAATATGGCACACAGGGATAATCGAAGGATAAGGATATGAGCAATCGGCAGCCTTACCCGATTACTATTCTTGAGACAGCAAAACCAGCCTTTCCCATGATGCAGGAGTGAAAATCATATTGGAACTGCATAGAGATACGAGAAAGCATTATATAATTGGAATTGCCCCAGTATGGCCAGAAACTTTGCTTGATACCGATGATGATAAGCTGAGGTATATTAATGCTTATCAATACAAAAAAGAAGGATATAAGCTCTAGGGAGTTCTGAAATAGCACGATGTGAATCAAGTGGAGAACGAATTGATGCCTCCGGAACCAGAAATAATGACTTGGAAATTTGACAACCAACTCCTCTTCACTTTTTTCACTACGAGAACCGTCTTCTGCTGAATGCTTTTTGGCGACCTCTTCTGCAAGTCGTGTTATCATGTGCTCCAGTATGGTGCCGGCAATGAGCAAAAGCTGCACAGAAGCTAGAAACCTAGTTAGTTAGATGTGGAGTCTTTTTATTTCCATTAGAGAAATAAACATATCTTTCTGGAAATTTACAATATAACACGTCTTGTTGTTTAGATTGGAATGTTTCTTAGGGACACTCAGTCTCTGGAGTAAATTCCAGGATGGTGCAAAATGCAATATCTTCAAGGGCCTGCAAACATAATGACACGTAAATTATCACTACTTACAGTCAACGGAATGAAAGATATCCAAAAATACGCATGCCATCCTGCAAAAGTATAAATAAACTTGTCAAGACGTAAATTGAAATATGCTATGAGAGCTTCATGAAGGAATTTTTGTTCACCCAGGTCTGCAAACTTCATCATCCTTCTGATGGTGGATTATTTTCAGGTGTCACTCTTTATTTAGAGATGGTTGTAATGTGTAATCAATTTCATTTGTTACCAGACCATTAATACCATACGCAAACTATCTGGTCAATTGCCAGATTTTATGCGCTACATGATATTAAGGGAATATCATATCATGGACCGGAAAATATCATTTTCAGCTTTATTCGATAAGTAAACATTATAACTATCATTAACAATATAATGCTGCGTAACAAGTGCCAAGTCACTCACCGGCCACATTCACGAGCAAAAAGATCACTGCGAATATCCACAAGTACCAACTGCAATGACCAAAAACAGAGACCAACAAGCCAAGAGCTCAGCATTTTCTGTTTCTTGCGATAAGCCAAAATGCACTTTCCTTTTACTGCTGCTTTAACTCTTTTCACTCTCTTCAATTGAACAAATGGTGCTTAATTACGAGAAGAGTTTGGAGATTAGAAGTGACAATTTTTTCCACCGCGTTCCAAAGGGCAAGCAAACTAAAATAGCAGATTTCTATCGTTCCGTGCCAAAGATACCGGTGTTTTTTTCCCCCATACCAGTAAATTTCAATAAATGTTGGTTAGTGTCTATAAATATTGATAATAATGAAAATGACCCCTGACTTTTGTTTTCAGTAACTTGCTAATAATTTACCAAAATTTCTTATAGTTTAGAATTTACCAATCCTTGTACTAATTTACCAACTTTTATCAGTATATCTTACAGATCTTTCAAATATACTAACTCTCATATGATTACCACCCAAATTAAAGTGAATTACTCACACGCATTTAATTATTGTTTCATTTACTAGCTTTTCTATTGAGTCATCCACTATTGCGTTGGTTTGCAACCCATATATCTATTAACTTTTGCTAGAAATTACCGATGTAAATTTATGTAACTGACCAACTTTTTTCTAATTAAGTTAACACATAGTATTGGCTTGCCAACTCTCAATAAGTTTTTTTTTTTTTTTTTTAATGACAATAAAAATTGGTAATGTCACATAGTAGTTGGTATTTAAGCCATTGGAAAGAAAGGTAAATCACTAAAAGTTGGTACACCCCAGAAGAAGTTTTTGTTTGGTTGGAGATGAAAGAAGTTAGTTGTTTGATTTAAACTAAATAAACATCCGTAACTAATCCAAGCAAGAGTTCACAAAACCATAGTTTTTAAATTAATGAAAAATTTTGGTAATCACTTTAATTAGGATTGGTAATTTATGAAAATAATAGTAAATTGAAAGAATCGGTAAGCACAATGATTAAAATTTGGTAATCAGTACAATTAAGATTCGTATTTCAATAGTTGGTAAATGTAACTGGATTGTAACTAAGGCTAATAACGGTAGCAACTCAACAGAGAAGTTGCTAAATTTAAGAAAATAAATAATTGCAAGATCGTAAGCAACTCAGATGAGAGATGATAAATAAAAAATAAGTTGGTATGCTAATAAAAAGAAATTGGTAAATTCATATAAGAGCTGATAATTCAAGAAGTTTGTAAGAAAGACGAAAACGGTTGGTAAAAAGATTTATAAATAAAAAAAAAAAGTCAAATAAACATTGATAAGTAACTCGAAACAAGTTGATAATTTAATCAAAAAAGAATTGGTAAGTTACCAGAAAATGTTAATAAATTCATAAAAGAGTTGGCAAATTTGAAACATTAACAAGAAAGGCAAAACTAAAGACTGTAAAAGATAATAAAAGTTGGTAATTTGTAAACTATTAAAATGAATTAATAATTTCATAAAAGTATCAGTGAATTACCAACAAGTTACCCAAAAATTAGGAAATAGTATTTCTTTTTTACCAAAAGATGTTTTACACTTATCAAGTCTTTCATAGATCCATGGACAGGAAATAAAAAAATCCGTTTTTCGGGACCAGATTAGAAAAAGAATAGCAAAAGTGTCCAATGAAATAGATTTGTTTCTTGTCAATATAGTTAGATACCTCCTTTCTCCTTTTCCATCATTTTCTATTCCATTATTTGCTCGTCGAGTTATATTTTCCAAAATCAAAGGAACGCTTAGATAGCTAGAGAGGGGAACTAATCAGTAATTACCTGATTCCAACAATTTTCTCAAAATCCTTTCTTACGACATCGACTATGTAGTTGTGAAATTCTTCCTTCGGCCGATGCAAATCGCGTGCCTGTAGAGAAGACGTAAGTTTTGCGTAAGCTATTTCGTAGAAATAGGGCACGAGACGAGTTACAAGTTTGCAGAAGAATGGCATACCATGAAATTCAAATGAAGCGCGAGATACTCGAACTTGGTCACAGAAGGATAAAACTGCTTGAAAAACGAACACTGCAACATACTAACATGTATAAAGAGAAATCTATAGCTCGACATGAACTTCTTCAATTCGCATTATATATCAAGAGACTCATAGAGACTATTACCATCCAGCCAAGCCCTTTCGATTTTTTTCCTAGGTTAGCGAGACAACCTCGGTCTTTCTGATTCTTTAGTAATTCTGCAGCTCCAAACGATATGGATATGACCACTTCAATCAGATTTGCAAGAAACGCAGACGCTTCATACCAGAAATTCGCGAAGTAAATAAGTTTAGTGTGAGGGTCTTGGCTGACCTTGTTGCAGTTTGTCATAGTCATCATCACTGGCCAATGTGTTCCATTGATGTATCTAATGAACACAGCAATGTGGAAGGCGAGCGTCACAGAATTGGTCCAATAAACATAAGTAGAGATTTGGAATGTGGTATGCAAGCCATACCTTTTCATATCCAAGCACTATCTTGGTCACACATAGAATCACGTGGAAGGTACCTAGCACAAAAATGAAGATGTCCAGTTGATGGAGAGCTTCAGCCGTCAGCAATGGCACCTTCCCCTGGAAAAGTAGAAGATGCACCGGAAATATCCATCATAAAATATATATTATATCTGTTTCTCATATAATCTTCGGAACAGTCTCTCATAAGCCCGGAGATGTGCGGAGACTTGATTATGTCGATTTATTTAAAGATACGTCGGACTATTGATGGATGTTTGAAATACATGATCCGATTATTATGTACAATTTACAGTGCAATACCCTATTTCATAAACAGATCATTAAACTGGCATTTATATCTCCAGCATTACTTAATATCATCTCCATCGTCAGGGCAAGGACAATACACAAAAAAGAGCGTTAATGAAGACAGAGCTTCAAGGGGGCAGGGCGGGAACATAAAATCACCTTTTCAGCGCAGAAATCAGTTGAAGGAGAAGTCTCGGCGAGGAGGTGGCGTCCTCGCATTTCACTGGACCGAAAGAAATTAGTGAAAAGGGCTGTGGTGGAAGAAGAGTCGGGCCTCTTGCAAGGAAGCCACCCGTTGGCAAGCCTCTCCGGTATGCAAATCTTCTCTATTCTAGTTTGGAACACCGCCAGGAGCAGCGATATGAACCCCAGCAGCATCAACTCTGCCCCCACCAACAACGTAATGTCAAATTCATATGCACATCCATTAGAATTCGGCGTTGTCAAAGGAAGGGGACAAAAATAGATCCTTCACCTTCTTTGATCTTTCGAAAGGCACCGAGAAGCATCTTCCATTTAGACTTGTTTAAAAGCTGCATCAATTCTACGGTAAGCTCAAAGTTAAGTTACGCAAGCATTCTTTGGTATCAAGAGGAGTATTGGAGCTTAATCTTTAAGAAGGTGATGCGAGCGAAAAAAAGACGGTCACCTGGCCAACACACTGTAGGAATTTAACGACAGCCAGAGAAATCAGGACTATACTGAAGCAAACTAGAGCCACCACCCACGACGGCGTGAACTCCAGCGTATTCCCCTCTACTCCGCTGGACGCCATTCTCTCTCTCTCTCTCTCTCCGCGTTTTTGATGTGCCCGTCTTCCTGTCCTCACACACCCATATATAGGATGACATTGCCGTGTAAATGTGTACGCATGTGCTACTCTCATTTGTTAAATAGAATACCAGCGGACAAGAACATGGCAATAAAGAACTTGAAAATCGATCTTCCGATGCCCCAGATGACGCCTCCTACCGTTGACTCCGGTTGATCACTAAAAAGCGGGGAAATTTTGTAATGCATACTTTACTGGGACGGAGATGAGGCAGCTCATGCAAAATTGATTTAACCTAGGCCTCTGACACGAGAATGTGCAATTTGAGCTCGCATTCGTAGTAATCTATGCAGCTTTGTTCTTGTTCCTCCATCGTTGCGATCATCAGATTTTGGTATTCTAGGTGTAATTTGGAGTTCTTGTTCCTATTTGACACGGATGTAACTGTTGAAGACTTTATGGAACGCAGTCCAAAAGCTGGGCTCGAATTGAAAAATCAATTCGACAATATTTCGATGAGCTGAGTTGTAATGTTCGATCTAGATAGAGTCATGGGGCATGCAATACCAAATGGAAATGTTTGGCTCAGAATGCAATGTTTCGGCCAAATCAATACATACATTTGAGGTCGTTTTTGGCCTCAAAATCCATCTTTTTGACATGATCCAGGTGGTTTTCTAATTTTATAGTGTTTAATTGCATATTATCCTGCCTTTTGCTATGACAAACAGGATTTCTTTAAGATTTCCTAAGTAATTGTGCCAACTTGCGTGTTATCTATTTTCACTGGCTCACTATTCTAGGATTCCTAGCTTATGAAGCGCGGACACATTATAAGAGCTTCTGTGTTGTGTTGGACACCCCAACATGTGTCCGACACACTCTGACACACTTGGACAAGTTTCCACACGTGGTCACCGATATTTTGGGAAGTTACATTTTCAGAATGCAAGTATTGGCATCGTAATTGTTCATCTTCTCTTAAGATCGCCGTACGGAAAGCCGATCGAAGGCCAAGGACCGCCAACCAAGGGGTCGCGCACACTGGCAACCACCACCTAAGGGTCATCCGACCCCAACAACCGTCACCGCATCTTAGGCGACACTTGGGTTGCACGACCCAAGCAACTGATTGAATCGCGTGACCCAGGCAACTGCCTGAGGTTGCACAACCTTAGGCAACCCTAGGTAGCCGCCGCTTGGGGTCGCGCAATCTCAGGCGAGGCCATCTGACGATCTGGCAGCCAGATCTAGCCGGTGAGCCATTGGACTTCAAAAAAACAAATTACAATTAAAAAAAAAAAAGAAATTAGTAAAAATCCTTTACAAATGTAATTTTTACCAATTGGCATTTTAGCCAAAGTTGTTTCACAATACATTTTAAAATTACAATTAACCAAACGTTATTTGCATTTCAAAAAACTCTCTTAATCCAAAAATATTTGCATATTTTTAAAGGCATTTTCTAAAATTTGAATCAAACGGGGCCTAAGGGCGCGTTTGGTAACGATTCTATTCAGGAAGGCGATTCGACAATAATTGATTATTTTTGATTACATTCTAACGGGCGATTCGAGTAAAAAACGTGTTTGGTAAGCTGTCTAAAATTTCGATTCTGGAATAGAATTGCGTTTGATAACGTGTTCATTGATTATGTTCCAAATTAATTTCTTTTAATTTTTAAATAATTTTTTTTACTTTTTTACTTTTTTTCTTTTCTTTTTTTCCTTTTTCTCCTATTCTTCTTCTTTTTCTTCTTTTTGTTTTCTTTTTTTCCTTTTTTTCCTTTTTCCTAATAATTTTTTTCTTTTCTTTTTTTTTTCTTTTTCTTTTTCTTCTATTCTTTTTCTTCTATTAATTATACTATTAATATTATTACTTATTAGTAATATAATTTAACATACTTATTAGTAATATACTTATTATTAATAGTATACTATATTACTATATACTATTACTATACTAATAATTGGTATACTAATATATTATATTATTATTAGTATACTATAATAATATTATAATAATTAGTATATTAATTATTAAATATTATTAAAATATTAATAATTACTATTAATAATATTTTATATTATTATATTATATTAATAATTAGTAATATTATTAATAATATTAATAATATTAGTATACTTAATAGTATATTAATATAATTATATAATATTAATAATAATTAATTAATAATAATTATTAGTATATTATTAATTATAATTATTAATTATTAATTATTATTAAAATATTAATAATTACTATTAATAATATTTTATATTATTATATTAATAATTAGTAATATTATTATTATTAATAATAATATTAGTATACTTAATAGTACATTAATATAATTATATAATATTAATAATCATTAATTATTAATTATTATTAGTATATTATTATTAGTTATAATTAATAATTATTATAATATTATACTATATAATTATAATTATTATAATATTATAATAAGTATACTAATATAATTATAATTATATAATAGTATACTTATATTAATAATTATACT
This sequence comes from Eucalyptus erythrocorys, assembly GCA_014182555.1. NCBI lineage: Eukaryota > Viridiplantae > Streptophyta > Magnoliopsida > Myrtales > Myrtaceae > Eucalyptus > Eucalyptus erythrocorys. Next base: position 5,856,113 of record CM024597.1, on the reverse strand, counting down.
AATATACTAATTATATAATTATATTATATATTAGTATACTAATATAATTACTATTATATTATTATTATAGTATAATAATAATTAGTATAATAATTTTATTGTGTTGATTCTTTTTTGATTCTCGGACACAGAATCAACTTTTTTTTTATTCTCAAATCTTGGAACAAATTTGTTCTCGGGAACAAAAATTTTACCAAACGCGATTCTCGTCCCAAACCGATTCCGAGAACAAAAAATCAGAATGCAAGATGGCGCTGTTGGGATGGTTCCCAAACAGGCCCTAAGTTTGCTTCCCTTTTAGTTTAGGGTTTTAGCAAGAAAGAAGAGTAGACAAAAGAAATTAGAAGTGGCGATTTTGATGGGACTTTTTGGGGGCAGGGGGCGGGGTTCAGACGGCCCTCTGGTGGAACTTTTTTTGGGTCAGAAAATTAAAGTATTGAAATAATTTTTTTGGGGGAAGGGTGGGGGGTTGGTCAAATAAATAAATAAATAAGACTAAAAAGTGATTTTAAAACATTAAAATGTTGAATGTTCAATAATAATTAATTTTGGTCATTGTAAAAGATCACTAATTTATTTAAATAAGTCTTTCTAATCTCTTGTTAGTTATTAGTTTCATCAATATTTTTTTGTTAAATTTAGCTTTTTAATTATTTATTTATGAATTTGAATCAAATTAATTAAAAATAAAAATATTCATTTAATATATAATATATTCTAACATGTCAAAATTATCTATTTTTGAGAAATGACATATCGGCATATCATGTCATGTCGTGTGTCAATACTATTTAGTTACGAGGTTTATGGTGATTTTTTTGGTTAATAATTTACCATAATCTTCTCTAGATTCTAGATTGCTTATAACTTTTTTTTTATAACTAAAAAAAATAAAAAATCAGCCAGCTGCGAGGATTAACAATCATCATTTCTTGTTTGTCCTGGACTGCTTACAATTTTTATTGCCTCTGTGTTTTTCGTGCTCTCACCTAAACAGAGGATTAAAAAAAGACCCGGCTGGAAAGACTTAAGACACTGCTTACAATTATTATTGCCTCCATGTTTTTCGTGCTATCACCTAAACAGAGGATTTAAAAAAGACCCGGATGGAAAGACTTAAGACATATACAAGTTATAATTGAACCCTCAACGAGGTATTTTCATCATTTAAAAGTTATCTTATTATTTATTTTCTTTAGAAAAAAATGTTTGACTATGTCGATTCACGCTTAGGTCACTCATTCGAACTCTTTGCTCATATGTATTAAATGATGATTGGCAGGGCATCGATGAATTCGTAGTTTATCAATATGAGGTGAAGGGCTTCATGTAATAATTAAAAGGGAGAATGTCACAAATGGTACCGATATTTTAACTCAATGTGCAATTTCGTCCTTGAACTTTTAATTTGCTCAATTTGGTCCTTAAACTATTGATAAATGTTTGATTTGTTCCATGAACTTTCAATCGGCTCAATTTGGTCCATGCACTATTGATAAAATGTCCAATCTAGTCCATGAACTTTCGATCGGCTTAATTTGGTCTCTGAACTATTGATAAAATGTCCGATCTAGTCCTTCATTACTGTTTTTCTTTCCTTTTTTTTTTGCTTCTTCTCTCTTCCATCTGCTGGCTCGGACGGAGGGAAGCCGGTGTCCAGCGAGGGTTGCCCTCGTTGACATCGGGCCAAGGTGGCCCTCGTCGGCGTCTGAGGGATCTGGCGAGGGAGCCCCTCGCCAGACACAATGGCAAGGACGGCCCCTCATAGATTTGGCGAGAGGCTCCCTCGCCGGCATCGGGCGAGGGCAACCCTTGTCGGGCCGGCTTCCCTTCGCCGGAGCTAGCAAAGGGAAGAGAGAAGAAGCAAAAAAAAAAAAAAAAAGAGGAAAAATAGTAACGAATGACTAGATCTGACATTTTATCAATAGTTAAGGGATCGAATTGAGCCGATCGAAAGTTCAGAGACTAAATCGAAAATTTTATCAATAGTTCAGGGACCAAATTGAACCGATTAAAAGTTCAGGGACTAAATCGGACATTTATCAATAGTTCAGAGACCAAACTGAGCAAATTAAAAGTTCAAGAATGAAATTGCACATTGAGTAAAAATAGATGGACCATTTGTGACATTTTCCCTAATTAAAAGTAATTAGATTGTGACCAATAAACAAAAATGAAAATAAAATTTAAAAAAAAAAAAAAAAGGACTTCAGCTTCAAATAACGTTAGTTGGGGAATATTTGTATGGATTGCCAACTTTATCGGTCAATGTTAAGGGGAAACAAAAAGACGGTTGGTCCATGTCAATTAGTCAATTTTTATTGTTAATCCAACTGTCCAATGAATTTCAGTGGGATAGAATAGAATGGTGGAAACAATTATCGATGTTTAGCTGCAATAGTCCAAAGAGAAGGGATGACTATGAACATTGCCAAAAGGGTATTGAAACAGGAGGCAAAGTTAAGAGAATAGCGTTGTGATGTATTTAGTAGTATTTCGAATGTGGTACAAAATTCTAGATTCAAATGATGTCCATGAATGTAGATAAATTGCTCCGTCCTTGTTTACCAAATAACGGTTAATTCATGAGTGGCGAGTGTGGGCATCAAAGATTACTACGAGCGAAGGACCTTTTACTGCATAATCGATGCCACGCCACATTCAAGCTAAACTTGATCAAAAAGACGGATTTTAACACTTAGACCGCTCGGCGATTACCTTAATTGTTCCTAATACATGGTGGAAAGGAGTATGGAAACCGTTGTTTCAAGGTAAAAATCAATATGCGTCATACAACTTTTCTCCATGATTTATGTGATTAATTTGATGTATTACGACATTTTGGTAATATTTCTTTCGTCCCAGGCTTCCTCTCAAATTTGATCGATATAAATCTCGTCTGTCGCACATTGGGTCCAATTTAATTACGTTATTTTACTGTTAAATTCATTTTTTTTTGTCAGTCCTATTCTATACCTATTCTACACTCACTCTCAGACTCTTGTCCTGCCTCTTGCAGAGCATATGGGCGTCGAAACCCACTCCTGAAACTTGCGCGTCCCCACCCCATCCCTTCCTGAGAATGTGGGGGTTTGAACCCCTCATCTCCCCCTTCCATGTTGGAAGGGTGGCCACTGGGGCGAATCCCAATGGTTACCGTTAAATTCATTAAATGATGTAATGTTTGCATCGCGTTCAACGGTCAGATGGGCGACAGCAAAACATTACCACAGTAGATGCTCTGCAAGACTCAGACTCTTGTCCGTACTACGCCAAGAAACAAAAAACAAAAGTTCATGAATCAATCAACTTATGATCACATTTGTTTTGAATTGTTGGTGGAGGCTTGGTTGTGCATTTTGTCTTCAGTGTCTCCTATTGAATTCACCTCGCCAGATTCTGTCGTCTCAACTCTGTCAGATCCCTCTCTCGAACCCGTTCGGGTCGATTCAATATTTGTGGCCGCCTCTTTTGAGTTCTTTCTTTTATCGATCCCCTTGAAATCCAGGTCATGATCCACATTTCTTCCTCTTCATCCGCCTCTTTCTCCTTCAACCGTATCTTAATTTCATCGAGATCATGAAGACACTTTTTTATACGATCGCCCGATTGGTTCCCCTCCAACCGGGTCTTAATTTCATCGATATCATCAAGAGACTTTTTATACGTCCGTGCAGTAGGTTCTCCTTCAGATGCATCTCAGTTTTCTCAAGATCAGGAGACATTCCGTCTTGTTCGTCCCCTTGCTTCCTTGAATGCATCTTAATTTCAATGAGACAAATACAAGGTGTTGCCACCTAAATTTTTGGTGACCCTGAAAAATTAAAAAATAAATAAATAAAATAAAAATTACATAGCATATAATTTTAGGTGCATTATTATTTTCTGATAAGGAATGACAATTTAATATATTCGGTAAATCTTTCATATATTTAAGCGATATACATATCGAGAGATATATTTTGCAGAAAGTTGGAAGATTTTGAGGGAATATCCCAGGTAGGATATATATTTGGTGTTAATCTTTGGGCAATATACATTTTGACATAATAAAAGAAACACCAGATGTTTCTGTCGTTGATGGACATGAGCAAATAAAAGGAAAATAAAGGAGGATCAATTCAATTAATTATGAATGGAAGGTGGGAATTCTAACTAATTATCCTTGCTTTGCCAAATATTCAAATCTTAGTAAATGTGGAAGCAAATTTTTGGTCAATAATCAAGAGGCAGAAATCAGGTTAATAAGAAAGCGAGAAATTTGATTAAAAGGAAGGAATCAAAGCATTCAAGGAGAGATTAAGCTGGACACGAAACCACGCGCCGATTTGCAGACTATGAATTAAGGCAACAAGAAAAGGAAGCCCGAAAATTGCCATGGAAGGGGGCACTCGGAACCACTATGAAAGAAGGGGCAAAAAAAAAAAAAAAATCTTTCCCGTCCATTCATAGTCAACAAGAAAGCCAGCCTTTCTTTTCTTCTCTGAGAAAGTGCAGAGAAAAGAAAGGAGAAGTTAGCAAAGTAGAGAGAGAGAGAGAGAGGGAGAGTGGACGTGAGAAAAGAAAAAAAAAAAAATTAAAGGGGAGGTCATCTTCTTCAGGGAAGCTTCGCCCACGCCTGGCATCTGCAACCTGTGGCTGCCCGCTGCCGTCCCTCCGTCCATCACCGGAGCGCCGAGCACCTTCGCCACTGCTACCCTCCGCCCGACTCCTGCAACCTGCAACACTCGTCGTCGCGCCCCTCGCCGCACCTCCGCCTGTCCCCTGCAACTCGAAGCCGTGAGCGCCACTGTTGCTCTTCGAGTGATGCTCGCCTTCCTCCTTCCGGCGAGCTCTAAACGCCGACTACTGCAGCAACCCGCGCCTCCTATCGCCCGTTTCCGCGCCGACGTCCGCCCGTCGCCTTGCCTTCGCCTGTCGCCGTGCTTCCAAACGCCACCACCGCTGCAACCCCAAGCATCGCCAACACCTGCAACTCACGCCTCCACCCACTTGTCGCCGCGCCTATGCCCACCCGTCGCCGCACCTCCGCTTATCCCCACAGTTGCAGGTTGCCACAGCTGCTCGTCGCCGCACCTCCGCCCGTCTCCACAGCTGCTTGTCGCCACACCTCCGCACGGCCACTACTACTGTCGCCCAGCTCGAAGCCATGAGTGCCACTACTGCCACGCCTCTGTCCGACCTACTGCTAGTCCTCTTACCATGACCCGACGCCGACGACCCATCGCCACTCCCGGGCCCATGACTAGTCGCGACAAGTACCCTCAACCGCGAGCCCCACTGTCTTGAGCTCGCTGACTCAACACCGGCCTGCTCGCTGTCCCGCCAAGTCCACCAACTCTCCCTCCTGAGTTGATGCGCCTGAGCTACCTCCACGAAGCCGCAACGAGCTTGACCGGGAGCTGCCGTTGCGTTCCTACTACCTGTTATTCCTACTCGTGTCCAAACAGAGTCGGTTCCATAAGCTTTCTTGCAGGATCTTTGGTCGCGAGCCCGCTGCCACTGAGCTGACCCCAACGCTAATCATCGTTCACGAATCCGTGGCGCCGGTCCCATTTTGGAAATATAAATCTAGGCAACGTAATTTTCTTAAATCAAATTTCGTTTCGGTATTATTGTCTAAATCAGAATAGTTGATGTCTATGTTGATTCCATGGATATTTTAGGCATTATCCGATGGGATATTATTGCTCAAAAATCACTATAATTACTAATTCGATTTCATAAGACATCAGATCACTTTTTTTTTAATTATATTGATTTTTTTTCATTGATGATATTTTAACTTTTAAATCATTATAATTATTAATTTGATCCATAAAACTTCGGATCAATTTTTTTTAATTATTTTGAACTTTCTTACGTGTTGTGATATTTAGGATTAGAATAATTGTTAATTTAATCCATGAAACAATGGATTATTTTTTCAATTATTTTAACCCTTTATTTGATGAATATCCTTAGTGGTTTAGATATGATGCTTATTTGGAGGTTGCTTGCCTTGGAAAATACCCAAAAAAAAAAAAATCAAATTGTGTAGAATGGTTCTCTAAATTAGGATTGCAGTTTTAGATTGCACGTTAGGATATATAGGATTTCATGACAACATTGTCTAGTTTGAATAGGATTGCATGTTTAGATAATTTTGGAATAGATTAGAATAGGATCAAAATAAAATTTTCTTTTATAGATAGGATCCTACATAATGTTTGCATATTTTAATAATCCCATTTTTTTATTAAAAAAAGAATGGTTTTCTGAGATAGGATAGGGTTTAAGTTAAATTAATCCCTAAAATAGATTAGGAAATTATTCATTTTAGATAGTTTAATTAGGTTTTTTTATTACAAATTTTAATTGAAAAATACAAAAATATTAGGTGCATGTCAAATAGTTTGCATGTTAGATTCATTTAATTAGAAATTGCTTGTCAATAGAGTTAGGTCATGTAGTTAAAGTGCACGTTATATAGTAAAGTTTTCAAGATAAAGAAAGCCCAAAATAATAATAATAATAATAATAATAATAATAATAATAATAATAATAATAATAATAATAATAATAATAATAATAATAATAATAATAATTGCTTGCTTTGTGTGTTTAATTCTTTTGGTGCAATTTATTTGATTGTTTAATAATGGATGAGCTTTCATGTGATCACCCATTGCATGATAGTGATTTAAGTTAAAACCAATCCAAACTGCCTACAAAGATATTTTTGAAAATAAAAAGAATGGTACCAAAAGAGCACTAGAAAAATTTAGTATAATCAAGTCCCCGTACTCAAAGTCTCTGGATTGTAAAAGTAAAATAAGTCTCCCATTATTTTACTTAGGTGTCTAATCAACCTACCATAAATTGATTAGTGGCGACTCTTATATAAAATTCATTTAAAAACTTGAACTTAAGTCGCAAATTGATATGGGTTTAGAAGAACCCGAGCTAAGTTTTAGCCAAATCCTAGGTGATACACTTAAGATTAGGTCACGACAGCTTAGCGACTCCACTATGGACTTGAGTTAAAACTCCTAGTGGACTTAGACCAAATTTTCTCTTTTTTTAAAAAATGTTTTTGTTTGGCAACGAGGATATTAGGTATGTCCCTAATATGAAGTGGTAAATGTTCTTGCAGATGGGAGGTATAAGGAGAGTAGTCTTTGCTAATCCTTGTCTTGCAGGGAGGTATTAGGATGAATGATTTATTTTCCCTGATTAGAATTGTTATTTGCATTTAAATTGTTGTGCATGTTTTATTGCTTTCACATTACACTATCGCACACATAACCATGCCGCCAGACCTAGGCCGCGATAAGATTTTAAGATGATGTTAAGAATGATACTTCCTCAAAAGCGAGATTGCTATGGAGGTTGACCTTCTCTTCCCCGAAAGTTTTCATGGTGTTGACTGTGTTTGTCCATATCCATGAGATTGCATGACTATAGGGCATTCCATTCAACTGAGCCGAAGTTAAGAGGACCTGACACTTTGAACGTGAGACTATTACTATCAGATCATCCTCTTAGCTCCACTTAGTTAAGCCTTCTAGATAGAAATCGAGCCTCACAGTTCATGTGTGTATTTATATGATTGTCATCCCTTCTCGATGAAAGTAAGTTGTCTGAATTCTCACTTTGTAATTTACTTACTTTATTGCAATTTTGTTGGCCCATGTCGTCCTCAAGTCTCGTTTTATATGCGATGGCGAAAATTGACGTATAGTTCATTTCCACTCCAAAAAAAAAAAGCTCAAAGTGTGGTTGGACGAGCTAGATCAAGATGGCCAAAGATATGTGAAAGCCAAGATCGCCCGACTTCTCCCATTGTTAGAGATCAACATCCACTCTAGTGTTATACAAGCGCTCCCCTAGTTCTGGTGTCCAAAAACTTCCACCTTCATATTTGGTGAGTACGACCTAACCCAACACTAGAGGAATATAGTATTGCCATTGAAATGTCTCTTGAAAAGGAATTTGTTAGGTTGCCTATCGACATAGATTCTATTTCTGAATTATTACAGTTTTTAAGAATCAAAGTTGAAACAGTGGGAAGCCGAATATAATTAATGTATTGTTCATGGAGCTCTCTCCTTCCAGGTGATTTCTGCACTGTTCACGTTCTGGTGTGAAGCTTGTTCCCGGTGATTCAAGCTGCCATTTTGGCTGATTTTCGAAGGATAGGCTATTCTAACCTGCCTCTATAATCCTACCGAGCGGTTTCCTCAAATCCTTCCTACATTTTAAGATCTAGCTTACCCTAGGCGGACTGGTGCAGCTATTCCGCGAACACTGGATCGAGCTTGGTGTGGAGCCTCCGCTGTTCGTTTGGACCCAAGCTGTGGAAGAATAGGTCATCCTTCTTCCCCCTAGCTTCTGTCCAGGTGCCTCCTCACCCATCGATCTGTAAGCTCATCTTTCAATTGGTTGATCGAAGCTTTGTACTGTTGCTACGATTCAAAATTTCTGCTACGTTTGTGCTGGTGTGTGGGTTGTTCCTGCGCAAGCTTGGGCTCCCCTTTGGTCCATTTTATTCATCTGAATGTTGGCTGGGTTCGTATACTTACTCTAATGGACTTTCTCAAATAAGTGCCTCGCCTGCTCACCAAGTGTTTGACAAATGGCCACATCCATCCTTGGTGCGATTGGCCAGCCTCGATCGATGCAATATGATGTTGGCACGACAAGGGGACGTGTTCCCTCTTCCCATCCTCATGATAGCCCACTTGAGGATCCTCTTAACCAAGCTGACCGAGTTGCCCCTCCTGTGCAAGCTCCTGCGAAGTGCCGTGACAGAAGCAGGGCCAGGTCCGCTTCGAAGAGACCACAAAGGAAAGACCAACAAAGAAGGAAGTCCAGACACCCTTCGCCTCGTTCTTGGGCCAGTGTGGCCAAAATAGCCACCAAAGGCTTCGACTTGGAGTTCATCCCACCTACCATCATCAATAATAGACTTGTTGTTGAGCTCTCGGATGCGATTTTTGATGCTGTTGATCCCAAGTTCTTTGAATGTCTGGTAGGGTATTTTGTCGGAAGGAAGCTTCCATTTAAGCTAGTGGAATCATCCATCAAGAATGCTTGGGGCCCCAAAGTGCTAGAGGTAATGTCGAACGATCAGGGATGCTGCTTCTTTCAGGTTCCTGATGCAGATTATCGTAGGAAGGTGCTTGAAGGTGGGCCTATCATGATAGTGAGAGTTTCCTTGATCTTGCAGCAGTGGAAGTTATCCCTTAGAGATCAGAGAGGAAGACCAGTCGGTAATCCCTGTGTGGATCCGTTTGAAGAAGCTCCCTGCTACGTTTTGGTCGGCCCACGGCATAAGTACAATGGTCAGTGTAGTGGGTAAGCCTCTTTATGTTGACCAGAGAACAAAGGAGAAAAACATGTTGGTATTTGCTTGTATATGTGTCGAAATCTCAGCAAAGCAACCTTGTTGTGAAGCTATGGAGGTATCAGATCGTGGGAAAATGAGCTTTGTCGATGTCGAATATGAATGGAGGCCTAGTGCCTGCCTTGCTATTGGCACTTTCGGCCACACTTGTTCAGACCCCTTAGCCCAGGAGTCGTCTGAAGTGGCAGTTCAACAAGTTCATCCTCCACCTGTTGCTACATCCAGTAATCCCCAAGTGGTTACCTCTGTTCCGAACCAACTTCTAGGTGGGAAGAGTGATCCTCCTCAGCCCCCTTCACAACGTGGGAGTGATAGTTCAGTTAATGGACGAGAACAAGCGTCTCATATGACTGTAACATAACCCTTTGCAATTGTTCCTACCCCAGAACCTTCAACTTCCTAGCCTCTTACAAGTGTGGATTCGGGATGGAAACAGGTTAAGGGGAAGAAGGAAAAGGCCATTCCGTCCAAGAATGCTGCTGATCTACCTCCTCCAAGCGGTGGTACTCAAGCCTTGAAGCTAAAAAATCCTGTACCAATGAAGGCCCCGCCTCCCGCTCATTCCGCCAAGCCCCAAGCCTTAACCCTAGTGAAAGCTCCTCCTCCTGATTCTTCAGGGAAGACTCACCAATCGGTGACTGCTCCGAAGACAAGTAGTGACCGTCCTCTTCAACTTGCGGGTAGGATAGAACCTCCTGGTACTTCTTCTGTTTGGCCGAGACAAGGGGTCTTAGCTGGTGGCCTAGAGAGTGTCACGTACAGCTCTTCCGAGGAGGACAACCTCCTATCCTACCCCTCTTCTCTGACCTTCCCACTTGACCCTTCAAAGCCGGTATCCATTTAGGACAAGCTACTATCTACTTGCCCGGACCCCCCTTCTATTGTGCCCACATCGGTTCCTAATCGGCGTGGGCTGAGTAAGAAGAGGTAAGATCTCCCTCCCAATTGTTGGATATATGTTGGTTTTTGGAATATTCGAAGACTTATGGGTCCCCTAAGGAGGGCCGAAATAAGGAAGTGGGTGTCTTTCAATAATCTCTGTTTTGTTGGCATCATTGAGATGAAAGTCCTGAAGCCCCTCTTCTAGTCCATTTCTGGAAACCTTTTAACTGGCTGGAGTTGGGTGTCAAATTATGGTTATGCTCCTTGTGGTAGGATCTGGGTTGGATGGAATCCTACCTTGATTAATTTTGATATAACCTCGGCTAATGCTCAAGCAATCCATGGTCCTCTTACTTTGTTATCTATGAATGTGGACTGCTTTATTTCTACTATATATGGTGAGCACACCTTTTTGCGCCGACGACCCCTTTGGTTGGACCTTGTCTAGTTGAATAATATTTTGCAGGACTCGCCTTGGCTGGTGGCTGGAGATTTTAATGCCATCAAAGATCCAACTGACCGGATGGGCAGCATCGATACCTGGATTCCTTATTTTGATGAGTTTTGGGATTACTTGGCCCAGACGAAGTTGGAGGATCTCAGATACATTGGCCTTCGATATACCTGGTCCACCTCAGCTGCAACGAATCAGAAGCAAAGAAAAATTGATTGAGTCTTGGTGAACTCAAGGTGGACACTAGACTTCTCTTACTCTAAAGCTTCTTTCTTGAATCCGAGTATTTTCGATCACACCCCAATGGTGGTCAGAGTATTACAACCGGCCCATACAAAGAAGCCTTTCAAGTTCTTCCAATCTTGGATGAAGCATCCAGATTTAAATTCCTTGGTTAAGCAAGTTTGGGATTCCCCTGAAGTCAGCATTTCTATGTTCATACTTGTCAGCAAGTTAAAGGCTCTGAAAAGCCACCTTAAGCAACTTAACAGAGAGTCTTTCTCGGATATCTCAATGAGAACGAATGAAGCAAGAATTGCTTTGAAGACTACTCAGCATGCCCTCCAACAAGACCCGACTAGTATTACTCTAGCTGTGCTAGAGAAAGAACAACGTCAGTGTTTTGTTGATATGCAAAGTCAAGAGGAGTCTTTTTATAAACAAAAATCCAAGATTTGTTGGCTTCAGGAATGAGACAAGAACACAAAGTTCTTCCACCACTTTGTCACTAGAAGACAGCTGTGGAATAGAATTTTATCCATCAAAGATTCTTCTAGTTTATTGGTCTTCGATTCGGTTGGCGTGTAACAAGTGTTTGTTTCTTACTTCATTGATCTTCTTACACCTCAGACCGTCCTTATGAAGCCATCATTGCTAGAGCTTTAGGCTTTCATAAGGCGTCCTCTTACTAATGTCCAGGTTAGTGTTCTATCTCGGCCGGTACTCGATTCTGAGATTCGTGACACACTTTTTTCCCTCGTGAGAGGCAAGGCTCCTGGCCCTGACGGCTTTACTGTTGAGTTCTTTAAGAATTCTTGGGAGATTGTAGGCCCGTTAGTAGTTGATGCGATTAAGGATTTCTTTTGTTTCGGAAAACTGTTGCGTGAGGTGAACAACACTATCCTTGCTTTGGTGCCCAAAGTCCTTAATGCTTGTGCAATATCCGACTTTAGGCCCATAGCCTACTATAATACTTTATATAAAGTCATTACTAAGATCCTCATCCTCGCCAACCGGCTAGCTGCTGTGCTTCGGGACTTGATTAGCCCATCCCAAAATGCTTTTATGAAGGGTAGGAGGATAAATGATAATATCCTATTGCCCAAGAGCTCTTTGTAGGTTTCCACCGCAACCCTCACTTGCCTAAGTGTGTGATAAAGATTGATTTCCAAAAAGCATATGACACGGTGGACTGAGATTTTCTTGAGCTAACACTGTTAGCTTTTGCTTTTCCTCCTTGGATGATTCGGCTTATTATGATATGCGTGCAGACGCCTAAATACTCCATCTCCATTAATGGAGAACTTCACAGTTTCTTCTCTAGTGGCCGGGGCCTACGATAGATGGACCCTATGTCGCCTTATCTCTTCACATTGGTGATGGAGGTTTTTTCTAGGATCCTTAGCTCCCCCGCCTCTCAACTTAAATTCAAGTATTACTGGAGGTGCAAAACTCTAAACTTATCCCATCTATTTTTTGTAGAGGATGTCTTCTTATTTTGTTAGGCATACCGGCACTAAATTGCCTTACTTAAAAGGGGCCTTGACATTTTTTCCTCTTGGAGCAGGTTGCGGCCCAATACAAGCAGAAGCGAAGTTTTCCTTGTTGGCGGATTCCCCACTACTCGGAATTATATCCTTATGGCTTTTGGTTTCTAGGAAGGAAAACTTTCGGTGAGGTATTTAGGGGTACCAATCATTACTTCAAGGCTTGCCAAGACGGATTGTCTCATGCTTGTGGACCATATCATGGCTAGGGTCCAATCTTGGGCCCAACGGTTTCTTTCAATTGCTAGTAGACTACAACTTATAAGGTCAGTCCTTCATTCCATCCAAAGTTATTGGACCAGTGTGTTTATTCTCCTATGTTCAGTGCTCGATCGCATTGAACAAATTTTGAGACAATTTCTTTGGAAAGGTCCCTCTCTTGGCCAAAAGGGGGGGTGAAAGTTTCTTGGGAGGAAGTATGCCTCCCTAAGGTTGAGGGAGGCTTGGGTATCCGCAAGCTGCGTGATTGCAACAAAGCTGTAATGCTCAAGTATATTTGGATTCTTTTCACAAATAAGGAATCGCTATGGTGCATGTGGATTCACTCCACCTTCTTAAAGAAGGATAATTTTTGGATCTCCTCCATTCCTTCTATCTGTTCTTGGGCCTGGAAGAAGATCATGCAATTGAGGCAGGAGTTTCGGCTTTCTTTCTTATGGGAGGTTGGAGATGGTTTCTCTGTGTCTTTATGGTTCGATAATTGGCACCCGAGAGGCCCTCTAAACTTATTCCTTCCGGACTCCTTCATTGACAGTTCAGGTTTTTTCATGCATGCAACCCTTGCGGATTTATATGAACCCTATGGTGGTGAGCTCAGGACTTTATTGGAAGATGGTGACTATTCTCTTCTGGTCATCTCTCGATCCCCGGATAGGTTTACCTGGCATGGGAGCTCTCCTAGTGCCTTTACGGTAGCTTCATAATGGGATTTTATTAGGAGGAAGAAGGATCGTGTTCCTTGGGCTTCGCTTATATGGAATGATTCCACTGCTCCAAGGTTCCAATTCATACTTTGGCTTATTATTCGGAATCGCTTATCCATCCAAGTTCTCCTCTTATCTTATGGTAGAATAAACAGTGGGCTTTGTGCTTTTTGTAATGATAGATCGAATTATGTCGATAACTTGTTCTTTGATTGCCACATCTCGGCTAGTCTCGCATTTTTTTGGGCCGCAAGATGTAATCTCCTGTGGAGAAATAGATCTTGGTCTGACAACCTCACTTGGGCCCTAAAGTTTCTTCCTGGCAAGGATTTTGTTCACTGCTTTGCTCGGTTTTCTTTTAATGCCATGTGCCACACGATATGGAAGAAGCGCAATAGCATCATCCTTCGGGGGGAGACCTTGGAGTTGCCGGCTTTAAAGAATCATCTCATCAAAGTGGTCAAGGATAAGGTGCTCACCTTCAACAATGTTGTAGACAACCCTACAAATAGGACGTTCCAGTAATGTTGGGGTCTTCACTCCTCCATTTCGGGTCTCCTATGTAGCGCATTTGCACCCCTCTAGCCTTGGTTGTTCGCTTTTGCTCTTGATTTTTTATGTCGTGCTTCCCGTTTTCTTCTTTGGGTGTTTTTCTTTTACATCGGCTCCCCTCCACTCATCCTGACTTGCCGTCTCTTTGAGTGGTTGTTTTTGGCGCCAATTCTTTGTACATTTGCTTATAGCTTATCATATATACACTTACCTTCACCAAAAAAAAAAAAAAAAAAGAAAAGCTGAAACGGTCGGCATAGATTTTATTTCTGAATTGTCATAGTTTTTAAGAATCAAAGCTGAAATGGTTAGGAAGGTTGTCAAAGTCAATTGTTATGCATGCCCATTTTTATTTTTGACAGAGTGTTTTGCAAATTAGCCAATAATTTCAAAGGCTAGGATTTTTATCTAAACATTTTTTGGGCTAATTGTTTTTCCTTATCGAAAAAATGACATTAATCCTTCAATTTCATGGGTGGTTAGCTGAGTTTGTGAATGGTTAAATCATGTCAATATGATTTTAACCGAAACATTTTTGTCATTAAACCGTTACATGTTACATTATTCCAAACTCTGTTTAAAAAGTTAGTTTTAAATTTCAAGTATTCATAAAAAAGAAGAGACAACACCAACATTTAGGCCATTTGGTTTTTTCTCGGTTGTTGTTCATATTTCCCCTCTATTGGTGCGATTTCTGTCCGGTTTGCGACAGCGGCATTTTGCTCCCCCCGGTTGCCTCAGCCCTCTGTTTGGCACGGAATTTGGAGATTTGCTTCCTCTAGTAAGCCTCTTAATTCTCACTGAACGGTTTCTTCCGTCTCCTTCTCATTCGTTAGATCGAAGCTGCCATTTTTCTTCGTGAATCGCCCTACTACTGCTTTGCTCAGATTTTGGCAGTGCATTTGCCGGTGCGACTCTAGGGTTCCTCAAAGGGGAAGTTGGTCTTCTCAGCACCCTCCTTCTTCTTGCTCTAGCCCCGCCTTGCTTCGGACCCCTGTCGAGCTACCCTACCTACTCACGAGTTGCTACTGCTACAGTCTGCTCGGGATCTCTCATGCGTCTTGCTGTTATTGCTCCGGGGTTCAGGTGGGGGTAGCTTGAACTCCTCAGCACCCGCTTTCAAATCGGTTAGCCTCTTACTTGTTATGGTTTTAAATGGTTGTACTGTATAGGGTTTTCGGGTGGTAGTTGGACTGCTGTTGGTGCATTTATGGCTGCTCCATCTTCTATGGTTAGGGAGCCGAGTTATGTGGCCCAGTTGAGTGTTGGAGCTGAGAAGGTTCTTAGCCCTCTCTCCCGAAACAAGGAGGCCCAGCCATCCTTGCTCATGGGCAAGGCCCTTGCAGTAGCAGAGATGGTGGACTGTGATCTTCCTAAGGCTTTGACTCGTGTAAGACGTTCGAGAGGACGTAGTAGAGTGAGATCGACTTCCAAGCGGCCCTAGGCCTTGCAAAAGCAATTGGGCAACTCGAAGGCCCTTGATGCCCGATCGTGGGCGAATATCGCTAGGCTTGCAACTAAGGGGTATGACCTCACCTTTATCCCTCCTTTCTATGAGGATGATATCCCAATGGTGAATCTTCCTAAAGACGTGCTGGATGTGGCGGATCCCAAATGGCATGAATGCCTTGTTGGGTATTATGTAGGGAGGAGACTGCCTTTCCAACTCACGAAGCATTCACTCAAGCACAGTTGGGGACCGAAGCTAGTTGAGGTCTTTGCAGATGACCAGGGATTCTTTTTCTTCCGTATCCTTGACCCCTTGTTTCGAAGAAAGATTTTGGAAGAGGGACCTATAACGGCTGTAAGGGTTCCACTCATCTTGCAACAATGGAAGCCTCTTCTAGAGTTGAAGAGGGAAAAGCAAACTAAGGTGCCAATGTGGATTCGTTTGAAGAACCTTCCTCTCGACCTTTGGACGGCCCGGGCAATTAGTGCCATTGCGAGCACCATTGGCAAGCCTCTGTATGTGGATCAACTTACGGAGCAAACACAAATGATTTCCTTTGCAAGAGTTTGTGTCGAGCTCCAATTCAATCAGCCGGAGGTGTCTTCGGTCAAGCTGAGAGTGAATGGAGTGGTTTGGTCAATCGATAGTGAGTATGAATGGAAACTGGCGGAATGCTTGAAGTGTGGCTCGTTTGGACACACATGTGTAGTCTCCTCAGTTGGTCCGAAGCCGATGCAGGGGCCAGCAGCAGGCTTGGGCCATTCCTACCCCACTGTGGAGGCTCACCCCCCCAAAGCCTACTCCGGCAATGGTGGAAGACACTAGTGAGTCTAATTCGGGATGGAAACAGGTTAGGGGAAAGAAGAAGAAATCCCCCACTCCTAAGGGGACGGTCTTGGCCCATTCGGTTAGCTCCGATGAGGAGGGGCACTCCCTCAAGCAAAAAGCTGTAGTCGTGAAGAGTATGCCCTCAACCTCAACTCGTAAGGCCCACAGTGGGCTTTAGATCCTCACTAAGGTGGATGCTGCTGGCTCTATTGCGGAGGAAGATCCCATCAGCCCTCTTGATGCCTCAGTAGTAGACTCGGTCAACCTCGGCGAGGAGTTAAACGGTTCGGCCAACCAACTCAGTAGCTCAGATGATGATCTTTTGTCTCCTTGTCCATTGCTAAAGGCTCCTTTGCTTAGGAGGAGCGAGGAGACTATCCAGGACAAGCTCTTGGCTCTTTCCCCAACCCTTCCTCCTCCCTCGGCTCGTGCGACTCCTTCTCCAAGCCGGCGCAAGCCTCCGAAAAGGAGGTAACCCTTCTTTCCTCCTCTTCTTGTACACATGTATATAGGTTATTAGAATATTAGAGGCCTTATTGGCCCTTCTAGGTAGGCGGAGGTCCGTAACCTTGTTTTATTGAACCATTTGTTTTGTATTGGTTTGTTGGAAACAAAGGTGTCACAGAATCTCTTCAATTCCATTTCGGGGGGACTGATCAGGGATTGATGTTGGCTTGCAAACTACGAATTCTCCCCAAGGGGCAGAATTTGGGTTGGTTGGGATCCTTTAAGGGTTAAGTTCGAAGCCTTCTTTATTACTAAGTAGGCGGTTCATGGAAACTTTGAGTACCTGGATTTTGGGGTGGCTTGCTGTATCAATTTTGTTAATGGGGATCACTCCTTTTGGCTTTGAAGACCTCTATGGGAGGACATCATCTTCAAGACTCTCCCTGACTTGTCTTAGGAGATTTTCAATGCTGTTAAGGATCTAGCGGACCGTATCAGTGGCTCTAAAGATTGGATCCCTTGCTTTGATGAGTTTGGGCAATGCTTGGAGCAAGCTGAGCTGGAAGATCTAAGGTTTGTTGGTTTTAGATACACTTGGACTACGTCCTCAAGGCCTTTTGGGAAGGCAAGAAAGACTGACAATGTTTTGGTGAACCTTAAGTGGAGTCTGGATTTCTCTTACTCGGAAGCCTTCAACCTGGCACCAGGAATCTCAGATCACTCCCCTACGGTGGTTAAGGTGCTTAGCTCGACTCTTCGAAGGAAGCCTTTTAAGTTCTTCGACTTCTGGATGAAACACCCGGAGTTCAACGTGATTGTTTCGCAAGTTTAGGATGCTCTAGGGGCTAGAGTCCCTATGTATAGGCTTGTTTGTAAGCTTGAGGCTCTTAAATGCTGGTTCAAGCAACTCAATAAAGATTCTTTCTCTAATATCTCCGCTAGAACTCTTGATATGAGGAAAGCCTTGGAGACCACTTAGGTAGGCTTGCAGCAGAATCCCTTTTCTATTGACTTTGCTGAGGTGGAAAAGGATCAAAGGCATATCTTTGCAAAGTTGCGGTCCTTAGAGGAGTCCTTATTCAGACAGAAGTCTAGGGTCAAATGGCTCATGGAGGGAGACCACAACACTAAGTTCTTCCACCAGTATGTCAATAAAAGACATTTGAGAAATATAATCCTATTTGTCCTCGATTCTTCGGGGAACCAAGTGACCAAGCCACGACTGGTGTAGCGTCGCCTTGTGGAGTTTTTTGAAGACTTACAAGAGCCAAAAGGGGAGCTGGTCAGGCCTTCGCTTGAGAAATTGAGGAAGGTCATTTAGCATCCACTCTCAGATGATCAGGCTGTGCTCCTCGCTAGGCAGGTCGTAGAGTTGGAGGTCCAGGACACTTTCTTCTCTTTGCCCAGGGGAAAGGCACCTGGATTAGACGGTTTCACAATTGAGTTCTTCAAGGAAAACTGGGAGACGATTGGTCCCTTAGTCACGGCTGCAGTGATGGATTTCTTCACTTCTGGAAAACTCTCTTGGACACGAAAGCCTTTTCGTTTCAAACTATTCGGCAGAATGTCCAAAACAATCCACTACCGGAGCATGAGGGTGCGGTGAATGCTATCTTGGAACCCGAAGTCGGCCGAATCAAGAACTTGAAGGTGCATGTGGTAGATGCCTACAATGGACTGATGAGAGCTAGATATTATACAGATCATGAAGACATTCCCCTGTCACTAATGAGAGAAAGGGTTGCCAAGATGGTGGAAGACGATATTATCATCTATGCTGACCATAATTGCATAGTTTCTACTATTTCCCAATTATTATCGATTGGGAAGAGGAGCAGGCTGCTCTCGATGATGGTAAGGAAGAAGTAGATCCGTCGCTCGCATATGTGCCCCCACTAGAAGATGCACCTGATGAAGAGATTGTGATTGAGATGCCTTAACCGTATGAGTATGTCAACAATAAGGCGGTGCCTTGGTGTTATGACCTAGATGTTAACCTTGTTACAAAGTCTGGCTGAACCTATGCTCAAGCTAATGCTCAACCTGCAAAGCATGTCACTGACGAAGAGGCTAAGGAATTTTTGGCTATGATTAAGGTGAGTGAATATAATGTGGTCGATTAGCTGCGAAAGATGCCCGCCCAGATCTCTTTGCTAGAACTCCTACTAACATCCCCTGTGCATTAGAAGTCACTGATGAAGGTGTTAAGTGAAATTCGCGTACTAGAAACGGTTGAGGCAGATAAGCTGGAAGATTTTGTGGGATCAGTCCTTCTTAAGGACATGATTGCTTTTTCTGATGAGGAATTTCCTCTCGAGGGTAGGGGGCATAACAAAGCACTCTACATATCTATTAAGCACAAGGCTTCTCATGTGTCTCGAGTGCTCATCGATAACGGGTCTGCCTTGAACATATGCCTGCTGGCCACTCTTCACCGTCTCAAGGTAGACCTATCCAGGATGCATGCTGTGAAGACTTCTGTGTGAGCTTTCGATGGTACAAGGAAGGAGGTGTTTGGAGAGATTCACCTTGATGTTCAAATAGGGCCAGTTGTTTTCAACATTCCCTTTCAAGTGGTAGATATTCCCACTACATTTGGTTTCTTGCTGGGTCGTCCCCTGGATTCATACGGCTGGAGCAGTGCCTTCAAGTCTGCATCAAGTTGTGAAGTTCGTAATCAAAGGGAAGCTCGTCACTGTCTATGGCGAGGAGGATCATCGAATTTACCATAAGACGGCCATCCCTTATGTGGAGCCTGATGCTGAATTTGAATCAAGCTATCACTCATTTGAGCTGGTATCCACCATACATGCTTCTCGGGATTCATCACCACCCCCTCCCGAAGTTTCGAATGCTGCCCTTATGGTAGGAAAGGTAATGGTTGGAAATAATTTTGTCCCCGATTCTGGTCTTGGATGAAGGGGTCAAGGTATTCAAAATCCCATAGAAGTCTCTCGAAGGCCCCAATCTGCTGGATTAGGGTACCATGGTTAAGGTGGAGGAAGTTTTGGAAGGCAAAGGCAGGGAAGGCGGAACTCGTCACCTGAGCAGGAGAGGGGGAGGCGAAACATACCACCTCCAAACATTCACGAGACATTCCCTGGTCCCCCGGTCATGATGCAAAATGAAACAGAAGTGATGGATACCTTGGGGCAGCCAAGTGGGAAGTTCGATTATATGGTGAAATATTTTGACTCCCGCAACATAATTCCAACTGGATGGGATGACATGGACAATCCAATGCCTCCATTACCACCCCCAAGCATCCACGAAACATCCTTTGGTCCTCCAGTTATGAGGCAAAATGAAGCTGAAGTGATGGATACCTTGGGGCAGCCAAGTGGGAAGTTCGATTATATGGTGAAATATTCGGCTCCCCCCAGCTTTTACAACGACCCTCGCAACATAGCCTAGATGGATGGGGTGGCATGGATGATCCAATGTCTTCGAAGATAGAGAACGCTGATGACGCCTTGGAGGGAATTACCAACTTGTTCGATGATCTTGTCATAGGAGCTGTTGACGAAGAACTTCTGGAAGAAATAGGCCCAGGCCCGCAAGAGGGTAATCATATAACATGCAAAGATGAGGGAATGGTCCAATCTAGTTCAAGAAATGTCGATAATGAGGATCTCGAAGGCTCGATCGAGGATTTCATCGAGGTACAACGTAGCTGGGAGCAACATGAAAAGGCCAAGTCTCTGACAACCGAATAGACTGTCACTATTAATTTAGGTGATGCTGAAGAAGCTAAGGAGGTGAGAATTGGAGCGAACCTCCCAAGAGATGAGGCTGAACGCCTAATGCGGTTGCTAAAAGAATATCAAGACATCTTTGCATGGACCTATGCTGATATGCCTGGTTTGGACCCGTCAATTGTGGAGCACTGTTTGCCTACTAATCCGGATGTCTCCCCTAAGAAGCAGAGGTTACGAAGAACTAAACCCGAGCTTTCCAAGAAGATAGAGGAAGAAGTGATGAAACTTCTGAAGGTCGGATTCATTGAAGTCTCACAATACCCTAATTGGGTAGCTAACATCGTGCCAGTAATGAAGAAGGATGGTCGAGTTCGAGTTTGTGTCGATTATCGAGATTTGAACAAGGCTAGTCCCAAAGATGATTTCCCGTTGCCTCATATAGATGTCCTTGTGGATAGTACTGCCGGATTTGAACTATTCTCATTTATGGATGGGTTTTCCAGGTATAATCAAATAAGGATGAAGGAGGAAGACAAGGAGAAGACTGCCTTTATTACCCCGTGGGGGACCTTTCATTATAAGGTCATGCCCTTCAGACTCAAAAATGCTGGGGCAACTTACTAGCGAGCCATGATAGCATTGTTTCATGATATGATGCATCAAGAGATCGAGGTTTATGTTGATGATATGATTGCAAAGACTCGACTTGGGAAAAGCCACGTCGAGACCTTGAAGAAGCTATTTGATCGACTCCGTGAGTTCAAGCTTCGACTAAATCCCACTAAGTGCGTGTTTGGAGCAACAATCGGTAAATTACTTAGATTTATTGTGAGCAGCAAAGGGATTGAGATCGACCCAGCTAAAGCTAAGGCCATATGTGAGCTGCGACCTCCGTCAACAGTGAAAGAAGTCTGGAGTCTTTTGGGGAGGTTGAATTACATTGCCCGATTTATTTCCCAACTTTTTGAAACTGCCAAGCCGTTCTTCAAGCTTTTGAAGAAGAATGCGCGGGTTAACTGAGATAATGAGTGTCAAGAAGCATTCGACAGGTTGAAGCAATACCTGATGAATCCACCAGTTCTTGTCCCACCATGGGGCATCCCTTGATTCTCTACCTCACCATTCATAGTGAGTCATTGGGTGCAATGTTGGCTCAGGAAGGTCTTACTGATAAAAAAGAACGCGCCATTTATTATCTGAGTAAAAAGTTCACTGTGTCGGAACTGAAATATCCTGAAGTGGAAAAGACTTGCGCTGCATTGGTGTGGGTGTTGCACAGACTGCGACAGTACACACTACATTACCAAACGTTCCTTGTGACTGAAAGCAATCCTATCAAGTACTTACTTGAGCAGCCTGCTTTGGTGGGTAAATTGGCTAAATGGCAAATTTTGATTTCGGAATTTGATGTACAATTCATGCCACAGAAGTTAGTTAAAGGTCGAGTGATCGCTGATATATTGGCTGAGAACCCAGAAGTCTCAAATAATGAGGACGATTTCCCAGATGATCGGGGTTCTAAGTGTAGACGAGGACTCGTGGACAATGTTCTTTGATGGAGCTGTGAATTTGTTTGGTTCTGGTACCGGGGCAGTTTTGATATCCCCAAATGGGCAACACCATCCAGTAGCTGCAAAATTAGTATTCCCATGCACTAACAACGTGGCTGAGTATGAAGCTTGCATCCTCGGGCTTCAAGCTGCAATCGAGATGGGTGTGGCCAAATTAAAAGTGTTCGGAGATTCTGCACTGATCATACTGCAAACCGTAGGAGAATGGAAAACCAAAAATGCCAAGTTGCTCCCATACCACAAGTATCTAGAAAATCTGGTAAAGGGATTCAAGGAAGTTTCGTTTGAATACTTACCAAGATGTCATAATCAATTTGCAGATGCATTCGCGACTTTGTCATCTATGTTGCAAGTCACTGATGGACTAGAAGTTGAGCCATTGAAAATAGAGGTTTTACCAAGGCCGGCCTATTGTATGATTGTGATTGAGGAACCAGATGGAAGGCCATGGTATTACGATATCATGAACTACATTAAAAAACAGGAATTTCCCGAAGGAAGCACTTCGGCTGAAAGGAAATACATCACGAAGATGGCCTCAAAATTCTTCGTTAGTGGCGAAAATTTGTACAAGAGGTCTTATGATTCTGTCGTATTGTGGTGTGTTGATGCAGCTGAGGCCACTCAAATCATGCAAGAAGTGCACGAAGGAGTATGTGGCCCTCATATGAACGGGCACATGTTGGCTAAGAAGATCATGAGATTAGGTTACTTTTGGCTCACACTAGAAAGAGATTGTATTCAGTATGTTAGAAGTTGTCACCGTTGTCAGATCCACGGTGATAAGATAAATGTTCCCCCAATAGAGCTGCACCAGTTTTATGAGCCATGGCCTTTCTCAATGTGGGGTGTTGATGTGATCGGCCCAATAAATCCTAAGGCTTCAAATGGGCATCGATTCATTTTGGTCGCAATAGACTATTTCACCAAATGGATTGAAGCTATGTCATTTGTAAGTGTCACTGCTCGCAAGGTTGTGAAATTCATCAAACGTGACATAATTGCTCGTTATGGTGTCCCTGAAACAATCATCACTGACAACGGGACAAATTTGAACAACAAGTTGATCGATGATCTGTTTAGAGAGCTCAAGATCAAGCATCTAAATTCGTCCTCTTACCGCCCTCAGATGAACGGGGCAGTGGAGGCAGCTAATAAGAATATTAAGAGGATCTTGGCTAAGACAGCTGAGAATTATAGAGATTGGCATGATAGGTTATCTTTTGCGCTAATGGCATACCGGACATCAATCCGTACTTCTACTGGGGCAACCCCTTTTGCTCTGGTATATGGCATGGAGGCAGTTTTACCTGTCGAAGTCGTGATTCCTTCTCTGCGAGTTTTATCCCAAGTGGAGTTATCTGAGGCTGAATGGACGCAACAAAGACTTGAACAGTTGAACTTGATCGATGAGAAAAGACTGAAGGCTCTTTGCCATGGTCAGACATATCAGCAGAGAGTGGCCAAATCCTTTAATCGCAAGGTACGGCCAAGGCGTTTTGAGATAAATGATCTTGTCCTAAGGAAGCTGTTGCCAAACTTCCCGGATCCTGGTGGCAAGTTTGCCCCAAATTACAGTGGCTCGTATATGATAAAGAAGGTGCTCCTTGGTGGTGCTTTGATCCTGGCAGAAATGGATGGTCGGGAATTTTCCGTTCCAGTGAACTCTGATGTAGTCAAAAAGTATTACCCATGATTGAATTTGCTGTGTCATGTTTTGAACTGTAAGCATTTTATGATGAATAAATTGCCTCATTAAGCTGCAAACTCAATGGTCCAAATGTGTTATAAATTTTACATGCTTTCCTTGATGAATTATGTGTGATAAATTGAGTGTGTCAAATGGAATACTTTGGAATGACGAAAGGCAAACCTTATTCCATACACTATAATATACACTAATCTCCGGAGAGTTTTGTGAAAATTCCATGCTCATAAGGAAAAGGGCGATCTCGCGAAGGGTACGTCAACCGAGGTGATGAAAGGCAATTTCCTCTTCTACCCAAAACACTATAGGTATACCCATTGTGTACCCCTTTGAGCCCACACACATGAAAAGTTTTTAAATTATCCCTGTTAAGGATCATCCCACACTGGGACCAAATTTGAAGTGAATGATAGGAATTTCTTACTCACACTTGCATCAATCTTTGAATATTGCTTTTGCAGTGTAATTTATACGATAATTGAAGTGCCTTAGGATGACGAAGAGCATTTTTTTTTCTCTATCCTACACAATTTTATCCATTGCATAGCCCATTTGAGCCTATGAATTCATTTCATGTTAAACATGGCTTACAATGCTGATGAAAAATGAAGGCTGTGTGAGTCCAAAGAAAGTGAGTGCAAAAAAAAGGGGCATAAAAAAGCAGTGTGTCTGGTAAAAGCAAGGCCAATGCTCACAAAAAAAAAAAAATCAAACATTGGTTGAAGTTGTACCCTCCAATAATGTGGTACTAAAAATACTCAAATACTAAGATGTTGCAATCAATGGAGTTGTGATATGAAAAAATTCTCGATGATGGAGAAGAAGAAAATTGGTGGAATTGTCAAGATGATCACCAACTTTGAACCCCTAAACACTTTTTGAGCCTAACGATCCTTTCGTTTTCTCAACCCATGAACCAAGCCTACGTTACGCCCCTTGCAAAGCCTCTTCAGATTAGGGAACTTGAATTAACGTAAAAGTTCATATGTGTGAAAGCATCATTCGAAGAAGTACGAGTAAAGATAGTTCCTGCTTCATTTCGTATGATTCTTGACTTGTAAACCCCAAGACAATTGTGAAATGTCATTTTTTTTAATAGCCTCGACTCAAAGAGTCCCCTTTGTTAAGCCATTCACCAAGCCCACATTACGGTCCTTAAAGACCTCTTAGATTGGTGAAGTCGTACAATTTGCGAGATTGCTCAAACCCTTGTTTGGCATGATGACAGTGAGATAGAGTGACGATTAAAAAACCTGCATCAAAGGTCAAGATGAAATGGCCATTTTGGATGAGGATGAGTGAAAAGTCCTTTCAGACTAAGGAGTCTCTCATTTGACACAT
The DNA here is from genome assembly GCA_014182555.1 of Eucalyptus erythrocorys. Taxonomy (NCBI): domain Eukaryota; kingdom Viridiplantae; phylum Streptophyta; class Magnoliopsida; order Myrtales; family Myrtaceae; genus Eucalyptus; species Eucalyptus erythrocorys. Next base: position 5,831,105 of record CM024597.1, on the reverse strand, counting down.
CCATGACACTCATGTTTTCTGATTGGAATCATTCTCAATGGAAATTAGGTAATGCAAGAATGATGAAATTCATCACACATGAACCTCACTTGAATTAATGCATGTCAGTGAATGCATGTTACCTCTTTTATGACCATGTTTTGCAGGAGACATATCCCCGAAGATCAGAGATGTTACCAGGTAAGTATATCTCTATCCATACTTTAAATACTTGTCACTGCACAGGTATTCCCTTTTCAATATATCGACATTCGATTGAATTGTCCTCCAAAGATCTTTCTCCAGATTCAGTTTGATTAAGGTGACCGAAAAATGGTTCGAGTCCTGGTCAGCTGATCTCTATTGCAAGGCTGGGCGACCGTAGAATGGTACGGGTCCTGACCAAGCAAAATCCCAGTTTAATCGACCGTAGAATAGTACGGATCTTAAACAACACCTATTTCCTCATTCAGGCGACCATAGAATGGTACGGGTCTTGAAGATGAACCTTAGTTTAGGCGACCGTAGAATGGTACGGGTCCTAGACAACATTTCAGGCGACTGTAGAATGGTACGGGTCCTGGAAAATCTTTTTAGTTTAGGTGACCGTAGAATGGTACGGTTCCTAGACGATATTTATTTCCCTATTCAGACGACCGTAGAATGGTACGGGTCTTGGAAGGTAAATCCCCGTTTAGGCGATCGTAGAATGGTATGGGTCCTAGATACAACCAAATAATACTATACTAGGCGACCGTAGAATGGTACGAGTCCTAGACTTGTAACACCAATCTATCTTGAGTTACTCCAACCTCATTGAAGGTAAGTTATTCCAGGTAGATTCCTCTTGGCATCTCAGTCTGGATCTAGATGTCTTAATTCTTTTGTTGAGCATTTCACTCTGGATGTGAATGTTCTTCTTGGTAAGGGAAGATTTATCGTGTACCTCAACATGCTTTACCGCACCGATTGGTAAGTAATTGTAGGTACGTTCTTTCCTTTTGCATCACACATTTGCATTGGCATTTCCATGCATCATGTAAATTGCATTTTAAAATAGAATTCATTTTTTTAAAAAAATAAAAAAAAAAAGTAAATTCAAACCATGTGTATGGTCAAAATTTAGGTCTCAATTTATCTTTGAATGCAACCTCTACGAGCTCACCTTCAAAGAAGGGCAGCTGTTGACACCTAAAATTTTGACTATTTTTTATAAAGTATTTCATTATTATTTTAGTATTCAATTTATCCTTAATAAAAAATGAAAATAGAAAAAATGAAGATGAAAAGATGAAAATGAAAATAAAAAGGGGGATAAGAAATAATTGATAAGATAGAATATTTTGGTTGCAGAATGAGATTCTGAAAGATTTTAAAGTCTATTAATGGTTTATCTTTAATGGTTAAATTGATTATCTCGAAAAATCTTCATAAAAATTCTGGATGATCCTTAGCGATTGGGTCGACTTGTTGAGCGTACATCTCATTTCTGGAGGATGATCCTTAGCGATTGGGTCGAAATATGCAAATCTTGACAGGTCGAACGAACTGGTTCTCGCTCTATAAATAGGGTATGGCTTCGTCAGAACCGGGGGGGCTTTTTGGCGACAATTTTTCTATTTGCCGAAGTGAAAAAAGGAAAAAAACTTTCTTCCTCGTCCGTTTTCATAAAAGAGGGCTTCTTCTCTTTTCTTTTTACCGACACCAGAAAAAAAAAAAAAAAAAAAAAAAGTCAAAAGAATGGCAACTTTTGGCTTCTGCAGAGAGAGAACAGTGGAGTGAATAGAGAGACGTGTGAGAGCGACGTCCTGCAGAGGAAAAAATGAAAAAGGGAAGAAGAAAGGAAGCTACGGGGCATCTTCTTCGTGCGAAGACCCCTTCGCGCCGTCGCCCCTGCATCTGCGAAGACCCCTGCGAGCATCGCTGCCCCTGCACGCCACGATCCCTGCACGCAGCACTGCCATCGACGCTCGTGCTCCTCGGCGCCACTTCAGTTGCACCCGTCGCGCCTCAGCCCAATCGTGGGAAGCCTCGATCCGCCACGCAAGACTACGACCCACGACACTAGATCCGAACGCCACCAGAGCCCCAAATTAGTCACATCGCCACGCCTCCCTCTCGCCGTGCTTGCACCATCGCTGATCCGCCTCAGTCACGACTGCCTCGCTCAAAGCACCACCAACGCCGCCGCATCCGCGACACCAGAAGGACCAGCTACCGTCGCGCCGCCTTTGCTCTGCCGACGAAGCCACTCCGGTGCTGATTTGAACCACCGCCAAGTCACCTCTTCGCCGCTTGCCCGCCGCCGGCTGTCCTTCGCTGGAGCTCGACGCCCTCTAACGATCGGAACCCGCTACCCAGAGATCAGCCACACGAGCAAGATGTGTTTGGGAAGAAAAGAAGAAAGGAAAAAACAAAAAAAGAAAAAGAAATTAGGTAGTTTTATTTTCTTTTTCTATTTACTTTATTTCATTTATTTCTTTTAAGTTTAGTTGCTATTGTGTAAATTTGAAGTGATCTTCATTTCATGAATTTTGTAGGCATTATCCGTTAGGATCTTCCCTAAAATTATTGTAATTACTAATTTGATCCGTAAGATGTCGGATCATTTTTTTAATTATATTAATTTTTGGGGTTTGTTGATAGTATTTTAATTGAAATCAATATAATTATTAATTTGATCCGTAAGACTTCGGATCAGATTTTTAATTATTTTGAATATCTTTGTCACGATAATTAGGGTTAGAATAATCGCTAATTTGACCTGTGAGACAACAGGTTATTTTTTCGATTATTTTAATCCTTTATTTGTTGAATGTCTTGATTGTTTAGATTTAATGTTTAGTTGATACTTGCTTGTTTTGGAAAACTACTAAGAAAATCAAAAAATATTTCAATTAGGATTCAATTTGTTTTGGAATATTTTTTTTGTTATCTTGCATATCTAGAATAGGGATTTTATTCAGGTTGTTAGTTTTTTATTTGAGTTGCATGTTTAATCACGTGTTAGTTTCAATTCAAATTTCATAAAGAAAAACACAAAAAATCATTGTGCATATAAGGTTGGAATTGCATGTTCCATTCTAAACTTAGGTCATCTTTTTAGATAAATGGCATTTTAGATTAAGATAATGTTTAGTTTAAGTTAGGATTTAATATGACTTAATCCTTAGTTTAAATTAGATAAAATCTTAATCGAGCTAGATCATTTTTGCATTTTTCCTTAAATTTCGAATTTCATGAATAAAAAATGAAAAATAAAATCCATCTCTGCATAAATTAAACTCAATTGTTAGAATAGATTGCATTTTAAGAATAGAGATATCAAATGCATATCATTTAGTTGTTATTAAGTTCATTGAATTAGAAATTGCCCGTCATTAGAATTAGGTCATTTTTGTTAATTTAAATAGCATATTTAATCATTGCATGTTCATAAAAAATGATTAGTTTTTTTTATCATTCATATAGTTTAAGACATTTTGCCATGCCATATCATTTCATGTTAGATTAGATGCACTGCATGATTTTCATTAAATAAAGTGAACCCAAAAATTGAGTGATTGCTTATTAATTAGAAATCAAATCTAGGATCGCTGATGTGAATTCTGATTTAACAATGTAGATGCTTTCGTTGCTATGAGATAAGTGTTGCATTTTTTTATTTGCTTTCTTGAGTGCTAAATTGGTGGTTTGCGCACCCGTGATCACCTCACATGTTAGGAAAGTGAATTAAAATCAATTTAAGCTGCCTGCAAAATATTTTTTCGAAATAAAAGAGAAAGGTACCGAAAGGGCATTAGGATAATCTAGTGTAACCAAGTCCCCGTACCCTTAGTCTCTGGTTCGTAGGAGTAAAATAAATCTCCCTTTATTTTACTTAGGTGTCTAATCGACCTATTGCAAACTGATTAGTGGCGACTCATTTTTGCATGCTAGATATTTGAAATTAAGTCGCGAATTGGTATGAGCTTGGGAGAGCCCGAGCTGAGTCTAAGCTTAGTAATCCATTAACCTAAAATTTAGATGGGGTATTCCGAAAAATTAGGTCGTGACAGACCTAGATGAGGAACTTGAATGAGAGAAGGAAATCAAAGAGGGTGGCCACAAATGAATCCGCCGAAAATGGTTCCACACATAGGTCTGTAGGAACAACCGAGCGGACGAAAGTTGGTGAAGTGGAACTAGAGACCAAAGTAGACATCGAAGCGCCCGAAACCAGATAATCTGTACGTCAGACATAAGAAACAATTAGAGCAGAAATTGATTTAGTCAAAACATGATTCGTCTATTTTTCCGCTGGCATTATCTAGTTTGGACAATCATTCTTCTTTTATTTCAATTGGTACTGCTTAACTATTTCGGCCATCATCTTTGGGGCTCCTCTAATTATGGATGATCTGATTGATGACGGTGTACAGGGGAGTAAAAATGTGATTTCTCACTAAAGAAACAGAAAAAAAAACGACAATTACGTTAAATTTAGCAACAATAGCCTAGTTTACCTGCCTCGAGTTTCTAGAGGATCAACCACAAAATGTATAGTTTTGCTAGAGACCAAAGCGTTTCCTTTCATAACGATACAACGACTTCGGTTTCTTTTATATTTACGTACATTATATCAACAATTTTCGCATCGATGTACATTTGATGCGTACACATTGTTAAGACTATAGAGAAGCATGATGAGAGGCCTGATGTTACTGATAAATTTGCTAATACACAGCAAGAAGAGATGAGGAAGACTGGTGATTCTACTGATGCGTAACAAGAAGGAAATGCTGCTCATACTGAAGCAAGACAAGAAAAGCGAGAGGATACACTTGAAGAAGAAGGAATACCGAAGGAATAAAACTCCCTGCTACTCCCCGCTTTTGTACTATAAGTAAAGTCTTCGTGGCCACTTGTTAAGCGTTAGCTGTTCTTTTGTTAAAGCGGTTAGTTAGTTTCTCTATGTACAATCGTAAACAATAAGCCTTCGACTATAAAAGGCTAATTCGATACTTCAATTCAGTGTGATGAATATTCAATGAAAACAGAATTCCTCTCATACCTTGCTTCATCTTCATTTCTTCTTCTTCTTCTTCGTCCGCTTACATACGAAGTTCTTCATGGTATCGAGCTATGAGCTGCGAATCGAGATTCCATTCGATGAATTCAGATCTGAATCTTGACTGATTCGTATGTTCCAATAAAGCTTGGTAAGTCATCTGCATTCACGACTTAGCTTCATTAATCGGTTTGGAAGAGTAGCTCGAAGATCGAAACTATAAGAATGGCAACAAGAAGCTTGAAATACCCATTCCCTATTCATGTCAATATCTCAAACTTCGTTACCATCAAGCTGGCTGAGAACAACTTTCTCCTATGGCAAGCTCAGTTCTATAGATTCTTAAGGAGCCAAGAGTTGTTTGGTTTTGTGAATGGAGAAGTTACATCGCCTGCAAAGACAATACATATTAGAGAAGGAGATCAAACTGCTGAAATTCCTAACCCTGACTATAATGACTGGATAAAAAACAGATCAGCTTGTATCCTCTTGGATCAGTGGTGCTGTGTCAGAAGATGTACTTAGCCTTATAATCGGTTTAGATACTGCCTATGAAGTTTGGCAGACCCTGCTGAATCGATTTACCCAAAAGTCAGTAGCAAAGGAGTTTGAGCTAAGAGGGAAATTGCAGGCTTGTCAAAAACGGGAGCAATCATTATCAGTTTACCTCAGGGAATACAAGTCAATATGTGATCAACTGAGTGCCATAGGAAAACCAGTTGATGATATAACCAAACTCTTCGGAGTTCTAGAAGGTTTGGGAGCAGAATATGAAATTTTTAAAACTACCATCTATTGTTTAAAGCCCCAACCTGAATATGATGAAGTAATTTCGCACTTGGAGAGATTTGAAGCCAGATTAAAAATCTATTCTTCATCTCAGTTTAGTCCTAATTTGGCTTACTTTGGCCAAAGGAATACTGAAGCCATAAGAAAGGAAGAGTCTGATAAAGAATGTATCCAACAATATGTTGCTGTCAGAGCATCAAACTTTGGATCAAGATCAAATTTTCGAGGAAACAGAAGTTATGGAAGAGGAAGAATGTACAATGCAAGATACAGAAACTTTGGATTCAGACCAACATCTTCTAGTCTAGGTGCTGTCCAAGGGTTCAGGCCATATAATGTTTCAGCTCAAAGATATACAGATACAAGAACTTATCCTGCATCAAGTACAACTTTTCACAGGAAGATGCAGGGGGAAAAGACAACGAGAGAATGCTCGACTTGAATGTCAAATTTGTAAAAACCTGGTCATGATGCCTTACACTTTGTTGGTATAGGTTTGATAATTCTTATCAAGCCGAGGAGATACCAACAGCTTTAGTAGCTCTCCATATTGATGAAACAACCGATCGGGAGTGGTATCTTGATACCGGAGCCACAAAGACATATCACCTCCAATGCTGGTATACTCCATAGCCTTTCTGAAAATAGCAAAGATGCATTCAAGAATGATAGGCAATGGTACTTGTTTACCCGTTAAATGTATTGGTAATGCAACTCGAGTACCTGCAGTTGATGATTTGCCTTTAAGAGATGTGCCGATTGTTCCCGAGATTAAGAAAATCTCTTATCGTTTCAAAATTAACCGATGATTACTCATGTTCTTTTATCTTTGACAACATTGGTGTGTATATCAAGGACAGCACAACCAACACAATCGTGAAGATAGGAGACAAGGTCGAGGATTGTACAGATTGATCCTCGTGCCGCGAAGTTTACTTCACCCAAAGACAGAAAAATTGTTGCCGAGAGCATCCGGCACCAAAGATTGGCACATACAAATCAAAGTACCCTGAAGAACTTGAAGAATCGGGGTCTTATTCAATACAAAAATGAAACAAATTCTGTATGTAGGAGTTGCCAACTAGCTAAAAGCACGCTTTACCTTTTCCCTTATCAAAATTTACTGCAACAAAACCTTTGGAACAGATTCTTTGTGATATCTCGGGGACCATCTCCGGTGAAATCATTTCAGAATTTCAAGTACTATGTCATCTTTGTTGACAATTTCTCTCGGTTCAGCTGGATATACCCATTGAAACTGAAATCAGATTTCTTTAATGTCTTTTGTATGTTTCAAAGGCTGGTAGAAAACCAGTTTAGCTGTAAAATCAAGATTTTTCAGTGTGATGGTGGAGGTGAGTTCATTAGCCAAGTTTAAGACACACCTACAAAACCGTGGCATCCAACAACATATATCCCGCCCATACACACCTGAGCAGAATGGGATATCTGAGAGGAAGCATAGACATATAATTGAGATTGGTCTAGCAATGCTGTACCATGCAAAGGTTCCACTAAAGTTCTGGGTAGATGCTTTTACAACAGCAAACTACATTATAAATATTCTGCCTACTAAGAAACTATAGATGGAATCTCCATTCAGCAAGCTATACCAACATAAACCACTATATGACCATCTTAGAACCTTTGGTTGTGCTTGCTATCCCTGTCTTCGTCCTTATGCTAAGCACAAATCTGATCCAAGGTCTCTCACTTGTGTTTTTCTAGGCTACAGTAATCGGTATAAGGGATATAGATGTCTGCTTCCTACTACAGGACATGTCTACATTAGTCGACATGTAATATTTGATGAGAATTACTTTCCATTTTCTCAGAAGTTAGAGACAACTTATCCCCATCACACTCACCTCTATAAACTGTGGATAAAAGAACAGTTCTTAACCACTTCTGCTGCAAATCACACATCTACAGGACAAATGGCATCTGTTAGTCCACAGCAAGAGGTGATGACATCAGCAGCATCTCATCCTACTTCTTATTATACAGGATGTGAGCAAGACTCCATAGATGCACAAGCAAATGGGATGATTTTACCTCGAATCTGCGGGACAAATGGTATATGCCGATACACAAAGCAAGCGTAATGGCATCTGCAAAGATCACCTGAAAATTCTATGGAACAACTTTGTTACTATTCAGACTCGTCCACAACAAGTTGGAGCTTTCTCTATTTCGAGACAACCGATGTACCAAATACCGAACAGCATACCTCAAATGTTCGAGATGACTTCACAAGGTACACATCCCATGGACAAGATTAAAGTCTGGAATTGTTAAGAAAAATCCTCGATATGCATGTCTTGCTATGCATGAAATACCCGCCGAGCCAAAAATTGATCAAGTCAGCCTTAGCACATAAAGGCTGGAATCAAGCAATGATGAAGAAATGAATGCACTTTATCGAATAATACTTGGGAATTAGTTCCCTTAACCGATAAGATGAATGTCATTGGCTGTAAGTGGGTCTTTAAAACGAAGTTAGCAGCTGATGGTAGTCTTGATAGACTTAAAGCTCGTTTAGTAGCTAAGGGCTTTCATCGGAAAAAGGTATAGACTTCACCGAAACCTTTAGTCCTCGTCATTAAGCATGCTACAATTCGTATTATTCTCTCGTAGCTATGATGGCGCACCGGCCAATTCATCGGTTAGATGTAAAGAATGCATTTCGCATGGTACATTGGCGAGACAAGTATACATGGAGCAGCCTCCGGTTTTAAAAACATCCGAAACCCCACCATGTCTGTCTCCTAAGAAAATCCCTCTATGGACTTCGACAAGCCCCTAGAGCCTGGTTCGACAGGTTCAGTAACTTCTTAATTGAATATGGTTTTTCTTGCAGCTCCACTGATCCCTCCTTATTCATCTATCGCACTAACACAGAAACTATTCTACTCCTGTTATACGTCGATGACATCATTCTCACTGGAAGTTCTTCACAATCACTGTCAGCTCTTATCAATTCTCTACACCTTCAATTCTCTATGAAAGATCTTGGCAAATTGCACTACTTTCTTGGTATTGAAGTCAAAAGTTATTCTGATCATCTATTCCTGAGTCAAGCAAAATATGCTAAAGATCTCCTCACTCGAGCTTATATGCTTGACTGTAAGCCAATAGCCACTCCTGCTTCAGTAAAACCACTCATACTGGTTAATGATTCTACTCTACTTCCTGATCCTATGGAGTATCGAAGTCTGGTTGGGGGACTCCAGTATCTGACTCTCATAAGACCTGACATTGCTTATGCTACTAATCGCCCGTCGAAACTACGTAAGCCATCTATTGCAGACTGCAGAAACTCAAAAGAGTGCTAAGGTATGTTAAAGGCACTCTAAATCTTGGAGTGTTTATTCACTCGAAGTTCTTATCATCTATATGGATACTCGAGACGTAGATTGGGCTGGATGCTCAATAACAAGAAGATCGACAATAGGGTTTTGCACCTATCTAGGTTCAAACTTGATATCATGGGCAGCAAAGAAACAAAGCACAAGTAAGCGGGTCTTTCTACCGAAGCCGAGTACCGTGCCCTCGCATCTACATCGCCTGAACTTACTTGGATAACGTTTGTCTTACGAAATATAGGATGTTCATTAAATAGTCCAACACGACTGTTTTGTGATAACAAGTCAGCAATATCTCTTACCATTAATCCTGTGTTACATGCCCGCACAAAACACATAGAGGTGGACTTTCATTTTGTCAGAGAAAAAGTTGCATCAGGATCACTTCAAGTAACATACGTACCAAGCCACTATCAGCTAGCTGATATATTCACTAAGTCTCTCCCTCGTGTTACACACCGTCAGTTGCGAGTCAAATTAGGAATTGGACCTTTACCCATTCCTAATTTGAGGGGGAGTGTTAAGACTATAGAGAAGCCTGATGAGAGGCCTGATGTTACTGATAAATTGCTAATACACAGCAAGAAGAGATGAGGAAGACTGGTGATTCTACTGATGCGTAACAAGAATGAAATGCTGCTCATACTGAAGCAAGACAAGAAAAGCGAGAGGATACACTTGAAGAAGAAGGAATACTTTTGAAGGAATAAAACTCCCCGCTACTCCCCGCTTTTGTACTATAAGTAAAGTCTTCGTGGCCACTTGTTAACCTGTTAGTTTGTTCTTTTGTTAAAGCAGTTAGTTAGTTTCTCTATGTACAATCGTAAACAATAAGCCTTCGACTATAAAAGGCTAATTCTAATACTTCAATTCAGTGTGATGAATATTCAATGAAAACAGAATTCCTCTCATACCTTGCTTCATCTTCATTTCTTCTTCTTCTTCTTCGTCTGCTTACATACGAAGTTCTTCACACATGACCTGAATATCAGTGACGGAGTCAGAATAAATTCACTAGGGTCAACTGAATAAAGGCACAATTTTTTTTTTTTTTCATGTATAAATAGGCATAGTGGTCATGAAAACTTTTATAAAAATCACTTTCAAAATACGAGCAAAACTACCAAAGATAAGATATGCACGGAACAATATATAGTTGTATATATTCAAGTGTCAAACAGCAAAACATTTTCAAAAAATAAAAATAAATATTGTTGACATCTAAATTTTTTACTGGTAAATTGCTCATTGTTAATTTGTTATATTAAATTACCAACGTCTATTTAATTGTCTACAAATCACCAACAGTTCCAATAAATTATTAACTTTTATCAGTGAAACTTAAGAAAGTATTGAAGTTATCAACTCTTATATTATATTACCAAAATTAATGAATGATTATTAGCTTTTTTCCCAATAAAATTGTCAATTAGTTTTAGGTTATCAACTTTTATTTGAGTTACTTATCAATAGGTTGGCGAAGTCCCAATTGCTCCCAGCTCAAAAGTCTCATTTCCTGAGAAGTTTTTCCAATTTTGTCCATATGGGAAAATATTGATTTGCAATTTACAAGGAAAAATTATCTCTCAGGGGTCAGTACATAAAGGCACTGCCATCGACAAATTTGTGCTCTCTCGTTCTTCCTCTCATCCTCCATCCGTTGTTGGATGTCCCCACTGTCTCTGTCCCTCTGGGCTTTGCCGTTTTGCATAGTGACCAAAGAGTCAATGTGAATTGGAGAATTCATTTAATTATTGAGGGGAGCAGAACTTTCATACCACTTCTTAATCTCACCTGCCAACTTTTAAGTCCGCTCCCACTTGATTGGAAGATCCAATGATCTCCCTCTCTCATGAGAAATATTCTTCCGACAGAAAACTCGGTTTGGATGATTGTCACTGTACAATCATGTGAGACATGTCTATTTATATTCATCTTTTTATATTATGATTGGTTTTATTCACTACATCAATAATGAACAATGACTAATTTGAGCATCTATTCTTCGTGTCAATATCAAAAATCAATGCGTATTTAGTAACTTTTGGTGGACCACTAGTTGTCATTGCTGACCTAGGGGTCTACAAGAAAGTAAAATTGCAATCCTTGTGTGCACCTACAACCGTATGTGGGATGGTTACATCGAATATCATATTATCCAATGATTTAATAGAAGGGCTTAGCATGAAATAAAGGGTAGAGAGAGAGTTATCAAGTTGAATATTAAATAGATTATATGTTCAAAAAAGCAATGAAAATTGAAAAACAGTATATGAAAGGAGGTAAACGGGAAATGGTGGTTATAATTTAATATAATATAATTTAAATGTAAAAAAAATAGATACCTTAAGTAATAGGAAGGAAAGGTCACGCGGTGGCGATTTCTTGAACGGTAGGAAAATTTGCAGTGATATGGTCTTATTATAAACATGTAAAACTAAATGAATAATTATTTATTCGAACGTGAGAGAATTTCCGTAATTATCTGTTCAAAAATAATTTGAAAGACACGTGTTTTGAACGGATTGTGATGTCGTGCATTTTGAAGGCGCCACCCTTGAATGAGCATACTACTTCACCAATAGACGCAATTCTCTATGAAAAGACACAGCTTTACCAATAAATCTTGAAGCACATTAGTTTATTATAACCAAAAATACAATAATATATAGATTTTGAAAAATTGTATCATGGTGCGACACCGTCCAATGCGTGAAACACGATATTGCTCAATTAATGAGGCGACGATTGTCATCATCCATTTGGGCAAGTCAACTCCCTCAAACAATCACAGCAAAATATCAATTCTTATAATTGGTCGCTCTTAGGCATTCCTTTCCACTATAAATCCATACAAAAACATTGACTTTTCTCAATTGAACGGTTAAATCGGCTATTTAAGGAGTCGTCCACAATTGCGATTGATTAGCCGTCCGTTTAATATTTTGCAATTGCTATGTGTCGTAACTATGTTATGATGCGTGCAATGATATTTACGTTAGGCGATGTATATTTTAAAGGTACAACACCTAAAAATCGATTGTGGCCACTTCTTAGAAGTTGTTGAGGGTACTGCACCATGCGGGTGTTGCGACCATCACATACTTGCAAATCAAAGCCGAAACACCATTTCTTTCATGACTGCAACGACCATAAAAAAGGTGTTCCCATAATCTCTAAATACTCTTCGAGGAGCGACATCTTATCATTAATCGTCATTCTCATATTATGGATCTTAAATGCATTAGAACTGTTGCCAAAACCAAGCAATGAAATGTAATAGAAGAAACAAGGAAACAGATTGGACACAAAATTAATGTAGTTTATTTGGAGTGACTTACATTCTTGGGGAGAGTCGTAAAACATTTCACCCTAGATGAAGTAATACACGGAAGTTACATCTATACTTTAGTCACTCAAATGCTCTCAATAGTTGGGGGGCAGAATAGCCAAACAGAGCCTACTATGGTGTCCGATCTCATCAACAGTGAAACTAGAGAATGGAAACAACATTTAATCCAACAGCTCTACCCAGCTAAAGTCGTAAATGAAATACTGGCGATTCCTCTAAGCAGACAACCCCATCCGGACTCTTATATGGACAGGCAACAAAAGCTGGACAATACTCAGTTAAAAGTGGGTATATTAGAAAAATTACTGAATTGAAGCAACAGAGGGCTGGCCGACCTTCCTCTTCCTACAATCCTCCCAGGTCCTTCTGGACAAAATTGTGGAAACTTCCCGTGCCCCCCAAAATTCGAAGCTTTCTTGGGTCTCTGTGCCAGAACGCCCTTCCAACGGCCGAGAACTTGTATAAACGCCAGATCAGTCCAACCCCTTTATGCTAGATCTGCAAATCACAGGTCGAAACAGTTGAACATCTTCTCTTTTTTTGTAAGTGGACTAAACGGTTATGGGAAAATCCCCTCTTCAGCAATTTCGGCCCCATTAACAACATCAGACGTGCAGATAAATGGTTACATGAAACCGTTGTGCTGAATCGAAACCCACCTGAGCAAGAGAGGCTCGGATGGACCCTCTGGAACATATGGCGAGCACGGAACGGCTGGATCTTTAGAGCTCAGCCCCCAAATTCGACAGATCTGGTGCATCTGATACAAGATTAAGCAATAATCAGCAGTAATTTACCAAAATCGAGCAGCAAAACCCCTCATGAAACCCTATACCCGAACCCCCCTGTCGCTGGATTCCGCCTGAAAGCGAGGAACTAAAGCTAAACGTGGATGCATCTTGGGTACCAGGAGAATTTACCTGCTCGGTCGCTGGTGTGGTGCGAACTCCCGAAGGAAAGCTGATCGAAGGCTTCGCCGTCTCGTCTAGGGTTTCGGCCGTGGAAGAGGCGAAACTGGATGCGATCTTCAAAGCCCTCTTCTTTATCCGTGATCTGCAGAAGTCTTTAGATGGGCGAACTGAACGTCAACCACTTCGGTGGCTTCTGGAGAGCGATTGTCTTCAGGCGATGGATATCCTCGCGGGCCGGGCTGAAGTGCCTTGGACCCTCACTGATTTGGCCCATCGCTGCAGAGAAGAAATTAGCCAAATCCCCAACGTCCGTATCCTCTATTGCCCTCGAGATGGAAATTATGCGGCTGATTGGGTAGCAAGAATGCATCGTGCCCATAAACTTCCCTTTAATTGGTACATTATTCCCCCCTCCCCGTTATGGAACATCCTTTGTTCGGATATGCTGCCACTTATGTCTTGTAAGATGCCTGCTAAGTGAAATATTAAGCTCTTTTCTTTGACCAAAAAAAAAAAAAATGCTCTTAATAGTTCCCTGTCTCCAATTATATATGATAAATCATACAATATTTAGCCCAACAGTTTCTCACAAAATAATATCTCAATCTCATAGAGAAATTACACGAAAATTTACCACAAGATTTTCTAAAACACTCTTCAGTTTCTCCTAGATGTAATTTGTCGAACAAGCTCCGCCTTGGATTGCACACCAAACAACCTTCTTCATAGCCGCACCAATCCAAGAATACATAAAAGAACATCCCCTCAATTAAATTAATATATAAAGATATAACACACAAATAACCCAAATTGACATTGTATTAGGGTGTGGTTTATATTTCTCATCGATAAGATAGCATAAGAATTCCGATCTTGCGAGAGTCGACTTAATGCCCTTGAGACAGTAGAGAGTTTTAATAGTTTGAGATCATATCTTATTGGTAATTTAGACTTAGGCTCATGAATAGCTACTGGATATATATAATCTCATTCTCTTGAAATTAAGGGATGCAACAGAGATGTGTGATGTGCTAAGTATAATGGAATCTTTTGCTAAATATAGCGCTAATTCAAAGATGAACCAGGATAAAAATCTCGTGATTCAAATTCTCTTTCTTACTTTAAATATTGATTTTCTTGTAATTGTATACCGAATCTAGACACTTTGCAAGGAAAGATTTCGGTATCTTCTATTTCTTCTTATTCTTTCCTTGACTTCAATTGACATATGAAGATATAAAATATGTTGACCGAGTCAAAGTCTGACTCAAGGTCCATGGTTTGAGAACAAATACTCCACTTTGTATACGTGAAACATATATAAATATATATAAAACTCAAAAAAATATTATTAAAAACTATCCCTATCAACGCGGACTATTTTATGTGCCATGGCTAATACTCATGTTAGCGGTCTATGGCCAAAATCGATTGGTTTGGCTCAATTAGTAAAAAATCAAAAGATTTAGGATTCAATTGGCAAAATTGAAAGATTTACGATTAGATTACAATATATTTAGGAATTTTTGGACATTTTTCTCGAACTTATTGTGTGTTTCAACGAACTTGTATCCATATGCTTCTACTGAAAAAGAATTTCCATAATTTTCATTTACTCTTTATTGGGGTCAGTTTCATCCGACAAGTTTAAACTAACCGTTCGTGTCCTTCGGTTGAAAAAGGAAATTCACTGGTAAACAGGTGTGTCCCAAATAGGCATATTCCAAGGTGAAATAAAACAGGAAAGGTTTTAAAAAGTCTTAAACCATTTGCATTAGTGCCAATTTAGTCATAAGCATTTTAACTTAATATGGATTTAGCCTTAAACCTTTTAACTTGGTACCAATTTAGTTATTTTAGCTAATTTCGGCCCGTTTTTGCTTACATGAATACCTGTCAACTGATGTGACATAACAGGCGCCGACGTGAGCAATTTTTAATAATATTTTAATATTTTTTCTAATTTTTTGATTATTTTGCTTTATTTTATTTTTCCTTTATTTTCTTTTTTCCTTCTCCTCCCCCTTACTCCAGCCAATCGTCCAACCTCGACAACTTGCTAAAGGTAACTTCCAGCAAGCTCAACCTCACCGGCCACCGGCAAGGCTGGAGTCCTCGTTAGAGGCCGCGAGGGTGGCCTCGTGCTAGAAAGCAAGGCTCGCCCTCACTTGCTATGGTGAGGCTTGACCTTACCAGATTCGGTGAGGCTAGCTTGTGGCGGCCCAAGCCGTGACGGTAGTGTTGCAATGGGCTAGCAAGCCCAACCTTGCCAAAGTTGGCAAGGTTGAGCCTTATCCTGCCATTGGCGAGGGCTCAAGCCCTTGTAAGCCTTGTAGGCACAACCTCAGGACCTTTGGCAAGGCTCGCTAGCCATCACCTCTTGTCGGTCGTCAAGGTTCGACAATTGGCTGGAGTAAGGAGGAGGAGAAGGAAAGAAGAAAGGAAAAGATAAAATAAATTAAATAAAAAATAAAAAATTGAAAAAATATTAAAATATTAGTAAAAGTTGTCAATGTTTGCTCTGGTCGTGTCACGTTAGCCAACTAGTGTTCACGTCGGCAAAATCGACCAAAATTAATCAGACGGACTGAATTGGCACAAAATCAAAATGTTTGAGACTAACTTGGCACCAATAAAAGATTTGGTATTGAATTGTCACCAATATGAAAGATTTAGAACTTTTTTGACACTAGTCTTGAAATAAAACATAGAAAAAGCTAAAGCACTCTAGTACTATTGCAAGCGGACAACTCATACAAGCATAGTCATATCTTGTCGAAAGGAGATACATTAATGAGCTTGGTATCTGAATATATGTCCAGGACTTCTCGCTTAAATATTCAAAACTATAATTCAACATTGACAACATGTAAATTTATCTATGCAATATCCTACCTCTCCTTTTAAAGCTCTCTATGGCCAAATCTTGGTGCTACAATATTCAATATCAAGTATCGTTTTCGACCAAAAACAAACCATTAGAAGAGCGATGGCTTTGGCAGAGAAAACGTGGGTAGTTAGATTGGAGAAACATAGAATGTAACTGGGTGGAATGATTCTCTCGTTCCATTTGCAAACGAAAAGGACAAAGGGTCCCATTAGAAGAGTGATGGCTTTGGCAGACAAAACGTGGGTAGTTAGATTGGAGAAACATAGAATGTAACTGGGTGGAACGATTCTCTCGTTCCATTTGCAAACGAAAAGGACAAAGGGTCTTTGGCAGACAAAACGTGGGTAGTTAGATTGGAGAAACATAGAATGTAACTGGGTGGAACGATTCTCTCGTTCCATTTGCAAACGAAAAGGACAAAGGGTCCCATTAGAAGAGCGATGGCTTTGGCAGACAAAACGTGGGTAGTTAGATTGGAGAAACATAGAATGTAACTGGGTGGAACGATTCTCTCGTCCCATTTGCAAACGAAAAGGACAAAGGGTCCCAGTCTTATGTAAATTTGTGAAAACCGTGGTAAGTTTCATATTTTTCTTTTTTCAAGAAAAAATGTTGCTGGAAAATTGCTTATTGTTTATTTGTTATTATTAAGTTACCAACTCTTATATTAAATTACCAACATTTATTTAATTGTTTGTAAATTACCAATGGTTTCAATAAATTATTAACTTTTATCAGCGAAGCTCGAAAGTGTTGAAGTTATCAACTCTTATATTAAATTACCAAAATTAGTTTGAGTGATTATTAACCCTTTTTTGTTATGAAATATTTTTAACTTATCAACTTTCATTTGAGTCACTTACAAATGGATTGGCGGAGTCCCAATTACTCCCAGATTTTCAAAAGTCTCATTTCCTGAGAAGTTTTTTCAATTTTGTCCATATGGGAAAATGTTAAATGACAATTTATAGGGAAAAATTATCTCTCGGGGGTCTGCACAAGAAGAAACTGCCATTGACAAATTTGTGCTCTCTCGTTATTCCTCTCCTCCTCCATTCTTTGTTGGATGTCCCTGTTGTCTCTCTGTCCCTCTGGGCTTTGCCGTGTCGCTTAGTGACCTAAGAGTCAATGTGAATTGGAGAATTCATTTAATTAGTGAGGGGAGCAGAACTTTCATGCCACTTCTTAATCTTACCTGCCAACTTTTAATTCCGCTCCCTCTTGATTGGAAGACCCAATGGCCCCTCTCTCTCTCTCTCTTTCTCTCTCTCTCTCTGTATGAAAACTCAGTTTGGATGACTCTGTCACTGCACAATCATGTGAGATGTCTATCTGTATTTATCTTTCATATTGTGATTGTTTTTGTCCACTACATCAATAATGAAATACGATTGATATGAGCATTTATTGTTCGTGTCAATATGTAAAAATCTATGTGCAATTAGTAGCTTTTGGTGGACCTCTAGTCGTCATTGCTGACTTAGGGGTCTATAAGAATATAAAATTGTATTCCTTGTGTGTACATACAATTGTATGTGAGATTACTATCTTGATTGATCATATTATCCAATGATTTATTGGAAGGGCTTAAAATATGAAGAAAGATAAAAGCTTAATTATGAACAAGTAGATGGTTACTCTGCACCATCAAATAAAGGCAATCCCGTCAAGGAAATAGGTAATTTATACATACATACCTACATATATGCATGAAAAGAAGTAAAATCGTAATATATATATACACGCACATATATTATATAAAAGAAAGCATGAAATAAAGGAGAGAGAGAGAGAGAGAGAGAGAGAGAGAGAGAGAGTTTTATTTATTTTTTTTGCTCGGTAGAGAGAGGGAGTTGTCTAGTTGAATAATAAATAGATTATATGTTAAAAAATGAAAATTGAAAAACAATATATGGAAGGAGGTAAACGCGAAATGGTGGCTTTACTTTAATATAATTTAAATGTAAAAAAAAATACCTTAAATCGTAGGAATAAAAAGTCACGTGGTGGAAAATTTCTTAAACGGTAGGAAAATTTGAAGTGATGTGGTTGTTTCATGATGTTAGTATTATAAACGAGTATAAATAAATGATAATTACTTATTCGAACGTGAGATAATTTCCCATAACTATTTGTTCAAAAATAAATTGAAAGACACGTGTTTTGGATGGACTGTCTTATCATGCTTCCTGAAAGTGCAACTCTTGAATGAGCATACTCCTTCACTAATGGACACAATTCTATATGAAATGACACAGCTTTACGAATAAATCTTGAAGCACATTAGTTTATTATAATAAAAATACACTAATATATAGAGTTTGAAATATTGTATCATGATACCAACGACAACGTCCAATATCTGAAACGCGATATTGCTCAATTAATGAGGTTAGAGGTGAGCATGGTCTAGGTTAGGCCGGTCCTCCCCTAATCCTATGACCAATCCGCACAGTGCTGGTCCTTAATTTTTGAGATCAAGGACCAACACTATTGAGTTTGGGATTGAGGACTAGATCGACTCAATGGGTTTGGTCCGGTTTTAGGGTCAACCCGGGACCAATCGATAATTTATTTTATTTTTTATACTTTTTAAAAAAGCGATTGAGAAGCAGATTGACCCAATGGATTTGGTCTGGTTTCAAGGTTAACCCAAGACCAACCAATAGTTTTTTATTTCATTTTTTATACTCCTTGAAAGGGCAACTGAGAACTGTACCGACCCAATGAATTCAATGATAAATGAGGTCAGCTAAGAAAGTCAAGTGATGAGGGTCAAGTGGGGTGAGCATTAAACAGAATGAGCATCGAATGTTGAGCGGGGAGCAACAAGCCAAGCAAGCATCAAGCGGCGAGTGGCATGAGTGACCCAAAGTGAGTGAGGTGAGTGTCGAGTGACGAGCGGAGAAATCGAGTGTGGCCGCTCCT
Organism: Eucalyptus erythrocorys; assembly: GCA_014182555.1. Lineage (NCBI taxonomy): Eukaryota > Viridiplantae > Streptophyta > Magnoliopsida > Myrtales > Myrtaceae > Eucalyptus > Eucalyptus erythrocorys. The sequence continues at coordinate 5,811,841 of CM024597.1, read as the reverse complement.
TAGAAGTTGTTGAGGGTATTGCACCATGGGGGCGTTGCGACCATCACATGTTGCCAAATAATATAAGAGCCAAAACACCATTTCTTTCATGATTGCAACGACTGTACAAAAGCTGGGGAAAAATGCCAAAAAAGTCCTAAACCTTTTGCCTTCGTGTCGATTTAGTCTTAAATATTTTTTTTGGTGTCGATTCAATCCTAAACATTTTTACGTTGTGCCAATTCAGTCAATTCCGGCCAATTTTGGCCGGATTTTGCCGACTAGACGTTAGCCTTGGTGACATGGCCCGATTGGTGCTAACGTAGATAATTTTTAATAATATTTTAATAATATTTATTTATTTATATCTATTTATTTATTTATTTATTTTTATTTTTATCTTTTTCCTCCAGCCGGTTGTTGAGGTCGGCGGCGGCCGAGGCGATGGTCGCGAGGGCGAGGCCGAACTCGCTGGCCGCCTCGCGGGCAAGGGTCGAGCCTCGCGTTGGGCGATCAGGCTTGCCCTTGCCAGATCTGGCGAGGGGAGCCTTGCCCATGTCCGGCAAGGCTCGACCTCGCCAGATCGAGCCATGGGCAAGGCAAATCGAGCCTTGCCCATGGCCGGCGAGGGCCGGCGAGCTCGACCCTCGCCCCGAGGTGGTTGGCGAGGTTGGCCTTGCCCTCACCAGCTGTCAACTCGCCGATCACCGGACCTCGGCAATCGGCCGGAGGAAAAGACAAAAAGAAAAAAGAAAAAGAAAAAGAAAAAGAATAAAAATAAAAAATATTAAAATATTAAAATTTTATTAAAAATTGTCTACGTTAGCGCCCATCGGGCCACATCAGCGGCCGGCATCCAATCAGCAAAATCCGGCCAAAATTGATCGGAAAGGAATGAATTAGCACGAAAAAAAGGTTTAGGACTAAATCGGCACAAAGGCAAAATGTTTGGGACTTTTTTGGAACTTTTCCGCAAAAGTTATGTCGATAATCTCTAAATACTCTTTGAGGAGCGACTCTTATCATTATTCGGGATTCTCATATTATTCATCTTAAATGCATTAGAACTGTTGCTGAAGAAACCAAGCAAATACAATGCAATAAACTAAACAAGAAAATGGATTGGATACCATATTAATGTGGTTTACTCGAAGTGACCAGCGTCCACGGGCAGAGTAGCAAAAGATTTTACTATGGGTCAAATCATCCAACAGAGATTATAACTATATCCGAGTCACCCAAACTCTCTTAGTGTTTGAATAATGAATAGATTATTTGCCCAAAAAAGCATTGAAAATTGAAAATCAATATATGGAAGGAGGTAAGCGCGAAATGGTGGCTTTAACTTAATATAAATTTAAATGTGAAAGAATACATAAATCGTAGGAATGAAAGGTAACGCAGTGGTAATTTCTTAAATGGTAGGAAAATTTAAAGTGATGTGATTGTTTCCTAATGTTAGTTTTATAAACAAGTACAAATAGATGAATAAAGACTAACTTGAATATGAACGAACTTCTCGTAACTGTTTGTTAAAAAAGATTTTTTTTTTTAATGGTAAAAATATAGATATGTTGAAACATACATTTTTTGAGCGAATTGTCATGTCTTTTAAAATATACCACTCTCGAATGGGGCATAGTATCTCACTAATGGACGAACTCTCCACGAAAGGACTTTATCAATTTATTTTGAAGCACATTAACGTATAATAACTCTAGCAAAAAAATACATTAACTTATAATAACAAAAGTACAATAATATATTGAGCGAAAAGTTATAAAACTGATTTGAGATGTTGTATCTCATGATTAAGGAAATTATCTAGAAGGTAAGGACAAATTAGAAAATGCAAGGTTAAGATACCAACTACACCGTCCAATGTGTGTAACAAGATGTTGCTCAACTCAAGTAGCTTCAGCTAAGCTCAATTTGTTTCGTAAAAAATGAATGATTTGGAAAATATTTTCCTAAAAATTAATTATTAGAAATGCTTACAAAAGTGAATGAATGTAAACAAAATTCTTTGTTCACAAAAAAATTCAGATATAATTTTTTTCAATTATAAAAATATTTTTCATTGGCTTTTTATTAAAAACTATACAAATAATCATTTTTAGATCAATATTTTTCAAATCATTTATTTTTCGTAAAATAAACGGAACTTTAATCACGCCACATATCTCTTCATCCACTTAGTCAAGTCAATTACCCCATCTCCATACAATCACAACTAAATATCAATTCGCTATTTAAGAGTGGTCCCCAATTCAATGAGGTCGAACCCCACGCACCCCAGTGACAAACTTGATACGTCCCAAACCATGATCATGCAATTGATTAGCTGTCTGTTTGATATATTGGTGAGGGTTCTTACTATGTCCGTTTCAAACGTACAATCCCTTGAATCGAGTGAGACTCCTTAAAAGTTATTGAGAATAGTAATATCATGCGGATGTTAAAACTGTCTCTTGTATGCCAAATAACCTAAAAATGTCGAAACACGCAGAAGTTGTACCAAATAATTCTAAGTGCTTCTCGGGGAGTGATATCTTATTTGGAGTCATCATTCTCGAACTATTTGTTGTTGTGGTTACATGATAATTATTTCCAGGTTACACATAGATAAAAAATAGTTGTCCAAGATCTAATATACTCATATCTTAATTCTTTGATATAGTTATAACTAGGGATGAGCATGTTCCGGAGTTTAACTTGAAAGTAGAGAATTGGACCAGTAGAAATCTGTTTGATTCCAAATTCCAGAATATGCATAATAGGTTTCAAATTTCAGATTCTAGGCAGATAGGACCTGGAATTTAGAACTAGTTTTTGTGTTTTTCTTGGTTTGTCTTTGTGCAATCCTGTGGTATTTCATGGCATTCGATGATGAGTGTATAATTTGGAATTACTAGTTCGTGTTTCCATTTTATGACTAAGACTTTTATTTTGTTACTATTTCATATCTTTTGTGTGTTTAAATATAAGTTGTGCAGTGGATTACAATAGCAAGCGGTGGTCATTAAATATGATAATTCACTACAATTGCTTAATCGCTTAATTATTAATACATGTGTAACTTATGTAGATACTAGAATCAACCCTAGAACCTATGACAAAGTAGATTCCTGGTTTTAAAGTGTACATGATAGCTTCTAGGTTCCGAAAAATAAGGAATCTATTTCAACATATACGTTTCAAGTTATTGGTGGAATTTATATAGAACATGAAAACACTCACCTCTAGTTGTAATTATTTGTATATTTTTATGTCTGTATTTGTTGATGTATTATCGTACATTTCTTAATTTTTATTTTTTTTATCTAGGTCATTTTATGTTAATCCTCTGTTACGGTCACACGAGAATAATTGAGGCAGAGTGTTGCTAGCATCGGTGGCTACGTTTGTGAATTCTCTCTCCCTACAGGTACCAACACTAGTGTCTCTCCCGCTTGTTAGTGACTAGCTGGAATCAACGAGAGGTATTACTATGTCCTGACTGTCATTGTGGACTGAAATACATCGCCTTTTCCCGTTCCAAACAAAATAATAAATAAATCAATAAAAACAGAAGGGAAAAAAGATTTCTTTTCACCAGATGAGATTTGTCTCAATATGATACGTAGTTTTATTCGAGATAATGGAAGAGCAATTCTGATGTTTTTATTGCCATGTTTCTATTTGATTAAGTCCATCTTCGTCATAAAGAATCGCACTTGCTTACGTGTTTGCGCATCTATGTCATCCAATATATACGGGTACGAGTGGACATGAAGGCGGGTACATCAAAAACACGCAGAGAGAGAGAGAGAGAGAGAGAGAGAGAGAGAGAGAGAGAATGGCGGGCAGCGGAGTGGAGATTAAGACGTTAGAGTTCACGCCGTCGTGGGTGGTAGCTCTAGTTTGCTTCAGTATAGTCCTGATTTCTCTTGCTGTCGATAAATTCCTACAGTGTGTCGGCCAGGTGACCATCTTTTTTCTCTCGCATCACTCTCCTAAAGACTAAGCTCCAATACTCCTCTTGATATCAAAGAGTGCGTAACTTAACTTTGAGTTTACTGTCGAATTAACGCAGCTTTTACAGAAGCCCAGATGGAACATGCTTGTCGGTGCCTTTCGAAAGATCAAAGAAGGTGAAGGATCTATTTTTGCTCCCCTCCTTTGAAAACGCCGAATTCTTACTGATGCGCATATGAATTTGACATTAATGTCATTGGTGGTGGCGCAGAGTTGATGCTGCTAGGGTTCGTATCACTGCTCCTGGCGGTGTTCCAAACGAGGATAGAGAAGATTTGCATACCGGCGAGGGTTGCCAACGTGTGGCTTCCTTGCAAGAAGCCCGGCCCTTCTTCCACCACCGGTAGAACACGAGGACGCAGCCTCCTCAATGAAGCTTCTGCTTCACCCTATTTCTGCAGTGAAAAGGTGATTCTATTGTCCAGTCCCGCCCCTCAGGGCTCTGTCTTCATTCTGATTTTTGTGTATTATCCTTCCCGTAACAGCGGAGATGATATTAAGTTTCAAGGATATGTATGCCAGTTTATTAATCCGTTTATACAATAGCATGACGCGCTGCCTCATGAACATGTCAAATAATCGGATCATGCATTATTCCAAACATCCGCCAATAATCCAACACGTTCTTTGATAAATCAACACAAAGTCTCTGCACATCTATAACGTCACGAGAGAGAGAGAGAGAGAGAGAGAGAGAGAGAGAGAGAGAGAGAGAGAGAGAGAGAGGTCAATCCGAGAATAATATGAGAAAAATATACAAGGTCTCACAAAGAACATTTTGGTGCAACTTTTGTTTTTCCAGGGGAAGGTACCACTGCTGACTGCTGAAGCACTCCATGACCTGGACATCTTCATATTTGTGCTAGCTACCTCCCACGTGATTCTATGTTTGGCCAAGCTAGTGCTTGGATACGAAAAGGTATGGCACGCATACTACATTCTAAATCTCTCGAAACGTATCTCAGACCAATTCCGTGACGCTCGCCTTCCACGTTGCTGTGTTCATTAGATACGTCAATGGAACACATTGGCCAATGACGATGACTATTACAAACTGCAAAAAGGTAAGCGAAGACCCTCACACTAGACTTATTTACTTCGCGAATTTCTGGTAGGAAGCGTCTGTGTTTCTTGCGAATCTGATTGAAGTGATCATATCCATATCGTTTGGAGCTGCAGAATTACTAGACAAGCAGGAACACCGAGGTTGTCTCGCTAACCTAGGAAAAAAATCGAAAGGGCTTGGCTGGATGGTAATAGTCTCTACGAGTCTCTTGATATATAATGCCGCAATACTCTTTATTGAAGAAGTTCATGTCGAGCTATAGATTTCTCTTTATACATTTTGGTATGTTGCAGTGTTCGTTTTTCAAGCAGTTTTATCCTTCTGTGACCAAGTTCGAGTATCTCGCGCTTCGTTTGAATTTCATGGTATGCCATTCTTCTGCAAACTTGTAACTCGTCTCATGCCCTATTTCTACGGAACGGCTTACGCAAAACTTACGTCTTCTCTACAGGCACGCGATTTGGATCAGCCGAAGGAAGAATTTCACAACTACATAATCGATGTCGTGAGAAAGGATTTTGAGAAAATTGTTGGAATCAGGTAATTACTGATTAGTTCCCCTCTCTAGCTATCTAAGCGTTCTTTTGATTTTGGAAAATATAACTCGACGAGCAAATAATGGAATAGAGAATGATGGAAAAGGAGAAAGGAGGTGTCTAACTATATTGACAAGAAAGAAATCTATTTCATTGGACACTTTTGCTATTCTCTTTCCAATCTGGTCCCGAAAACGGAATTCCGTGTCCATGGATTTAGGGAAAATCTCAAATAAGGATCTAAAGTGGGTTCATTTTCTCAAAAAAGGACCCAAAGTGGACACTGTATCAAATGAGGACCCAAAGTGGCTAATTTCGTCCCAAATAAGGATCCAAACTTTCAATCTTATTTACAGCTTGGGGTAGTTTTGTCTAAGAACATTTTTTCTTCAATTTTTTTTTTCTTTCTTCATCTTCCTCACACCTCCTCCTTCGCTTTACATTGCCTCCTTTAACACCATAATCAGGGCTCCTACCAACGACCTCGTAAGCTTCATATCATCACGTAGTTGGTCCTAGTGACAAGAAGTCGGATTGGAGTTATTTGCTACTGGTCACCTTCTTGGATGCTAAAATCCTAAGTTCCTCAAGATGCATCAAATCTTGGCTCGCTTGTGCTCAGCCTAAAGCTCGGATTGACCTCCATCCGACAACGACGATGCTGGATTTTCTATCAGGGGTAGTGGTTGATGAGGTCGAGAGCTCAAATAGGACTTGTCAATGGCAGCGATGGGGCAACGAAATACAACATTTTCTACAGTTAATGATGTCATATACAACTAATGATCAATCTCAAGATGGGGTATCGATTGAGGAGAAGAGCTGTGTCGATGAGAATGGCAAGAGTGTGAGTAAGTGTCTCCTGACTAGGGATTATTGAAAGGAGCCATTAGCATTGCAAAGGGGAAGGGGGATTTTTGAAAGATTGAATTTATGTAAGAGAGGCAAACTCAAATTTGAAATTAATGAGGCAAACTCTTGCCAAGGTTGAAATAGTCGCCAGCTGCAACAAAATTGTTCTTTGGCATGAAATTGTTGATCACTAAGTGTTAATTGAATAGAGGCATAAGTTAATCAAACAAGACGATCTAGCGATGCTTGGATATTGTTACTTTGTTATTGGCAAGCAGGATCGAAAACAGCACAGAAAATTACAGTTGCTGGGTTAAGGGAAGACCCAGAATAAGTGGAGTTTAATGCATTATCAAGGTGAGAGAAATACGTCGTCAAAAGGATTAGTTGCATAACTTGGGAGTTGGACAAAAAGTTGAGTCTTTGTAAAAGCAAATTCATATTATGGCTTTGAGATTAGAATTTGCAATGAATGTTGAAATAAAAAGAACTTATTTTTGAAAGCTCATTTCGGCTTTGTGGAATTGTTTACAAACCATTTTGAGGAGCGAAATTTAAAATTTTTAACGAGTTAGACTACGTTGTAATGGCTCGTGCTAAAGAAAACCCAATCTTGGTCATACAACGAGATGACGTAGAGCGATGGAGGGGTTGATAATGGAGGTGATGTAAAAAGTGAGAAAGATGAAGAACAAAAAGAAGAAAGAGAGAAAAAATAAACAACAATGTTCTTGGACAAAAGTACCCCTAGCTGTTAATAAAATTAGAAGTTCAAGTCCTTAATTGAGAGTAAGTTAGTCAGTCCAGGTCCTTATTTGAGACAGTGTCTACTTTGGATCCTTTTTTGAGAAAATGGCTCCACTTCAAGTCCTTTTTTGAGATTTTCCCATGGATTTATGAAAGAGTTGATAAGTGTAAAAAATCTTTTGGTAAAAAAGAAATACTATTTCCTAATTTTTGGGTAACTTGTTGGTAATTCACTGATACTTTTATGATTTATTAACTCATTTTAATAGTTTACAAATTACCAACCTTTCTTAACTTTTACAGTCTTTAGTTTTACCTTTCTTATCAATGTTTCAAATTTGCCAACTCTTTTATGAATTTATTAATACTTTTTGGTAACTTACCAATTTTTTTTTTTTTGATTCAATTATTAACTAGTTTCAAGTTACTCACCAACGTTTATTTGGCTTTTTTGATTTATAAATCTTTTTACCAACCTTTTTCATCTTTCTTACAAACTTCTTGAATTATCAGCTCTTATATGAATTTACCAATTTTTTTATTTATTTATTTATGTGATTTACCAACTTTTCTTCATTAGTCTAGCAACTATTTTTTATTTACCATCTCTCATTTGAGTTGCTACAATCTTGCAATTATTTATTTTCTTAAATTTAGCAACTTCTCTATTGAGTTGCTACCTGTTATTAGCCTTAGTTACAACCCAGTTAAATTTACCAACTATTGAAATATGAATCTTAATTGTACTGATTACCAACTTTTAATTATCTTGCTTATCGGTTCTTTAAATTTACTATTATTTTCAGAAATTACCAATCTTAATTAGAGTGATTACCAAATTTTTTCATTAATTTACAAACTATGGTTTTGTGAACTCTTGCTTGGATTAGTTACCGATGTTTATTTAGTTTAAATCAAACAACTAACTTCTTTCATTTCCAACCAAACAAAAAAATTTTCTAGGGTGTACCAACTTTTAGTGATTTACCTTTTTTTCAATGGCTTAGATACCAACTACTATGTGACATTACCAAATTTTTATTTGTGTCACTTACCAACTTTTCTAAGATTAAGTCCCGAATAATTTTGGGTTGCCAACTCCATTTAGGTTTCTTACCAACGTTTATTTGTTTTCTTCATTAAGTTATCAGCTTTTCTATTGAGTTGTTACATTTATTGGCCTTGCTTATTTTAAAATTTACCAAATCCTTTTAGAAACTACCAACCTTAATCAAAGTGACTAACAACTTTTCTCTGATTAAGTTATTATGATAGTGATGACATTGAGGATAGTGATGATATTGAGGATAGTTTATTTTTTTTCTAGTTACCAACTTTTATTTACTTTTCTTATTAATGTCTTAGATTTACCATCTATTATAACAAACACTGAATTGTTTTTGTGTGATTATCAACTATTATGAGTTGCCAATTAATTTTGGTTTATCAACTCTTGAGTTACGTACCAACATGCTCCTCGACCAAAAGAAATTTGTTTGTTTGTTTGTTTTTTTTTTTTTTTTTTTTTTTTAAATTTACAAACTTTGCCATTGAGTTATCAATTTCAGTTATACTGCTTAACAACATTTTTCTTTTCTAATGACTAGGTTAGCTGTTAGTCTTGTGTTACCATTTTTTCTTTCAACTTATTAACTTCTCTTATTTATGAAAAAGAAAAATATTTTATCTTTCAAACAACTTTACCTTTCTTAAAAATGCCTATAAATTTAACTATTATATGAAATTATCAACATTTCATTTGAGTTATTTATCAATTCTTTTCCCCAGTTAAATAACCCAATTGATTAAAAAGAACCAAATAAATATTAAAAATTTACTCAAATTCCTGGGAACCCCACCCTAGTTGAAAACCTGGATTGAGAAAATTAGTGAACACTAAAAGTTAAGTCAGTAAATTCATATAAGAATTGATAAGTCCAAGTTGTAGTTAAGACAGGTAAATAAAAGATGGTAAAATATTAGAAATATTGGTAATCAAAAGAAAGATAGACTTGGCAAGCCAATACCATGTGTTAACTTAATTAGAAAAAAAGTTGCTGAGTTACATAATTTTACATCGGTAATATCTAGCAAAAGCTAATAAATATATGGGTTGCAAACTAACGCAACAATGGATGACTCAATAGAAAAGCTAGTAAATGAAAAAAATAATTAAATGTGTGTGAGTAATTCACTTTAATTTGGGGTGGTAATTTCATATGAGAGTTAGTATATTTGAAACATCCATTAGATATACTGATAAAAGTAGGTAAATTAGTACAAGGATTGGTAAATTCTAAACTATAAGAAATGTTGGTAAATTATTAGCAAGTTACTTAAAACAAAAGTCAGCAGTCATTTTTTTTTTTATTATCAATTGTTTATTGACACTAACCAACATTCATTGAAATTTACTGGTATGGAAAAAAAGAAAACACCGGTATCTTTGGCACGGAACAATAGAAATCTGGTTTTTTAGTTTGCTTGCCCTTTGGAACGCAGTGGAAAGAATTGTAACTTCTAATATCTAAATTCTTCTCGTAATTAAGCACCATTTGTTCAATTAAAGAGAGTAAAAAGAGCAGTAGTAAACAGAAAGTGCACTATGGCTTATCACACAAACACAAAGTGCTGACCTCTTGGCTTGTTGGTTTCTGTTTTTGGTCATTGCAGTTGGTACTTGTGGATATTCGCGGTGATCTTTTTGCTGGTGAATGTGGCCGGTGAGTGACTCAGGCACATGTTACACAGCATTATATTGTTGATGATAATTATAATATTCACTTATCGAATAACGCTGAAATTGATATTTTCTGGTCCATGAAATGATATTCCCTTACTATCATGTAGCGCATAGAACCTGGCGAACTTGTTAGCATGAGGACAAACTGCCAATCGATTGACCAGAGAGATTGCATATGATATTTAATGGTCCGGTAACAAATGAAATTGATTAGACACTACAACCATCTCTAAATGAAAAGTGACATCTGAAAATAATTCATCATAAGAAGGATGATGAAGGTCAACACATTTTGTTCCAAATGTCTTATTAACCAAAGATTTTCCAGGAGCAGATCTTCGTGAGCAAAAATTCCTTCATGAAGTTCTCATATCATATTTCAATTTATGTCTTGACAAGTTTTTTCATACTTTTGCAGGATGGCATGCGTACTTTTGGATATCTTTCATTCCGTTGACAGTAAGTAGTGATAAATTGCGAGTGATTATGTTTGCTGGCCCTTGAAGACATGGCATTTTGCTCATCCTGGAATTCATTCCAGAGACTGAGTGTCCCTAAGAACAATTTCAATCTAAATAACAAGACATGTCATATTGTAAATTTCTGAAAAGATATGTTTATTTCCCAAGTGGAAATAAAAAGACTCCACATCTAACTAGGTTTCTCGCTTCCGCGCAGCTTTTGCTCATTGCCGGCACCATATTGGAGCATATGATAACACGACTTGCAGAAGAGGTCGCCGAAGAGGCCGCCCAAAAAAAGAACAAAAAGGAGGCTGTCGAATTTCCAGGGGGTTATTTCTGGTTCCGTAAGCATCAATTCGTCCTCCACTTGATTCACATCGTGCTATTTCAGAACTCCCTAGAGCTTATATTCTTCTTTTTTGTATTGGTGAGTATTAATATGCCTCAGATTATCATCATTGGTATGAAGCTGAATTTCTTGCCATACTGGGGCAATTCCAATTATATATTGCTTTCTCGTATCTCTATGCAGTTCCAATATGATTTTCGCTCCTGCATCATGGGAAAGGCTGGTTTTGCTGTCTCAAGAGTAGTAATCGGGTAAGGCTACTGATTGCTCATATCCTCGTCCTTCGATTATCCCTGTGTGCCATATTAGATCGATTATATGAATGCCTATGTCAATCAAATTGACTTTTGTGGCATGTTTTGCACAGAGCCTTTGTCCAGTGCATGTGCATCTACAGAACGCTACCCCTATATGCAATTATGAAATCGCAGGTATGCCAAACCTACGACATGCTCATGAGTTGTGATAAGCCAGAGTTTGAGTTTGCATACTAATGACAGGACTCTATATGCAAACCCTTTTATCGGTGCAGTGTCAAGATGAAACCAAGAACAACTCGGGCGAAGGGAAAGATATGTGGCTTGTGAACCTGATTTGGAACTGGTATAAGGGAAAGGGGGTGGCCACAAATGAATCCGCCGAAAATGGTTCCAGACATAGGTCTGCAGGAACAACCGAGCAGATGAAAGGTAGTGAAGTGGAATCAGATACCAAAGCAGACATCGAAGCGCAAGAAATCCGAGAATGTACATCAGACACGAAAAACAATTGAGAGCTGAAATTGATTTAGTCCAAACATGTTTCCGTCTATATTTTTCGTTGGCATTACGCTATATGTACACATGACGAGAGCAAGTCTCTTCGGACAAGCATCCTTTTTTATCTCAATTGATACTGCTTAACTATTTTGGTCATCATCTTTAGGGCTATTCTGATTTGGACGATTTGATTGATGATAGTGGAGGTAAAAATGGGATTTCTCACTAAAAAATTGGATTTTAACAGCCAAAAAAAAATAATAATAATAAAAACAAGAAGAAGAACAATTACATTAATTTAACAACAATAGTCAAATTTTTTTCTGTCCCACTCCTCTCTTCTATGTACATATGTGTGCGGTGCTCACGGGGATCGAATCCTAAACCTAGTATTCTCCGGCCCTACCCTTGCAATCCCTTTACCAGCAGAGCCGCATGCCTATTGACCAGTAGCCAATTTGCATGCCTTGGGATGCTAGAGGATCAACCACAACGTGTATAGTTTCGCTAGAGATCAAAGTGTTTCCTTTCATAATGATACTACGGTTTCACTTTCTTATCTACTTATGTATACCATATCAACTATTTTCACATTGATGTACATTTGATGCATACACATAGACATGGCAATCATGAAAACTTTTATAAAAATCAAACTTCAAAATACAAGCAAAACTACCAAAAATAAGATATACACGGAATAATATATAGCTGCATACATTCAAGTATCCAACAGTAAAACTTTGTCAAAAAAGTACAAATAAAAGTTGTTGACCCAATAAATTTTGGTTATCATAATTTAATTATTTACCGCATGAGAAAATTAGGAGCTGACCTTGATCATAAATAAAAATATCATGAAAATGGTTCGCATTTTCATTTAATAATTATAGGTCCACATAAATTGCATTTAAGTCGGTCGAGTCATAAATTGCCTTGGATTTAGGCTTGAGTGCTGCACGGGTTTTAAAAGGGGAGCCCCCAACTTAATTGATATTCCAGGGCTTAGCCCACATGAAGTAGAAAGTCGGTCAAGGCCATAATCCCTATAGTGGCCGAAAATCCCCATGTGTTATGGTTGCTCCAAACTAGGAAGTTTATCCTTTGATCAATTTGGGAAGTAATAAGGTTATATATCATAAAAATTTCGGTCACATGTGAATAAAAGAGTGGGATATCTTAATTTCCTAGCATGAATGGACTAATATATTCTTGCGATCTAAATTAGTATGATTCCGAGAAAGCCTTAGTCTCCTGCCTATATTAGCACTCTTTCTCCCAAATGACAAGACACAGGACATACGATATTGTTTTGCTGGAAAGTGTCCCAATTGACAAAATATCTTTTACCAATATTGGATCTCAATCTCGATCATTCTTATTAACACTGTAAATTTACCACCTATTAGGCAATTACCAACCCTTTTTGTGTTATCACCAATTTTTCTCCAATTAAGTGAACAAGTGGTTTTGGTCTATCTACTCTCATTTGAGTTTCTTACCAATAGGTTTATTGTTTTCTTTTTTTTTTTAAATTTTACAAACTTTACTATTAAGATGTCACTTTTAGCTTGCTTACTAACCCTTTTTTAGGATTAAGTTGCTAAATAGTCTTGCATTACCAATTCTTATTTGGGCTTTTGTTTTTTGGGTTGTAACTCTATTTGAGTTAGTTACCAACATTTTACTTTTTTTTTTCCAACTTATTTTCTTAGTTTTGACAAAAAAAAATTATATTTGTCTTTTACCGCCTTTTATATACTTTTCTTACCAATGCATTAAAATTGGCAAGTATTATGCAAAATTATCAACCTTGAATTTGAGAAGAAAATTGTTAAATTAGTCTTAAGCCGTACTGCACTACTGTTAATCTAATCTTGAATCTCTACACAAGATTTCAATATAGTCGTTTCGGTGAATTTTTTCTAGAAATCGTTGATGTCGTGTTATGTAGAACGACTAGTGATGATTGGACTGTCACATTAACAATTTCTAGGAAACAATTACCCAAAAGACTACGTTGGATTTTTGTATAATAATTTAAGACTATATTGGCAAAATTGAATAGTTTAGGACCCAATTTGCATTCATACATTTGAGTACTTTTTCCGAGTGATTTACAACTCTTTTTCCTGGTCAAATAAATAAATGAAAAAATTGGTAAATTAGAAAGAACCAAAAAAGAAAAAAGGAAACCGAAACTAAATGTGGTAACCCCAAACTTATTGATAGCTTAATTTGAGAAAATTGGTAAATCACTTAAAATTAGATTAGTAATTTCGTGTGAGAGTATTAAAATTTAAGGTGCAATTAAGAAAAGCAAACAAAAGTCAGTAAGCGATAAGAAAAGTTGGTAAAAGAAGAAAACTTGGTCCTACAAAAAATAAATTTGATAAGTAATTCAATTTAGAATCAGTATCTAAATTAAGTCGGTAACTTAATCACAGAAAACTTAATAAGTCACTCTAAATGATGTTGGTTATATCTAAAAATAGTCAGTAAATTTAAGGTCTTGTGAAGAATTGCTTATAAAAATTTGTAAACGACAAGAAAGTTGGCAAAGCAAAGGAAAAACAAATTACTGTCAACAAGTAACTCAATGAGACTTGACAACTGCATCCTATGTGGTAATTTTCGGGAAAAGTTGGTGAGAATTCGTAAATGTAAGGGGTTAAAAACAAACGCATATAAGGCTTGTTGACCCTATAAAAAGTTGGTAAATAAAAATAAAATTTAAACGTTGGGGTTAGTACCTTAAATGAAGTTTATAACCCAAAAATAGTTAATAATTTAATTTTAAAAAAATTAGTGAATCACTTCAGTTTATGTTGGTAATTCAACTATGCAAATAGAGATAGGTAAGTCGATTTAAAGATTGTTAATGTGCAATCTATAAAAATGTTGATAATTTCGTTAACCTAGAAAATAAAGTCACTAGTTACTCGATACTAGAAATAGTCCGTATTATGGCCAGAACAATAGAAGTGGGCGACTTAAGCGCATATTACACAGCATTTTCGTGATAGTCATATAATGTTTACAACGAATAGTGCTGAGATTCTGCCTTCTGGTCCATTTTCAGTCTCGATCACGCAATCCTAGCGGCAAACCAGGGCGTACTAGAAGGCGGACCAGGGCACGTCTCAATCACGGACCAAGCTGCGTCTCGGTCGCAAACCAGCCCCTGTTTAGTCGTCGCTCAGTACTGTGATAGCCGTCATTTGAAGGAAGTTTTCGAATCTTTTAATTCCCTTTTTCCTCTCAAAGTCTTAATTCCCTCCGGCTTTTCTATCTTCTGGCTCGCATGTACTGCCCAGTGTGCCCAGAATTCTCTCGTAGTTTGCTCAAGAATTCTGTGCGAGAGGTTGCTGTCTGTGCCATGAGTTCTCTGCTGTGCGTGTGCGCGTGCTCTGCCCCCGGAGCTCGTCCTCTCTGCTTTTGCTCTTTTATTTTCGGGAGCCTCCTGTGACCGAGGATATCTCATTCCCCTTGGCCGATTGTCATCTCTCCTTTGTATCTCCGAACTGCACCGCTTTCTTCTATTTCTCTCTATCTCTGCCTATTTCTACACCAAGGCTCTACTTCTCTCCTCTGTTCAGCGCCCATGCCCTGCTATCTCTTTGCTTCTCGCAACCTTCTGCTCTTTCTCTGTTTTCTTTTTCTTCTAGAATACTCTTCGGCTTTCTCTGTTCTTGCCAGCACCGACTGAACGTTCCCTCTCTGTTATTATCT
Organism: Eucalyptus erythrocorys; assembly: GCA_014182555.1. Taxonomy (NCBI): domain Eukaryota; kingdom Viridiplantae; phylum Streptophyta; class Magnoliopsida; order Myrtales; family Myrtaceae; genus Eucalyptus; species Eucalyptus erythrocorys. The sequence goes on along the minus strand of CM024597.1, from coordinate 5,796,598 downwards.
CCCTCAGTTTCTCTTTCACGATTGTATTGCAGGAAGTGGCCTTAACCGGGGCCATTTCGATCAACAAGGAGGGAATGGTAAGGATGAATTCGGAGAGACGGAGAAGGAGGTCGGGCTTGTGGGATCGACCTAAAGTGACCGAATGGGCTTAGGCTTCGCCCGGATGTTAGGCCATTTTCCAAAACCTTCATAAAAACTCTCGTTTAAATTCATGGAAAACTCCAGGTCAGTTCACCTAATAGAAAGATGTGCCCTATGTCTAAATGCCAAAAATGCAACGAAGAATGGGAATGCAAGATTATGCCATGTGTATATATATATATATATTTTTTTTTTATGTTCAAATGATATCATATCCACAAATTCAATTCCCAATTTTCTTACGAAATGCAACAATAGCTTACTAGCAACAATTTAGCTGTCAACACATAATATAGCACATCAACGTGATGACAAGTTTTTGGATGATTTGGGTGTTTATGATAAGGGTGTGCAACGGGAACCGCCCGAATCGGGAACTAGCCGGACCGGACCAAACTGGTCGATTTTGGGCAGTTCCCACGGTTGATGGTCCGGTTCCCGGTTCCTGATCTTGAAACCGGTAGCCGATCGATCCAGTTCCCGATTTAATAAAATATATAAACATGATAACCTATTGCAACCAAAATTGCAATTTGAGATAGCAACCTCTTATGTGGCCAAGAGACCATTAAAACCCTTTTTGTTACTCTTTCATTTATAGAAAAAATCTCCTTGTTAGTTTCATCTTCTACTCGATATGGGACTAAGTCTCCAAGAGACCCACAAGGCACTTCAAGCCTCATAGAGTCCAACATCGACTAAACATTCAAAGAGCAGAAGAGAGATTGTCCATAAAATCTAAGTCAAGCACAACTTTTAGCCAAATTGTTCATAGCCTTCATGGCTAAAGTTAGGTGTGAAACACACGAAGTGTGAATCACTGTCGTGACCTCTTTTTTTGACGGGCGACCGCCAGATCGGGTATGAGCGCCTAAGGAGGCTAAATGGCTTGGCTGAATTTGTTAATGCTCGGACTCTCCCAAGTCCACCAATTCACGACTTTAATAGTCTAAGCTTTTAACCTGCAAGTTAATTTGTAAAATGGAGTCGTCACAAATCAATTTGGGGTGGGTTGATTAGAAACCCAAGTGAAAATACTCGCTCCTGCGCAACCTGAGAAATTAGAATCGGGGACTTGATTACATTAGTTAATTACTAATGCACTTCCGGTACCTAATCTTGTTTAAACCCTAATGTTTTTTTGGATGTTTGAGGGATTTTCCATGCATTTTTGGAAAAATCATTTTTTGAGCATTTTCTCATTTTTGGACATAAAAGGGATTTTTTTGGATTTTTTTGAGTATTTTGGGAAAATACAAGCTTTTTGGCCTTTTTTTTTTTATGAATTTTGACAATTTTCGGAATTTTTGGGATTTTTTTTGGATTTTGACATTTTTTTTGGAAAATAAAAATATTTTTGAAATTTTTGATTTTTTTGGAAAATAAAATATTTTTTAATATTTTAAATATTTTTCGAAAATAAATTATTTTTATTTTTATTTTTTGAATTTATTGGAAAATAAAACATTTTTTAACATTTTCGATTTTTCTGAAATTAAAAGGTTATATATATATATTTTAAATAAATAAATTATTTATTTATTTATTTAAAATATTATTTTATATTAAAATATTATAAAGCGACTCGGGTTGGATCCACGGGTTGGATCCACCCACCAACCTAACACGCGGACGGGCCGTAGCGCCAAAACAAACATCGTAGCCGGGTGTCTAGGGTCACCCGGCCCGACCCGTCAACTCAGTCCGACGGCCCGCTTCGCGACCCGGCTCCCGCTCCCCTGCAAAACGGCGTCATGGCTGCCCCTCGCAAAACAGCGCCGTGGCCGCCCGACCTGAAGACCCGCGCCACGACCCGACGACCCGGCTCCCCGGGCGAAACCCTACCCAGATCCGACCCGGCTTTCAAGCCGACTCCCCGCCGCCTCCGTAATTTACGGGAACCCTACCCGGTTCTCGATCTAGGTCCGACCCGGCTACCCGGGATTGCGACCCGGAAAATCGGGAACCCTAGGGTTTCCAAAATTGAGGGCGATAGCGGCGACGACGGTGGCACTCCGGGGATGATGGCGAGGGCGGTGACGACGCTGATGAAGACGACGACGACGAAGGCAGTGACGGCGCAAACTTGCTTGGCAATGATGTGGCGACGGCGAAGACGGTGGCAACGGCGAAATCGGCTTGCGGCTCCTCCTCCTGCGTCTCCCTCTTTCTCTCTCTAGATCTCTCTTGATCTCGCTCTCTCTCTCTCCCTCTAGGCTTCGGCGAAGCTTGGATTTGAGGCCACGGGTCCTCGAATCCCCCTAAAATCTCTCAGTGGGGTGTCCAAGGGTGCGGCCATCGACCCAACTCTCCTCCTCGCCTCTGTGTGTCCAATGTCGTAGGGGGAGGGGGTATTTATAGGCAAGGGACGGCCGGTCGACGGAGCTCGACCAGGGGCTATCTGCGGCTCCAGCCGGCTAGACCGACGTCCCATCCAATGCGTCCCGTCGGCCCGCTCGCTCCTTCCTGCTCCATGTGCGCCATCGCTGCCCCTCCTGCTCTGCGTCGCGCCTCAGGCGTGTGCAACGCACGCGAATTTGGGCGAGGGAGACGACGAAATGGGTCGGGCGACGGGTTGGGCGCGGGCGTGGGTTTTGGGCCGCGAAGGCCCGGAGGGGGCTGCTTTTCCGGTTTTTTCCGATATTTTTTTTTTCTGTTTTTTCTGTTTTTGTTCGTTTTTTGTTCTTTTTTTTTTTCATTTATTTATTTATCAACTGAAATAGAGAAAATAAAAGCTTAAATGATAAAAAAAGACCTAAGCGAAATTAAGGCATCAATAGCTGCCCCTCTTTGAAGGTGAGCTCGTAGAGGTTGCAATCAAAGACAAACTGACGCCTTAATTTTACCCAGCATGCGCAGTAGATTATATTTTATTACCATGTGCAAAAAGAGGAATATAACATTATACTAAGACAGATAAGAAGATACCTATAGCTACTTACCGGGAGAGAGTGAGATAGGGTGTGAACCCCGAGTTTGGCAAGTATCAAGGTGTCATCTTACCTGGTGATATGAGGAGGTTGTTTTTCCAGGACTCGAATCATTCTTGAGTCACCGTTAAAACAATCGATAATTTGTCTAGGACCCGAACCTTCTTTCGGTCGCCTTGATGGGGAATTGATCTTCCAGGTCTCGAACCATTCTTCAGTCGCCTCCTGGAACAAACGGTGGTTTGTCTTGGACCCGAACCTTTCTTTGGTCGCCGTGATAGGAGGTGCATCGACCTTTCCCAGGGTATCTCATTTGTGGGTGCCTGATTTGTATCGAGAACACCAATTAGAACCCGACCTTTCTCGGGAGATGCGCCGACCTTTCTCAGGGCATCTGTTTTGGGGGTGCCTAATTTGCATCGAGGACACCAATATGGCAAGCATGAGAGATCGCCTCAAAGATCTCACTAGAAAACAAAAGGAGAAAGGAAAAGAAAAAGAAAGGCCAGAAAGGCCAACTTCTTCTATTGTCATTAGAGAAAGGCCAGATCAGATGATGCTTTCAAACCCTCTAGAATCCTTTTTAAAGGATTTGGGTACTCAGAATCAATTTGATCTTGATCTCGTGAATCAACGCCCGATCAACAGCCCGATCTTGCTATTCAAAATAATCAGCCCCTTTTCTTGACGAGCAAATTTTTCCGATATCTTTGACTCGAATCGATTCGATATCCCTTGCATCCTCCTCATCCTTTTCGATTCCCGCTATTGAATCCCCCATGCCGCACCAATCACTTCATCCATATTCATGGCTGATCCTCCAGCTCCAAATATTGATATGGAATCAAATTATTCGAGCTGAGAAGTTGTTCGAATAATACTTGGACAACATGTGTCCATGGCATCAAACAGTTCTTCACCATTGATGATATTCCTTATCACAAATGGCGGAAAGACTTGAAGAATTTCATACTTGGATGAACACCCAATCCATCACCAACCATGATATGAATGATGTTCTTTACAACTTTGTCATGAGGTTCACGGGAAGCCTCAAAGCCTCGGTGGAAATCGCATCGAACAAGATCAGATTCATTTTCTGATGTCATCAGATTTTGGCCATGCCATCACCATCCTATATCATTTCTTTGTGGGAAAACCCATTGATCTTGTGGAATTAAAAAGAAGAGAATTCTTTGAGAGAAAATGCTGCTCTCTCCAAAAGAAGCATCATGATAGGCACTATCGAGAAATGCTTAAACTTTTTTACCAGGTTGGAGCTGATCCAAACCTAAAGCATGTCTTCCTAACTTCCATCCCCAAAGAATTGTCCCAGATGGTTGAAAGATCCTATTTTGGAAAACAAAAAAGGGTACAAGATATTCCTTTGGGAGAAATCCAGCAAGAAATCCATCTGTGTCTTGAAGAACTTTGTGTAAAACGCCAGATGGTCTGTACTTACATCATGGAAGACAAAGGCCTTGAAGCAGCCTGCTCTCGTCAAAAGTTGAAGATAAAGTGTTCCAAATATGATTGCGATGTCGATTGTGGAAAATATTGCAGGAAGAAGAAACACTTCAAGAAGCTCAATATCAAGAAGTACAAACATGGCCCCAAACACTTCCGAAGAAAGAAGAAATGGCGATACCTACGCAAAAGGAAAGATTGCACAAGCCACAAGAAGTCAAACCGATGTTTCATCTGCAACCAGAAAGGACATTTTGCCAAAAATTGTCCGCAGGCCAAAAAAAGGTCAGAATCGTTTAATTCATCATATTGAGAATGAAACTGGGATTTCTCTTGAAAATGATGATATTGAATCCCTATTCTCCGCTGATGAAGAACCCTCGGAACAAACTCTTTGTATCATTCCTTCTTATCGACTTCAATAAATCGAATCGACACAAAATACGAAGAGATTTTTCATATATCTCTTGCATCTTCAGAACAAGCTCCTGACATATTCTCAAGCCAAACCCAGTGTCCTCATTTCCCTGTAAAAATCCTCACATCCAAGTTTGCAAAACCTATCAACATCATTGCTCTTATTGACACTGAAGCAAGTTGTTCCATTCTGGACACCAAAATTCTGCCTGAAGAATATTGGACTTCTCATGTCCGATACTTCAACTCTGCTTCTAGAGATACTTTCTCCACAAATGTCAGAACTACTCCTGTGACTATCCAATTTTTCCCTCAATGTTCCATCACTACCAAAATCTTTGGATCTAGTCTCCCCAATAAGGATTTGATAATTGGGTGGGACATTATGACTCAGATTGCTCAACTTCGAATTATCCCTGGAAAAGGTCTTAAGTATAAGGACCAATTCTCTGAGTTTGTCAATATTTAGAGACTCTTTTCCATCCACATGAGTCTATTAGATTCAATTATGCAAAAATTGCTTGAATCATGTTGAGAATCTCACTGACGAGTTCGCTCAAAAATGTTCTCATCCTTTATGGGAAAATCCGAGTTCTTTGTTCACCTTCCTTTCAAAAGAATGAGGATATAAATCCAACTAAGGCGAGTCACTCGGGAATGAACCGGAGAACATTTAACTCTGGCACAAAGGGAATGCTCAGAACTTCTCCAGCAAGGACTTATTGAACTCTCCAACTCTCAATAGGCTTTTGAAGCCTTTTATGTCAATAAGCATGCTGAGCAAAATAGGGGAAAAATGAGATTGGTGATCAACTATCAACCTCTCAACCTTTTCCTCCAAGATGATAAGTTCCCTTTGCCTTCAAGAGATTCTCTCTTTGCTGGCCTAACCAAAGCCCACATCTATTCCAAATTCGACCTCAAAGCTGGATTTTGGCAATTGGGCATTCACCCTGATGACAGACCCAAAACAGGGTTATGTATTCCAAACCAACACTTCCAATGAAAAGTCCTTCCTTTTGGCTTGAAAGTTGCCCCATCCCTCTTTCAAAAGGCCATGTGCCGAATTTTCCAACCAATCATGTCAAGTGCTGCAGTCTACATTGATGATATTCTGCTCTACAGTCTTGATGAGTAGTCGCACTGCTAACTCCTTGAACAGTTTGCAGAAATTGTGAGGAAGCATGGCATTATGCTTTCTTAGAGGAAAATGAATATTGCCCATACAGAAATTGAATTTCTTGGTATGCACCTCAACAAAGGTACGTACTATCCAGGGCCGCATATTGCACAGGAATTATTGAAGTTCCCTGAAGAAAACTTCACCACAAAGCAAGTTCAGCAATTTCTTGGAATAATTAATTATCTCAGGGATTTTGTTCCAAACATTGCAAAACTGCTGATTCCACTTCAATCAATGCTGAAGAAGAATCCCCCACCTTGGGGAAAGATCCAGACTAAAGCAGTTGCTAAACTTAAGGAGATTATGCAAAATCTCCCACCACTGCAAATACCATCAACAGGAAAAAGAATCCTCCAGACTGACGCCAGTGACGAATACTGGGCAGCAGTCTTGTTTGAAGAAATTGATGGTAAGAGACATCTTTGTGCTTATAAAAGTGAAAAATTCTCTCAAGCGGAAATGCATTACCACTCCACTTTCAAAGAGATCCTAGCAGTCAAAAATGGGATCAAAAAATTTGAGTTCCATCTCATAGGTCACCATTTCTTAGTGGAACTAGATATGGCATCTTTTCCATAGATGACCAAGTTCAAACAGAAGCAAATCCCGAATTCCCAGTTGCTTCGTTGGGCTGAATGGTTTTCAAAATACTCTTTTGAGACCAAACACATTCCCGGAAAAAGAATGTGCTTGCCGACTTCTTGTCAAGACCGAAAGCACCAGAGAGATCAACATGTACATCAAGAGACCTGCTTTCCATATGCTCAATTATGGAAAGAAATACAAGATTGAGAAGATTAAAGATCTGCGCCGCTTGGAAATATCCCCAGGAAATCATTGAAGAAATCCAGCATGACCGCCTCAATGAAAACATGGATAGTCTCATGTGGCAATGCCATACTGAACTATTTCGATTCAATGGAGGCTCCATTCTTTATCTTTTTGGATTGAATGCAGATTATCCATTCATTCATCCTCTCACCTGGAAGGAAGATGATTTCCCTGATCAACTCAAGAAGTTATTATGGTACTTAACCAACAAGTACCCGATAGCTATGGAAATTCCAACCCGAAGATTCATTGCCAACCTAACAAGGATTTTCATGCTCGGAAAAGGTAATGTTGAAAGGGAAAGTGACAAAAATCTTTTAGACTTTCTCAATTGGTTTTATCCTCCGACTCATTGGAAACATCTTTTGGTAAAAGAACTAAGAACCATGACACCAAACCCTGAAGTCCATACCATTCTGTTTTTTAAGCGTCCATGGCATTTTTTCAGAAACAATGGTAGCATAATTAATGAACCACAGGACATAGGAACCACATCCTATAAACCACATTTGGACAGCAGAGAAGCTCGAATTCATAAATCGTATCCAGGATCTGTTAGATATTGTGAACGCCAGTAACGAGAATTTCAAAGAATTCTTTGCCAAGAAAACAAAACTGTCCCTTAAGAAATATGGAATTATAATGGCCCCGCCACATGGGATCATTATGAACTCGCACTACAAGCCAAGGAAGCACTCGATGATTTCAGACAAGCTGCGTCATCCCAGGAGCATGAAATGACAGATGCAGATGACATTGTCCAATCCACTCAAGACCCCTATGCTAGATGGGGAGGTCCTCGTCCCAGGACCCCTATGCTCCAGGGATCCTCGTCCTTATCTCAAAACATGAATGTATCCTTCTACAAGGATCCGCCAACCGGCCTCGGCCAAACATTCCCGACGACAACACCGATTGGGCAAGGAAGAAGCCTCACATTGGGCACATGAAGCATCCTCATCACGACAGATTCTCTCACCGGCGGATCTTGAAGCTCTTGAGCAAAAGTATGAAGAACACCTCTTTGCAACAAACTACAGCTCGGATGACTCCCATAACAGCTACAATGCCCGTGACGGACGAGACCGTTGAAATACCGTTGTCCGTACAAAGTCACCGTAGCAAAGTTACTGTTCACTAGGTTAGGAAAAGTACTATAGCAGTTTACTGTTCATAGTACATGTACTGTTCATAGTGTGCGAAAATTCCCTCCAGGAAATTTCGTTCCGGAGCCTTTGTTCTGTTCTCAGACCTATGTTGGTCTTTTGTCTGTTTGTGTCTCCCGTTTGCCTATATAAGGCAAGGAGTCTGTATTGTGTTGGGCAGAGTCCCTTGAATGAAGTGAGTGTTTTTGTGAAAAACTTCTCGTGGCTTTCTAAACTACTCTCTTCTTCTCTCGCCTAGTAGGATCCTCTAAGAAATGCAGCTCGAGTATGTTAGAAACGTTTCCATCCTGGCATCTCTGAGTGTCTTTAGGCCTTGAACTAAAAGACTGAGTGGTTTTCTACTAAAAGGCTGTCCCTGAAGGGCTTGAACGGGAGTGTTCGCCCACTGTGGGATGCATATCTGCAGAAAACTGACTTCGTCTTCCCTGGAAAAGGTCTTAAGTATAAGGACTAATTCTCTGAGTTTGTCAATATTCAGAGACTTTTTTCCATCCACATGATTCTATGAGATCCAATCATGCAAAAATTGCTTGAATCATGTTCATAATCCTACTCTGAGTTCGCTCAAAAATGTTCTCATCCTTTATGGGAAAATCTAGAATTCTTTGTTCGCCTTCCTTTCAAGAAGAATGAGGATATAAATCCAACCAAGGCGAGTCATTCGGGAATGAACCCAGAACATTTAACTCTGGCACAAAGGGAATGCTAAGAACTTCTCCAGCAAGGACTTATTGAACTCTCCAACTCTCAATGGGCTTGTGAAGCCTTTTATGTCAATAAGCGTCTTGAGCAAACCGGGGAAAAATGAGATTGGTGATCAACTATCAACCCCTCAACCTTTTTCTCCAAGATGATAAATTCCCTTTACCTTCAAGAGATTCTCTCTTTGCTGGTCTAACCAAGGCCCACATCTATTCCAAATTTGACCTCAAAGCCAGATTTTGGCAATTGGACATTCATCTTGATGACAGACCCAAAACAGGGTTCTGTATCCCAAACCAACACTTCCAATGGAAAGTCCTTCATTTTGGCTTGAAAGTTGCCCCATCCCTCTTTCAAAAGGCCATGTGCTGAATTTTCCAGCCAATCCTGTCAAGTGCTGCAGTCTACATTGATGATATTCTGCTCTACGGTCCTGATGAGCAGTCGCACTGCTAACTTCTTGAACAGTTTGCAAAAGCGTGAGAAAAATGGCATTATGCTTTCTCGAGAGGAAAATGAATATTGCCCGGACAGAAATTGAATTTCTTGGTATGCACCTCAACAAAGGTACGTACTATCCAGACCACACATTGCACAGAATTATTGAAGTTCCCCAAGAAAACTTCACCACAAAGCAAGTTCAGCAATTTCTTGGGATAATTAATTATCTTAGGGATTTTGTTCCAAATATTGCAAAGCTGCTGATTCCACTTCAATCAATGCTGAAGAAGAATCCCCCACCTTGGGGAAAGATCCAGACTAAAGCAATTGCTAAACTTAAGGAGATTATGCAAAATCTCCCACCACTGCAAATACCATCAACAGGAAAAAGAATCCTTCAGACTGACGCCAGTGACGAATACTGGGCAGCAGTCCTATTCGAAGAAATTGATGGTAAGAGACATCTTTGTGCTTATAAAAGTGGAAAATTCTCTCAAGCTGAAATGCATTACCATTTCACTTTCAAAGAAATCCTAGCAGTCAAAAACGGGATCAAAAAATTTGAGTTCCATCTCATCAGTCACCATTTCATAGTGGAACTAGATATGGCATCTTTTCCACAGATAACCAAGTTCAAGCAGAAGCAAATTCCGAATTCCCAGTTGCTTCGATGGGTTGAATGGTTTTCGAAATACTCTTTTGAGACCAAACACATTCCTGGAAAGAAGAATGTGCTTGCTGACTTCTTGTCAAGACCGAAAGCAGCAGCAGAGATCAACATGTACATCAAGAGACCTCCTTTCCATATGCTCAATTATGGAAAGAAATACAAGATTGAGAAGATCAAAGATCTGCCCAGCTGGAAATATCCCCAAGAGATCATTGAAGAAATCCAGCACGACCGTCTCAATGAAAATATGGATAGTCTCATGTGGCAATGCCATACTGAACTATTCCGATTCAACGGAGGTTCCATTCTCTATCCTTTGGGTTGAATGCAGATTATCCATTCATTCATCCTCTCATCTGGAAGGAAAAAGATTTCCTTGATCAACTCAAAAAGTTATTATGGTACTTAACCAGAAGATTCATTGCCAACCTAGCAAGGATTCTCATGCTCGGTAAAGGTAATGTTGAAAGGGAAAGTGACAAAAATCTTTTAGACTTTCTCAACTGGTTCTATTCTTCGACTCATTGGAAATATCTTTTGGAAAAAGAACTAAGAACCATGACACCAAACCCTGAAGTCCATACCATTCTGTTTTTTAAGCGTCCATGGCATTTTTTCAAAAACAATGGTAGCATAATTAATGAACCACAGGATATAGGAACCACATCCTATAAACCGTATTTGGACAGCAGAGAAGCTCGAATTCACAAATCATATCCAGGATCTGTTAGATGTTGTGAACACCAGTACCGAGAACTTCAAAGAATTCTTTGCCAAGAAAACAAAACTGTCCCTCAAGAAATATGGAATTATAATTGAAATGGGCTAATGAATCAACCTAGAGGGGGGTGAATAGGTTGTTGCGGAATTCTTTTGGAATCTTTTGCGATGCAATACGTTGATATCAAAGATATATCAATAATAAACAGATTACATATTCGCAAAGTAAATAGAGTAGGGTAAGAGAGAATTGACACAAGGATTATAATGGTTCGGCTTAGACCAAGCCTACGTCCACTCTCCACGCCGGCAGCCAACCGATCGTAATCACTATGTAGCAAAAGAGTGCCTTTACAAGTAGACGGATTAGACTTCTTCAATTGAGTCTCTCCTACGGCCTTTTCCGCTTTCGCACTATATCTAACTCTCTTTGATACACAATTTGAATATGAAGGACTTTAGAGAACAAGTGATTTTGGAGATTCTAACATCAAGATATTTCTACCAGTCTCTCCTTGTTTCCAAGCAACGTCGATCCACCTTAAATAGTCTCCGTGCCGCCATACCCGTTGGCACTTACCAAAACATTCATCCAATCAACCCGTTGGACTGAATCAATTTAAGTGATCTCCTTGTCCCGAAAATGTAAGTAGACAGCAGCTCATCAATCCTGTTCGCCCATACAATTAGGATCTTGAGTTCCCAAAATTAGATTCTTCCAAAAATAATCTTGATCTTCAACGGATAAAATCCGAAGAATCAAATCTTCCAAGCTCTTGATCATAGCCAGAGATATTCCATGGTTAAGATTAGGAAATACAAAATCCAATATCTATCTTTCCGTAACCAAAAGAATAACCTATCGCCAGCTTGTAAAAATCGCGAACTGTCTTCAGACTTAGATTTGGGTCTTGAGGGTCATCGATCAAACCGAGTCTTGAAGGTCTTCGTAGGAAACCGAGTCTTGACCCGACTTTAGACGGAAAAACTTTAGACCGAAATTCTGGGTCGACTGTCTTTGAAAACCTTTAGACCTTGACAACTTCGGACGTAGCCTAACCGAGTCTTGGAGTCCTTAGGCCACACTTGTTGAGGCTGTTTTGTCAACTTCAAAACTCCAAGGGATTTTTCTTCAACAATCTCCCCCTTTTGATGGTGACAAAACCCTCGACAGATTTGTGAATTAAAAACCTGCATGGAAAAACTTATATATATTTTGAGGATTATATCCGCAAAAAAACAGTGTTAGTCCAATAACAATTATCCTCACAAAATATAGTAATCCCGCAATCAAATTCACAAGTCTAAATTCAAATCATCACATCAGCATAAGGTCATAGAAGTTCAAACAACCCAATCGAAATCCGAAATAAAAACAGTCTAAATAAAATCAAACTTCAAAATATAAAAAAATCTCCAAGCTTCCTCAGCTTCAAAAAACTTCAATCAAATCTTCAAAACCGCAATCAAATCTGCGCAACTCTCCCCCTTTTTGTCCCATCAAAGAGGTAGAGTGAAATGGAGATAAAGTTTTGAAAATTTTTAGGGGCCTGCAGGAAACGAACAAGCTGAAACTTGCTAAGCTCCTAGACCGACTTGTCAAGTTTGGCAAGATTTCCCTTCACCGAAGCCAGTGCACCGGTCTGATTTGACTCCACTTGTGCTCTCAGTGCATTGATCTGTTCTTGCATGTTCACTAAAGTACTCAGCAGTGCCTTCTTTAAGTCTCTCATTTCAAAGTCCATCCCAAAAACCTGCCTTTTTAAGTCCAGATAACATCCAACAGATGTGAAAATGCTGGAATTGGCATTGCTTCCACTCGGACCAGCGGAATGGGTTTGAAAACCTGAGCTTCCCTTTCGGCCCTTTCCTTCTCGGGTGAGGATTCTTATTGCTCGGGAAGTGTGATGCAAAGACCTCCTCGGGGTCGCACTGGACCTACTCACATCACTAAAATGTAGTGGCGATGTTGTTCCTTCTTCTGCAGCAACTCCCCCTGAATGAATGCTAGTGGGTGGAGTGGAAAATTCATCGCCAACATCCACATCAGCACGAGGATGTTTCTCGGTCTCTTCTCCAGCAAAAGATGGCTCAAATGCAGCAGCCATATCCTCCGCATTTTGCTTTCTTCCTCACCTTCCTTCCTTCTTCTTTCTTCTTCTTCAGCTTTCCTCTCGTCTCTCTTCTTCTCTTCTTCTTTCTTCTTCTCTTTTTCTCTCCTCTTCTTCTCTTCTTCTTCTTTCTTCTTCTCTTTTTCTCTCCTCTTCTTCTCTTCTTCTTCTTTCTTCTTCTCTTCTCTGCCTTTCTTCATCCTTTCTTTTCCTTTCCTCTTCTTTTCTCTTTCTCTCCTCTCCTCTTCTCCTTTCTTTCTCTTCCTTCTCTTTCCTCTCGTTTCTCTCGCTTCCTTCTCCTCTCGCTTCTTTTCTCGCTCTCTCTTCAGCCTCTTCGTTCTCCGGATTACAGGGCTCCTCATCCTAGAGAGAGTGGACAAAGTCATGGCATCTTCTTCATCCTCCTCGTCTTGCAAGATGATCTTTCTTCTTTCTTTTCAGCCATGGGCTCTTTGCCCTTCCTTTTTGATGAAGCGGTGGGAATCTCTCTTGAAGGTGTTTCCCTCCTCAACCTTTCCGGTCTTGCAATGATCGGTTCGAAATTTCATCTTCATCACTATCTTCTCACCAACGAGCATCGAATTCAACTTTGTTAGGCACAAAGATGTAGGGACTTGAATATCAAAATGCCTAAACAATTTGGTGATGATTGATGAATAAGGCAGCCGACCCTTATCCTTCACCACTGTCCTATACATATGGAAAAGTATGACATATGGAAGTGAGAAAGGTCTGCCCTGGTTGATGGCAAACATCAGCTTTGCCTCTGTTTTGGAAACATTGGTTTTCGAGGTCGTTTTCGGCCGGATGCAGTTGATGACAACTTTATGCAACAAAACATTGGTGGCATTCATCCTAGTGTAGGATATCTTGCCTTCAACAGATCTGTCTCGTACAATATCTAATATTGCATAGGCTGTTGAGACTTTGATTGGATGGAAACTCCTTCTTTCCACACCAATGATGTTAGCCAGCAAGTCAACATCAACAATATAATCTTTGTCCATGAAAGAAAAGGACAAATGATTTGCATCCAAAAAGGATAGATTCGAGTAAAAGTAAGCTGTCAATTCGAGTGGGCACATGAGCCATATCCATGCAGAAATTTTCCAATTGCAACCTAGCAAACTTCCCTCTCAAATTAATCCTCATTGAATCTAGGAAGTCAAAATCCACACTCCTTGGATTGACCACTCCCCTTTTAACAGCTTCACATAAATTCGTTCATGTTCCTTCGACCGAAATAAACTCCCCAGGAGGACAAAAGTGTTGGCAACCACACCAAAACGAGGCTCAAAATGAGAGAAAAGTCTCTCATCATCATCTAAAGTTTCAGCAGGAGCATTCTCAAGTGGATCGCTCGGAATATTTTCCAGCGTCCTTTGTGTAGTGCCTTCACCAACAACCTTTAGCTTTTCCATCTCCCTCAAAAATGCATACTCACTCCTAAATCCCCTCTCCTTCAAATACTCTTCGATCGTCTTAAGGCTAACCTTCCCTTCTTTGAGCCTTGTATAGAGATTGTAAGCTACATTTGGCTTAAGAGTTCTTACCGGTTCTACTTCAGTAACAACTTCCTCAGAATGTTGACTCTCCGCTTCTCGTTAAGGCGAATCTTCCTCCGTTAGGTCCACCTTGTAAGACCCTCTTGCTGTCTCTGTGGTCCCCTGCTTGCAATTCTGGAGGACTTGCGAGACGACATTCTTGTAGAGCAAGCAAAGTTTCAACTTGTACGTGAGGAAAAATGGAAACTTTGAGGCGAAAAAGGGACGAAATGGAAATGGCGAAAGGAGATTTTTAGGGTTTTGAGAGTGAAAGAGTATGAAGTTGAATCGCAATGGAGTAGCTGAGAGTAAAAGGAACGGTTCGAGAGTATAAATAGTGGGAGAAAAATCACCGGAATACGAATCGTCGCCAAAAAGTGAAAGAAAAGAACGCCAAAAATAAACCGTAAAAGAAAAAGCCCTTTTTTTTTGAAAATGTAAACTACCATTAATGTATGTCAGAAAAAGAGCGAAAAGAGATTTTGAGATACTGAAATGTAATTACCAAAAATATGTTAAAGAGAGAATACGAAAAGGAAATTCGTAAAAAGATAAAATAGTACAGAGTCTGACGGATGTTCAGACTTTACCTTTGAGTCTGAACCCTTTTTAGACCTTATCTTTGCGTCTGAGCACAATCAGACTTTACGTAGAGTCTAAAACGCTTTCAGACCTTGCTTTGAGTCTGAGCCGTCTTCAGACCTAGCGTTGAGTCTCGAACCACTTCCGAGACTTAGCGATGAGTTCGAACCACCTTCGAGACTTTAGCGATGAGTCTCAATATCTTCAAAATTCACAATTCCCGAGTCTTGAACAAATTGATTCAAAGTGAGCCTTCTCTAGGGGTTTTGTGAATATATCCGCCAATTGATTCTTTGAATCTATATGCTGAATTACAACATCTCCACTTTGAACATGATCTCGAATAAAATGATGCTTGATTTCAATGTGCTTTGCTCTTGAATGAAGTATTGGATTCTTTGTGAGGTTGATTGCACTTTGGTATTGTCACATTTGATTTACGTATGTGTTTCATCAACTCCAAAGTCTCTCAATTGCTGTTGCATCCATAGAATTTGAGAGTAGCAACTTCCAAGAGCAATATACTCGCGGCGGTTGAAAGAGCCACAAGATGCCTTGTTTTCTTGAGAACCAAGACACCATCTTGTTTCCCAATAATTGACATGTACCCGTAGTGCTTTTTCTATCCACTCTACAACCAGCAAGGTCGTGTATCGAATATCCAAGAAGAGTAAAATCTCCTCTCTTAGAATACAATAGTCCTAGCTTAGATGTAGTTGCAACATATTTAATGATACGCTTAACAGCAGACATATGAGATTCTTTAGGATCGATTGAAATCTAGCATGATGCAAACACTAAACAAAATATCAGGTCTAGAAGCTGTAAGGTAAAGAAGTGACCCGATTATACTTTTGTATAGCTTTTGGTCTACACTCTTCTCTTGTTCGTCTTTATCCAGCTTTGATGAGCTTGACATAGGAGTTTCTGTTCTCTTGCAATTCTCCATTCCAAACTTCTTGATAAGGTCTTTTGCATACTTCTCTTGATGGATGAAAGTTCCTTCACTTGATTGTATGACTTGAAGTCCCAAAAAGAAGTTTAGTTCTCCCATCATGCTCATCTCAAATTCGTTCTGCATACACTTTGAAAAGTTCTTGCAAAGTTTCTCATTAGAAGAACCAAAGATGATGTCATCAACATAAATTTGAACAAGTATGAAATCCTTGCCTTCTCTCTTTATAAATAGGGTAGTATCTACTTTACCTTTAGAGAAGCCATTTTGGATTAAAAATTGCTTAACCTTTCATACCATGCTCGAGGTGCTTGTTTTAAACCATATAAGGCTTTCTTCAGCTTGAAAACAATGTTTGGTCTTTTAGGATCTTCAAATCCTGGTGGTTGTTCCACATAGACTTCTTCTTGAATGACTCCATTTAGGAATGCGCTTTTCACGTCCATTTGGAATAATCTGAAATTTTGAAGCAAGCAAAAAGCAAGAAGTAATCTTATAGCTTCTAACCTTGCCACGGGAGCATAGGTTTCGTCATAGTCGATGCCTTCTTCTTGTGTGTAGCCTTTTGCTACAAGTCTTGCTTTATTCCTTACCACTTTTCATTGTTGATCAAGCTTGTTCCTAAAAGCCCATTTGGTACCAAGGATTGATTTTCCTTTTGGTTTAGGAACTAGCTCCCAAACGTTGTTGATTTTGAATTGGTTTAGTTCTTCTTGCATTGCTTCGATCCAGCTTTTCATCTTTCAATGCATCTTCTATATTTTGGTTCAATCTCAGAAATTAGTGCAAGAGCATTGGAAGCTTCTCGTCTTTTAGATCTAGTACGAACTCCTTCATCAATATTGCCAATGATGAGGTCTAGGGGATGACTTGACTTTTGCTTCCAATTTGTAGTTGATTTGTCAATTTGGTGAAGCTCTTCTTCAGTTGGAATTTCTGAATTTGTTTGAGGTTGCGTCTCGAGGCTTGATTTTCTTCATGAGAATTTGTAGACACTTGCCCGAGACTCTAAATCTTCAGGTTGAGTCTGATTTTGTAAAGAATCTTCAAACTTCACATTCATGGATTCTTCCACGTTTGAGTGCATTTGTTGAAGACTCAAGGCTTTGCTTGTCATGGAGTAGCCAAGGAAAATTCCTTCATCTGATTTTTCTTCAAACCTACCAATTCGATCACTTGAATTCTTTAGGATAAAACATTTACAACCGAATACATGAAAGTATGAAACAAGCGGTTTCTTACCTTTGAGCAGTTCATAAGGTGTCTTTTCTAATATAGGTCTTAGGAAAATTCTATTTATAATATAACAAGCAGTAGAAGTAGCTTCAGCCCAAAAATGAGGTGATATATTACTTTCAATTAAGAGAGTTCTTGCCATTTCTTGCAAAGAACGATTTTTCCTTTCTACAACTCCATTTTGTTGTGGAGTGTATGTAGATGAAAAATTATGTTGAATACTATTGTCATCACAATATTTGGCAAAATCATGATTTTCAAATTCTCCACCATGGTCGGTTTTAATACGCGAAATTGCATATCCTTTTTCAATTTGAATTTTCTTTGCAAACTTAGTAAAATGAATCAATGCATCAGATTTATTTGCAAGAAAGAAAACCCAAGTAAAACGAGAATAATCATCAACTATAACCAAGCAATATCTTTTACCTCCAATACTTTGTACTCTTGTTGGCCCAAATAAATCCATGTGTAATAGCTGCAAAACACGATTAGTGGATACTTGATTTATAGATTTAAAGGAATTTCTAACTTGTTTACCAAGTACACAGGGAGTGCACAATTCATGCTTTTGATACTTGAGGTTAGGAAGTCCTCGAACAAGCTTTTTGGATGATACTTTTGAAATTTGCTTGATTGACATGTCCAAGCTTCCTATGCCAGAGGATGACTTCATCTTGAATTGATATCAAGCATTGAGGACTGTCAGACCTTATATCTAGCAAATAGATATTCCCATGTCTTCGACCTGTAAATGACTGTGAAAGATCTTTGCTTGTTCCGGAACATGTATCCTCTTGAAAATTGATTTTATGTCCAGAATTGCATAATTGACTAATACTCAGTAGATTGTAGTTCAATCCTTCAACAAGAGAGACATTGTTCATTGTGAGATTTCCAATCATCACAGTTCCTTGGCCAACAATCTTACCCTTGTTGTTACCACCAAAAGAGACATTTCCTCCTTTTATATGAAAGAATTTTGTAAAACAACTTGAGTCTCCCGTCATGTGTCTTGAACATCCACTGTCCAAATACCACTTGACTTTCTTCTTGAAGGTAACCTGCAATTAAAAAGAAACTCATGTCTTTTTTGGTACCCAGATCTTCTTAGGTCCATCATGGTTAGTAGTATAAACAAGTCTTTTGCCCACTCTTCTTAACAGGTCTCCAAACTTTGGGACATTCCTTTTCAAAATGATCTACACTTTTACATCTTGAACAAGTAAGGGCATGTCTACCAACAGGCTTTACAAAAACTTTTTGGAAATGATTTTTAAAAAGTTTTTGATGGCCTATTCCCGATTCTTTCCTTTACTTTTGGGAAATCGATCAAAGGAACGGTTTCTTGTGTCATTCCTAAACCGGATTTATTAAAGTAAGGTCTTTGGATAGAAAGAATCTTATCCAACTTTTCAGAACCTAATGAAAATTTCTTTGAGACTTTCAATAAGTCTTCTTTCAAGCAAGCATTCTCTTTCGAAAGATCATTCTCATTTTCTTTCGAAACAGCAAGGGACTTGTCTAGACTTTCAACTTTTTCATGTAAGATTTTTCTTGTTGTTTCAGTTTGGAATTCTCCCTTTTCAGAAATCCTTTTAAGAGAGCCTTTAAGATTGAGACAAAGTTCATCAATATATTTTGATACTTTGGTAGGAATTTTTAGATTTCTAACTTTGATACCATTGTTTGAGTTTGAGTCTCGAATCGAGTCCGAGTCGAGTCCGAGTCCGAATCCGCGTCTGAGTCAGAATCTGAGTCTGAGTCTGCCATAAGACATATGTTTGCATATTCTTCATCACTCTCCTCACATTCAATGTCACTCCACGTTTCAGCTTTGAGTGCTTTCTTGAACTTTTCAAGTTTTCCTTTCTTTTCTTCAATAAGGGACGGTTGGGTCCGATGTGCCCCTTTTTCTTGCATTCAAAGCAAACAACTTCTTTGCTGGTATCTTCTTCTTCATTTGATCTCCTTTGAAATCTTTGATTGTTTTGTTTCTTACCATTGAATCTTCTACCTTTTCTATTCAACCTTCTAAACTTTCTAATCGAAGTGCCAATTCTTCATCATCCAAGTCTTCTTCCGAACCGTAACATCAGAATCATCGTTAGATTTTAAAGCAATTGACTGCTTACCTTTTTGTGTCAAATTCCTCATTGAATTGCCCGACTTCATAGGATTGAAGTGTGCCGACCAATTCATCCACCGAAAGAGGCATGATCCCTGTGTTTCTCTTATAGATGTTTTGACATGATTCCAATCTTTGGAGAGCCCTCTCAACAATTTATTGACCTTCATAGGTCCTAAGATTGGCTGTCTTTGGTATGCCAAGCCGTTTACAATTTCATGTAAATCGACCGAACATATCCGTGATAGTTTCTCTGGCTTCATTTTGAAGGCTTCATATTGACCAAGAAGGATGTTGATCTTGGTTTCTTTGACTCGATCTGTTCCTTCATAAGTAACATGTAGTCTGTCCCAAACATCTTTGGCTGTATCACAAGATGAAATTCTATTATACTCATTAGGAGATAATGCACAATAGAGAGAGTAAATAGCCTTTGCATCAAGAGCATGTCTCTTAGAGATTTCTGCTTGTGGTAACCCTGCTCCATCAGCTATTTCTTTTCCTGTGCTTGATGTAGCTTTAGGAATAATCTGTTCTCCACTACATCCCATTCCATAGGATCTTTAGATCTTAGAACGCCTTCATCTTGTTTTTCCATACGTTGTAATCCTTGCCATCAAAGTAGGGATGTCTCGGTATTGCTCGACCTTCAATTAACCCCGGAGCCAAAACACTAGCCATAGATCTTTAGCTTCGAAGTAATAACACTTCTAATAAATAAGCAACTCGCTCCGATACCAATTGAAATGGGCTAGTGAATCAACCTAGAGGGGGTGAATAGGTTGTTGCGGAATTCTTTTGGAATCTTTTGCGATACAATACGTTGATATCAAATATATATCAATAATAAACATTACGTATTCGCAAAGTAAATAGAGTAGGGTAAGAGAGAATTGACACAAGGATTATAGTGGTTCGGCTTAGACCAAGCCTACGTCCACTCTCCACGCCGGGCAGCGGCGTAATCACTATGTAGGAAAAGAGTGCCTTTACGTAGACGGATTAGACTTCTTCAATTGATGTCTCTCCTACAGCCTCTCACGCTTTCGCACTATATCTCACTCTCTTTGATACACAATTTGAATATGAAGGACTTTAGAGAACAAGTGATTTTGGAGATTCTAACACCAAGATATTTCTACCAGGTCTCTCCTTGTTTCCAAGCAACGTCGATCCACCTTAAATAGTCTCCGTGCCATCATACCCGTTGGCACTTACCAAAACATTCATCCAATCAACCCGTTGGACTGAATCAATTTAAGTGATCTCCTTGTCCCGAAAACGTAAGTAGACAAGAGCTCATCAATCTGTTCGCCCATACAATCGGGATCTTAAGTTCCCAAAATTAGATTCTTCCAAAAATAATCTTGATCTTCAACGGATAAAATCCGAAGAATCAAATCTTCCAAGCTATTGATCACGGCCCGGAGATATTCCATGGTTAAAATTAGAAATACGAAATCCAATATCTATCTTTCCGTAACCAAAAGAATAACTTTGTCACCAGCTGTAAAAATCGCGAACGTCTTCGACTTAGATTTGGGTCTTGAGGGTCATCGATGAAACCGAGTCTTGAAGGTCTTCGGACGGAAACCGAGTCTTGACTCGACTTCGACGGAAAACTTCAGACCAAAATTCTAGGTCCGATTGTCTTTGAAAACCCTTAGACCTTGACAACTTCGGACGTAGCCGATCGAGTCTTGGAGTCCTTAGACCACACTGTTGAGGCTGTTTTGTCAACTTCAAAACTCCAAGGGATTTTTCTTCAACAATAATGTCCCCGCCTCGTGGGATCATTATGAACTCGCACCAAAAGTCAAGGAAGCACTCGATGATTTCAGACAAGCTGCGTCATCCCAGGAGCATGAAATGACAGATGCAGATGACATTGTCCAATCCACTCAAGACCCCTATGTTAGATAGGGAGGTCCTCTCTCCCAGGACCCTTATGCTCCAGGATCCTCGTCCTTATCCCAAAACATGAATGTATCCTTCTACAAGGATCCAGCCAACTGGCCTCAGCCAAACATCCCTGCGACAACACCGATTGGGCACAGGAAGAAGCCTCACATTGGGCACATGAAGCATCCTCAACGTGACAGATTCTCTCACCAGCAGATCTTGAAGCTCTTGAGCAAAAGTATGAAGAACACCTCTTTGCAACAAACTACAGCTCAAATGACTCCCACAATAGCTACAATGCCCGTGATGGACGAGACCGCTGAAAATACCGTTGTCCGTACAAAGTCACTGTAGCAAAGTTACTGTTCACTAGGCTAGGGAAAGTACTGTAGCAGTTTATTGTTCACGCGCAGTGTAATGTTCATAGTGTGCGAATAATTCCCTCCCGAAAATTTCGTTCCAGAGCCTTTGTTCTGTTCTCAGACCTATGTTGGTCTTTTGTCTGTTTGTGTCTCCCGTTTGCCTATATAAAGCAAGGAGTCTGTAATGTGTTGGGCAGAGTCCCTTGAATGAAGTGAGTGTTTTTTACAGGGAAATGAGGACACTGGGTCTGGCTTGAGAATATGTCGGGGAGCTTGTTCAAGATGCAAGAGATATATGAAAAATCTCTTCGCATTCTCGTGTCGATTTTCACTAGTAGTTTGATAAGAAGGAATGATACAAAGAGTTTGTTCCGATGGTTCTTCATCAGCGGAGAATAGGGATTCAATATCATCAGTTTCAAGAGAAATCGCAGTTTCATTCTCAATATGATAAATTAAACGATTCTGACCTTTTTTCGCCTGAGGACAATTTTTGGCAAAATGTCCTTTCTGGTTGTAAATGAAGCATCGGTTTGACTTCTTGTGGCTTGTGCGATCCTTCCTTTTGCGTAGGTATCGCCATTTCTTCTTTCTTCGGAAGTGTTTGGGGCCATGTTTGTACTTCTTGATATTGAGTTTTTTGAAGTGTTTCTTCTTTCTGCAATATATTCCACAATCGCCATCGCAATCGTATTTGGAACACTTTATCTTCAACTTTTGACGAGAGCAGGCTGCTTGAAGGCCTTTGTCTTCCATGATGTAAGTACGGACCATCTGGCATTTTAGACAAAGTTCTTCAAGACACAGATGGATTTCTTGCTGGATTTCTCCCAAAGGAATGTCTTGTACCCTTTTTTGTTTTCCAAAAAATGATCTTTCAACCATCTGGGACAATTCTTTAGGAATGGATGTCAGGAAGACATGTTTTAGGTTTGGATCAACTCCAACCTGATAAAAAAGCTTAAGCATTTCTCAATAGTGCCTATCAAGATACTTCTTTTGGAGAGAGCAGCATTTTCTCTCAAAGAATTCTCTTCTTTTTAATTCCACAAGATCAGTGGTTTTCCCACAAAGAAATGATATAGAATGGTGATGGCATGGCTAAAATCTAGTGACATCAGAAAATGAATCTGATCTTGGTCAGATACTGATTTCCACCAGGCTTTGAGGCTTCCTGTAAACCTTGTAACAAAGTTGTAAAGAACATCATTCATATCATGGTTGGTGATGGATTGGGTGTTCAACCAAGTATGAAATTCTTCAAGTCTTTCTAGCCATTTGTGATATGGAATATCATCAATGGTGAAAAATTGTTTTGATGCCATGGGCACATGTTGTCTAGTATTATTCTGAACAACTTCTGGCTCAGAATAATTGGATTCCATATCAATATCTGGAGCTGGAGGATCAGCCATGAATATGGATGAAGTGATTGGTGCGACAGGGGGGGAATCAATAGCAGGAATCGAAAAGGATGAGGAGGATGCAAGGGATACCGAATCTGATTCGGAGTCAAAGATATCAGGAAAAGTTTGTTCTGTCAAGAAAAGGGGCTGATTATTTTGAATGGCGGGATCGCCGTTGATCGATCGTTGATTCACAGATCGGATCGATTGGTTCGAGTACCCAAATCCTTTAGAAAGGATTCTAATGGGTTTGATATCATCATCTAATCTGGCCTTTCTCTGATAACAACAGAAGAAGTTGGCCTTGGCCTTTCTTTTTCTTTCCCTTTCTCCTTTTGTTTTCAAGTGAGATCTTTGAGGCGATCTCTCATGCTTGCCATATTTGGTTCCTTCCGTAAGGATCTTCCGGAATGGCAGCAAAGATAGACGTCTCGAGGTTGAGGAGGCACATACCCAGCCCGACGGTGGGTGCCAATGGATCGAAAGGTCTAAACCTTCCTTCTTCAAGGATTTGAATCTGCCTTTTGAGCTTCTCTATCTCCGGCTATGGACTTTCAAGGTGATGATACCCAAGGCGTTGTCTTGATTCCAAGTCATCAAGCCTTTTTTGGAACTCGAAAAGCAATTTCTTAGTGGACTCATCATGCCTTTGAAGGTCTTGTTGCACATTTCCTATCTTGTAATCAATGACTTTGAAAGCATTGTTCAGTGCCATCAAAGTCTCAGATTGCCAATTTAGAACAGCTTCAGCAGCAGTAGTTCTTTTCGGTCTTCCATGCTCATCTACCTCAGTGGGGGTAGATACTTTTGGAGTATGACGGTACCTTTTCTGTGGATCAGTAAATTCTTCTGGAGTGGGAAATGTAAGTTTAGAACTTTCACGGACAAGAGGGGGCAAGTCTGTATCTTGAAACATGGCAATGGAAGAGACAGGTTGCTTTTCTGGTGAAACTTCAAGTGGGTAAGAGTGTTTCTTGGCCCACTTTAGGATTGGCTTATAGAACGGGGAGAGAGCTGGTTTTTTCTGAGGAGGAGAAGGTGAAGGTGATGGTGGCGGAGAGTTTGAAGGTGGAATGGTATATTTTGGTGGCGGAGGAGGTGCGTAGGAGACTACGTACTGGTATTTGTCACATTCACCAAGAGTATCAACGGATGGATCTCCATTTAGATACTGTTGGAACAAAGGATCTCTCTTTTTCTTTCTCCGAGGTGGAGGTTTTTCAAATGGATCAACCTCATCAGGAGATTTTGTGCAAGAAGAGCACTGACAGAAAGGATCCCAAAAGCAATGACCATATGGGTCTTTATAGTAATGGACTGACTGTCCATCACTTTCGAAATGTCGGACAAACTTTTTTGGGTCTGGTTCAGAAATAGCTTCAGGAACACATGGTTCAATCATGAAAAGAGTTTGGAAGATAGATGGACTACCTTCTTCTTTTTCCTTGTCGAATTTGATGGAAACAGTTCCATCTTTCTTTCGGATGAATTTAGAATCCGAGGACTAGATAGGCTTTGTTTTGGTGCGGCTTTTCATAGTTTGTGATCTATGTATCGGGAGAAGAGTGGCTAACTTCTCCTTTGGAATTTGTCTGGGAACATGGATACATGAAGCTTGATCATTTTGCATGGAGATGAACAAAGCATCTTCATTTCCATTGTTGAAGTTCAGATCAAGAGCATGGTTCTGCACTCGGTAAACCATCTGGTAATGGAGCGTTGCAGCAACGAGTCAGTCGCTAGCCCGAGGGGCTCCAGTGAGTTGAACCTGTACTTTCATAAAAGAAAGTAGCTGTGGGTCGGAAAGAGCAATATTAAAGTTGGGATATAAAGTGACAAACACTGTGCCAGCATTCAACGTAGTTTGGACTGTGCCAATACAAGCATGTTGGTACTCCAAGAAGCGAGTATCCAATAATGCTATCTTGGCAACAACAGGTAACCCTTTACGATCATGAAAAGTGAGAGCTAGATGAACAGCGCCATAATGAACATGAGTGTAACCCTGTTGGGTCCACTGTCTAGGAAACTCTGGAGGAATTTGAAGAGTAACAAAGTACTCTTTTTCAGTAGCAGGAATGGGATGCTGGTCAAACTTGGAGGACTGGACATACTCCTTAACTTGCTTTGGGGTTTGATGGATAAGTTGAAGGATGGAGCGAATGGGTGAAAATGATGAGTTGGGTTTGGCAAAAGTGGAGTATGGGTTCATGAGAGGTAGTTGAGTTTCAGAGATCCTGATGTCATCGCTAAGAGAGACTTCATAGAGATAATCTATCTTAGAGGCATTAGAAACACGAAATTCTGGGGGGTTGGAAGATGAAAGAGCAAGGGAGACAGGGGCTTCGAGGATTTCGGGTTCTGTAGACATGGTGGAAGAAGGAACTTCTTTGCACTGGATTCACCTACCAAGCGCATGGAACGAATACTGTTACAAACAAATCCATTGCTCTGATACCATAGAGGGAACCTAGACTTAGAACCAGGGAAGACGAAGTCAATTTTTTGCAGGTATGCATCCCATAGTGAGTGAACACTCTTGTTCAAGCCCTTTAGGGACAGCCTTTTAGCAGAAAACCACCCAGTCCTTTAGTTCAGAGCCTAGAGACACTCAGAGATGCCAGGATGGAAACGTTTCTAACATACTCGAGCTGCATTTCTTGAAGGATCAGGCGAGAGAAGAAGAGAGAAGTTTAGAAAGCCACTCACTTCATTCAACGAACTCTACCTAGAGATGCGCCGACCTTTCTCAGGGCATCTATTTTGGGGGTGCCTAGCTTGTATCGAGGACACCAGTTGGAACCCGACCTTTCTCGAGAGATGCGCCGACCTTCCTCAGGGCATCTGTTTTGGGGGTGCCTGATTTGCATCGAGGACACTAGTTGAAACCCAACCTTTCTCGAGAGATGCGCCGACCTTTCTCAGGGCATCTATTTTGGGGGTGCCTGGCTTGTATCGAGGACACCAGTTGGAACTCGACCTTTCTCGGGAGATGCGCCGACCTTTTTTAGGACATCTGTTTTGGGGATGCCTGATTTGCATCGAGGACACCAGTTGAAACCCGACCTTTCTCAGGAGATGCGCCGACCTTTCTTAGGCGTCTATTTTGGAAGATACTTGGACATTCACAGACATATTAAAGAGTACATGGATATTCACAAGTACTAACCCGACAGATATTTGGGCCTTGGCAGACGTCATAAGCATTGAAGGGGTACTTGGATGATCACAAGTACGAGTTTTTAGGGATACTCAGACGTTCACAAGTATCGAAGGGGTATTTGATAATTGGAAATATCAAGGACATGCCTTGGGCATTCGTGATGGTTTCTCATTTCCTGGTAGTTGGGGAATATTGAGGACGTACTTTGGATATTTACGAAGGCCTCTCACCTTTTGGCAATTGGGAATATCAAGGATGAACCTCGCATATTCGTGAAGGTCTCCCACCTTCTGGAAATGGGAATATTGAGGACGTACCTTGATATTCGTGAAGGCCTTGCGCCTTTTGGAAATTGGGAATATCGAGGGCGCACCTCACATATTCGTGAAGGCCTCCCGCCTTCTGGAAGTTGGGAATATCAAGGATGTACCTCGCATATTCGTGAAGGCCTCCCGCCTTCTAGAAATGGGGAATATCGAGGACGTACCTCGCATATTCGTGAAGGCCTCCCGCCTTATGGAAATGGGGAATATCGAGGACGTACCTCGCATATTCGTGAAGGCCTCCCGCCTTCTGGAAGTTTGGGAATATCGAGGATGTACCTTGGATATTCGTGAAGGCCTCCCGCCTTCTGGGAATTGGGAATATCGAGGGCGCACCTCGCATATTCGTGAAGGCCTCTCGCCTTCTGGGAATTGGGAATATCGAGGGCGCACCTCGTATATTCGTGAAGGCCTCCCGCCTTCTGGAATTTGGGAATATCGAGGGCGCTCCTCGCATATTCGTGAAGGCCTCCCGCCTTCTAGAAATTGGGAATATCGAGGGTGCACCTCGCATATTCGTGAAGGCCTCACGACTTCTGGGGATTGGGAATATCGAGGACATACTTGAGATATTCGTGAAGGCCTATCGCCTTATGGAAATTGGGAGTATTGAGGGCACACATCGCATATTCGTGAAGGCCTCCCGCCTTCTGGGAATTGGAAATATCGAGGACGTACCTGATATATTCATGAAGGCCTCTTGCCTTCTTGGAATTGGGAATACCGAGGACGTACCTCGCATATTCGTGAAGGCCTCTCGCCTTCTGGGGATTGGGAATATCGAGGACGTACCTGGGATATTCGTGAAGGCCTCTTGCCTTCTGGAAGTTGGGAATATCGAGGGCGCGCCTCGCATATTCGTGAAGGCCTCCCGCCTTCTGGAATTGGGAATATCGAGGGCGCACCTGAGATATTCGTGAAGGCTTCCCGCCTTCTGGAAATTAGGAATATCAAAGGCGTACCTGAGATACTCATGAAGGTCTCCCACCTTCTGGCAATTTAAATGTAGCACGAGGCTTACCTGGATGGCTACGGGTACACAGATGTACAAAGTAGAGGAATATTTGGATGAACACACAAATATTTATGGATATGATCAGGGACCACTCAACTGGTCCAAGTGTAAGAAAAAAATACATGGGCAATTGCAAGAGCATGATGTGGTGGAATGCTTGAGTGGTTGCTAGTATTCCATGACATAATTTTGAAGACAACTCTGACAGGTCGAGTGTCACAGAAATGGGGTATTCGAACAGTGGTCAATTCTTAAAGATGAGAGGATACTTGGATAGTCACAAGTATCTAAACTTTAATGACAGCATGAATAGGTCGAGTGTCAATAAAGGGGGCACTTGAGTAGTGGCAGACACTCGAAAATAGAGGGGATGCTTAGGCAATTTGCAGATATCAATACCAATGGGACAATTTAAGCAGGCTGAGCATTGGTAAGAGGGAGCACCTAGACAGTGATAGGTACTCAAAGGTGAAGGGATACTTGGTCAGTCACCAATATCAATACTTTGGGGACAACTTGCATAAGCTGAGTGTCAATAGGAAGGAGTACTTGGCGAGTGGGGTTATTCAAAGATTATCAGATATAAAGTTCTGGGAATAGGAATGGGGATATGCTTTCTGGTGACACCTCTAATCTCTATGAGCATGCTTGCTATTTACACAATATGCACACATGTATACAATGATCTTATATGTTGTAAATTTGTAAATCAAAATGTGATTTATGCATGATGATCTTGTCAGTTTTGTATCATTTGAATTCCATTGGGGAAAATTTTGAAAGACGACTTTCGTTTAGAATGTAGATGTCTTGAGCACGCCGGATGAGGGACTTCCAGTTTGAAAGGACTTTTCACTCACTCTCATGGGAAAGGCTGTTTTATCCTGACCATTGATGCAGGATTTATAAGGACCACATGATTTATAAGGACCACACTATCTCACTGTCATCATGTCAGCAGGGGTCCGAGTAGTCTCGCAAATGATACGACTTTACCAATGTGAGAGGTCTTTGTTGGAGTTGTGATGAAGGTTTGGTCAATGGCTTATCAAATGGGACCAATAAGGTCATGGCTTTGTGGGAAAAATGTTGCACGATCATCTCTGGGTTTGCAAGTCAAGAATCCTGCGAAAAGAGATAGAATAATCTTGCTCGTACTTCTTCGAGCGATGCTTATAGACATATGAAATCCTACGTTAATTGAAGTGCCCCTAGTCTGAAGAGACTTTTTACAATAAGGTGCCATATAGGCTTGACTCATGTGTAAAAGGGTGAGAGTTGGTGATTGCCTTGGCGTTTGTCACCGGTCTTTCTTCTCACAGTCAGATGAAGGTTCTATTGATCGAACCACAATAGCAGCTTCTCTTGAGAATACAAATGGTTGTATTTTTGTTTGGGTCATCGGCCTTACTTTTACCAGGCACACTAATTTTTCATACCCCTATTTCTCTTTTCAATTTTCCATTCATGGGCATTGACCTTGCTTTTACCAAGTACACTGCTTTTTATGCCCTAGGCTTTTTGTTTTTGTTGCTTGAGAAACCGCTCTTAACAAATTCAAGCAAATGCCTTCACTAGACTTGTTGAGTCTTCACCTTTTGCTGGCGCTTCTGATTATGCTGCTTGAATGGTAGTAGATTTTGCTTTGCCTCTTCGTAAGGGTGAATTTATAGACTTAATGGATACAAGTGCGTAAAGAAAGAAATGCTCTTCATGACTCTAGGGCACTTGAATTAACACGAGCGTTCATATGCAACAAAGACACTTGAAGATTGATGCAAGTGCAAGCAAGAGAATTTCTATCCCTTTTCTCACATTGTAATGCTAACTTACCTTTGGCTTGTCCCAGTGTGGGGTGATTTTTTGATGGGGGTAAGGTGGAAATTTGGCCAGTGTATGGGGCTCAAAGTGAGCGATGGAATGCCTCCCACTATTTTGGTCATCATACCATCCGCGAGAGAACTCTTTATCCTGTAGTCATGGAATTTTCTGCACTCATCTCACAAATGTATAGATGGGGGACTGTGTGTGGGATACTACTTGCCTGTCATCATTCTGACGTGCCTCATCCAGCATGCTCAATTAGTCTTGTATTCTTCACTTAGCAGTCTATTCTAATAATCCTTGATAGAATCAAAGATTTAGACAGACAAAATCATCATGAAAAATTCACCTGAAAAAGGTATGCAGTATGTGATGCGAAAGAGTTTGTACTTTTCAAAAATAAACGAATGGCTTTTTACTCAAGAAAACCTATTAATAGCTTTAAGAGTATTTACTTGGTGAAATGGTATTCACAAATGTGTTAAAATTTTGAACATCAAAAGAGCTATTCACAAATGGGTGTCAATACAATGCTCCTATTAGCTAGGGACATGACACATGAACGATTAGCTAGGGGTCGGGAATCTGATCAGGAATTTCTACTCTTTCCTTTTGCAGAGGCTATGGAAATAGCTCAACCAGTAGGGCCTAGATCGTAAGTGACTTGAGGCTTGAAGGATCTCTGTCATTTGCTTTGAGATGCTATTTGAAATGTCATTGTGTTTGGGAAAGCTTATCAGAGTCTGACATGCTTTTTACTGATTGGTTTTCCGCATCTTTGACAATTTGTGTGATCCTGTAAAAGGGAAGAGAGAGCATGTTAGTCACGAACTTTTTCAGAGGTCACACAACTGGGAGCGATACAACATTATCCTTCACTAGTTTGCAAATGATGAAGTCTCATGTCTCTCACTTTATCAAGGTCAATTTTTTATTGGCTTATGGATGACATGTCTCTTTACATGAAGTTAGGTGCATTTGATGCAGGTCATTTCTGTATATTAGCTTGGTTAGTATTGATTTGTCAAACCTAACCATTGAGTTTGGTTCTTGAGTTGTAATGCTTCTTGTCAAATAGGGAAAGTATGTCAAAAGCGGGTTCAGATGGTGGGAGTATTGGAAACAATACCCAATTACCCTTCCCCAGAGTTTGTCTGCGCTAGCTCCTAAGGATATTTGAATGTCGGTGATGGCCTCTTTATCTTGGCATAGTTTGATGATTTCTTCAATTAGCCTTCCTCTTTTGTGACCATGTATGCGTGATTGCTGGTCGTTGATTCATCTTCAACGCATTCCTTCTATGGAATTTCTCCTTCTGTCTTTGGCTATAGCATCATTGAGCAAAAGTCATGTACCTCAAGCTTCTATAGAATTTGAGATGGACAATAAAAAAACCTCCAGTGTTTTCTTATGGCAATTACTCCTTGGAAGAATATGCGTTTGGAGTGAAGCTTATAGATTCCAAAGTCATTGTCCAAGGTGTGGGGCTATAGATTGCTTTTGACTGTTTGGATTTTCTCCCAGTTGAAAGTAATCACTTCAAGAGAAGGAATTTCTTCCTCATGTTTTGGGCTTGTCGAAATTGAAACCGTAACATCTAGCTAGTTGGGCGTGTCGTAGGATAGCCCTTTGGCTTAGGAGGGAGTTGGGCAGGAGTGAGGCATGTCGTGGATGCTTTGATTTCAACTCTATGCCTGTACCTATTATGCCCCATCTTTTGTATCCTGTAAATAGGAGAGAGGAGTTGTCATTTTCAGTATTATGTTAAAGGAATAAGACTTCCCCTTTTTGAAGTGAAATGGTTCTTTCTGTTTGCCCCTTCTTGAAAAGATATCCTTGAATTTGGTCTGTTCACATGATGCACCAGTTTCAACTATCTTTTGTTGCATCAAAAGGGGATGATATTCTGAGACATGAAGTGAGAGAGTCAGAAAGACAAACATGTTTAAACTTATCATTTTATTTTGACAAAAGCTTTTGGTGGTGAAATACTTTTCATTTTCCAAAATATGCTTTTGGGGAGAAAAAGCATGAGGAAGCCCAGCCCTTACTATTTTCCTTGGATGATATTTTCTTTTCATGGTTGGATAACATCACTGGGCAAGTTTGGAATATTGCCTCATGCTTTCAAAATAAAGTACTGGGATTATACATTAGAGTTCTTGGAATGGAAAATACAACACTAGCACACTAGACAAGATAAGAAGCATGAAATTATAAAAACAAGTAAAACCCATGAAAACTCCTGTGTAAAGGAGCATTTTGATTAGGGGTGTGCAAAATACCTGGGAACCGCCCGGACCACCCGGAATCGGACCGGAACAGCCCGGAACCGGCGGTTCTTGAGGGAATCGGTCCGGTTCCCGGTTCCAATTTTTCGAAACCGATGGGTACCGGTCCGGTTCCCGGCTCCATGGGCGGATCCGCCCACCCGGATCGGACCGGAACCTTTTTAATATTAAAAAAAGATTACTAAAAGAAACCCTAGATTTGATCTTATCTCCTCACTCCCTTCGTCTTTGGTTCTCTCTCTCTTTATCTCTTCCTCAGTTCCTCCTAATCCTATCGCCATTTTAATTCCTCCCCAAACGTCGACGCTACCGCCACTGCTCCTCCATTGCTGTTGTTCGCCCCCTCGCGTCGGCCGCCACTCGCCATAGCCACGGAAAATTGTTTCGCGACCGTTCTATGTTAAAAACCCGACTATAGACCTCCTCCCCTCCTTCCCAACTCATAGACCCGATCGTTCTATGTTGAAAACCAAAATTTTTTCGCGTCAAGATCGATCCCATGGATCCACCCGGGAACCGGACCGCACCACCGGTCCGGTTCCCGGGTGGATCCATGCAAGAAATAGGTGGATCTAGGTTTCAATTTTTCAGAATCAGTCCTTAGCGGGCGGTTCCGATTTTAGGTCGAGAACTGCCCGCCCGGACCATGCACACCCCTAGTTTTGATAGTGCTAGTCTTAAAGCTAAGCATCTTTGGATTCTTCGTCTTTAGTAGACTCGAAGTACTCGCATGCGATGACTACTTCGTTGAAGTTACGGAAGTGCAGCCAACAGCGACAATTGCAGGACAAGGCTTCCACAAACTATTTTATCAACTCTTCTTCGGCCAGCTCAGGGTGGATTTGCATTATGAAAGCCTTCCACCTCCCTGCATATGTTCAGAAATCCTCCATCGGTCTTCTTCTGAAATGGGCCAAGTTCTCGCAAGGCGGGTCAGTTCCAATCTGGTTTCGGTACTGATGCAAGAATGTGGAAGTTAGCTCACTCCAATCCTTTATGAGATGGATATTTTCCATGAAGAACCATTGTAATGCAGACCCCGTAAGAGTTTCTTAGAATGCTTGAGTTGTAAATAATGTCGGGCCATAATATCGACTCATTTCGATGTGGAGATACTGCAAGTGAGCCACAGGGCAAGTTGTGCCGTTATACTTGTGGAAATTGGGTATCCAACATTTTTATGGGGGTCAAGATCCTATGAGAGTGAGACGGGCCCGAGAGGTCTTGGTTAGGCCACTGGCTTTCCCATTGCA
The DNA here is from genome assembly GCA_014182555.1 of Eucalyptus erythrocorys. Classification (NCBI taxonomy): domain Eukaryota; kingdom Viridiplantae; phylum Streptophyta; class Magnoliopsida; order Myrtales; family Myrtaceae; genus Eucalyptus; species Eucalyptus erythrocorys. Next base: position 5,763,835 of record CM024597.1, on the reverse strand, counting down.
TACTCATTGTAGTGTCGAATTCTTCTACTTCAGGGAAGTTGGACTCTACTGAGATTACTCCATTGCTTTCTTCAGAGTCAAAATTACTGAAGGAGGATGAGGCATTTAAGCTATTCTCATGGTCAAGCGACGAGCTTAGCACCTCATTAGGATCGTAGCGAATAAAGACGTATGCTTCCTCTTCTGACGGACCTTCATCTTCGGATGAGAGTAGGAAACTGTTATACGATGAATTGTCAGTTTCGCCGTCGAAATAGCGCTGGAAATTCTTGGGATTGTATTCTAGGGGTGGGAAATCTTCAAGATTGTACTCTAGGGGATAGTTACCTTCAAAGTTGTATTCTTGGGAATGCTCGAAGCTTTGGTACTATGGCTTGTTGGCGGATGCCGAATCAACCTGCTTAGGCTTTCTTTTCTTGGTCCTTGGTCCAGACTTTTTGAGTAAGGCCCTGTTTTTTGCCAGCTCGATTCTGTTGAGGGAAGTGAGAGATATTAGAGTTTCACTGTCTGATTCACTTTCCAGGTTGATAGGGGTTGGAATTCTTTGGACCCTAACTCTTGGAGTAAGACTAGGGAGTTGTTTTATCATGCCCCGGTCTTGAACAGGCTTTATGTCTTGGATCTCATACAAAGGCTCCTTGCCTTTCCTAGTGGGAAACTTTTCGGTAACTGGATGCTGTTCAACTGCCCATTCATTATGCAAGGCTTCATCGACACGTTTCTTTTTTATCTTAGCAACTGACGGTTCCTCATGCTCCATGGTCATCGGTTCTTCATAGGGCAAGGCTATGTCAGGGCCAATGTCATATTTTTGGTAGAAAACATGAATTAGTTCCTTCCAGGTTTTAAGGAGACTAATCTTCCTGACAATGTACCATCGTAAGGCAGGGCCGATCAGGTTCGACAAGTATGATTGAATCATCCTTTGGACCAGGTAGGCCTATAAGTAGGCTTCTAGGTGGAAGGTATCAGCATACCTTTCACATTCAGGTGTTTTGAACCTTTCAAGGATCTCAAAACTGGTGTAATCAGATAAGTCGATAGGATTTTGCCCCTGCAACTAGCTTAACTTTTTCATGATTTTTTCAAATTGTTCATGGTGTTAGTTAGTATCTAGCATATTCGCAGGGGTCATGACGGTGCTTAAAGCACTTACAGAGTTGGGCTCATTTTGAGCGGATTTTATTTGTTCCGAGAGTTGTTGAAGGACAATGGACATCTGCCCTACGCTGTTTTCAATGTGGGTAAGGCGATTCTGCACTTCATCCTAATCAGGCCCTACCACGTGGGGCAATTCGTGGGTGGCTGATGGCTGATGATTCATGATCACCTGCTTGCGTGAAAACAGTGAATAAATACAGAGTAGGCAAAAATTGACCCATGGCAACAATCTATCTACTTTTATTTATCAAAAGAGGATTTTACAGACTCCTGACGTCTAGAAATTGAAATGACAGAACAAAATACTGGATTTAAAGAAAAGTCCCTAGACAATGGGACAAAGTTTTCACAAAAATGAAAACTAAGGAGACACGATTGCTAGAATATATGCAACATAGGGCCTTGTTTTTGCGAAAGCTGCTTACTTCCTTGGACTGACTTTGAGCCGAGTATCTGGCCTACTCCCTTATCATTCGCATAAGGTCTGCCTGCTCGTGTGGGCTGCTCTCTCTGATGGAGCGAGGGATCGATGGCCTCCACCTTTTCAAGATGTGATAATGGTGGATGTAGGATGCAGAGGCGTGGTGAGCCTTTTTTTCTCCTTCGAGCCTTCAAGTACCACAATCCTTTTGCGATGGCACCTATCCCGGGTTTTTTCAGCAATGGAGATTTCGAATGCGTAGTCATTGTTTGTGTTGGAAAGGACCGGAGAAATTTTCCTCCTGGAAGGTGGTGGGATCTCCTGCAGGGCTCCAAATTGTCATGCCACTCGATATGGGTAATAGGGAACGGCGCTAGTGTAGCCAAGCAACGGAATTGGGTGGGTGCATCTGTAGGCAAAGTGAGCCCTCTTTTCATGGAACCAACCAGCACACCACTAGAATGCCTCAGGAGCTGGGTTTCTCAGGAAGTCGACCCAATGCAAACAGCTTTGATTAGGAATATACGGTCCTAAAACCATGAATTTTTGTAATGGATTTTTGGAAGTATTTGTTTCAGATGATCACATGAAGTTTTGAAATTCACTTAAGTGAGAAAAGAACCAAACTTGTAAGATTTCGGGAGAAGCCCACATGATTTTTTCTGTGTTGCCTTTAAAATGATTAAAGGACAAGAATGTTTCAGTTAAAATCATGTTGACATAATTTGCCCCCCACAAGATCTAATTAACGATCCAAACCATTTTAGGACTTATGACATTTCTTTGGTGGGGGAAAATGATGAGTCCGAAGAATGCCATGAGGAAAATTTCACCTTTTTTGGTCATAGGCTGATTTTGGAAACATTCATTTAAGAATTCTAGTGGGCAGGTATTATTGTTGTTTTCAAGAATTTGTCTCATAACGTGGATTTCAGTTCCTAAAAATCATGCTAGCCCGTGCCATGGGAGGGCACCTGTCGATGGGCTGACCAGTTTTTTCTCAAGGGGCGTTCTAGTGATGATGCTGTATTCTTCCAGGGTTGGGGTTAGCTCAAACCTACCAAACATGAAGGTAAGTGTCCTCGAGCACCAGAAGTGTGCAATGGCTTGTATGACTTCAGGGTGAACAGTGATTCGGATCAACGATAGGAGATGACCAATTTTGGCCTTCACGTGCTCTTGGGCAAACTAATCCAATTGACCCCACCATTTGAAGAGTTCCGCCTTGGGGGCAGGAATAAACCGGATGTCGTCTCCCTCCATTGCATATAAACTTGGATTTTGAAAAGCTTATTCTAAATTGCCATGGCCAATAAAAAGATTGAGTAAAAATAAATTACTTTGCTTTTAAGTAAAATGTCAAGCACAAAGATATACACATGAGATGTGCGACTCGATTTCTAACTCAGAAGGCTTGTTGAAATTAAAAGGGTATCTGCCCGTCACAGTCTCGCGTTAGCAGCATACCCCCTCAACCTCGGCTAAGAAATTCGGGGAAAAGAAAAGCAACCTCTACATCGCAGTCTCGCGTTCGAGGTTGTATCTTTCTTAACACCATCCTAGAAATCCTATAGCGACCCAGGTCCAGTGGCCGGGTTGTGTATGTCATGTGTAGTGTTTAAAATAGTAAAGTATACACAACAATTTATAATCACACGACAATTTAAGCAAGATTAAAATAAATTTCTAAGCTATTGACCTGCATAAAGAAAAAAAAACCTAAGTCAGTAAAGAATTTAAACAAGATAAAAACGGCCTAAGTCCTCAAAGTCCCCAACGGAGTCGCCACGCTGTCGTGACCTCTTTTTTCGACGGGCGCCCACCGGATCGGATACAAGCGCCTAAGGAGGCTAATGGCTTGGCTGAATTTGTTAATGCTTGGACTCTCCCAAGTCCACCAATTCACGACTTTAATAGTCTAAGCTTTTAACCTGCAAGTTAATTTGTAAAATGGAGTCGCCACTAATCAATCTGGGGTGAGTTGATTAGAAACCCCAGCGAAGTACCTGGAGAAATACTCGCTCCTACGCAATCAGAGAAATTAGGATCGGGGACTTGATTGCACTAGTTAATCACTAATGCCCTTTCGGTACCTAATCTTGTTTAAACCCTAGGGTTTTTTGGATGTTTGGGGATTTTCCATGCATTTTTGGAAAAATCATTTTTGAGCCTTTTTCTCATTTTTTGGATATAAAAGTGAATTTTTTTTTGGATTTTTTTTTTTAGTATTTTGAGAAAATACAAGCTTTTTGGCCTTTTTTTTATGAATTTTAGCAATTTTCGGAATTTTTGGGATTTTTTTTGGATTTTTGACATTTTTTGGAAAATATAAAATATTTTTGAATTTTTTGATTTTTTTGGAAAATAAAATATTTTTTAATGTTTTAAATATTTTTCGAAAATAAATTATTTTCATTTTTATTTTTTGATTTTTTGGAAAATAAAACATTTTTTAACATTTTTCGATTTTTTTGAAATTAAAAGGTTTTTTTATATATTTTTAAATAAATTATTTATTTATTTTTTAAATTTATTTATTTATTTAAAATATTATTTTATATTAAAATATTATAAAACTTACGGGTCGGATCCGACCGGACCGACCCAACACGCAGACGGCACACAGGCGCAAAACGACGTCGTGGCCGGGTGTCTAGGGTCACCCGGCCCGACCCTTCAACCCGATCCGACGGCCCACTTCACGACCCGGCTCCGCTCCCTTGCAAAACGGCGTCGTGGCTGCCCTTGCAAAACGGCGCCGTGGCCGCCTGACCCGAAGACCCGCGCCACGACCCGACAACCCGGCTCCCAAGGCGAAACCCTACCGAGATCCGACCCGGCTTTCGACCCGACTCCTCGCCGCCTCCGTAATTTACAGGAACCCTACCCAGTTCCCGATCCGGGTCCAACCCAGCAACCCGGGATTGTGACCAGGAAAATCGGGAACCCTAGGGTTTCCGAAATCGGGGGCGACAGCGGCGACGACGGCGGCACTCTAGTGACGATGGTGAGGGCGGTGATGATGCTGACGAAGACGACGACGATGAAGGCGGCGACGGCGCAAACCTGCTTGGCGATGACGCGGCGACGGCGAAATCAGCTTGCGGCTCCTCCTCCTGCGTCTCCCTCTTTCTCTCTCTAGATCTCTCTCGATCTCGCTCTTTCTCTCCCTCTAGGCTCCGGTGAAGCTTGGATTTGAGGCCATGGGTCCTCGGACCCCCCGAAGTCTCTCAATGGGGTGTCCAAGGGCGCGGCCGTCGACCCAGCTCTCCTCCTCACCTTTGTGTGTCCAATGTCGTCGGGGGGGGGTATTTATAGGCGAAGGATGGCCGACCGACGGAGCTCGACCGGGAGGGCTGCCGTGGCTCTAGCCGGCCGAACCGGCGTCCCATCCAATGCGTCCCGTCGGCCGCCTGCTCCTCCCTGCTCCACGTGCGCCATTGCTGCCCCTCCTACTCCGCATCGCGCCTCAGGCACGTGCAACGCACACGAATTTGGGTGAGGGAGACGACGAAACAGGTTTGGCGACGGGTCGGGCGCGGGCACGGGTTTTGGGCAGCGAAGGCCCGAAGGGGGCTGCTTTTCTGGTTTTTTTTGTTTTTTTTCCTGTTTTTTTCTGTTTTTTCTGTTTTTGTTCATTTTTTTTTTCGTTTATTTATTTATCATCTGAAATAGAGAAAAAAAAAAAGCTTAAATGATAAAAAAAAGACCTAAGCGAAATTAAGGCGTCAATAATCACACAATTGAAGTTGAAAATTTTGCACGTGGAAACATGTGTGATTAGTTTTGTTGAATCGCTCGAGAACCTAATTGAATTAATTGATTTGGAGTGGAGCGTGGTCACTCTTTAGTGCAATGGACCGAACCGGAACCGATGGTCCGGTCTGGTTTTCATTCCTAGGACCAAACGGTCCGATTCACGGTTCGCAATTTTGGGAATTGATGCTCCCGGTCCGGTTCCTGGTTCCAAGGTGGAACCGGACCGAACCGAGAATCGATCACCCCTAGTTTATGAGCCTATGGATTCAAATGAGGCCCACGTGATTCTACGGCCAAGATTGACTAGGCTCATGTGCACTCCATTTATGCAAGCATCGCTCCAACGTGACTGACAAATTGAAAGAAGAATGAATAACTCACAAGTCATGTGCAAGAATGGGGCCCACGTAATTCAACGGCTGACTAGGCTTAGGTGCAGTCAACTTATGCAAGCATCGCTCCACCGTGACCCACAAGCTGAAAGAATGAAAGAAGAATAAAGCACTCATGAGTCGTGCAAGTTAAGAACATCTCCTGGGGTTTTGTAAACAAACAACAGAAAAGAGGAACATAATGTATGGCCCAAGTTGGAAAAAAAGGGGGAAAAAAGTTGGAAAAAAAGGGAAAAATATGGAAATTACACTTCTTTTACCCATTGACCTCTTATATACATCCACACTAGAATATACTAAACACCTAGCTGAGTTTTACCTTTGAAGACCACTTTGTACTTCCAAGTCAATTTTTCTTGTGTTCCTATTTACAAAAATGTCATTTTCTCCACACCAAAAAAAATCCAAGCTCAAATCCTATATACTCACACTCATCCAAAATTTTCAAAACCAACTAAAATGCAAACCACCCAAATCCTTAGAATATGCTAAAATGAGTTTGCAAGGAAGGGCAATTTAGTATTTCTAATGTAGGGTTTTGCTTAAATGTATGTGAATGGTATTTGCCTAAATAGAGGTTGTAAGTAGTCATTGAATATATAGTAAGATATGTTTTTGGCATTTTTCCCAAAAGAAAAGGACCTGGTCTAATTTCAATGTAATTCCCTCCTTACAAAATTGAAAAACAAAATGATACATTGATTTATAGAAGAAGTGTCGCAACAAACTTTGATTAGCTACTTGAACAAGTGAGTAACATTTAAATATTCAATAAAAACGTGTTACATCGTTCCAAACTCTATTTAAAAAGTTAGTTTTAAATTTCTAGTATTAATAAAAAGGGATAAGTGCTGCGGAAGTCCTAAAACTTGTCGCAAAAGTGCATTTCAGTCCTAAATCTTGTCGAAACATTACAAATGAGTCCTAAAATCGACGCTGTTAACTTTTTCCGTTAAAAATGCTGACATGGCATTTTTAATTTTTTTTTTATTTTCCAGGTGGATTTTTTTAATTATTTTTAAAAATAATTTTTTTTTTTCTTTTATTTTTTTAGTTTTTGGTGAAAATTAGATAAAATGAATAAATCTAATTTTAAAAAATGATTAAAAAAATCCACCTGGAAAATAAAAAAAATAATTTAAAATGCCACGTTAGCATTTTTAACGGAAAAAGTTAACGGCATCGGTTTTAGGACTCATTTGTAACGTTTCAACAAGTTTTATGACTGAAATGAACTTTTTGCAAGTTTTAGGACTGAAATGCACTTTCGCGACAAATTTTAGGACTTCCGTAGCACTTATCCCTAAAATAAATACATAATAGAACCAAACCAAAAAGAAATGAAACAAGGAAAATTATTTCCAGGTTTCGCAACCTACGCATAACGCATAAGACACAAGCAGCTTGTAAAATAGATATATGACAGAACCAGACAAAAATAGAATGAAACAGGAAATTATTTTCAATTAGGCTCTCGATGATTATTTACTAATCATTGATCACAAAAGCCTCTGACTATCCAATCCGATTCATTAGTTAATTATCGATCATGAACGCTTATTAAGAGTCCACTCTAAATCTCAGGCCTTTATTTAAAATTTTCCCGATGGGTAATTAATGCATTCGAATTGGAAGGACAAGCAACAATTGTAGGATTGATTACTTTTCTCTTTAAGTAAAAGCATAATGTGCTTTACAAAGTCAAATAATTTGTTACATGCATATTTGTATATCATATTTGTGTAAATTGCCTATGGTTATATTGTATAGAGAATGACTGTCATCTCCACAAACAAAGCTATGGTAATCATCAAGAACCAAGTTTGAGAGGTGTCGAACTTTGAGGGAGATGTGGACACTGTGTCATTGAGATTGATATTAAGAGACGTGAGTGATTTGTATGCATGAGTGCATCTAAGCGAGGAAAGACCAAGAATTAAGGTTTTAGAAATTTGGAATAATAAGAATAAAAAAAACTGGGTTGGGTATGTCACGACCGACTCTCAAGGGGCCACCTTCGGCAATAGATTTAGATCCCATTTGATTCAACTTTGGGGGAAATGGCTTTGCATTTCCCCAAGTATCTTTAGAGGAATTGGCATTTGATGAAGGCAAACGAGTTTGGATACTCTCATTTTGGTGGATTTTGCAAAGTAGCTCTGAGGTGAAAAGAAAAAGGAAAAAAAGAAAAGGAAAAAGGAGGAAGAGATGCTAAAGCAGAGGGGAACGATCGAGAGGTAGCTGGAGCTAGTGACAGTGGTGATGGGGAGGCGGCTAGTGGCAATGGTGGTGGGGAGTGTGGCATCCCAAAATTTAGGACAACCTCTAAAGATATTAAAGCGTACGATTAGGTAATGGAAATTGCCTTTAATTTATACTTTAGCTATTAATTTTCTTTTAAGGTCAAGTATTATGTGAATAAAAATATATCTTGTGTTTATAAATCATTAGAGTTGGTATTATAGGGTAATTTGATAAGGATAATTTATTCTTGGCTATACACTTCTTAGATTTAATTTTTATGACCACATAAAATTGTAAATTTGGTAATTGAAAAAAAAGGAATTGAGATAAATTACTAAGATTAAATATAGGCTTGATTAAGGAAATTCTTTAAAATAATTAGGATTGGACTTTAAGCCCAAGAAGAGTTGGACTTAGAGTGGGCCGAATGGCTAGCCCAAGGAGCCCATTTGGCCGTCGGCCACAAGAAGAGAAAGGCCCATAGGCCCATCTTCAAGCCCATCTTGCATGTGGCTTGACAAGTGGCGAAAGGGAGAGTAATTTTATTGGCCAATTTGGGCGGCCAAGAATGATTGTAAATGATTGCAATCAAGGGGGGATAAAACAAGAGAAATGGCCGGTTAGAGGGGGGTGCTCGGCCATGAGAGAGAGAGAGAGGAGAGAAAGAGAGAAAGGAGAAGAAGGAAGGAGAGGAAGAAGGAGCCGATTCCTCCTAACCGTGCGCCGATTTTTCCCGTTTGTTTTGCTCGAATAGAGGCAAGATTTGATCCTTAAACTACTCTTGCATGTTGTGCTTTGAATGTATTGTTGTGTGGTGGTTGATTTCGTGTGTTTTGAGTGTGGAAACCGAAGCCTTGAAGTGTAATGCTTGATGATATGGACTGTCCTCGAGTAAAATAGCATGTACCAGAATGTTGTGAGGGGTTGCATGTGACTTTAGAGTTGGATTTTGACTTTGACTCCTTCATCAAAGTTGTAGATCACATCTTAAACTATAACATACTAAAATTTTAAGTAAAATGGATGAGCTTTGAAGGGTGAAATCCATCTTCTACGGAAACGGCCAGATCTGGAATTGCATGTCGACCTTTTGGTGATTTTAGGCCTTGCATGTAACTTTTTATTGAGAATCTCTCTTTGACTTCTTCATGAAAGTTGTAGAGAACATCTTGACGATCAACATACTCAAATTTGAGATAAAACGAACAAGTATAGCCTAGTGAAATGAATTTTCTCTTAAAGACGTGGAATCTGGATAAGCTTTGTTGAACACCAGTGACTTCGGGGACAATAAGACGACTTTCCTTTGGAAATTTCACCTTGACTCCTTAATGAAAGTTAAAATAGATACCTTGAGCTAAAACATATCAAAGATCCAGAAAAAAAGAAGGAAAATAAGTAGGTAAAATGGTGATTTTTCGATGATGGTTTGGTCTGGAGGTTACGGTACAAAGAACAGAGGTTTTCATCGACCGTAATTAATATCTAGGATGAATTTGGCCTTGATGTCTCCATGAAAAATCTACCTCAGAGTCTTTACTATCACGTGGTAAAGTTTCATAATTTTTTAAGGTCGTTTGTGTATTTAATTTGAAGTGATTCTAAAACCGAGCAATATGATGTGTCCGAAATTGTGAGCCGCAATGTTTGAGTTATATCTTTTTGTGTGAGGATCTTTTGGGTATGAGTTCTTCATGAAATTTGTGCCTTTATATCTTAACTATTATGTGGTAAAATTTCATAATTTTTAAAGGCCATTTGGATATTTAATTTGGGAGAATCCTAAGACCATGCAAACTGGTATGTCCAAAATTTGCATGCTGTGGTGTGTGAGCTGTATCTTTTTATGTGATGATTTTTAGAATATGCATTCTTCATGAAAAGTGTGTTTTTATGTCTCGACTATCACGTGTGTAAATCTCATAATTTTTTAAAGTCATTTGGGTATTCAATTTACATATTTTCAAAAATCATGCATATTGGATTTTGTAAGTTTCAAAGAAAATGATATGTGGACTATTTTAAATTGCATGAACAAAATGGATGATGTTATCTTAAGTGATTGAATCATGCCGCATGTGTGATGACATTTGGTATTTCATATAGTTATTAAATGTTACCATCATATCATATGTCATGATGAAATTGGGCCATAAATGTGAATGTAAATTAAGATAAATGAGAAGGCCGTCGGAGGTGTGAGCCGACGATAACCCGGGAGTGTCCGGATGCCCGAAGGTGTGTGCCGGATGCCATCAGAGGTGTGAGTCGACGATGCCCGAGGAGTGTCGAGATGCCCGGAGGTGTGTGCCGGAAGCCCCAGAGGTGTGTGCCGGTGGGATTACTCGTGATGCCAGTTGGGGTGCGAGATGTCCGGAGGTGTGTGCCGGAAGCCCCGGAGGTGTGAGCTGTGGGATATCTCGTGATGCCAGTTGGGGTGCGAGATGCCCGGAGGTGTGTGCCGGGGATGTATTAAATCAAAAGAATAAAAAAATTGAGAATTGAAATTGAGTCATGCATAGTGTGATGACATATATGCATGGTATATGCATGGGTATTTGATGGTGAGTGCATGGATATATATGCACCTATGGCATGATGATGACATATGCATGGATGTTTGATGATAAGTGCATGGATGGATATGCACCTATGGCATGATGTTGGCATATGTATGAGTACTTGATAATAAATGCATGGATGTATATGCACCTATGGCATGATGATGACATATGCATGGATGTTTGATGATAAGAGTATGGACGTATATGCACCTATGACATGTATGCATGGTATATGCCTGGGTACTTGATAATAAGTGCATGGATGTATATGTACCTATGGCATGATGATGTATGTGTATGGATGTTTGATGATAAGTGCATGATGGTGCATACATACAATGTATGATGACTTATGAATGGTTGCAAGGTAAGTAATGTTTGTGTACATGAATAATATGTGTTATACCTTGATATCTTGATTGTCTTGTATGATGCGTGAGTAGCTAAAGGGATCATTTACCTGCTGAGTGGTTGTACTCACCCCTTTTAGGGACTAATATTTCAGATTAGCAAGATGCCGCTAGCACCTGTTGCACGCGGTACGTTCTACGGTGTTCCTATGGATGTAGAGGTCGAGTGCACGGAGCATCCTTGCTTAGATATTCCTGGACTGGTTTTCTTTCGAGTGCGCATTTTGATCTTGTTTGATGTGGGCCTCCCCGATGGCCCAGTAACACAAGAGTTTCTGTCTGTTCATGTTTGCCACGATGGGACAATGAGGGGGATGTTGCCGCCGTCGCCGGCCAATGCACCCGGCTGGGTGTGAAGAAAGCGTGTGACTAGTGTGGGCTAACACATTTTGGAAGGCCAACACGAGATGATGGACCAGCTTGTTCGAAAGCCTTAGAGTCGAGTACTTTTGATTTTAGCCGAGCCTACTAGGAGCTTGGGCTTTTTGTTGTATCGACTCACCCGATGTCCATCTCCTATTATGCAGCGTGTTCAGGCCTTGTCTTTCTACTCTGATGAACTAGTAGGTGTGCATTGTAATGCGGATTGACGGGGAAAGGAATGAAGATGTTAATTTTACTTCCGCTGTGAGATTATGCGTTGGGACCGTTATACAAAAAAAAAAAAAATTGCCTAAGAATTTACGGCTTAACTTTAACTTTGAAATAAATATAGGTAACTGTGGCGACCTCAGTTGGTTCAGGGGTGCTACAGCCTCGTTTTGGTATCAGAGCAATGGTTATAGATTGGAGTAATAAGGAGCCTCAATTGGAAATTGAGGAATAGGATGACAATGCACACCATAGGATACTAACTGGGATAGTTGACTAACTTTGAACAACGGGTGATAGGTATCCACTCGTAGATCCCCAGTAGATTACTATGAGTTGCTTTTAGGTTGTCAGTAACATGTATATGTTACTTATTTGTAGTTGTAATAGCTTTAAATGGAGATAGTGAGTCTCAGATTTTTCCTGAGGCAAATGCTTGGAAACTGCAGGAAAAACATGGTACGAGCTGGAAGTGCTCAACCATCGAGGGCTGAAGCCGCGCAAGGGCTGAACCCCGGATGGAAGATATCCCTGCAGGCATTGGCCAATATAGGAAATCTGATGGAAAGGCAAGCGCAGCAACAACCTGGAGCAGAACGCCGTACTCAAGGACTGGTGGAGCAATTTTTGAAGCTGAAGCCACCTAAGTTCAATGGAATGGGAAGTCTTGAGGAGGCGGAACATTAGATTGATGGAATGGAACAAATTCTCAGGTTGTTGAACTGTAGCGATGCTGAGAAAATAACTTTGGCAGAGTACTAGTTGGAGGGAAATGCAAAGTTTTGGTGGAGAGCTTCGAAGGATACGATCTTTCCACCAGATACTACTGTGAATTGGGATGAGTTTGTTAGGGCTTTCAATAGGAACCATTTTTCTGATTGTGCTAAGGATCAAAAGATCACTGAGTTTGTTCAGTTAGAACAAAAGGAGTTGACTGTAGATCAGTATGAGGCAAAATTTTCTGAGTTATCTAGATATGCTCCTAGACTAATTGAGGATCAGGAAGAGAAAGCTAAGAGATTTCTGAAAGGGTTGAGAACCAATATTAGGAAACAACTGGTGCCTTTAAACATAAGAGATTATACTAAGATCTATGAGAGGGCACAGTTGGTAGAGCAGGAATTGGAAAGGGAACATTCGGAGAATAAGAGGCAATTGTCTTTTGGTGATGTAAGACGGGGTAAGAGACCCTATACAAGTCAAGGACAGACCTGGCAATCTAAAAAGAATGGCAACTTTGGGAAATTTGGAAAAGGCGGGGATGGCTTGAATTTAGGAAGAGCATCAAATAGAAATGAAGAATGTCAAAGGTGTGATGGATGACATGGCCCAGGACCCTGCAATGGGCAATTGAAATGTTATAGTTGTGGACAAACGGGTCATCTTAAGAAAAACTGCCCACAAGAAAGGTCGCAAATGAGTGTAGGCTCAGTGCGACAGCCACAACGGAATGCTGTTAGACAAAATCTACCAAGGAATCCTCAAAGGCCACCAGCACAAGGAAGGGTGTATGTGATCACCCAAGAGGAAGCGGAAGCTTCCAAAAATGTTATCTCAGGTACGATTCTTATAAATGATAGAAAGGCATATGCATTGTTTGATACGGGTGCTACGCATTCATTTGTGTCCGAAAGATATAAATAGTTGAATAAGATAGAAACTACGCCTCTTGAGACGCCTCTTTGTGTTTCTACGCCTTTAAAGAATATGGTGTTGTCTACGCTAGGGTGTGGAAATTGTAAGATAACTGTAGGAGGAAGAGATATGGAGATAAACTTAGTCGTAATGGCCATGTATGATTTCGATATTATCATAGGAATGGATTGGCTTCATAAGTATTAGGCCAAGGTAGATTGTTATAGAAAGGTGATTCGATTTACTTTACCTGATCAGTCTAGTTGTGAATTTTTGGGAAGTCAGACCCACCTATCTATAGCACTTATTTCGGCAATAGAAGCTCGTGCGTTACTTGACAAAGGATGTCAAGGATACCTGGCCATGGTTAAAGATTATACTCAGGAAAAACCTAAAATTGAGGAAATTAGGGTAATTAATGAATTTAAAGATGTATTTCCCGACCTCAAGCGACTCTTCTCGGTGACCAGATCTGGCCGGATGAGCTCCGCCGGCTGAGCTCTACCAGTGGAGCAACAAGTCCAAGAGGAAGACGATGAACAATAATTTTTCAGGGTAAAAGAGGAAAACGCAATTATCAGTGAGGGCAATATTGGAAGAAAAAAATCACTACACCGATCTTTAGCATTCCGAAAATGCTGAAAGCCCAAAGCAAGTTCCCACCTGCTATGGCCTTTCAGCATTTCAAATGCAAGCATTTGGCTAAGGAGACCTCCAAATGCTGAACCAAAGACCTAAAATTTTTCCCAAGGGGTTTTGGGGGCTTAAAACACATTAAGAATGTTGAACCAAACAGGGCTTAGGTATATATTTATGAGATAGTTTGAATAGTACAAAAAGGCTAAGGTAGACCCTCACTTGATAACACCGCAAACAAACTCTCGATCGTGACCTCTCCTAAGTTCATACCTCTGTGTCATGAGACTTGCAATTCAAATTCGAATTGATCCTAAAAATTGTATGTAAGGAGTTGCCACGATCCTAATGAAATTGGCTTGAAGCAAACTGAGGTATAAGATGATATCTCACTTTCTACGCATCTAGAGATTTAGGAATTGGGACTTGATTGCACTAGTCATCTAACTAGTGCCCTTTTGGTTCTTAAGCTTGACTATTTGTTGACCAAAGTGTCAAGGCAATCTTTTACCAATCAAAGGTCTTAAAAATGATCCTAATCATTCTATCAAAAAAAGAAAAAGAAAAGAAAAGAACAATCAATGTATTAGAAGACTGCAATTAAATAAAATTGAAAAGAAAGTGAACAAACTAGGATTATTTATAAAAGAAAATGACATTAAAAATCCTTATGATAAAGCTTATGAGCTTAGACCATGTTTAATAATCGACCAAATAGTGTCTGATTTTGTTTTTTTGTACTTCGAAACCAAAAAAGAATAGAAGCCTGTTTAGCAAATTTTTTGTTAATTTGTTCTTGAGAATAGATTTTAAACAAAATTAAGAAGTAAAAAAAAAAAATTTGTTTCTTTGTTCCCGGGAACAATTTTAAAATCAAGCCAACTTTTTCTTTTTGGCTTTTTTTTTCTTTTCTTTTTTTTTTTTTTTTTCCTTTTCTTCATCTTCTTCCTTTTGCCAATTGTCAACCTCAGCGATGATTGGCGACCGGCCAAATGAGGGTCAAGAGCCTCGCCAAAGCCTCCTTAACCTAGCCTTATCCAGCCAAGGTGAGGCCAAGCCTTGTCAAGCTATTACAAGGTAGGCATTGCCCAACCACGACAAGGTCGACTACATGGTGGCCCGATGAGGTTGAGCCTCACTAAATCCAGACGAACTCCACCTTGTTAGGGGCTAGCAACACTCTAGCAAGATCGCCAGCCAGGGCAAAGGCCAACAATTGGCTAAAGGAAGAAGAAAAAAAAGAAAAAAGTAATAAAATTATTTAAAAATAAAAGAAAGTCTAAATCACAAAAGAATTTAAACAAAAATTTTTAGACAGTTATCAAATGCATTCAAATACTTAGAAACTTGTCTAGGGAACAAAATCAGAAAAAATTATTTTTGAGAAAAAATTATTCCCAAGAATAAAAAGGTAACCAAACACACTATTTTTTAATTTTAAATCCAATTTTCACCAAAAGATTTTTACATTGTTTATACATTAAACTAATTCCAAACTAGAATTAATGCTAAAAATCTAACAAAACTAATCAAAATCTAATTCCTAAGCTTTTTCTTGAATTTTTTAAAATTTTTGGAGTTTTTTATTATTTATTATTTATTTCTAATTTTCATAAAAAGAATTATTTCTTATTCTAGAAATATGGGGACCGGATTAGGCAAAGGACCTGATCCGAATATATGGGTCCGAAGGTCCGAGTTGGGTCTCAAATTTAGACCAGCTTTCGGCCGTAGTCCGGATGTGGCCTTGATCTGATGGGTTCAACTATTCCGACAAATCAAGCCCAAATTTGTTATTTCCTTTTTGATCGATCCAAGGCCAAAACCAAAATCAGTCCACACGCCCGGCCCAGCTTCACCAAACCTTTAGCCCATTTAAATATATAAGTGCATGTATATCTATAGGATTAATACATGAAAACCCCCAAACTAGTAGACATATGATAAAATTGCTAAAAACTAATTTTTTGGTCACCAAAAGCTCAAATTAGTACACTTTTGATAAATTAACCCCAAACTGATAAACTTATGATAAATTTACCCCATGATAGTTTTCATCAAATTTTACTATCAAATTGCTGAGTTGAATAATACGTGGACAGTCGACTAATATACCGGTTGTGAATTTGTTTTTTGTTTATCATAATTGTACAATTTTTTTTTTTTGTTTTTCTGTGATATTAATCCAATTTAATGGAGAGTATATTTTTTACAAATATGCTATTTTGGGTTTTTAATGATTGAACAAATTAGTTTTTGGCCTTTACCAAAAAAACAAATTAGTTTTTTGGCGTTACCAAAAAAAAACAAATTAGTTTTTGGTAAATTTGTTAAAAATATACCAATTTGAGGTTTTTTTTTTATAGTCATTTAGGGTAAATTTATCACCATAGTTTGAGTTTTTTCATACTCAAAAATTAGTTTTAGGTAACTTTGTCATAAGTGTACGATGAAAAACTTTAATTGATACGCATGTAATAAATTTATTTCAAACTAATTTTTTGACAATGAAAAGCATTTAACTATTATATGTGTGATAAATTTATCTAAAATTATTTTTTACCACCAAAAAACCTCAAATTAGTATACTTTTGATCAATTTACCATGTGTTAACTCCTTTTTCAAAATTTATCATTAAATTTATAAACCTAGATGACACGTGGTGATGTGGAAAGTCCACGTGAAAATCCATAAAAGTAAAGATCATTAAAAATCCAAAATTGGTGACAAATTTAATGACACACTTATGATAAATGTAATGGTACATATTAAATAATTTGAGATTTTTCGTGATATTAATCCTATTAATTTCTACGTGGACTTACCATGCCATTATAACACTATCAATGTCAGCAAATTTAATAGTAAAATTTGACAAAAATTAAGAGATAAATTCATCACAAATGTACCGATTTAGGGTTTTTGATAGTAAAAAAATTTAGATTAAAATAGATTTGTCACAATCATATTGGTTGGGGTTTTTCGAGATAGTGACACACATACATTTTTCCTTTTCTTTATCTCATTATCTTTTTCTTCATCCTTTTTAATTTCTTTATTTTTTAATATTTTCATCATTTCTTTTTCTTGTTTGTGCTCCCCTTCACCGAGTCTTGTCATCTTCAGACGAACTCTAGTCAGATCTTCATCCTTCCTGACTTTTGGCCGCTGACGCCGCCGGCCATCACCGGAGTACCTCCGTCAAGCCTCCTCTCCGACCATCAATTCCGGCAATCACTGGACTCTCTTTGTACTCTTACGGATCCCAGCGTTTCTCTATTCCGAATATTTGCCTCCGATCATCATCAACACGGCCAAGCAATAAAAACGAGATTCAAGGAAGGACGGACATTACCAGATATTCAATAACATGCCCACCAGAGATTTTGGCTCGACTTCCTCCCCAGTGGTCCCCGCTCGAGCAAGCCATCCAGTGCAAAGAACGAAGTGAACACAAGAAGAAAAATTGATTCAGAAGTGGAAACAACGACGCACGACTGAAAATAGATTCGTGTACTTTAAACTGGCCGCAAAAGAAAGATTTCTATCATGTTTCCAGATCCTCAGTCGCTTTTCATCGAGGCATTTTATCAAACCAAGTTACGGGCATGGAAGATGTTGAATATGGTCGCGAAATCCAAGCCTTTCTTTTCGCCTAAACCAGTACTAGAACAATGATATCATTACGGGTTTCCCCAAGGGAACTTTTTTCGCCTGCTTAGCTATGCACGAACAGCACGCTCGAAACCATGTTTTACTCGAAGCAGAGAAAAAACAGGGAAAGAAAAATCACCCGTCCGTGAGCAGCTATGAAAGAGTGCGGCAGTGTCAGGAACGAAGATTTCAAATAACGCCTGTGGCCAGAATCGCGGCAAATGGATGAAGCGAGTGTTTGTGGTTGGAGATCTTCAACGGGCGAAGTCAAGCTAAACGCATCGAATCCCTTCTTCTTGGCCGGAATTGACGATGGCAAGCAGCGACGGCAATGGTGGCTGATGCGACTGAGGGGCCATGGAGGATCCCGGAGCAGAGATTTCTCCGTTCTTTTTCTCTAGAGGGAGAGTCGTTTCTTTTCCCTCCGGCGGAGAACTGCCGCCGGCGAAGTAAGTTTGTTTTGTTTATCATTATTTATATTTTTTTGTTAAGTTCCGTGGGATTTATTATTGTATTTTTAATTTTTATTATTATTATTATTATTATTATTATTATTATTATTATTATTATTATTTTGTAAAAAAGATTGCACACTTTGGATAACCAATAAAAATCTGGTTGTCAATAGTATGGCGTCTAGATCGAGGATTGGACCGATTTTCACCGATTTCAAATTTAAGGAATTTGGAACCTACTCAAAATGATTTGATACAATTCATTCGATTCGAGTCTTTTGTTCACCCTTATTACCAATCTCATGTTATCCATTGGTTACCTATTTCAATCAATATGTATATTTTAGGGCCGTGGCATAGATGAAAGTAATTTCTCAGGCTATGCTATCGACTATGGTTTAGAATAAATCAAGAGATCCATATTCGACCCGACCTATACTCGACCCATACCCAACCCGACCTGTATTATTAAAACCTATTGAAATTATAGGAAAACTCACTTCTACTATATGCTAATTGGATTAAAACTTCAAATTAAATTAAAAATAGTAAATAACATAAAAAGTTAAAAAAAAAAACCTATAAATTTAAATATTTATAAAAAATTAGACTATGCACATGCTTTTATTATTTGAAGTGAACATACCATTGAATAACTAAAAACTATAACATGAAAAAAATTTAACTAAATCTAAAAAAACTCATTTTTATGATTTTTATAAATAAAAAAGAGAGTATTGTTAAAACATTTTTATGCAATACAAAATTATTGGAAAATTTTTATAATTCTTTTGAAAATATTTTTAAAAATCGAATTTTAATTTTTTAAATATAATTTTTAATTATTTTTATTTTTTAATTTTTAGTAAGTATTTTTCTTTTTCTCTTTTCTTTTTCTTTTTCTTCGGCCGGCCACAACAATGGCCAGCGGCGGCTACAAAGGCGAGAACGAGCTTGCAGGTGTCGGGCGGGGCTCAATCTCGCCAATTCGGCAAGGCCAAGGCCCCGCCCGACGACACCGACGAGTCTGAGCCTCGCCAGTCGTCGGCGACTTGCCGGTGAGCTCGAGCCTCGCCTCACATTGTTGCCGGCCGTCATCCTCTCGGCCGCTGATTAAGGAAGGAAGAAAAAGAAAGAAAAAGAAAAAGAAAAAGAAATTGAAATATGAAAAATAATAACAATTTCGATTTTTATTAAAAAACATTTTTATAAAGTTAAAAAAAAAAAAATCCATGGGTTCAAACTTTAAAGTGAATTTCCTAATAACCCATTTAGACCCATTTCTTTTTGTATTTTACTTTCCCAGACCCATTTATGACCAAGATTTAACTTTCACTTGACTTATATATGACTTATTTAACTAAAAATGAGTCATAATATGAGTTTATGACCCATTTTGCTAGCTTTAGCTAGTGTTCGCCCACTGTGGGATGCATACCCGCAGAAAATTGACTTCGTCTTCCCGGTTCTCAGTCTAAGTCCCCTCAATGGTATCGAGCCATGGATTTGTTTGTGATATTCGTTCCATGCGCTTGGTAGGTGAATCCAGTGCAGAGAAGATCCTTCTCCCACTATGTCTACCGAACCAGAAATTCTCGAAGCTCTTGTTTCTCTTGCTCCTTCATCATCCACCCCTCCCGACTTTCGTGTCTCTAATGCTTCTAAGATAGATTATCTTTATGAAGTCTCTCTTAGTGATGAAACCAGGATCTCTGAAACCCACTCCCTCTCATGAACCCATATTCCGCTTTTGCTAAACCCAGTTCATCCTTTTCACCCATTCGCTCCATTCGTCAACTCATCCATCAAACCCCAAAGCAAGTAAAAGAGTACGTTCAGTCTTCCAAGTTTGACCAGCACCATATTCCTGCTGCGAAAAGGAGTACTTTGTTACTCTTCGATACCTCGGAATTTCCCAGGCAGTGGACCCAGCGGGGTTACACTCACATTCATTATGGTGCTGTTCGTCTTGCTCTTACCTTTCATGGTCGTAAAAGCTTACCTGTTGTTGCTACGATAGCATTATTGGATACTCGCTTTCTAGAGTACCAACATGCTTGTATTGGCAGATTCAAACCACTTTGAATGCTGGCACGGTGTTTGTCACTTTATATCCAAACTTTAATATTGCTCTTTCAGATCCACGATTACTTTCTTTTATGAAAGTACAGGTTCAACTCACAGGAGCCCCTCGCCGACTCGTTGCTGCAACGCTCCATTACCGATGGTTTATCGAGTGCGAGAACCATGCTCTTGATCTAAACTTCAACAATGGAAATGAAGATGCTTTGTTCATCTCCATGCAAAATGATCAAGCTTCTTGTATTCATGTTCCCTGACAGATCCCGAAGGAGAAGCTAGCCACTCTTCTCCTAGATACATGGATCACAAACTATGAAAAGCTGCACCAGAACAGTAAGCCCATCCAGTCCTCGGACTCTGAATTTATCCGAAAGAAAGATGGAACTGTTTCCATCAAGTTCGGCAAAGAAAAAGAAGAAGGTAGTCCATCTATCTTCCAAACTCTTTTTATGATCGAACCATGTGTTCTGAAGCTATTTCCGAGCCGGACCCAAAAAGCATGTCCGACATTTTCAAAGCAATGGAGTCAGTCCATTACTATAAAGACCCATATGGTCATTGTTTTTGGGATCCTTTTTGCCAATGCTCTTCTTGCACGAAATCTCCTGATGAGGTTGATCCATTCGAAAAACCTCCACCTCGGCGAAAGAAAAAGAGAGATCCCCTGTTTCAACAGTACTTAAATGGAGATCCATCTGTTGATACTCTTGGTGAGTGTGACAAATACCGGTTCGTAGTTTCCTACGCACCTCCTCCGCCACCAAAATACATTATTGCACCAACAAACTCTCCACCACCATCACCTCCACCTTCTCCAGCTCAAAAGAAACCAGCTCTCTCCCCATTTTATAAGCCAATTCTGAAATGGGCTAAGAAAAACTCTTACCCATTTGAAGTTCCACCGTAAAAGCAACTGTCTCTTCCATTGCCATGTTCCAAGATACGGACTTCCCTCCTCTTGTCCGTGAACAATCCAGGACTCACATTCCCTGCTCCAGAAGAGTATACTGATCCACAAAAAAGGTTTCGCCATACTCCCAAAATATCTACCCCTAACAAGGTAGATGAGCATGGAAGACCAAAAAAGACTACTACTGCCGAAGCTGTCCTAAATTGGTAATCAGAGACTTTAATGGCACAAAACAATGCTTTTAAAGTCATTGATTACAAGATCGGGAATGTCCAACAAGATCTTCAAAGACACGATGAGTCTACCAAAAAATTGCTTTTCGAATTCCACAAAAGACTTGAGGCCTTGGAATTAGGACAACGCCTCGGGTATCATTCTCTTGAAAGCCCGCAACCTGAAATAGAGAAGCTCAAAAGGCAGATTCAAATCCTTGAAGAAGGAAGGTTTCGACCTTTCGATCTGCTAGCACCTACTGTGAGAACCGGTTATGTGCCTCCCCCGCCTCAGACGTCTATATTTGCTGCCATTCCAGAAGATCCTTACAGGAAAGAACCAGATATGGCAAGCATGAGAGATCGTCTTAAAGAGCTCACTCGAAAACAAAAGGAGAAAGGAAAAGAAAAAGAAAGACCAGAAGGGCCAACTAGGCCAACCTCTCTCTCTGGGCCAACTAGGCCAACCTCTTCTGTGGTCATCAGAGAAAGGCCAGATCAGATGATGCTTTCAAACCCTCTAGAATCCTTTCTAAAGGATTTGGGTACTCAGGAACAATCTAATCCTGTTGATTCTGCTATCCAAAAAGACCAGACTCTCTTTCCAGCAGAACAAACTTTCCCTGACATCTTTGATTCCGAATCAGATTCGGTATCTCTTGCATCTTCCTCATCCTTTTCAATTCCTGCTATTCATTCCCCTCCGAAGCACCAATCACTTCATCCATATATATGGCCGATCCTCCAGCTCCAGATATTGAAATGGAATCTAATTACTCTGATCCAGAAGTTGTCCAACATAGTACCGGACAACATGTGTCCATGGCATCAAAGCAGGTTCTTCACCATTGATGATATCCCTTATCACAAATGGCCGAAAGATTTGAAGAATTTCATACTTGGTTGAATACTCAATCCCTTATCAACCATGATATGAATGATGTCCTCTACAACTTTGTCACCAGGTTTCTTGGAAGCCTCAAAAGCTGGTGGAAATCGGTATCCGAACGGGACATTCATTTTTCGATGTCACCAGATTTTGGTCATGCCATCACCATCTTATATCATTTCTTTATAGGAAAACCCACCTGACCTTGTCGAACTGAAAAGAAGAGAATTCTTTGAAAGAAAATGCTGTTCTCTCCAGGAAGAAGCATCTTGATAAACACTACGGGAGATGCTTAAACTCTTTTATCAACTTGAGCCGATTCAAATTTGAAGCATGTCTTCCCGACTTCTATTCCCAAAGAATTGACCGGTGTGGTTGAAAGATCCTTTTTGGAAAGCAAAAAAGGGTACAAGACATTCCTTTGGGAGAAATACAGCAAGAAATTCATCTGTGTCTTGAAGAGCTTTGTTTGAAAAGACAAATGGTCCGCTCTTACATTATAGAAGACAAAACCCTTGAAGCAGCCTGTTCCCGCCAAAAGCTGAAGATCAAGTGTTCCAAAAATGATTGCGACGGCGATTGCGGAAAGTATTGCCGGAAGAAAAAAAACACTTCAAGAAATTCAGTATCAAAAAACACAAATATGGCTCTAAGCACTACCGGAGAAAGAAGAAATGGCGATATCTCCGAAAAAAAAGAAAGATCGCGCGAGGCCACAAGAAATCAAACAGATGTTTCATCTCGCAACCTGAAAGGGACACTTTGCCAAAAATTGTCCTCAGCTAAAAAAAAAGGTCAGAATCGTTTAATTCATCATATTGAGAATGAAACTGGAATTTCTCTTGAAAATGATGATATCGAATCCTTATTCTCCGCTGATGAAGAACCATCAGAACATACTCTTTGTATCATCCCTTCCTATCAAACTTCCAGTGAAACTGAGTCTGACACAAAATCTGAAGAGATTTTTCATATATCTCTTGCATCCTCAGAACAACCTCCTGACATATTTTCAAGCCAAACCCGGTGTCCCCATTTTCCTGTAAAAATCTTCACTTCCAAGTTTGCAAAACCAATCAATGTCATTGCTCTTATTGACACAGGAGCAAGTTGTTCCATCTTAGACACCAAAATTCTGCTCGAAGAATATTGGACTTCTCATGTCCAATACTTCAGTCGCGTCTGGAGATACTTTCTCCACAAATGTCAGAACCACTCCTATAACTGTCCAATTCTTTCCCCAGTGTTCTATCACAACCAAAATCTTTGGATCCAGTCTCCCCAATAAAGATCTGATAATTGGGTGGGATATTATGACTCAAATCGCTCAACTTGAATCATCCCGGAAAAGGTCTTAAGTATAAAGATCAACTCTCGAGTTCGTCAATATTCAAAGACTCTTTTCCATTCACATGAGTCTATTAGATCCAATCATGCAAAAGTTGCTTGGTCATGCTCGGAATCTCATGCTTTGAGTTCGCTCAAAAATGTTCTCATCCCTTATGGGAAAATCCATAATTTTTTGTTCGCCTTCCGTTCAAAAAGAATGAAGACATAAATCCAACCAAGGCGATTCACTCAGGAATGAATCCGGAACATTTAATTTTGGCACAAAGGGAATGCTCAGAACTTCTCCAGCAAGGACTTATTGAACTTTCTAATTCTCAATGGGCTTGTGAAGCCTTTTATGTCAATAAGCGTGCCGAGCAAACCGGGGAAAATGAGACCGGTGATCAACTATCAACCTCTCAACCTTTTTCTCCAAGATGATAAGTTCCCTTTACCTTCAAGAGATTCTCTCTTTGCTGGCCTAACCAAAGCCCATATCTATTCCAAGTTTGACCTCAAAGCCGGATTTTGGCAATTGGGCATTCATCCCGATGACGGACCCAAAACAGGGTTACGTATCCCAAACCAGCACTTCCAAAGTGGAAAGTCCTTCCTTTTGGTTTAAAAGTTGCCCCATCCCTCTTCCAAAAGGCCATGTGCCGAATTTTCCAGCCAATCCTGTCAAGTGCTGCAGTCTATATTGATGATATTCTGCTCTACAGTCTTGATGAGCAGTCGCACTGCCAACTCCTTGAACAATTTGCAGAAATTGTCAGGAAGCATGGCATTATGCTTTCTCAAAGGAAAATGAATATTGCCCAGACGTAAATTGAATTTCTTGGTATGCACCTCAATAAAGGTACGTACTACCCAGGGGCCACACATTGCACAGAATTATTGAAGTTTCTGAAGAAAACCTTTCCAAAAAGGAAGTTCAGCAATTTCTTGGGATAATTAATTATCTCGGGGATTTTGTTCCAAACATCGCAAAACCGCCGATCCCACTCCGAGTCAATGTTGAAGAAGAATCCCCCATCTTGGGGAAAGACCCAAACCAAAGCCGTTGCTGAGCTTAAGGAGATTATGCAAAATCTCCCACCTCTACAAATACCATCAACAGGAAAAAGAATCCTTCAGACTGACGCTAGTGATGAATACTGGGCAGCAGTTCTGTTCGAAGAAATTGATGGTAAGAGGCACCTCTGTGCTTATAAAAGTGAAAAATTCTCTCAAGCTGAAATGCATTACCATTCCACTTTCAAAGAGATCTTAGCGAGCCAAAAACGGAATCAAAAAATTTGAGTTCCATCTCATTGGTCACCATTTTCTAGTAGAACTAGATATGGCATCTTTTCCACAAATGACCAAATTCAAGCGAAGCAAATCCCGAATTCCCGGTTGCTTCGATGGGCTGAATGGTTTTCAAAATACTCTTTCGAGACCAAACACATTCCTCGGAAGGAAGAATGTACTTGCGACTTCTTGTCAAGGCCAAAAGCACCCGCAGAAATCAACATGTACATCAAGAGACCCGCCTTCCATATGCTCAATTATGAAAAGAAATACAAGATCGAGAAGATCAAAGATCCGCCCACTGGAAATATCCCCGGGAAATCATTGAAGAAATCCAGCACGACCGTCTCGGTGAAAACATCGATAGTCTCATGTGGCAATGCCATACCGAACTATTCCGATTCAACGGAGGTTCCATTCTCTATCCTTTTGGTTTGAATGCAGATTATCCATTTATTCATCCTCTTACCCGGAAGGAAGATGATTTTCCGATCAACTCAAAAGTTATTATGGTACTTAACCAACAAGTACCTAATAGCTATGAAGATTCCAACCAGAAGATTCATTGCCAACCTAACCAGGATTTTCATGCTCGGTAAAGGTAATGTTGAAAGGGAAAGTGACAGAAATCTTTTAGACTTTCTCAACTGGTTTTATCCTCCAACTCATTGGAAACATCTTTTAGAGAAAGAACTAAGAACCGCGACACCAAACCCTGAAGTCCATACCATTTTGTTTTTAAAACGTCCATGGCACTTTTTTAGAAACAATGGTAGCATTATTAATGAACCATAGGAAATAGGAACCACATCCTATAAACCATATCTGAACAACAGAGAAGCCTGAATTCACAGATCGTATCCAGGCTCTGTCAGATATTCTGAACATCACTACCGAGAGCTTCAAAGAATTCTTTGCCAAGAAAACAAAACTGTCCCTCAAGAAATATGGAATTACAATGCCCCCGCCACTTGGGATCATTATGAACTCGCACCAGAAGCCAAGGAAGAACTCAATGATTTCGGACAAAAGCGTCATCCCGGGAGCATGAAATGACAGATGCAGATGACATTGTCCAATCCACTCAAGACCCCTATGCTAGATGGGGAGGTCCTCTGTCCCAGGACCCCGATGCTCCAGGATCCTCGTCCTCATCTCAAAACATGAATGTATCCTTCTACAAGGATCCAGTCAACTGGCCTCAGCCAAGCATCCCTGATGCTGACGACAACACCGATTGGACACAAGAAGAAGCCTCACATTGGGCACATGAAGCATCCTCGTCAAGACAAATTCTCTCACCTACAGATCTTGAAGCTCTTGAACAAAAGTACGAAGAACACCTCTTTGCATCAAATTACAGCTCAGATGACTCCCACAACATCTACAATGCCCGTAACGGACGAGACCGCTGAAAATGCCGTTGTCCGTACAAAGTCACTGTAGCAAAGTTACTGTTCACTAGGCTAGGGAAAGTACTGTAGCAAGTTCTTCGTTCACGCATGCACTGTTCATAGTGTGCGAATAATTCCCTCCCGGAAATCTCGCCCGAAGCCTTTGTTCGTTCTGGACTCGTTAGTTGGTCTTTGTCCGTTTGTGTCTCCCATTTGCCTATATAAGGCAAGGAGTCTGTATTGTGGAGGGCAGAGTCCCTTGAATGGAGTGAGTGTTTTTAGTTAAAAACCTCTCATGGCTTTCTAAACTCCTCTCTTCTTCTCTCGCCTGGTAGGATCCTCTAAGAAATGCAGCTCGAGTATGTTAGAAATGTTTCCATCTGGCATCTCCGAGTGTCTCTAGGCTCGAACTAAAGGACCGAGTGGTTTTCTGCTAGAAGGCTGTCCCCGAAGGGCTTGAACGGGAGTGTTCGCCCACTGTGGGATGCATACCTGCAGAAAATTCACTTCGTCTTCCCTGGTTCTAAGTCTAGGTCCCCTCAAAAGAAATTACTCTCAACAAACTTAGGGTTCCTTTCATTTCGCGGAAAATGACTTTCGGAAAAACATTTTTAGGATTTTCCGACATTTGTTTCACCGAAAATGAACTAGTCAAGAAAAATGTTTTCCATCATTGGAAAAAACAACCTTTAAAAGTGAGGAAAACATTTTCCATACCTTCTTCCATCTTTCTTCTTTTTACAAATACATCTTCATTTTATTTTTATGCTTTATTTTTCTTATTTTTCTTTTTTTTAAATCGAGTTTTTAATTTTTTTTTTTTCCTTTTCTTTCTTTCCTTTTCTATCTTCTTCTTTGGTGGCGGCCAGTGATCCGGCCATGGTGGCGACCAGCGTCCAACCACGGCAATGTTCAACGACTGGCCGCAAGCCAGCTCGAGAGGCCAGCGAGGCTCCGCCTAGCCCGATCTGGTGAAACCAAGCTCGGGCCTCGTTAGATCGGGCGAGGCGAAGATCTCGCCAGCCTGGGGCAGAGCTCGTGGCTCGCCAGATCCGGCTAGCTGGGCGAGGCTCGGTTCTCACTAGAGCTCGCCAGAGGTTTGCCGAGACTTTGGCAAGTCGCAAGCTCGCCGAATCTAGTGGCAAAGCTCGGGAGCCCGAGCTCCACCGCTAGATTTGAGCTCGTGGCTCGCTAAAGCCAAGTGAAACTCTAGCGAGCTCGAGCAAGATCGACCGAGCCTTGAGCTCGCCAGATCTGGGGACCGGTTCTTGGTCGGCCGCCGGGCAACCTGCCATCGTCATGGAGGCGAAAATGGAGGAAGAAGGAAAGGAAGGAAAAGAAAAGAAAAAAATTTAAAAATTTAAAAAAATAAAATTTTGATTTTTTTTATACGAATAATTAAAATTTTCATTTAAAAAATAAAAAATAAAACTAATTTTTTGGTCAACTAAAAATATTAAAATTCAATTTTTGATAAATTTCCCCAAACAATTAAATTAGCTAACGAACGGTGGAAAATATTTTCCACTAAAAGTTTAGGTTTCGGCCGAACACCGGAAAATAAAGTCATTTTCCTGGAAAATGACTTTCAGGAAAATATTTTCCAAAAATATGATATTTTCCGCGAAACGAACGGACCCAATTTATCATAATTTTTAATAAAATTGTAAAAGATTCTTTTTCATGTGAGCGTATCATTTTATTTAATTTTGTCTATGGTCATTCATCTTTCATCTCAATAAAAACCAATGTACACATCAATCATCATACTATCATCATCTGATACAATATAGGAAATAAGTATTTCCTATAAATGGGAAAGATTTCGATACTATTATCAAAATGTCTCAGAAATAATTAAGATATACAATCGTCTAATTGTGACGACATGTAACAAAATCTCAACAAATATCTTAAAAATACTGCCAGCTAAGAGTTTTTGAATGAAAATTTGAGAGAGAGAGAGACAAACAGACAGATAGAGACAAAGAGAGAAATTAAATAGATAAATTCAATTGCGTCGCATATACCATACATTCGACCCTCAAATCAAACAAATGGTAGTATCGTCACTTAACATCGAAGAGAGAAAGAGAGATGGTGCACATGCGACACAGATAGATAAGATCAGAGTAATAGCACGAGGCTAATACTACAACTACTTCCAACATCGTCCGATCAACCCATGGGTTGCCATCGCCCCCTAGTCTTAAGACCTGCCAAACTACAATCATACGCTGTAGCCCCGCCCCGCCCATCCCACATCCCACAAAGTGATGGAGGGAAGAAAAAAAAAAACAGCACGGCGTGCAATTATGTCAGCGGCTCCCACTTAGACACACTAAACAGTTCATCGACTCCTCCTTAAGGGAAGAGACAAAAAAGAGAAGAAGAATAAGGAGGGACAAAAAAAAAAAAAAGAGCGTCCCCCTCCAAAGGGCTACGACGCCGTTTACGTCCTGGACTTGTCTTCCTTCCTTCCTTCACATTTTCCTCCTTTCTCCGCTCCTTCCGCGAAGGCGACAAGCGCGCGCGCGCCTCACTTGTCGCGGGAACACAGCGACGCGAAAGTCAACCTACCACCACATTAAACACGCGCGTCTTTCGATTTAGTAGACCTCTGACGATTATTAATGACCGAACGACCGCACGCGGCTCCTCAAAAGAAAACGATGTCGCGCACGCGAAAGGAATTTGCCCGAGCAGCCACGACCGATTCGGAACGACTCGGACGAGGCGGGGGAGCCGACGGGACCGAGGGGCCTTTTTGATTCTTCCCAGAAAAGCCGAACGACGACGGTCTGGTCCGAATATCGGCTCGCGTTTTTCATGGGCGGGGTTTCGATGTTGGGATTCGGAGGACGGACCATCCTTCTCGACTTTTTGCCTTTAGGAATCTCTCGTACTTTTATTTTTCATCTGTTTGTACGACCGTTTGTACGACCGCTCACATGATTTCCCAATTGCCGTAAGTAGGACCCACCAAGAAAATTGACTCGTGTGGAAAAATGTACTTGGTTACTTTCGATGGCATCCTTAAATTATGCTGACCCAATTCAAGTTTCTCGATTCTTTTTTGGCTAGCAAACAAAAATTTGGGCTTGGCCACCGCCCTAAAACCTAAGTAGATATTTCAAGAATACCCATCTCGACCAGTGCATAAGACTTCTAAAATCTTCTCTCCCATATCTAGAAGTACCTAATAGTTTTACTCCTTCTAGCTACAAGCCTACAACGCCAACTGCTCCCTCCGTTGCTAGGTCCACTAGTGACCAAAAATAATTGGCGGGTTTAATTATAGCTCAGATACGTAACCCCCATATTCTTAATTTTTTTCTCTCCTCAAATTAAATTCGAGATACTTCTATTATATGTTTAGAGCTTTTTTGTCAAACGTCGTCCGGGTGATGAAAATTGAAATTGAAAACTCATTCGGTAAATTACTAGCGAGGACTGCATTGCGGATCCAATTGTTTCCAATTTTTTATTATTTTTTTTAAATTTCCTTATAATATAACTGCAGAGTAGAGTTGGAAAAAAGGACGAAATGCCGGATGTCGAAGATCTCGACCGTCTACCGATTCCACCGGACAAGACAAATTGAAAGGATAGAAAGAACAAACAATTGTAAAAATTGCCAGGTTTTCGTAAATTCTATTTTTATTTTTTTAACGAGTCAATGTAAACGATATTTATATTTTCTTTATACCATGTGAACATTAACTAGGAAAAAGTAAAAGAGAAGCATCATGAATTAAAAAGGAAAAAAAATGAAAGTTGAGAGGGGTGGTGGGGGCGCGGACGGCGTTACCTCTCCTTACGTTTCTCCAGGAGTCTCTCCAGCGACTTCCTGAAGTCAACCCTCGCAATGGACGCCAACCCCGACGTCCCCGACGCTAACCCCGACGTCGCCGCCCCCAACCCCAACGTCGCCGCCAACTCCGACGTCCCCCACGCCAACCCCGACGTCACCGCCAACCCCAACGTCCCCGATGCCAACCCCGACGTCGCTGTAAGAGTTTTCCTAATTTGTGGACTAAATTAATTGACATTGTTATTGTTATTTATTGTTTAATATTTACCGTTTTACGGGGTTTGGTCTAAGGTGAGATAGAATGTTTCTTAATCAGTCTAATATGGGGCTGGCTAGTGTGGGCCGAGTTGAGTCTGGCCCATAATGAGGGGGATTAGCTGGAAACTCTATAAATAGTGCTCAATCTCTCCTCTAACCCTAATCTCACATATCCTCACATAATGGACGTTATTCTAACGTCAATTATGAGGGGCCGTCTCATTGAGCTAGTGATTCGGAGGGTAATAGAGGAGAATGATTTGATGCGTGAATAAACTCCTTGAGTGTGGGCAATCCCTTTCCGATTCCGCTTTTGAGAACGAGATTCTAAAACAGGTGCTTTAATCTTCTACTCTTGGATGTGTGTTCTTGTTCTAGTTATGGAGATCTTGGGGTCACGCAATTTGCGTCCAACAGTCGCCGCCAACCTCGACGTCCCCGACGTCGCCGCGGCCAACCCCGACCTTGCCGCCGCGAATGCCGACGTCCCTGCCATCCTCGAGTTCAACAAATCTCTCGGCGGCATTTTTGCCAACCGGGCATCTGCCGCGGACCTGAACCGCATCACGAAGAAAAAACTCCGAGAAATGCTGGCTGACATGCACTACGCCATCTTTGTCCTGCGCGTCCTCTTTCGTTTCTTCAAGAAAAGAAAAGAGAAGAAATCGCCTACGGGAATCAACGTGGCCGTGGTTCTCAGACAACTTCGGATCGAAAAAGCCAACATCGTGGAGAAAATCCGAATTCTGGTGTCCAACGAGGACGAGCCCGCCAAGGAATTTCGTAAGTCGCTCAAACAATTGCTGCTGCACGGCGTGACCTATAGTGGAGGCTCAACTGATTCCACAATGCCTGCCTACATTGCTGTTCAGTCTAATATCTCATCATTATGGCAGGAGGTTAGAATTGATCCTTATGTTCTCTATGTGTTAATTTTTTATTTATTTGTATAGTTAGCATTTTGTCAAGGATTCTGACCAATGGATGTGGAGGAGGATTCGTTAGACTAGTAGAACATATAACAGTAATCAAATTACAGCAAAGAATTTGAATTGCTCTACCGCATAATTCTATTGTTAGCATGGACGGTTGTAATATTCTGAACCATGTTAATTTTTTTTTTTTTTTTTTTTTTCATTGTCAGCATTTCCATGACATAAAGTTGCTGATTCTCCTATATACTCGAAGGATTCTTGTAAGTTAGATGGGGATCCATCAAAGGGATCTGTACTGATGATGAAAGACAAGAAAACAGATTCTTGGTATATAGCTAAGCACCTGCTCTATGAATGTCAAGCTAAGATTAAGTTCAGAAAAAATGCTACAAGTAGAGAATTCAGCCAGCTTGATGTTTCCTCCATGTCCGATAAGGAAGTGGTTGCCGTGATAGCAAAATATGGCATTACCGCTCCATACACCAAAAATCCTCTCTCGGATCCCCGTACTTTTTGTGTGAAGTCCTAGAGAGGCTGTACCCATCTCGTGATCTCCATGAGTAAGTACCACCATTAATTTCCTTTCTCAAAAGTGTTTCTTTGAGATTTTTAGTAGTTTTTCCCTTTCTTAAAAGTGTTTCTTTGAGATTGTTAGTAGTTTTTCCCTCAATCTTTGTAGGTGGTATAGGCGACTTGCAGGTGCAACATTCTGTATGAAATACTATGCTCTTGATAACATACCATTCACAATTTGTCACGTTGGGAAGGCTTCCACAGCAGAAAAGGTTGTGCATTATCTTCATGTAAGATTTCATTGTCTTTTAGTTCTAATGCTTTTCACATGTGTAGATTTCTAATAGAAGGAAGCATGTGGAACTCGAAAAGTTCGATATCGCCGAGATTCTCCATTTTTTTGATTCAGAAGATAAATCCCATACGCACTTTTCTGAAGTCGCGGATTTGGAATTGGTTATGATCCCAAGGGGCCAAACTGCTACAAATACTCAGCTTAGTACAGCAGTTTCTTGGGTTAGCTTGAATAATCTTTTGCACTTGACTTTTCTTCCCCTATCTTTTCACTCGAGTTTCACAAATTTCAATGTTTATTTTTTAGGGAATTGTTAGCAATGAGATTCTTGCCTACTTCATTGGGAAAACATATCAGTTTCTAAATTCCCTTAAAATGGACAAGAATAACTTGCAGATGAGGCAGCGTCTTAAGAACGAATTGGCATCCAATACAGCAAATTGTTGGGTTGCTGAAATTAAGAATTCCTATGGCTGGTTTGAACATGCAGATATTTCAGAATTGTCGACTAATGATTTAGAAAAACTTGTGGAAAGAGTTATTGCCTTCTTCCAAGTACATTTCCAACTTTTCCAAAAAAAAAAAAGAAAGAAAGAAAGAAAGAAAGAAAGAAAGAAATGTACTTGGAAGAAGGCAACTAACTCTTTCCACAACTTTTTCTAAATCATTAGCCGACAATTCTGAAATATCTGCATGTTCAAACCAGCCATAGGAATTCTTAATTTCAGCAACCCAACAATTTGCTGTATTGGATGCCAATTCGTTCTTAAGACGCTGCCTCATCCGCAAGTTATTCTTGTCCATGTTAAGGGAATTTAGAAACTGATATGTTTTCCCAATGAAGTAGGCAAGAATCTCATTGCTAGCAATTCCCTAAAAAATAAACATTGAAATTTGTGAAACTCAAGAGTAAAAAAGATAGGGGAAGAAAAGTCAAGAGCAAAAGATTATTCAAGCTAACCCGAGAAACTGCTGCACCAAGCTGAGTATTTGTAGCAGTTTGGCCCCTTGGGATCATAACCAATTCCAAATCTGCGACTTCAGAAAAGTGCGTATGGGATTTATCTTCTGAATCAAAAAAATGGAGAATCTCGGCGATACCGAACCTTTCGAGTTCCACAAGATTCCTTCTATTAGAAATCTAAACATGTGAAAAGCATTAGAACTAAAAAGACAATGAAATCTTACATGAAGATAACGCATGTCGTGACCAATTTTTTCGGGTGAGAACCACCTAAGGTTTGGCTAATGGATTGTTAAGCCTATACTTAACTCGGGCTCTCCCAAGCCCATACCAATTCGCGACTTTAGGTTTGAATTCTTAACATGCAAATAATTTTCAATTGGGAGTCGCCACTAATCTATTTTTGGTGGGTCGATTAGAAACCCAAGTAAAGTAATGGGAGATTTACTTTACTTCTGCGAACCAGAGATTCTAGATACGGGGACTTGGTTACGCTAGATTCCTCTACCGCCCTTTTGGTACCATTCTTTTATTTTGAAAAAGTGTTTAGCAGGCAGCTTGAATTGATTTTAATTTATCTCCCTAACATATGAGGTGATCATGCGGGTGCGCAATCCACCAATTTAACACCCAATAAAACAATGAATAAGGTTAAGGGACTTATCTTGTAACAACGAAAGCATCTGCATCGTTAGATTAAAATCCACATCAACAATCCTAGATATGATTTCTAATTAACACGCAATTTCTCTTTTTTTCTTTTCACTTGAGCTTAATCTATATGCAATGTATGCTAATAATCTAATATGGCATGGCAACATGACCTAAATTAAATGACATGGACAAAGTAGATCCTAAAGTAATGCAGTAATTTAAATAGCAACTTAAATGACCTAATATGCAAATTTTAATTAAATGGCCCTAGAATGCAAATTACTTAACATGCACCTAATGTTTTTTTGGATTTTTTTTACCTGAAATTTTTAATTAACAAAAGCCCTAATTAAACTACCCTAAAAATGTGATTCTAAAAAAGAGTCTAATTTACTAGCCTAAATGCTTTATTTACTAAATCTATATTTCTAATTCTACATGTTATCCTAAAAAGGTGGAAATAATTTATCCTAAGATATTTGAATGAAGTTCCTAACTAAATTAAGATTCTATCCTATTTAAACTAGGAATTAGGTCATCCTAATTTAAATTAAGACATTATTTTAATTTAGTAATTTCTAGCTTAAGATGCAATCTATCTAAAAATTGATCTAAGCTTAAAATTAAACATGCAATTCTATTCTAAAATTCATGATGATTTTTGTTTGCTTTTCACTTTTTTAATTAAAATTTAACATGCAATTCAACTAGCATCCTAAGTGAATTTTGTTTTCTTTTTTGTTTTTTTGTTTTTATAATCTAAAATAAAATCCATAATCTAAGTATGCAAGGCAACAAACCTAATCTTAATTTAAGACTTTTTTTTTCGAGTTTTTTAATCTTGAAATTAACAATTCCTAAACATGCAACCTAAACCAGTTAATTTGATTTTTTTTTTTTTTTTATTGTTAAAAAAAGAAATTTCTATCCTAAACAGGCAAACCCTAAAACTACATTTTTTTGATTTTTGATTTTTTAAGGAAAATTAGTTCAAACAACTCCAGCAAATCAAGCAAAATTGATTCCCTAAATTGACGAACCGTATCTCGCGCATGAGATCGGGTTGGCCAATTGCGAAAAAAAAATCACAAATCGGATCTCGGGCGGGAGATCGGATTGGCAATTTTTTTAAGTAACTACGAGTCGGATTTCGGGCGCGAAAATCGGACCTGGCAATTACTAATTTCAAGCAATTTCATATCGCGGAATTTCAATTTAACATTAAAGGTTACAATTATACCTAAGATAACAAATAATATGCAATATTAGTAACAATAAATATAACATAAAAGGATAAAAATAAAGATAAAGACAAAAATAAAATCAAGTAAAAACAAAATTTACCTAATTTTTCTTTGTGCTTTTTTTTTTGCTTTTTGTTTTTTTTTTTCTTTTTTCGAAAAAAAAAAAAAAAGAAAGGGGGCGCGGGCGGCTAGGGCTTCGGTGGCTGGGGACGGCGCGACGGCGGCGCGGCACCGGGGAGGCAGGGGCGTCACGGCGAGGCTCGAGGCGATGACGGTGAGACGGGGCATCGTGGGCCGAGGGCGTCGGGGCAGTAGGGGCGTCGCGGCTCGAGATTTGGGCGCGCGGGGGCATCGGGTCGATGGCACGGCGGCTCGGCGACAAGGGTGCGTGCGAAGACGGCTCGGCATCGGCGGATCGAGCCGGAGGCGCACGGGGACGCAAGGGGCGTCGCGGTGAGGCTGTCGGGGCGGCAGGAACGTCGTGGAGAGGGCCTCGGGGCGGCCCGGATCTGGGCACGGTCGCGGCGGCGTCGGGGGGGTCTCGACGAGGCCGATTCGGGACGCCGGGGGCGGAGCAGGGGCGTCGCGGCAGCAAATCTGGGTAGTGGGCAAGGTCGAGGGCCTCAGGCAGCCTCGGCGAGGAGCTCTGACGTCTGGGCGGTGCGAATGGGGACCGAGTCTCCTGGGTTGATCGCACAAGCTGTGGAGGAGTGAGACAGTGGCGCGGGGGCTCGAGGACGGAGCGGGGGCTCGCGGCAGGGGCGCGACAACGATGGCGGTGTGGCGCGGCCTTTGGGCGTCGGGGCTCGGCTGCCAGCATGGGTGCGCCGGTGCAGTCGAGCAAGAGGGAGCGCTGGGGAGGAAGACGAACAGTCTTCCTCATCTCTTTTTACTTTTTTTCTCTCACTCGCTCACTTTTCACTTTTTACTTTTTTGCTTCTTCTTTTTTTTTTTTGAAAAGGAGACCCCCTTCCCTCGACCGTATGCACCCCCCTTTTATACTCCCAAAAATTGTATCTTTGTGGTATATTTTATTGCCGATTTTGCTCGCATAAAATTTCATCGGATATATTATTTCACCCCGCGCAATAGTTTTCGTATATTCGATCAAAAAATTCCCCTTTTTGCGCAAAAAACACATCCGAGTGCATATTACCTAAATCTATAAAAATCTTAATAAAATAAAACAAAATATAACAAAATGGAAAAAATCAAATCTACCTATGCCATGCATTTTTTATTTTTTTATTTTTTAGCAAAAATCAACCCCAAAAATTTAGGTGTCAACAGCTGCCCCTCTTTGAAGGTGAGCTCGCAGAGGTTGCTTTCAAAAACAAATTGAGACCTAAATTTTGGTCATGCTTATGCAATAACTGATTTTTTGTTGGAAATTGGATTCCATTTTTTAAATGCAATTCATATAATGCATGCAAATGCTAATGCAAATGAACCTACCTAGAATAACTTACCTTCGAAGAGGATGAAGTAGTCCGAGGTAGAGGATGTTACATGTCCAAGACCCGTACCATTCTACGGTTGCCCAGAATAGTAACACGGCTTTGTGAAGATTCCGCCTTCCTGGGACCCGTACCACTCTACGGTCGCCCAGTATGGCGGAAGAGAATTGCTTTCCTAGGATCCGTTCTATGTTACGGTCACCTGTTAGAGCAATAAGTGTTGTCAAGGACCCGTTCTATGCTACGGTCACCTTGACGAAGAAATTTATTTTTCAGGATCCGTTCTATGCTACGGTTACCTGAATGGAAAAATTGATTTTCCAGGATCCGTTCGATGCTACAGTCACCTATTAAAGCAATGAATGCTGTCTAGGACCTGTTCTATGCTACGGTCACCTAGACTGAGGTTTTGCTTGGCTAGGACCCGAACCATTCTTTAGTCGTCCAGTCCTGCGACAGAAATCATCTTACCAGGACCCGAACCATTCTTTGGTAGCCTTAATCAGATTGAATCTGGAGAAAAATCTTTGGGGGACAGCTCAATTGAGTGTCAAATATACTTAAAAGGGAATACCTACACAGTGACAAATATTCCAGATATGGATAAAGATATACTTACTTGGTAAATCTAATCTTCAGGGATACGTCTCCTGCAAAACATGGTTATAGGAGAGGCAACATGCGTTTGCAATCATAAACACGCATCAATTTAATGGATGTTCATGATAATTTCCATCAATCTTGCATCATCTAATTTCCATTCCGAACACATGAGTGTCATGAATGTGTCAAATGAGGGATCCTTTGGTCTGAAAGGACTTTTCTCTCATCCTCCTTAAAATCGCTATTTTATCCTGACCTTTGATGCAGGATTCTATCAATCACTCTATCTCACCCCTATCATGCCAAACAAGGGTCCAAGCAATCTCACAAGTGGTACGACTTCACCAATCTGAGAGGTCTTTAAGAGGGACCATAATGCAGGCTTGGTCAATGGCTCAACGAATGGGACTCTTTGAGTCAAGCTTATTTGAAAAATATTCTACAATCATCTTGGGGTTTACAAGTCAAGAAACATAAGAAATGAGGCAGAAATTATCTTACTCACACTCCTTCGAGCGATGCCTTCGAACATATGAACCTTTACGTTAATTTAAGTGCCCTAATCTGAAGAGACTTTGTAAGGGACATAACATAGGCTTGGTTCATGGGTTAAGAAATAAAAGGATGATTAGGCTCAAAAAGTGTTTAGAGGGTAAAGTTAGTGATCATCTTGACACTTCCACTGATTTTCTTCCTCAATGTCGAATATTTTCTTTTGCACTCATTGATTGCAACAGCATTTGAGCTTTTTTCTTTTCTTTTTTTGTACCGCCTTGTTCAGGGTATGACTAACCATATCAGGCGTTTTTCCTCTTCTTTTTTATTTTCTTTGGGCATCGGCCTTGCTTTTACCAGGCACACTGCTTTTTTATGCCCCATTTTTGCACTTTTTTTTCTTTGATCAAAATCTTCATTTTTTGTGGGCATACTAGTTCATGCCACTTGAATTTGTCTTGCCCCAATGTGGGGGATGATCACCAACTGGGTTTAATATGAAATGAATTCATAAGCTCAAGTGGGCTATGCAATGGATAGAAGTGTATAGGATAGAGAAATGACCGCTCTTCATCATCTTAAGGCATTTCAATTATCATACAAGTTACAATGCGAAAGCAATACCCGAAGATTGATGCAAGTGTAAGTAAGAAAATTCCTACCATTAATTTCAAACTTGTCCCAATGTGGGATGATCCTTGACAGGGGTAATTTGAAAGTTTTTCATGTGTATGGGCTCAAAGGGCTAAATAATGGATAAACCTGTAGTGTTTTGGGTAAAGGAAGAAACTGCCCCTCATCACCTCGGATGATGTACCCTTTGCGAGACCACCCTTTTCCTTGCGGGCACGGAATTTTTCACACAACTCACTGGGGATTAGTGTATGAAATAGTGTATGGAATAAGGCTTGCCTTTCATCATTCCAAGATATCCCATTTGACACACTCAATTCATCTCACACAATTCATAATGGAGAACATGCAAAATTTGCAACAAATTTGAATTTGCAACTTATTGAGGCAATTTATTCATCATAAAAGCACTTACAATTCAAAACATGACACAGCAAATTCAATCATGGATAATACTTCTTAACAGCATCAGAATTAACCGGAGTGGAAAACTGACGACCATCCATTTCAGCCAGAATAAAAGCACCTCCTGGAAGTACCTTCTTCACTACATATGGACCGCTGTAATTTAGGGCAAACTTTCCCTCGGGATCTGGAAAAATTGGCAACAGCTTCCTTAGAACAAGATCATTTACCTCGAAGTGTCTCGGTCATACCTTTCGGTTGAAGGACCTAGCCACTCTCTGCTGATAAGTCTGGCTATGGCAGAGAGCCTTCAGTCTCTTCTCATCAATCAAGTTCAACTGTTCATGTCTTTGTTGCATCCATTCAGCCTCAGATAACTCTGCTTGGGATAGAACTCTTAGGGACGGAATCTCCACCTCCACGGATAAAACAGCCTCCATGCCATACACCAAAGCAAAAGGAATTGCCCCAGTAGAAGTGCGGATAGACGTTCGGTATGCCATCAATGCGAAAGGTAACCTCTCATGTCAATCTCGATAATTCTCGGCTGTCTTGGCCAAGATCTTCTTAATGTTCTTATTGACAACCTCCACAGCCCCATTCATTTGAGGGCGGTAAGGGGACGAATTCAGATGTTTAATCTTAAACTCGTTGAATAGCTCATCAACGATTTTGTTGTTCAGATTTGTCCCGTTATCGGTAATGATTGATTCGGGGACGCCATAGCGAGCAATTATGTCACGTTTGATAAATTTTGCAACATTGCATGCAGTGACATTTGCAAATGATGTAGCTTCAATCCACTTGGAGAAATAGTCTATCGCCACCAAAATGAACCGATGCCCATTTGAAGCCTTGGGATTTATCGGGCCAATCACATCAATGCCCCACATCGAGAAAGGCCATGGCTCAGAAAACTGATGCAGCTCAGTTGGATGAACGTTTATCTTATCACCGTGGATCTGACAACGGTGACAACTTCGTACGTGTTTGATGCAATCACTTTCTAGTGTGAGCCAGTAATAGCCTAATCTCATAATCTTTTTAGCCAACATGTGCCCGTTCATATGAGGGCCACATATTCCTTCATGCACTTCTTGCATAATTTGAGTAGCTTCGGCTGCATCCACACACCGCAATAAGCCCGAATCATGAGACCTCTTGTACAAATTTTCGCCACTGACGAAGAATTTTGAGGCCATCTTCGTGATGTATTTCCTTTCAGCTTGAGTGCTTCCTTCAAGAAATTCTTGTTTTTTTAATGTAGTTCATGATGTTGTAATACCATGGCTTTCCTTCAGATTCTTCTGTTATGATCATGCAATAAGCTAGCCTCGGCAAAACTTCTATTTTCAATGGCTCGACTTCCAACCCGTTGGTGACTTGCAACATAGAAGACAAAGTTGCGAGTGCATCCGCAAATTGATTATGACACCTTGGCAAGTATTCAAACGAAATTTCCTTGAAATCATTTACTAGGTCTTCTAAATACTTGTGGTATGGGAGCAATTTGGGGTTCTTGGTTTCCCATTCTCCTACGGTCTGTAGTATGATCAGTGCAGAATCCCCGAATATTTTCAATTTGGTCACACCCATCTCGATTGCAGCTTGGAGTCCGAGGATGCAAGCTTCATACTCAGCTACATTATTAGTGCATGGGAACACCAACTTCGCAGCTACTGGATGGTGTTGTCCGTCTGGGGATATCAGGACCGCCCCAGTACCAGAGCCGGACAAGTTCACGGCTCCATCAAAGAATATTGTCCATGAGCCTTCATCTACACTCAAAACACGGTCATCTGGGAAGCCGTCATCATTACTTGAGACTCCTGGATTCTCAGCCAAGATATCAGCGATCACTTGACCTTTAACCGACTTTTGCGGCATGAAGCGCACATCAAATTCGAGATTAAAATTTGCCACTTAGCCAACTTACCCACCAAAGCTGGCCAATCAAGCAAATACTTGATAGGATTATTCTCAGTTACGAGGAACGTCTGGTAGTGCAATGTGTACTGCCGCAATCTATGCAACACCCACACTAATACAGCACAAGTTTTCTCAACATCAGAATATTTCAGCTCTGATACAGTGAATTTCTTGCTCAAGTAATAAATGGCCCGTTCTCTTCTGTCAACAGGACTTTCTTGAGCCAACATTGCACCCAATGACTCACTATGGATAGTGAGATAGAGAATCAAAGGATGCCCCGGTGAGGGTGGGATAAGAACTGTTGGATTCATCAAATACTGCTTCAGCTTGTCGAATGCTTCACGACACTCACCATCCCAGTTGACTCGCGCGTTCTTCTTTAGGAGCTTGAAGAATGGCTTGGCAGTTTCAGACAGTTGGGAAATGAATCGGGCAATGTAATTTAATCTCCCCAAAAGGCTTCAGACTTCTTTGACCGTCGATGGAGGCTGTAACTCACATATGGCCTTAACTTTAGATGGGTCAATCTCAATTCCTTTACTGCTCACAATGAATCCGAGTAATTTACCGGATGTTGCTCCAAACACGCACTTAACGGGGTTTAATCGAAACTTGAATTCACGAAGATGATCAAACAACTTCTTCAGGGTTTCAACATGGCTTCTTCCAGGTCGGGTCTTCGCAATCATATCGTCGACACAAACCTCGATCTCTTGATGCATCATATCATGAAACAATGCTACCATGGCTCGCTGGTAAGTTGCCCCTGCATTCTTGAGTCCAAAAGGCATGACCTTATAATGGAAGGTCCCCCACGGGGTAATAAATGCAATCTTCTCCTTATCTTCTTCCTTCATCCTTATCTGATTGTATCCGGAGAAACCATCCATGAACGAGAATAACTCAAATCCAGCGGTTCTATCCACAAGGACGTCTATGTGGGGTAGCGGGAAATCATCCTTCGGGCTGGCCTTATTCAAGTCCCGATAGTCGACACGACTCGAACTCGACCATCTTTCTTCATTGCGGCACAATGTTAGCTACCCATTCAAGATATTGTGAGACTTCAATAAATCCCACTTTCAAAAGCTTCATCACCTCTTCCTCAATCTTCTTTGAGAGCTCAGGTTTGGTCCTCCATAGCCTCTGCTTTTTAGGTGGCACGTCCGGATTAGTAGGCAAAGCATGCTCCATGATTGCTGGGTCTAAACCGGGCATGTCAGCATAGGTCCACGCGAAGACATCCTGATATTCTTTTAGTAGCTGGATTAGGCGCTCGGCCTCGTCTTTTGGGAGATTTGCCCCAATTTTGACCTCCTTGGCTTCTTCAATGTCACTTAAATTGATAGTGACAGTTTGCTCGGATGTAAGAGTCTTGGCTTTTTCATGCTGCTCCCAGCTACGCTGCACTTCAATGGAGTCTTCAATTGTGTTTCCGAGGTCTTCGTTATTAGCGCTTGCGGCATTGGATTGGTCCATTTCTATGCCTTTGCATGTTATAAGATTATCCCCTGAAATAGGAAGTTGATAAATTAGAAAAACAAACAGAGTAATCTGTATTTTTTGAAAGACTTTTTGAAAGACTTTTGAAAAGGATTTTTTTTTTTTTTTTATAAACATTTTGACACGAGGAAGCATGATAAAGCCCAGGCCTCAGAATTCTCCTTTGGATTTTTCTCTCTTTTTTTTTTATCGGCTGAATATCATCACCGGGCTGGTTTGGTGTACCTCATCATGCCCTCAAAATAAAACTTGTAATTTTATTGATATTCATCAATCAATTACATTTATTGAATGGAAAATGTGAATCCAAATCCTAAGAAGAAAGCGAAAAGGAGGAAATCGAAAACAATCACTAGATAGCGATAATTATTCCTAAAAAGCAATAAAAACTCCCATGCGGGGGAATGCGAGAAAGCGAAAAATGAGTTACTCTTGTGGGCCAGGGCCCATTTCTTTTGGAGATCCTTCATTGATGGCTCCTATGATGACGTCATCAAACAAGCTCGTAAGTCCTTCCAGCATATCTTCGGTGTTCTCAATCTTCGGGGGTGTCGAATCATCCATGCCACCCCATCCATTTGGGACAATGCTGCGGGGATCAATGTAGAAACTAGGAGGAGCAGAATACTTCACAAAATAGTCAAATTTTCCACTTGGTTGCCCTAGGGTGTCTATCACTTCCGCCTCATCCTGCATCATTATCGGAGGACCGGGGAATGTCTCATGAATGCTTGGGGGCAATGGGTTTTGCCTCCCTTGTCTTCGGTCGAGTGCCGGGTTTTGTCCTCCTCTTCCAGCAGTATGGGACCTTTG
The DNA here is from genome assembly GCA_014182555.1 of Eucalyptus erythrocorys. Classification (NCBI taxonomy): domain Eukaryota; kingdom Viridiplantae; phylum Streptophyta; class Magnoliopsida; order Myrtales; family Myrtaceae; genus Eucalyptus; species Eucalyptus erythrocorys. The sequence continues at coordinate 5,721,285 of CM024597.1, read as the reverse complement.
AAGGGCTTCATTGGGACTTTGAATACCCTGACCATTCCTTCCAAGGCTACTATCAGGAGCAAAATCATTCCCATCCATGACCCCTTCCATTATAAAGGCAGCATTTGAAACTTCAGGAGTGGGTGGTGGTGAGTCTCGAGATGCATCAACCGAGTGATAACTCGATTCGAATTCAACGTCTGATTCCAGGATAGCATTAACCATACCATCATGTTCCGGTGGCGGATTCTTCTGGACATTCGGCCGAGCGGTTTAGAATGAAAAGGCCTTCGTGTCCAGGAGGTTTTGGATCTTGTGCTTGAGGGTGAAACACTCATCAGTTGAATGCCCCAATTCCCCACTATGGTAATCACACTTCTTTGTTGGATCATAACCACGAAGGATTTCGCGATTAGGGCGCTTTGGTTCACTAGTAAGCAAACCTTTCTTTCTTAAGATTGCCAACACCTGGGATGGAGATCCAGGGAGAGGAGTGAACTTCCTTTGATCATTTGCAAATGGTTGACGACCAGCGGTTTGTTGTTGCCTTGCATTGATCCGGACAGCTAGGCCACGGTTGGTACTTTCTTGGCTATAAGCCATATTCACGTCTTCAATAGTTTCTTTCTTCTTTTTGGCAGAGAATCTCTTACTTGACGACTCAGCAAACCATCCTTCTCTTATCCCCATCTCGATTTGTTCTCCGACAAGAATAAGCTGATTAAAACTCTCGACATACATGCTCGCCATCCGGTTACGGAACTCAGACGGGAGGGTCTTCACAAACAACTTCATCAACTCCTTGTTAGTAGGCTCAGGAGTGATTTGGGCCGCCAGGTTCCTCCATCTTACAGCGTATTCTTTAAATGACTCGCTCTTCTTCTTTTCCATCCGCTCAAGATCCTCCCAGGAGGGTGCAATATCCATGTTGAACTTATACTGCATTAGGAAGGCGTCAGCTACTTCACTCCAAGTGTCGAGAAGATTTATATTTATCATTACGTACCAGTTGAGGACAGGCCCAGTCAAGTTTGCATGAAACAACTGCATCATGAGAGGCTCGTTCTTGACATATTGGGCCATGCGTACGTGGTACATCTGCAAATGAGCTTTTGGACAGGAAGTACCATCATACTTCTCGAACTCCGGCATCTTAAACTTCTTCGGCATTTTGACCTTCTCATAAACCGACAAGTCAAACGGGAGCGAAGTCGTGACTCTTGCAATTGTTTCAATTTCTCCTCAAGTTTGGCGAAGCGTTCATCCTGCTCTGGCTTAGTCTTTTCGTCGCTAATGAACAGCGGGTCATCCTCCAAATCAGGCATGTTGCCATTACTCACTTGGGCCTTGTTTGTCTGCTTTGGTGTTACTATCTCAGCAAGGGCCGGTGCAACCGGTGCAAGAGCTTGACTCACTTGGAGGGATTTTACTTGATCCGTCATAGACTGCATCGAGATAAGCAACTGCTTAAGTTGATCTTCCATGGCAGCCATGCGATCACGCATTTCATTCTGGTCGGCCATTTTTGCTCTCGATCGTGTAATGATGGGTGATCGTGGAGGATCCGTTACCACCTAATACAAAAGAAATGAACAAAAATAAGTATCTCATATGAAAAACGAACGCCGATCCATGGCAACGATGTAGAGCTTTTATTAATGGAATTTTTTTGACAAGTCCAACGAAATAGGAATTTGAAATACCCTAAACAAATGAACTAGGAAAGTAAAAGACTCGACTCCCTAAACATCAAACTAGAAATGAGAATGACGAGATTGATTCAAGCACTTCATTTAGCTTGATCGATATACACTCGGGACACCATCCGGCGCAATCGCTTATTCTCCTCTCGAGCTTTCTCGGCAACCCTCTTGAGGCGTTTATTTTCAGCACGGTTGGTGATCTTTAGTGGCGCCTCAGGTATCTTCGAAAGCAGCTCCTCTGAGATCTTGTGTTGTCGAATATAGTTGGTCGAGGCATAATACTTCCTTTCCTTACCCTCTAGCTCCTCCTCGGGCCACTTGAGTTTTCATGGACGGCACATATCCCACATTGATTTGACTATGAGAATGGAATCTTCATGGCCTTGGCTTCCATCAATGAAGTTGACTTGGAGCGGATCTGCTTGCAATGCAGGGGGAAGCTCTTGCACGACTTGGTATTGACGAGTTACGCTGGTCGGATAGTACTCCAAAGCTCCAGTAAATCCCAATAGAGGGACTGGGCCAACGCCTCCACACGTGAGTCTCGCCGTACGGACTTAAAACCACATAGCATGCCATAGAAAACCCTTGGAAGTTGGTTTTTTCATGAAAGCTAGCCACTCAGAATAGTGGTAATCCGGTGCATGTTTTTGCTTATCCTCAAATTTCATAATGGGGTGATTAGAGTCATTGACATCATGTATAGTCATTAGACCACCAAATCCTTTCAAATGAGAAAGAAACCAAATTTGCAAAAGCTCAGGAGAGGAATGGAAAGTCTTATCACCATCTCCTTTAAATTGAGTGAGGGAAAGGAAAGTTTAAGTTAAAACAGTGTTTACAAAATTCTTTCCTTCCAACACTTGTTTGACTAAGTGAGCCATCAAAGGGTTAATAGCATTCTTGTAATAAGGAAAAACTATAAACCCAAAGAAGGCTAAAAGAAAAACCCTTTGCATTTGAGATGAAGGGCCAATTTCAAAATGTTCTTTTAGAAAAGATAGGGGACATGTATTGCGATGAGCCTTTTAAAACCTTTCTCACATCATCCCCTTTAATTCTCAAAAAATCAGATAAGGCCATAACGGGATCTATCCCGATAGGCGGACTAATTAACTCAGCTTTCAAAGGCTTTCCTATGGCAATGCTATATTCTTCCAAGGTGGGCGTGAGCTCATGCTTACCACCAAGAATGAAGGTAGAAGTCTTGGGGCACCAAGAGTGGGCGAGTGCTTAGATAAGGCCGCCATGGATGTTGATACGCAGCAATGGAAGTAGTCGGCCAATGTATGACTCCACAAATCGACGGCCATCTTGGTCTAACTTGTCCCACCATGTGCCAAGCTCTTGCTTCGAAGGGAGAATAATTCGAAGGTCCGGTATCCCCATTGTATATTGACCAAAACTCAATAAAAACCTAATGCCATGGACCGACAAAATAATATGACAAGGTAAGTAAATTTCAAGGGTGAAAGGTTAGAGAACTTACTTTACCAATGAGGGGCAATCACATAGACATGCGCATAATAAGTGGTTCGATTTCTACTCTAGAAGGCTTAACAAAGTGGAGCCACAAGGATGATCGGACTAGCCACGGGCGCGTGGACTATGTCGGGTCCTCATGACTCCGGCTTGGTCAAAGAGTCGTCCCAGGTCGCGGGCATGCGGACCGAGGTGGGTACTCTTGACACCATGAATGAAATTTCGGGATTGAGATGGGCGACTCGTACCACGAGCTTGCGGTCAAAGTAGTATCCATCTCAATACCATCCTAGATGATCCTATGCGGCCCAGGTCCGGTGGCAGGTTATGTGTACAATAGTGTAGTGCTAAATGCAAAGCATGCACAACAGTTTATATCAAGCAACACTTCATACATAAAAATAAATCATTCATTCCTACACCTCCCTACAAAACAAAGGTCAGCAAACACTTCCCCTTATACCTCCCAATCTGCAAAAACATTTAACACCTTAAATGTTAGGGACGTACCTGGTATCCTCGCTGCCAAACAAAAACATTTTTCAAAAGAAAAGAAAAATTGGCCTAAGTCCACTAAGAGTTTTAACTCAAATCCCCAGTGGAGTCACCAAGCTGTCGTGACCAATTTTTTCAGGTGAGAACCACCTAGGGTTTGGCTAATGGATTGTTAAGCCTAGACTTATCTCGGGCTCTCCTAAGCTCATACCAATTCGCGACTTTAGGTTTGAATTCTTAACATGCAAATAATTTTCAATTGGGAGTCGCCACTAATCTATTTTTGGTGGGTTGATTAGAAACCCAAGTAAAGTAATGGGAGATTTACTTTACTTCTGTAAACCAGATATTCTAGATACGGGGACTTGGTTACGCTAGATTCCTCTAACGCCCTTTCGGTACCATTCTTTTATTTTGAAAAAGTGTTTAGCAGGCAGCTTGAATTGATTTTAATTTATCTCCCTAACATGTGAGGTAATCATGCGGGTGCGCAATCCACCAATTTAACACCCAATAAAACAATGAATAAGGTTAAGAGACTTACCTTGTAGCAACGAAAGGATCTGCATCGTTAGATTAAAATCCACACCAACAATCTTAGATATGATTTCTAATTAACACACAATTTCTCTTTTTTGTTTTCACTTGAGCTTAATCTATATGCAATGTATGCTAATAATCTAATATGGCATGGCAACATGACCTAAATTAAATGACATGGACAAAGTAGATCCTAAAGTAATGCAGTAATTTAAATAGCAACTTAAATGACCTAATATGCAAATTTTAATTAAATGGCCCTAGAATGCAAATTACTTAACATGCACCTAATTTTTTTTGGACTTTTTTTACCTGAAATTTTGAATTAACAAAAGTCCTAATTGAACTACCCTGAAAATGTGATTCTAAAAAGAGTCTAATTTACTAGCCTAAATGCTTTATTTACTAAATCTATATTTCTAATTCTACATGTTATCCTAAAAAGGTGGAAATAATTTATCCTAAGATATTTGAATGAAGTTCCTAACTAAATTAAGATTCTATCCTATTTAAACTAGGAATTAGGTCATCCTAATTTAAATTAAGACATTATTTTAATTTAGTAATTTCTAGCCTAAGATGCAATCTATCTAAAAAATTGATCTAAGCTTAAAATTAAACATGCAATTCTATTCTAAAATTCATGATGATTTTTGTTTGCTTTTTGCTTTTTTTAATTAAAATTTAACATGCAATTCAACTAGCATCCTAAGTGAATTTTTTTTTTTTTTTTTTATGATCTAAAATAAAATCCCTAATCTAAGTATGCAAGGCAACAAACCTAATCTTAATCTAAGTATCTATCCGTGTCGCATGTGCACCATCTCTCTTTCTCTCTTCGATGTTAAGTGACGATACTACCATTTGTTTGATTTGAGGGTCGAATGTATGGTATATGCAACGCAATTCAATTTATCTGTTAATTTCTCTCTCTGTCTCTCTCTGTCTCTCTCTCTCTTTCAAATTTTCATTCAAAAACTCTTAGCTAGCAGTATTTTAAAGATATTTGTTGAGATTTTGTTAGATGTTGTCAGAGTTAGACGACTGTATATCTTAATCATTTCTGAAACATTTTGATAATAGTATCGAAATCTTTCCCATTTATAGGAAATAAATATATTGTATCAGATGATGATAGTATGATGATTGATGTGTACATTGGTTTTTATTGAGATGAAAGATGAATGACAACAGACAAAATTAAATAAAATGATATGCTCACATGAAAAAGAATCTTTTACAATTTTATAAAATATTATGGCAAATTGGGTACGTTCGTTTCGCGGAAAATATCATATTTTCGAAAAACATTTTCTTGAAAGTCATTTTCCAGAAAAATGACTTTATTTTCTGGTGTTCGGCCGAAACCTAAACTTTTAGTGGAAAATATTTTCCACCGTTCGTTACTAATTTAATTGTTTGGGGAAATTTATCAAAAATTGAATTTTAATATTTTTAATTGACCAAAAAATTACTTTTATTTTTATATTTTTTAAAAAATGAAAATTTTAATTATTCCTATATTTAAAAAATCGAAAATTTTATTTTTTTAATTTTTTCTTTTCTTTTCCTTCCTCCTTTCTTCTTCCTCCATCGTTGCCTCCATGACGATGGCCGGTTGCCCGGCGGTCGACCAAGAACCGGTCCCCAGATTTGGCAAGCTCAAGGCTCGGTCGATCTCGCCCGAGCTCGCCAAAGTTTCACTTGGCTCTGGCGAGTCGCGAGCTCGCCAAATCTGGCAACGGAGCTCAGGCTCGCTTGGATCGGGAGCTCGAGCTCTGCCACTAGATTCGGCGAGCTCGCGGCTTGCCGAGCCCGGCGAATCTCTCGGCGAGCTCTAGCGAGGCCGGAGCCCCGCCCGGCTCGCCGAATCGGTGAGCCGCGAGCTTCGCCCCATGCTAGCGAGAGCTTCGCCTCGCTCGATCTAGCCAGGCCCAAGCTTGGCTTCACCAGATCGGGCTAGGCAGAGCCTCACCGGCCTCTCGAGGCCGCGGCCGGTCGTCGAACATCGTTGTGGTTGGACGCTGGTCGCTGCTGTGGCCGAACGCTAGCTTCCACCAAAGAAGAAGATGGAAAAGGAAAGAAAGAAAAGGAAAAAAAATTAAAAACTCGTTTTAAAAAATAAGAAAAATAAAGCATAAAAATAAAATGAAGATGTATTTGTAAAAAGAAGAAAGATGGAAGAAGGTACGGAAAACGTTTTCCTCACTTTTAAAGGTTGTTTTTTCCAATGAAGGAAAATATTTTCCTTGACTAGTTCATTTTCCGTGAAACGAATGTCAAAAAATCCTGAAAACGTTTTTCCAAAAGTCATTTTCCATGAAACGAAACGGACCCTAAGTTTGTTGAGAGTAATTTCTTTGTCAGACTCTCGTTTTACCTTTGTTTGCTAAAGCTAAAGCTGGCAAAATGGGTGATAAACTCATATTATGACCAATTTTTAGTTAGATAGGTCATATATATAGGTCAAGTGAAAGTTAAATATGAGTTAGAAATGAGTCAAGTGAAAGTTAAATATGGGTTAGAAATTGGTCTGGGAAAGTAAAATACAAAAAGAAATGGGTCTAAATGGGTTATTAGGAAATTCACTTTAAAGTTTAGACCCATGGCTTTTTTTAACTTTACAAAAATGCTTTTTTAATAAAAAATCAAAATTGTAATTATTTTTCATATTTCAATTTCTTTTTCTTTTTTTTTTTATTTCTTTTCCGTCCTTCCTTAGTCGGCGGCCGGCGGGACGATGACCGGCGACGAGCAAGGCGAGGCTCGAGCTCGCCGGCAAGTCGCCGACGACTGGCAAGGCTCGAGCTCATCAGTGTCATTGAGCGGGGCCTTGGCCTCGCCGAATTGGCGAGATTGAGCCCCGCCCGACTCTGGCAAGCTCGTTCTCGCTTGTAGCCAGTCACCGGCCGTTGTTATGGTGCCGGCTGAAGAAAAAGAAAAAGAAAAGAGACAAGAGAAAAAGAAAAATAATTATTAAAAATTAAAAATTATATTTTAAAAGAATTAAAATAATTAAAAAAAATTATATTTAAAAAATTAAAATTCGATTTTTTAAAATTTTTTAAAAAGAATTATAAAAATTTTCCATTAAATTTGTATTACATAAAATTTTTTTAACAGTACTCTCTTTTTTTTATTTATAAAGAATTATAAAAATGAGTTCTTTTAGATTTAGTTAAAATTTTTCATGTTGCGCTTTTAATTATTCAGTGGTATGTTCACTTAAAATAAGAGAAGCATGTGCATAGTCTAATTTTTTTTATAAATATTTAAATTTATAGGTTTTTTTTTAACTTTTTTTATTTTATTTATTATTTTTAATTTAATTTGAAGTTTTAATCCAATTAGCATATAGTAGAAGTGAGTTTTCCTATAATTTTGATAAGTTTTAACAATACGGGTTGGGTCGGGTATGAGTCAAGTATGGGTTGGGTCGGATATGGATCTCTTGATTTATATTACATGAATATGAGTCAAAATGGGTTAAATTGGTCAAATATGAGTCAACTCATTTTCGACCGGACCCAAACTTGACCGACCCACCCATTTGACGGGTCTAGTTGAAGCGAACCAATTTATTACAATAATAAATAATTTATAACGAAAACCCAATTAAGAGCCCAATTGATAGAGATGGTGGATCAACTTATGATAAGATGACCTTGAATTGTTGCTAGTCGAGTCTTGTGTGCGATGAATGAAATATGCCATGAGGTAGCATATGTAAGCATTATGTCCTAGCTTTGGAATGGTATTGTACACTGAGCGGTAAGCATTGCTGTTGTGGTGTGATTATTATAAGGTGTGATGCATGAAATGTATGAAATAAATTGAACTTAAGAGATTTCCATAGACTTTGTGATGCAGGTGATGCCCCGAGAAATGGGATGCCCATATTTTGTGATCTTGGATGCCTCAATTGTGTAATACTAGGGTGTCTCAGAGTGAGATACTCTTGCTAAGTGATCAGGGATGCCTCAGAGCGAGATACCCCTATTGTGTGATCATGGGATGTCTCAGTTATGTGAAACCGAGATATCTTGAAGTGAGATGCTCATGGTAAAGATTCCATGGAAGTCTGAGTGAGGGATTCCAAAAGTGACTTGATCGGATTGGCTTGTGATTCGATGGGAAATCGATTCGAGGGCAGATATTATAATACATGATTAATTAATTTCACTTGACGTATGCATTCGTGTGTGGTTTGCATCATATCTTGGCTTGTTTAGTTGCATAAGGCTTGCGTGTTGATAATGTCATGCTTTGTATGTGGTGAATATGAATGTGAATAAGGGTGACAATGGAGTGGTCCATATGATAGTTTCTGTCCTAGACTATGTGTGCTGCTATTTGTTAAATTTTGCATTTTCCTTAGCAATTAATGAATCACCTAGTTTAGGCAATTAATGAATCACCTAGTTTAGGATTCTATTGTTTCTTTATTAGGCATTACTCATTCTTTCATCTTTTTTCAAATTATTAGAATGGATGTTTCCCCAATGACACGGTACGGGGTCATCACTTATATTGACATGTCTTTCCATGACATTTATGACCTTGACATCAAAATGACCTACACCCGATACAAAGCCACACTGTGGACAGATGATGGACGTATCGGTTGGATTCCTTTACGGTTTGAAGCTTGGTTCATTATCCATGAAGGAGACTTATTCGGACCTCTACGGTTTGGTGATGGTGGACCTAGAGCTAGAGTGAGTGGGGCTTAGAGCACTAAGATTGTGTGGAAGCTGAAAACTTTTTGTACTTTTGAACAACATGAGTTTAGCTTAAAGGATAGTGAAGATAGGACAGGAAGATCATGCCTTAGAAGATTCCAATACCTTATAATGGTTACGTTATACATGCTAACCATTTGGGTCAGAATACCTTAGTGTAATTATTGATTAAGACAGGTCCTATTAATATATGATAATTAGTATGTGATGCCGTCGGGGACGTCATACCATATATCAACCTAATAGGGTTGAGCTTTCCTCATTTGACACAAACAATATGACTGACATTTGGGTTATTCTCTGTTCTCACTTTCAATCAATGTTTCCACTTCAGGACACATGATCACCGCGGACATGGCATTTTGAACTCTTTCTATTGCGATATGTATGATCAAGATTGGCATATCATCTCTTCAGTCTCATGTAAAAACTCCAGATCCCCATAATACTTTTGGGCCTCCTCTCTCAGCTTAGCTGAAGCAACCTGTTCTCCCATTGATTCAAGACCATTTATAAGAATCCTAAAGGAGGACCTATCTGGTTCACATCCGATTTCTTTCATGAAGTAATAGCAGTCTGTCGCCAATTCAATGAGACTAAAACTTATGAAGGTTCTCAAGACACTATTAAACCCCTCAAGATGAGGCTCGATATTATCTTCTGTTCTCAGATACAGGTAAAAGAAGTTTAACATCCTCAAACAATCCATTGCCAGCAAAGACTGAACATTTCAGCATACAACAGCACTTGAGCCTTATACCAGTACTCCTTCCGAATATCTTCAAAAACCTGGAGGAATGAGTGAAAGCAGTTAAAAGATGTTAGCAGAGAGGAATACTGATCAGTGATCACTACAAAAATTATGGAGTGGAAAACGAACAATACTTGAGTACCCAAATCACATGTATGAGAATAGGTATATAAATTATCGCCATATGGCATCCAGCACAATGGGAAAGCACACAAGATAATCTGTCCCGTCCTTTTGAGAAACCACAACAGCAAGAAAACTTTTCCTTGTTACAAGAGACGGATGAGGCTCCTCTTGTATCATCAGTCTTATTTAATACTCTGTCCATGTAATCAGGACCGCCTAGTGAAGTTTACACCCAAATGGTCTCGAGCATCCCGCGCTCCTTTGACCAATGCCCCTATCATAGTCATATTTCCTCATGTGCCAAACATAGACAACAGCACATGTCTCCCCAACCAAACTCAGGCCATACTGCACAAACAAAAATTGGCGATTGGGATTGCATCACTGTGCCAGATAATGTGCGGTTATTGTCTTCTATCTCTAGCATGGAAACAGGTATTTCTAGTTTACCACTCCTGCTAACCCAAAACTCTCATTTGGCACACAGTAGCAAGAGTCATAACCGAGGATGGATCCTCAGTGGCGTCGTGACTGTGAGAAGAGGCAGTAGATTCCAATGCACCAACTCTACGTGCGATATTCCTAGTCTACTTATTTACTCACTCTCTTTGGACTCATACAGCAAAAAACAATTTTCAATATCACATGTGAACCACATATACTCAGAGGAGTGGCAGTGCAAAAGAGGAAATCATGGATATATGAGCAGTCGCAAGAACATGCCCCCAACTAAATGGTCAGTCCATTAGGGAGGCCATAATTCTCCAAACTGAGCTTTCACGGTAGGGTAACAATCACATTAAGACAGGAAAAATGAGATAAATTCCATTCTTGAGGAACAATCATGATACAAACACAGGTCCAGACACCCAAGATCCCAGCTTTTCAAGTTATGAATCTGCTAAAAGGCAAGAAAAAAACTCACTCGGGGACATAAAGTACATCAAAACCTCAAAGCATGCTCTGTTATCTTTGGTGATGCATCGCAATCGCATTTTCCTCCGAAGAGGCCTACACTCTCAATCCAACTATCAAAGAGAAAACGAACGAATTGAAAGCCACGGTCGAGCAGCATAACATAAACACCCAATCGCAACTGATTCGCAAGTGCAAGAATCTGCAGCGGCCGCTAACGAAGAAAGCAGTAGGAACAAACACCTTGAGGGCCAGGTCGCCTGCCGGAGCAGCTCGCGGAGCACCTCGACCATGTCGCGCTTCAGGAGGCGCCCGAAGGTGGAGCGGCAGGCCAGCTCGAGCGACCGCGGGCCCTTGCCGCTCGCCCGCTTCGGCGCCTGCACGGCCTGGATGGCCTCGATGCTGAGGCTCCTCCCCCGCTGGAGCGGCTTCCGGTTCTTGCTTCGGTCCCTCATCGAAACCCTCATGGCCACCGTCCCCGGCGGCGGCGGAGGCTTCCGGTTCTTGCTCCGGTCCCTCATCGAAACCCTCATGGCCTTCGTCGTCGGCGGCGGCGGCGGAGGCGGCGGCCGCCGGGGACGGTGGCTCGGCCGGGAGAGGGGAAGAACGGACGGGAGAGAGCGGAGCAGAGTCGGAGTCTGCACGGCGTTCATCGTGGGACGGAACGCACGCGAAAGGAGGGAACGGCGAGATGTTTCTGCCCCCGGCTAAGATGAATTTTAGGCTCGGTTTTCTTGGACAATATTTTTGAAAAACGATCGTATTTTATTTAAAAAATGAATGAAAAATTATTTTTTATTTTACATGGATTTTAACATTATTTTTATAAAAACGGAAAAGGAAAAACTTATTTAAAAGAAAGCTATTTAAATTAGATTTAAAAAAAAATATCTTAAAAGAGGCCTCCCGCCGCCCTGGCTCGCCGACCCCGAAAATATCTTTTATTAAATAATTATCTAAAACTTTTTAGTTTTTAATCTAATTAATATTTTAGTTTTTTCTATTTTTAAAAAATAATTAAAAAATAATTAAAAATCTATGTGAAAAATAAAAATAATTTAAAAATTAATTTTTCTAACGGTGTTAACTTTGTAATAAATAGTTTTAGGAATTTTATATGACATTTTCTTATTTAAAAAATGAATGAAAAATATTTTTACCATCCGTAAAATATCTTAAAAAGAAAATATCTTTTATTAAATAATTATCTAAAACAATCATTTCTAGAAATTATTTTTTAAATTAATTATTTCTCGTGTAATAAATAGAATTTTATATGACATTTTCTTGATTATGTTCATACGTTTGATTAGATAATTATAATTTTTGAAAAATTGACCAATTCGCAAAATCAATGAGGGTAGATGAGACTTGTGGCAAAAAAGAGCACACATACTGTGTATTTAAATTTTTTTTTCAATTTATTAACTTTTGTCTTTAAGTACATATCGGATAATTAATTAGAAAATTGTTAATTCTTTATACTTCATTTATTTTGCTGATAAAAAATGATTTGAAAAATATATTCTAAAAATTCATCATTTATATCGTTAGAAATAATAAGTTAATTCAAAATATTTGATTATCAACAACCATTTATATTTAAATATTTTCGTAAATAATGAAATTTTCTGATCATTTTTATAAGTGATACATGGGAGCATTTAAAGGAAAAATATTTTTCAAATAATTAATTTTCTATAAAAAGATCACCCCTTAAGAGTGTCTAAAAATTTTCATACATTGATTATTCTTGTAAAGTATGTGATGACTATATTGAAAACTAATAGTTTTTCGTGCTACGTTCTATAAGTATTTTAGAAATACTCATTAATAAGACTTTTTCCTTTTGCGGAAAGGATGTTTCATGGACCAATGTTAATAAAAAAAAAAAAAATCGTTTTACACTCAGAATTGAAAACCATCTTCTGTGTTGCTTTTCAAAATGTTTACTATACTCCATAAAGTTGTTAGTTGTCTCTCTTAAGACGCGAAAGGGAATCTATATTGATAATGAAATGACCTGAGCTCTCCAAAAAATAAAAAATCTAACACTCGGATCAATTTTGGTTGTATTACAATAGAGGAGAATACGTTTGATCAGGCGGATCATTTGAAAAGATAATATTCGACCGACATGATGTTTCCATTATTATTATTATTATTATTATTATTATTATTATTATTATTATTATTATTATTATTATTTGGGTTTGAGATATGATGATCCTACTTTAGATTAAGTATTTTGACCTTTCTTTTTATATGATCTCTACATAAATTATGCATTTTTACTAGCATGCTCAATTAATCATGTATTGTTAGTATGGGTAATATCAAAATAGTATGAGACATATCTACATTTCATTTATAAAAAAAGGACAAGTGTATTATAGAAAGTCCTAAATTTTATTACGAAAATGTAATTTTTTTTTTGTCAGTCCTACTCTATACCTACTCTACACTCACTCTCGGACTTTCGCCCGCTTCTTGCGGGCGTGGGAGTCGAAACTCACTCCGAAACTTGCGCGTCCCTCACCCCATCCCCCCCTGAGAAGGTGGGGGTTTGAACCCGTCACCTCCCCCTTCCATATTGGAATGGTGGCCACTGGGACGAAAATGTAATTGAGTTTTAAATTTTTTAAAGGGAAAAACCTCAAACTAGTACACCTGTGACAAATTTATTTCAAATTAATTTTTTGACCTCCGAAAATCCTAAAATGGTACACATTTGACAAATTTACTCACACTTGTGACAATTTTACTCTATATTAGTTTCCATCAAATTTTACTGTCAAATTATTAAATTAAATACCACGTGACAACTGACTGGTATATCAATTTGGGATTTTATTATCCGTTTGTTACAATTTACAATTTTTGCGATTTTATTGTGATATTAATCCAATTTAACATGGGGTATATTTGTCTAGACTTAGAACTGGGGAAGACGAAGTCAGTTTCCTGCAGGTATGCCTTCCCACAGTGGGCGAACCTCTCGTTCAAGCCTTTCAAAGACAGCCTTTTAGCAAAAAACCACTCTGCCCTTTAGTTCAAAGCCTAGAGACACCCAGATAAGACTAGGATAGTAACATTTCTAACTATCCAAGCTGCATTTTTTAGAGGATTCTACCAAGTTAAAGAAGAAGAAGGAGTTTAGAAAGCCACGAGAGAATTTCAAAAAACACTCACTTTACTTCAAGGGACTCTGCCCAACACATTACATCCTCCTCGCCTTTTATAGGCAATAAGAGGTCACACACAAATAAGAACCAAGCTCACAGGTCCGAAAACAAACGAAGATGATCGAAAATCTCAGTAGAGGATTATTTGCACAGTATGAACAGTGACAGTGAACAGTGATTTTTCTAGCTTGCTACTATAGTAAAAGTGAACGGTAACTTGCTACAGTGAAATTGTACGGATAGTGGTCTTGTTCAGCAATCTCGTCCATCACGAGCATTGTAGTCATAGTCCCAGTCATCTGAGCTATGCACGGTTGCCAGAACATGTTCATCATATTTTTGTTCAAGTGCTTCAAGGTCTTCTGGTGAAAGGATCTAGTTCAACTGATATGATGTGGATGCGGATGCGGATGCTTCCTCTTACGCCCAATATGTATTATCGGCTTCTGTAGTGTCTGCATGAATGCTTGGCTGAGGCCAATTGGATGATTGTGCATAGAAATATGTGTTCATACCTTGAGATAAAGACAAATGTCCTTAGTCATAGGGGTCTTGGAAAATAGGACCTCCCCATTTAGCATAGGGGTCTTGAGAGTACTATGCAATGTCATTTGTGTCTGCCATTTCATGTTCATGTGATTATGCAACTTGTCTGAATTCTTTGAGTGCTTCCTTGGCTTCTGATGCTAGTTCATAATGATTTCATGCAGTTGGTACATTATAATTCCATGCATCCTCAGGATTGGTTTTATTTGCCTGGCATAAAATTATCTAGAGTTCTCAATATTGGTGCTCACAGAAACCAACAGGTCTTGGATAAGATACTTTGTGGAACATGTTTATAGGATGAGGTACCTATACTCAAGGGAGCATTGATGATGTTGCCATTATTTGTAAAAAAATGCCATAGACGTCAGAAAAACAAAATAGTATGGACTTTAGGGTTCGGTTGTGTGGTTCTCAATTCCTTTTGCAAGAGCCATCTCCAATGAGTTGGAAGATAAAACCAATTAAGGAAATCTAAAAAATTTCTGTCATTTTCATTTTCAATGTTACCTCGACCGAGTCCAAATATCCTGGTGAAGTTGGTAATGAATATTTTGGTTGGAATTTCAATAGCTATTAAGTACTTATTGGTTAAGTAGCATAATAACCATCAAAGTTGTTTAGGGAAATCATCTTTTTCTAGATTAGAGGATGTATGAATGAATAGTCTACATTTAATCCAAAATGATAAATAATCGAACCTCCATTAAGTCTGAACAGATTTGTATGGCATTGCCACATGAGTTTATCCAGATTTTCAGTAAGACTGTCTTTCTGGATTTGCTCAATAATTTCCTAAGGGTATCGCCAGCTTGGCCAATCTTTTATCCTCTCGATTTTATACTTTTCATTGTGATGCATGGTATGAAAAGCATACCTCACGATGTACATGTTGATTTCTACCGGTGCTTTTGATCTTGATAGGAAATCAACAAGCACATTCTTCTTTCTAGGAATGTGTTTGGCTTCAAAAGAATATTTTGAAAACCATTCAGCCCATCGAAGTAGTTGAGAATTTGAAACTTGTTTCCGTTTGAATTTGGTCATCTGCGGGAAATATGCCATATCCAATTAGGAAGTGATGACCAATGAGATGGAATTAAAACCTTTTTATTCCATTTTTGACTGTTAGGATTTTTTTAAAAGTGGAATGATAATGCATTTCAACTTGAGAAAACTTTCTACTTTTATATGCACACAAATGTCTCTTACTATCAATTTCTTCTAGCAGGATGGCTGCTCAATATTCATCATCGGCGTCAATCTGGAAAAGGGCCGGCAAGGGTCGGCCTCGCCTGGGGCCTCGACGGTCGCCAATCAGGCGAGGCCAACCCTCGCCATCTAGCAAGGGTGGCCTCGCCCGCCGCTAGCAAAGTCGTCGAGTCCTCGTCGGCCTCTGGCAAGGACCGACCTCGTGGATGGCCGCAAGGGGCGGCCTCTCCGAGGGCGCAGGTTGCCTCACCGATGGTCGGCTGGCCCTTGCCCAGCCCTTTGTGGGCATCACCGATGGTCGGCAGGCACCGGTCAAAAGGAGGAAGAAGAACCAGAAAGAAAAAAAAGGAAAGAAAAAAGAAAAGAAAGGGAAAACGATGAAAGATGAAAATACCCTTAGCTACTGGAAAGTGATATTTGAAATAGATATAATCACTTCATACCATCATTTGAAACAAACATAATTACTTTAGACTCTTATTTGAAATAAGATCAATTTCATGTCCTTATTTGTGAAAATAATATCACTTCAAACTCTTTTTTTGGAGATTTCTTTTAATTTTATAATATGTTCTCTTCGCGGTTTGCAAAAGATCAATTTATAGGCAGATAATACTCTTTACCAAACTTGAAAACCATCTTTTCAAGTTTCACAATTTTAGTCTAGCTCACGAGGACGAGTTTGTCAAGTTATTTTAGGCATATGATGATGCTTACCAAAATTGCAAATTCAATCTCACTTTTAAAAATTCAATTTTAAGCTAATTCAGTACAATGATTTGTAGCTTGGATTGTGTTTACATACTTGCCAGTGGGAAAAAAAAAATCCGAAAAATACGAAATTTCTTCCACTTTAAATATCATAAATGCAAATCCCATAATTATAAGGGTTGTAGATACGCTCAAAGTCTTAGCAATGCAATTCCTAGTTTGACTATGATTATTGAGCTAATAGAATTTGAATTAGTAAACTATTTTGTGCAATGTGAAGATAATACCAAAAAGGAATCATTTGTAGTTATCTAAAATTCTTTTCATCTAAATGAAATAAGTTGTCCCAGTGATCACTTTTCCCAATTGAAAAGGGAGAGGTGGGAAATTCGATTCACTATCTTCTCAATGGGTTGAGATGAGGACACGTAAGTGAGGGAGTAGAGTTTCGAAACTTGTGCATATCACATGATACACATACTGACTTGTAAAATAAAGGAATAAGTATTGCGGAAGTCCTAAAACTTGTCACGAAAGTGCATTTCAGTCCTAAAACTTGCAAAAGTTCATTTCAGTCCTAAATCTTGTCGAAACGTTACAAATGAGTCCTAAAACCGACACCGTTAACTTTTTTTTTCATTAAAAATGCTGACGTGGCATTTTAAATTATTTTTTTATTTTCCAGGTGGATTTTTTTAATTATATTTTAAAAAATAAATTTTAAAAATAAATTTTTTTCTTTTATCTTTTTTAGTTTTCGGTGAAAATTAGATAAAATGAATAAATCTAATTTTAAAAAATGATTAAAAATAATTAAAAAATCCACTTAAAAAATAAAAAAATAATTTAAAATGCTACATTAGCATTTTTAACGGAAAAAGTTAACGGCGTTAGTTTTAGAACTCATTTGTAACGTTTCGACAAATTTTAGGATTGAAATGAACTTTTTGCAAGTTTTAGGACTGAAATGCACTTTTGTGACAAATTTTAGGACTTCCGCAGTACTTATCCCTAATAAAAAAGAAGAGACAACACCAACATTTAGGCCATTTGGTTTTTTCTCGGTTACTGTTCATATTTCCCCTCTACTGGTGCGATTTCCATCCTGTTCGCACCAGCGGCATTTTGCTCTCCCCGGTTGCCTCAGCCCTCTGTTTGGCGCGAAATTTGGAGATTTGCTTCCTCTAGTAAGCCTCTTAATTCTCATTGAATGGTATCTTCCATCTCCTTCTCATTCATGAGATCGAAGCTGCCCTTTTTCTTCGTGAATCGCCCTACTACTGCTTTGCTCGGATTCTGGTGGTGCAGTTGCCGATGCGACTCTAGGGTTCCTCGAAGGGGAAGTTGGTCTTCTTAGCACCCTCCTTCTTGCTCTAGCCCTGCCTTGCTTCAGACCCCTGTCGAGCTACCCTACCTCCTCACGAGTCGCTGCTGCTACAGTCTGCTCGGGATCTCTCATGCATCTTGCTGTTGTTGCTCTGGGGTTCTAGTGGGGGCAGCTTGAACTCCTCAGCACCCGCCTTCAGCTCGATTAGCCTCTTACTTGTTACGGTTTTAAATGGCTATACTGTAGAGGGTTTTCGAGTGGTAGTTGGACTGCTGTTGGTGTATTTATGGCTGCTCCATCTTCTGTGGTTGGGGAGTCGAGTTATGTGGCCCAATTGAGTGTTGGAGCTGAGAAGGTTCTTAGCCCTCCCTACCGAAACAAGGTGGCCCAGCCATCCTTGCGCATGGGCAAGGCCCTTGCAGTAGCAGAGATGGTGGACCGTGATCTTCCTAAGGCTTTGACTCGTGTAAGACGCTCGAGAGAACGTAGTAGAGTGAGATCGGCTTCCAAGTGGCCCCAAGCCTCACAAAAGCAATCGGGGAACTCGAAGGCCCTTTATGCTTGGTCGTGGGCGAACGTCGCTAGGCTTGCAACTAAGGGGTATGACCTCACATTTATCCCTCCTTTGTATGAGGATGATATCCCAGTGGTGAATCTTCCTGAAGATGTGCTGGATTCGGTGGATCCCAAATGGCATGAATGCCTTGTTGGGTATTATGTAGGGACGAGGCTAACTTTCCAGCTCACGAAGCATTCACTCAAGCATAGTTGGGGACCAAAGCTAGCTGAGGTCTTTGCGGATGACCAAGGATTCTTTTTCTTCCGTATCCCTGTCCCCTTGTTTCGAAGAAAGATTTTGGAAGAGGGACCTATAACGGTTGTAAGGGTTCCACTCATCTTGCAACAATGGAAGCCTCTTCTAGAGTTGAAGGGGGAAAAGCAAACTAAGGTGCCAATGTGGATTCGTTTGAAGAACCTTCCTCTCGACCTTTGGACGGCCTCGGCAATTAGTGCCATTGCGAGCACCGTTGGCAAGCCTCTATATGTGGATCAATGTACGGAGCAAACACAAATGATTTCCTTTGCAAGGGTTTGCGTCGAGCTCCAATTCAATCAGCCGGAGGTGTCTTCGGTCAAGGTGAGAGTGAATGGAGTGGTTCGGTCAATCACTATTGAGTATGAATGGAAACTAGCGGAATGCTTGAAGTGTGGCTCGTTTGGACACACATGTGTTGTCTCCTTAGTTGGTCCGAAGCCGGTGCAGGGCCAGCAGCAGGCTCAGGCAATTCCCACCCCACCCGTGGAGGCCCACCCCCCCAAGCCTACTCCGGCAATGGTGGAAAACACTAGCGAGTCTAATTCTGGGTGGAAACAGGTTAGGGGAAAGAAGAAGAAAGCCCCCATTCCTAAGGGGACGGTCTTGGCCCATCCAGTCAGTTCCGATGAGGAGGGGCACTCCCTCAAGCAAAAAGCTGTAGTCGTGAAAAGTATGCCCTCAACCTCAACTTGTAAGGCCCACAGTCGGCTACAGATCCTCACTAAGGTGGATGCTGCTGGCTCTATTGCGGAGGAAGATCCTATCAGCCCTCTTGATGCCTTGGTAGCAGACTTGGTCAACCCTGACGAGGAGTCAAACGGTTCGGCCAACCGACTCAGTAGCTTAGATGATGATCTTCTGTCTCTTTGTCCATTGCAAAAGGCTCCTTTGCCTAGGAGGAGTGAGGAGACTATCCAGGACAAGCTCTTGGCTCTTTCCCCAGCCCTTCCTCCTCCCTCGGCTCCTGTGGCTCCTCCTCCAAGTCGGCGCAAGCCTCCGAAAAGGAGGTAACCCTTCTTTCCTCCTCTTCTTGTACATATGTATATAGTTTGCTAGAATATTAGAGGCCTTGTTAGCCCTTCTAGGTAGGTGGAGGTTCGTAACCTCTTTTTATTGAACCATTTGTTCTGTAATAGTTTGTTGGAAACAAAGGTGTCACAGAATCTCTTCAATTCCATTTCGGGGGGACTAATCAGGGATTGATGTTGGCTTGCAAACTACGAATTCTCCCCAAGGGACAGAATTTGGGTTGGTTGGGATCCTTTAAGGGTTAAGTTCGAAGCCTTCTTTATTACTAAGCAAGTGGTTCATGGAAACTTTGAGTGCCTGGATTCTGGGGTGGCTTGCTGTATCACTTTGTTTATGGGGATCACTCCTTTTGGCTTCAAAGACCTCTATGGGAGGACATCATCTTCAAAAGCATTCATCTTTAGGTCTCTCCCTGACTTGTCTTGGGAGATTTCAATGCTATTAAGGATTTGACGGACTATATCAGTGACTCTAAAGATTGGATCCCTTGCTTTGATGAGTTTGGCAATGCTTGGAGTAGGCTGAGCTGGAAGATCTAAGGTTTGTTGGTTTTTGATACACTTGGACTACGTCCTCGGGGCCTTTTAGGAAGGCAAGAAAGACCAACAGGGTTCTGGTGAACGTTAAGTGGAGTATGGATTTCTCTCGGAAGCCTTCAACCTGGTGCCGGGAATCTCAGATCACTCGCCTATGGTGGTTAAGGTTCTTAGCCCAACTCTTCGGAGGAAGCCTTTTAAGTTCTTCAACTTCTGGATGAAACACCCGGAGTTCAACGTGATTGTTTCGCAAGTTTGGGATGCTTTAGGGGCTAGAGTCCCTATGTATAGGCTTGTTTGTAAGCTTAAGGCTCTTAAATGCCGACTCAAGCAACTCAATAGAGATTCTTTCTCTCATATCTCCGCCAGAACTCTTGATGCGAGGAAAGCTTTGGAGACCACTCAGGCAGGCTTGCAGCAGAATCCCTTTTCCATTGACTTTGCTGAGGTGGAAAAGGATCAAAGGCATATCTTTGCAGAGTTGCGGTCCTTAGAGGAGTCCTTATTCGGACAGAAGTCCAGGGTCAGATGGCTCATGGAGGGAGACCGCAACACTAAGTTCTTCCACCAGTATGTCAATAAAAGACATTTGAGAAATAGAATCCTATCTATCCTCGATTCTTCGGGGAACCAAGTGACCAAGCCACGACTGTTGTAGCATCACTTTGTGGAGTTTTTTGAAGACCTACTAGAGCCACAAGGGGAGCTGGTTAGGCATTCGCTTGAGGAATTGAGGAAGGTCATTCAGCATCCACTCTTAGATGATCAGGTTGTGCTCCTCGCTAGGCGGGTCGTAGAGTTGGAGGTCCAGGACACTTTATTCTCTTTGCCCAGGGAAAGGCACCTGGATCAGACGGCTTCACAGTTGAGTTCTTCAAGGAAAACTGGGAGACGATTGGTTCCTTAGTCACGGCTGCAGTGAAGGATTTCTTCACTTCTAGAAAACTCTTAAGGGAGATTAACAATACCATCTTGGTGATGGTTCCTAAAGTGCTAAACGCCACTTCTGTGGAGGATTATAGGCCTATCGTCTATTGTAACACTATCTACAAGTGTATTACAAAGGTGCTGGCTAATCAGGTGGCACTAGCCTTGAAGATCACAATAGGCCCTTATCAGAGCGCTTTTGTGAAGGGCGGGTGGATCAGAGATAATATCCTGCTGGCCTAGAAGCTTTTCTCTAGCTTCCATCTTGAGCCATACCTCCCTAAATGTGCGATAAATGTGGATTTTAGGAAAGCCTATGATACTATGGATTGGGACTTCCTTGAGGGAGTGTTGCCGGCCTTTGGGTTCCTTCAGTCTATGACCCGGCTTATTATGACCTGTGTTTGCACACCCAAATTTTCAATTGCTTTGAATAGTGAGCTCCACGGGTTCTTTGCGAGCAGCCGTGGTCTTCGCCAATGTGATCCCATCTCTCCTTACCTTTTCAATCCGGTTATGGAGGTGCTTTTAGGGATCATTTTAAGGTACTTTTCGAGACTTGATTTCAAGTTCTTTTGGAGGTGTAAGGCGATGGGGCTCTCAGATTTCTTTTTTGCCGATGATGTATTTCTTTTTTGTGAGACTGACCTCCCTACAGTGGCTCTCTTCAAGGAAGGTCTTCAAATCTTTTCCTCTTGGAGTGGCCTTTGTCCAAACCCGTGCAAGAGTGAAATTTTCTTGGCCGGTGGCGCACCTTCCTTAAGGAATTCTATTCTCTCTAAGCTTGGCTTCCAAGAAGGGAACTTGTCGGTTCACTACCTGGGGGTTCCTATTATTACTTCGAGGATCAGCAAAGCAGACTGTTGTGTCCTTGTCAACCATATCAGTGCAAGGGTTCAATCTTGGACTCACCGTAGGGTTCAGTCTTGGACTCACCGCTTCCTCTCTCTTCCTGGATGGCTTCAGCTTATCAGGTCAATTCTTCATGCTATACAAGCCTACTGAGCTAGTGTATTTGTTTTACCTATAGTTGTATTGGACCAGATAGAGAAAATCCTTAGACAATTCTTGTGGAAAGGTCCGGATCTAGGTAGGGGCGATGCTAAGGTAGCTTGGGATGAAGTTTGCCTTCCAAAAGAGGAGGGAGAGCTAGGTATTAGGAGATTGCAAGATTGCAATAAAGTTGCCATGCTGAAGCGTATCTGGCTCTTGTTCTTAGAAAGGAAGCACTGTGGTGTAGGTAGATTCATTCCACTTTCTTAAAAAAAAAAAAAAAAAAAAAAAAAAAAAACTTTTGGGTCGTTAGGAAGCCAATCTTTGGATCCTGGGCCTGGAAGAGTCTGTTGAACCTAAGGAGTGATTTTTGAACGGCCTTCTGTTGGAAAATTGGCGATGGCCAAACAACCTCTCTGTGGTTTGATAATTGGCACCCTAGGGGGGCCCCTGAACTTGTTCTTTTCAGACTCGCTTATCTATAGCTCAGGGCTTTCTAAATAGGCTTCTATGGTTGACCTCTTCTCAGGCGCTAGGCAGGCTCTCCAGACGGTGCTTGAATCGTGGGGTCATCCCCTTCCGGTCCCTACGGGTGACCTGGATCGTTGCTACTAGCGAGAAAGCCCTACGGGCCGGTTCACGGTGGCAACGGTGTGGAACTCCATTAGGAAGAAGAGAACCCAGGTCCATTGGCATGCCTTCATGTGGAACAATGCCATAGTGCCTCACTATCAGCTTAATCTTTAGCTTATTG
Organism: Eucalyptus erythrocorys; assembly: GCA_014182555.1. NCBI lineage: Eukaryota > Viridiplantae > Streptophyta > Magnoliopsida > Myrtales > Myrtaceae > Eucalyptus > Eucalyptus erythrocorys. The sequence goes on along the minus strand of CM024597.1, from coordinate 5,698,515 downwards.
CCAAGCGTAGACTTCCAACCCAGACTCTCCTTTTGTTTTATGGTAGAATTGGAAGTGTTGCCTGTGCGTTTTGCAAAAGTATGCATGAGTCTATTGATCACTTATGTTTTGGTTGCCATGTCACGGCTAGCGTTGCTTTTTTTTGGGCTTCTAGATGCAATTTGCCTTGGCACAACAAGACTTAGAGGGAGAACCTCCACTGGGCCGCTACTTTTTTTATGGGTAAAGATTTCCACAAGTGCATTGCCCGTTTTTCCTTTGGCACACTTTGTCATATTATTTGGGAAAATACGAATAGCATCATATTCAGAGACCAGCCCCTTACAATCTTGGCCATGAAGAACCATCTCTTCAAGGTGGTTCGAGACAAGGCTATTACCTTCGGGAACGTTAAAGATAATTTTAGAAACAGAAGCTTGTAGAGAAGTTGGGCCTAAACCCAATTATTTTCTCAGGGGGCTCGTAGGTTGGCTTGCGTCTACTGCTTGGAACCAGGGTTGTCCTTCCTCCTCGTCTGAGGCTTGTTTGGTAGCCAATTGTACGTGACTTGCTTCTCTTTTGGTGTTTGTGTTGTAGTGTGTGTGCCACAGTTTGCTGGCTTTTACATCTCGGCACCCTTCCACTCCTTATGTACCTTCATTTGGAGTGTAGGTTTCTGGTGACAAGATCTTTTATACATTTGGTCTTTCCTCAATATATTTATTACCTTCTACCAAAAAAAAAAAAAAAATTAGTTCTACAACTCTTAGTTAATGTTCAATTTGTTCATATATTTAATTTTGGTCAAATAAATCCTTGTGCTCTTTGATTCTAATCAAAATTTTTTTTTTTTTTATGGTTTTGCAAACGAGGAATTATTCCTTATATAATATTTTATGACTAAACTGATTAAACAATACCAGTCCACTCTTTAGCAAATATTTAATTTTGTTAGCTAACGTGGACATTCGATTCTTCATATCAATATACTATTATGAATGCGTGCAAACTACCCTATTCATGTGTATTAATTATATAGCATTGCATGAGACTCCACCTATAAAATGGTGAGCACAGCTCTTAGATTATTCCAAGTGAGAAACACTTGGGTTTGGATATGATTATGTGGTATCTTTACAAATGTAACTATTAAGCCACTTTGTCAGGGGTCGAATGATTTTGTTAATTCTCAACTTCAATATTTATTTGGCATTTTGTAGAATTATTGAATTCTTTGACTAAGTTGATCTATCTTGGATTGATGTAAAATCACCAAAAATATAAATAGAGTACCCTATATATAATTATAAATTTGAACCATTTATTAGTCAATTTTTTAACACATGATAGGGTGAGGAGATGCAACTAGCATGATTACCTCCTTTGTATGGACGTAACCCATACATAATCACAAATTTGGATTATATGCGATTCACAATGTTAAGTTTTTTTATACGGGATTCTCAATTTTAAGTTTTTTTTTTTAAAAAAAAAACTGGCTTTATTAAATATGAAGGATAACCTACTTATCATATACAGCACACTAATTTGACTTGCTAGATATAATCATATTTATCAATAATATCAAGTGTCTTGTAAGATGTGGTATCACTAAACATTTCACTAAATTAATTGGGGATACAAAAGTTTCACAGATGGATGTGCAAAAAGAAATAAGATAGTACCAATTTGACAATAAAAAATTAACTCGACACACAGCAATAAGCATCATCCATGCATGAGATACTTTTCTTATACCATTCAATGTATGAGATACCTTAGTTGTATTTGTTAGTTGAATAATTGATTCGCAATTCTTTTACATTTTTGGCTTTTGGAATAAATACTTTCTTTTGATAAATAAACAAGGGATCATTTCAATACGAACATTCATAGGATTATTACTCAATTAGTCCTTAACTTATTTATGGATGCCAATTAAGTTTTAGACACTTTAACTTTGTCAATCTAGTTTAATGCCTTTGTGGGAAATTTCAATATAGTCCTTTTGACCAATTGCTACCGGGAATTACAAATGTAGAAACTCGATATTAGTCCTAAACTTATTTATGGATGTCAATTAAGTTTTAGACACATTAATTTTGTCAATCTAGTTCAATGCCTTTGTGGGAAATTTCAATATAGTCCTTTTGGCCAATTGCTACCAGGAATTATAGACGTAGAACTTGATATTATTCAATTGCCCTCGCAAATTCCATTATATTGCTAAACATCGTAATGCTCATTCCTCAAGTGTAGCGCGAATTTTTGTTCTTGCCCTTCTTTTGGGAACTGGATATTGCTCAACTTGAGCAGCTTCAATTTGTTAGGCCACGTTTTCATTTTCCATTTAGTCTATTCTCTCCTCCTCGGACAATCACAGTTAAATATCAATTCGTGTAATTGGTGGCATAGGCATTAGTTTCCCCTATAAAGTATAAACTAATTCCTTGTGTTCCTAAAGTAATATTGACTATTGGTGGCATAGGCATTAGTTTCCTTCGCTTCCAGTGCAACACGAGGACGCCGCCTCCTCGCCGTGGCTTACTATACTACAGATTACTGCAACTAAAAAGTAACTTTACTCGAGCTGCTTCTTCTTCTTCTTTCTCTTAAAAATACAAAGACAAGTTTAAGAGATTGATATTTATATGAAACCGCAAACGGAAATTAAATAAGTTCAATAGTGTTTTCTGACGGATTAAGAGTCGACCACATCATTTATTACACTAATTATCTATACAAGCCTTTGCACATCTCCAGTGTTTTCTTTTCTTTTCTTTTTTTAAAGGGAAAGGTTCCATTGTTGTCTGTTGAAGCAGTCCATCAGCTGCACGTTTTCATCTTTGTGCTAGCTACATTCCACGTGGTCCTCTGTGTGCTCAAAGTACTATATATAGTGTGCTACGACATCCTTGTCACTTCAACTATATCTTTCTATTGCTTTATGTTACTTCAATTACGACATTCCAACAATACTATCCCAAAAAAATTAAAAAAAAATTATTGCACCATACCAAAGTTTTGAAGAAAACATGAACATAGTTATATGTGATTGCATGTGTACATTGCTTGATATTTTGAACATTTTCAAGTGCCTCGAGAGTTTCTGTCAGCGAGTTTTCCAATTTTTTACAAAAATTCACGAGGGAAAAGTAAAACTCGTCCAAATTAGAAAAATCAGTAAAAAATTAGAGGTATCTCTTGACCCAATTTCGTGATGTTATTTTTCGTCCCAATGAACTTAGAAACGCCAATGGAAGAATTTGGAGCTATATGATGAAGAGATCGGAAATGCTGATGAACAGCAACTGCGAGAAAGTAATGTCCTCGAACTCATCCTCCTCAAGCAATGTGATAAAAGGGAGGGGACTTTGCTCGAAATTCTTGTACAGTTTCCAAAAGAATATTCTAATTTGGTTGAGGTATTTCTATTCTGTTTATATCTGCAGGGCTCACAAAGATTCAGGAACTTTATAAAACCCTATTTGGCTCGTTCACACATCGGGTAAGTCATTGAGTCTCTTGAAGCTCCCCACGACTACAAAACAAGAGAGTTTGGAGGATCTTGTGAAATTGAGCACATCTTTACTGACCTTAACTATATCGTGCAATCTTCTCAGTGTAATTTCCATCGGGTCTTACCAAACTTCGACCTTTTTTTTTTTTTTTTTTTTTTTGTCGATTTTCTCTCTTTCATATATTTTGACTATCCATCTCTGTTCACGAACACAGCATGTTTAGATATACCTGAGTTAAGAGGCCCAACATTGTCTTGCAGTTTTTTCTTCGAGTCGTGTCGTCTCCGGAGAAATTGGTTACTTCTTTGTCCAAGGAGGAGTACATCGGTCTTCGTCTGAACTTCATCACGTTACGTCCAGCACATTTTCTTATTGCTGAAATCTTTTAGTTTCGCTCCTCGTTGTGACATTATTTGCCTTTGACATGGTTAAATTATCTAGCATTTCTGTCGTGTCCATAGGTAGGTGATCGGAAAGATCCAGGGAAAGATTTTCAGGAGTACATAATTCGGATTTTGGAAAAGGAATTTGAGAAAATGATTGGAATCAGGTAAACCGATACCCCTTTATGCAACAATAGTTTAGTAGCAAAAATTTAGCTGTCAACACATAATATAGCACATTAACATGATGAAAAGTTTTTGGATGATTTGGGTGTTTATGATAGGGGTGTAAAACGGGAACAGCCCAAACCGAGAACCGGCCAGACCAGACCGAACTGGCCGATTTTGGGCGGTTCCCACAGTTGGCCGTCCGATTCTCGATTCCTAATCATGGAACCAAGAACCGGACCTATTCCAAGGTGGGAACCATACTGAACCGGACCGAACCAAATTTTTATATATAACTTACATACGTAGAATTAATAAAATATATAAACATTATAACTTATTGCAAGCAAAATTGCAATTTGAGGTAGCAACCTCTTATGTGGCCAAGAGACCATTAAAACCTTTTTTGTTATTCTTTTATTTATAGAAAAAATCTCCTTATTAGTTTCATCATTTACTCAATGTGGGACTAAGGTTCCAAGAGACCCACAAGGCACTTCGAGCCTCAAAGAGTCCCGCATCGACTAAACATTCAAAGAGTAAAAGAGAGATTATCTATAAAATCTAAGTCAAACACAACCTTTATTCAAATTGATCATGCCCTTCATGGCTAAAGTTAAGTATGAAACACAGAAGTTTGAATATTTTGCATGTGGAAACATGTGTTATTAGTTTTGTTGAATCGCCCAAGAACCAAATTGGATTAATCGGTTTGAAGTGGAGCGCGGTCACTCTTTATTGCAAAAAAGTAAAGCCAAGCCACTTTTGTTGGATTGGATCAGACCGGATCGGAACCGATGATCCAATTCCCGATCCCAGGACCAAACGGTCCGGTCCACGGTTCACAATTTTGGGGACCGATTCTCTTGGTCCGGTTCCCAGTTCCAAGGTGGAACCAGATTGAACCGAGAACCGATCACCCCAAGTTTATGAGCCTATGGATTCAAAAGAGGCCCACGTGATTCTACGACTGAGATTGACTAGGTTCATGTAGGTTCATGTGCACTCCATTTATGCAAAGCATCGGTCCAACATGACTGACAAACTAAAAGAAGAATAAATCACTCACAAGTCATGTGCAAGAATGGGGCCCACATGATTCAACGGCGGACTAGGTATAGGTGCAGTCAACTTATGCAAGCATCGCTCCACCGTGACCCACAAACTGAAAGAAGAATAAAGCACTCACGAGTTGTGCAAGTTAAGAACATCTCCTGGGGAACGAATGACAGAAAAGAGGAACATTATGTACAACCCAAGTTGGAAAAAATGTTGGAAAAAAAGGGAAAAATATGGAAATTACGCCTCTTCTTTTACCCCTTGACCTCTTATATACATCCACACTAGAATATGCTAAACACCTAGCTGAGTTTTACCTTTGAAGACCTCTTTGTACTTCCAAGTCAATTTTTCTTGTGTTCCTATTTACAAAAATGTCATTTTCTCTGCACCAAAAAAAAAAAAAAAAAAAAAAAAAAAAAAAAAAAAACCCAAGCTCAAATTCTATGTACTCACACTCATCCAAAATATTCAAAACCAACTAAAACCCAAACCACCCAAGTCCTTAGAACATGCTAAAATGAGTTTGTAAGGAAGGGCAATTTAATATCTCTAATGTAGGGTTTTGCTTAAATGTATGTGAATGGTATTTGCCTAAATAGAGGTTGTAAGCAGTCATTGGATATATAGTAAGATATGTTTTTGGTATTTTCCCTAGGAGAAAAGGACCCATTTTAATTTCAATGTAATTCCCTCCTTACAAAATTGAACAAAATGATACACTGATTTATAGAAGAACTGCTGCAACAAACTTTGATTAGCTACTTCAACAAGTGAGTAACGTTTGAATATTCAATAAAGACGTGTTACATCATTCAGAACTCCGTTTAAAAAGTTAGTTTTAAATTTCTAGTATTAATAAAAAAGAAGAGACAACACCAACATTGAGTTCTGCAACTCTTAGTCAATGTTCAATTTGGTCATAAATTTAATTTTGGTCAAATAAATCCTTGTGCTCTTAATTCGAATCAATTTTTTTATATGGTTTTGCAAATGAGGAAAAATCCATGCATCATAAAGACGTGAATGCCAGGCCGCGCGTCTTCCCCCATTTTAAACTATTCTATCCCTCTCTCTCTCTCCCTCTCTCTCTCTTCTCTCTTTGGGTCCTTTTCCTCACTTCTCTCCTTTCCCATTCCGCGCGTCGTCAGACTAGAGAATAGAGCAACCCCAATATTTCCCATCCCTTTTTTTCTAAATCTTTTTATCCTTTTATTTATTTATTTATATTATTTTTCTACTTTTCTTTTTGTTTATGCAACCCGAGCGCCTCTCCTTCCTCGATTCCCTCTCGACCTCTCGCCGGCCTCTGTTTTTTCACGATTTGGTTGGCCGAGACGGACGGCAGCGCCGCTTGTCGCCTCGACTTAGCCGTGTACCCTTGTCAGCGTCGCTTCGGCCAACTCGGATGGAGGTTTCCCAGCACCACCACTCCTGGCCTCGACGTTTAAACTATCTCTCTTGGGGCCAGCCACAGCAGCGACAGCTCACGTCAGCCCCAACGTTGCCGGTCAAGAGGCCAACCAACACCCAGAACGGACTAATTCCCAAGGGAAAGAAAACGCAACACGCTCGGGCATTCTGTCGAGCACCTAAGACGCGAAGGCAAAAGGAGGAAGGAACCGGCATGACCGATCCGAGCTCGCTCCGGAATTTGTGGCAATGGACGAGCAAAATCTAAAAATTGCAGCCTACACACATGAACAAGGTCGGGAGAATCGCGCGACCGGGGCAAAGGCAGCCCAATCAGGCGAGCCCGGATAGGGCACAAAAAATATTTAAAAAATATGAAAGGGAAAACAAGGTCAGGTCGGCTAGGGGGTCCCTACCCAATCATATTTATATATTTTATTATATAACTTATTGCATCCAAAATTGTAATTTGAGGTAGCAATCTCTTATGTGGCTAAGAAATCATTAAAACCCTTTTTTTTTTTTTTTTTTTGGTAAAGATTAAAACCCTTTTGTTACTCTTTTATTTATAGAAAAAATCTCCTTATTAGTTTCATTTTCTACTCAATGTGGGACTAAGACTCCAAGAGACCCACAAGGCATTTCAAGCCTCAAAGAGTCTCACATCGACTAAACTTTCAAAGAGCAAAAGAGAGATTGTCTATAAAACATAAGCCAAACACAACCTTTAGCTAAATTGTTCATGGCCTTTATTACTAAAGTTAAGTGTGGAACACACGAAGTGTGAATCACACAATTAATCAGTTCGGAGTGGAGTCCGGTCACTCTTTATTGTAGAAAAGTAGAGCCGATTTTGTTGGACCGGACCGGAACCGATGTTCGGTTCGGTTCCCGGTTCTAGGACCAAACAATCCGGTCCACGGTTCGCAATTTTGGGAATCGATTCTCCCGGTCCATTCTCGATTCCAAGGTGAAACCGGACCAAACCAAGAACCGATCACCCCTAGTTTATGAGGCTATAGATTCAAATAAGGCCCACGTGATTCTACGGCTGAGATTGACTAGGTAAACTGAAAGAAGAATAAATCACTCACAAGTCATGTGCAAGAATGGGGCCCACGTGATTCAACGGCTGACTAGGCTTAGGTGCAGTAAACTTATGCAAGCATCGCTCCACCGTGACCCACAAACTGAAAGAAGAATAAAGCACTCACGGGTCCTGCAAGTTAAGAACATCTCCTGGGATTTTGTAAACATTTGACAGAAAAGAGGAACATTATGTAAGACCCAATTTGGAAAAAAGGGGGAAAAAATTGGAAAAAAAGGGAAAAATATGGAAATTACACCTCTTCTTTTACCCATTGACCTCTTATGTACATCCACACTACTAAACACCTAGCTAAGTTTTACCTTTGAAGGTTAACACATTTTGTTCCAAATGTTTTATTAACCAAAGATTTTCCAGTAGCAGATCTTGGTGAGCAAAAATTCCTTCAAGAAGCTCTCATATCATATTTCAATTTATGTCTTGACAAGTTTTTTTATACTTTGCAGGATGGCATGCGTACTTTTGGATATCTTTCATTCCGTTGACTGTAAGTAGTGATAAATTAGCGCAACTCATGTGTTTGACAAAATGTCTCAGAGAGAACCGAGAAGCAACCCAGGTTGAAACTTGGTTTGATTTGTGCTTGCTCTTATATGTCGGACCGTGCCCGTCCTTTTATGTTTCCATTGCAACTTCATGCGATTTTCGTGGAGCAATCGTGTATTCTTGAGCCGGGGGGATTTTAGTGGCCGAAAATGGTTGGCCGCCGGAGTTCGTGGCCAATGGTGGTCATCAACGGTCGGGGTAGATAACCGGTAGACAGTGGTGGTTCGGCGGTGGAAGGGTCGCTGGTTGTTATGCCGATGTTGCTGTTTGGGTGAAGTTTCGGGGGAAGACATGCAAGGAGGCTTCGGGGAGAAGAACACGCACGGAGAGAAAAGAAATACATGGGGAGGAAGACCACAGGGGAAGAGACAAATAAAAAATAAAAGAAAAAAATAAAAGAAAAAGAAAAGTATAGAAAAAGTAAAAAGTAAAACAAAATATGGAAAAAGAAAGCGAAAATTTGCTTCGAGAAGGAGGAGTGCAAGAAAAAGGTGCAGTGGAAAAGACAAAATAGGGAAGAAGACAAAATGGTGGAGGATAAAAGAAATTACGAAAATTATTAAAAAATTAAAATTAATTTTAAAAAAATTGGTCCCGTAGGCACCAATTCATCCTCCACTTGATTCACATCGTGCTATTTCAGAATTCCCTAGAGCTTATATTCTACTTTTTGTATTAGTGAGCATTAATATGCCCAAATTATCACCAATGGTATTAAGCTAAGTTTCTTGCCATACTAGGACAATTCCAACTATATATTGCTTTCTTGTATCTCTATGCAGTTCTAATATGATTTTCACTCCTGCATCATGGGAAAGACTGGTTTTACTGTCTCAATAATAGTAATCGGGTAAGGCTACTAATTGCTCATATCCTTATCCTTCGATTATCCCTTTGTGCCACATTAGTTCGATTATACGAATGCCTATGTCAATCAAATTGATTTCCTTGGCATGTTTTGCACAAAGCCTTTGTACAGTTCATGTGCATCCACCAAACGCTACCCCTATATGCAATTATGAAATCGCTACTATGACAAACCTACAATATGCTTATGAGTTGTGATAAGCCAGAGTTTAAATTTGTATACAGATGATTGGACTCGATATGCAAACCTTTTTTTTGGTTCAGTGTCGAGATAAAACTAAGATTCATCCGGGCAAGAACCACTCGGGCGAAGAGTAAGACATGTGGATTGTGACCCAGATTTGGAACTAGTATGAGCGAAGGAAATCAAAGAGGGTGGCCACAAATGAATCCGCCGAAAATTGATCCAAACATAGGTCTGTACGAACAACCTAGCAGATGAAAGGTGGTGAAATGGAATTAGGCACTATTTGTTAACCATCCAAACAGTGCCTGATTCTGATTTTTTGTTCCCAGAATCGCGTTTGGTAACATTTTTGTTCCCGGAATCAGTTTTGGACAAGAATTGAGAATAAAAATAAAATATGATTCTTGGTCTCGAGAATAAAAAAAGAATCAAAACAGGTTAAAGTCTTCTTCTTCCCTTTCGCCATCCCACGACCGCCGTCCACCACCGCTCGCCGCTGTCAGTCGCCGCTCGTTGCCACTTGTCGCTAGTTGCCGTTCGCCGATCCGATGAGCTCGCCGAAGGCTCGCCCGGCCAAGGCGAGGTTCGGCGAGCTCGCCAAAGGCAAGCCCAGCCATTAACGAGGCTTGACCTCGTTAGATCTGGCGAGGCTGAGCCTCGCCGAGGCTAGGCCAGCGAGGCTCGCCTAGCCCCGCCGATGGCCAGGCAGGCCTCGCCCAGCCCTGCTGGTGGCTAGGCAGGCCTCGCCCAACCCCAGCGAGGCCAACCTGGCCACTGGCAAGGCCTAGCCTTGGCGGGGCTGGGTGAGCCTTGCCTAGCTATCGGTGACGCTCCGGTGAGGTCGCCGACCCTCATCTGACTAGTCGCCGGAATAAGAAGAAGAATAAGGGAAAAAGGACAAAAAGAAAAGAAAAAAAGGAGAAAAGAAAAGAAAAAAAGGTAAAAAAGTAAAAAAAAAATATTTCAAAATTAAAAGAAATTGATTTGGAACAAAATCAATGAACACGGTATGAAATGCAATTCTATTCCAAAATAAAAAATTTTGGACAGTTACCAAATGCATTTTTTTACTCCTAATCAATTCTCGGAAACGGAATTAAAAATAATCATTTTTTGTCAGAATCAGTTCCGGGAACAAAATTGTTACCAAACGCGCCCTTAGAGACCAAAGCAGACATCGAAGCGCCAGAAATCCAAGAATGTACGCTAGAAACGAAAAACAATTGAGAGCTGAAATGGATTTAGTCCAAACATGTTTCCATATATTTTTTCCGTTGGCATTACGCTATATGTACACATGACGAGAGCAAGTCTCTTCGGACAATCATCCTTTTTTTATCTTAATTGATACTACTTAACTATTTTGGTCATCATTTTTTAGGCTACTCTGATTTGGACGATTTGATTGATGACAGTGGCGCCCCTGAATTTGTTCTTTTTAGACTCACTTATCTACAACTCAGGGCTTTCTAGACAGGCTTCTATGGCTAACCTCTTCTCAGGCGCTGGGCAGGCTCTCAAGATGGTGCTTGAATTATGGGGTCATCCCCTTCTAGTCCCTACGGGCCGATGGTGGTAATGGCATGGAACTCCATCAAGAACAAGAGAACCCGTGTCCATTAGCATGCCTTCATGTGGAACAATGCCATAGTGCCTCGCTATCAGCTTAATCTTTGGCTTATTGCCAAGCGCAGATTTCCAACCCAGACTCTCCTTCTGTCTTATGGTAGAATTGGAAGTGCTGCTTGTGCGTTTTGTAAAAGTATGCTTGACTCTATTGATCACTAATATTTTGGTTGTCGTGTCACGGCTAGCGTTGCTTTCTTTTGGGCTTCCAGATGCAATTTACGTTGGTGTAACATGACTTGGAGGGAGAACCTCCGTTGAGCCACTACTTTTTTTTATGGGTAAAAGATTTCCATAAGTGCATTGCCCTTTTTCCTTGGGCGCTCTTTCTCATATCATTTGGGAAAATAGGAATAGCATCATCTTTAGAGACTAGCCTCTTACGGTCTCGGTCATGAAGAACCATTTCTTCAAAGTGGTCCGAGACAAGGTTATCACCTTCAGAAACGTTGAAGATAATTTTAGAAACAGAAGGTTGCAGAAAAGTTGGGGTCTAGACCCAATTATTTTCTCAGGGGACCCGCAGGTTGGTTGGTGTCTACTGCTTGGAACCGAGGTTGTCCTTCCTCCTCATCTGAGGCTTGTTTGATAGCCGGTTGTCCGTGCCTTGCTTCTCTTTTGGTGTTTGTGTTGTAGTGTGTGTGTCGCGGTTTGCTGGCTTTTACATCTCAATACCCTTCCACTCCTTATGATCTTTCATTTGGAGTGTAAATTCCTAGTGACGAGATCTTTTGTACATTTGGCATTTCCTCAATATATTTATTACCTTTTACCAAAAAAAAAAAACATTTATTTCTACAACTCTTAGTCAATGTTCAATTTCGCCATAAATTTAATTTTGGTCAAGTAAATCCTTGTGCTCTTTGATTCGAATCAATTTTTTTTTTATATGGTTTTGCAAACGAGGAATTATTCCTTTTATATTATTTTATGACTGATCCGATTAAACAATACCAGTCCACTCTTTAGCAAATATATAATTTTGTTAGCTAACGTGGACATTCGATTCTTCATATCAATATACTATTATGAATGCGTGCAAACTACCCTATTCATGTGTATTAATTATATAGCATTGCATGAGACTCCACCTATAAAATGGTGGGCACAGCTCTTAGATTATTCCAAGTGAGAAACACTTGGGTTTGGAAATGATTATGTGGTATTTTTACAAATGTAACTATTAAGCCAATTTGTCAGGTGTTGAATGATTTTGTTAATTCTTAACTTGAATATTTATTTGGCATTTTGTAGAATTATTGAATTCTTTGACTAAATTGATCTATCTTGGATTGATGTAAAATCACTGGATATATAAATAGAGTATCCTATATATAATTATAAATTTGAACCATTTATTAGTCAATCTTTTAATACATGATAGGGTGAGGAGATGCAACTAGCATGATTACCTCCATTGTATGGATGTAACCCATACATAATTACAAATTTGGATTATATGGGATTCTCAATTTTAAGTTTTTTTAAAACTGGCTTTATTAAATATGAAGGATAACCTACTTATCATATACAACACACTAATTTGACTTGATAGATAATATCATATTTAAAACTAATATCAAGTGTCTCGTAAGATGTGGTATCACCAAACATTTCACTAAACTAATTGGGGATACAGAAGTTTCATAGATGGATGCGCAAATAGAATTAAGATAGTACCAATTTGACAATAAAAAATTAACTCGACACAAAGCAATAAGCATCATCCACGCATGAGATACTTTTCTTATATCATTCAATGTATGAGATACCTTAGTTGTATTTGTTAGTTGAATAAATGATTCGCAATTCTTTTACATTTTTGGCTTTTGGAATAAATACTTTCTTTTGATAAATAAACAAGGGATCATTTCAATATGAACATTCATAGGATTATTACTCAATTAGTCCTTAACTTATTTATGGATGTCAATTAAGTTTTAGACACTTTAATTTTGTCAATTTAGTTTAATGCCATTGTGGGAGATTTCATTATAGTCCTTTTGGCCAATTGCTACCGGGAATTACAGACATAGAAACTCGATATTTGTCCTGAACTTATTTATGGATGTCAATTAAGTTTTAGACACTTTAATTTTGTCAATCTAGTTTAATGCCTCTGTGGGAAATTTCAATATAGTCCTTTTGGCCAATTGTTACCGGGAATTATAGACGTAGAAACTCGATATTATTCAATTGCCCCCCGCATATTCCATTATAGTGCTAGACATCATAATGCTCATTACTCAAGTGTAGCGCGAATTTTTGTTCTTGCCCTTCTTTTGGGAACTGGATATTGCTCAACTTGAGCAGCTTCAATTTGTTAGGCCACGTTTTCATTTTCCATTTAGTCTATTCTCTCCTCCTCTTACAATCACAGTTAAATATCAATTCGTGTAATTGGTGGCATAGGCTTTAGTTTCCACTATAAAGTATAAACTAATTCCTCGTGTTCCGAAAGTAATATTGACTATTGGCGTTTACCAAGACAAAACTCACTCCACCGGATGAGTTTATCTGAGAATTATAGCTTTTTGGAGACAGCAAGTCATGTTCCTCGTGGGTTCTTTTGCCTTTTGTCTAATAAAGCAAAAAGGAAATCGCCGAGGTGTGGATGAACATCATGTGTTCGAGCATTTTTGTTGGTGCATCATTCTATATATACATGTGCGCGAAAACATACCATATGAGAATTCGAAGAAGAGGCATAATAAACACACGCACACCAGAGAGAGAGAGAGAGAGAGAGAGAGAGAGAGAGAGAGAATGGCGGCTGCGGAAGTAGATGAGAATTCGTTAGAGTACACGCCGACGTGGGTGGTGGCTGTATTGTGCTTCAGCATCTTGTTCATTTCTATCATTGTCGAGAGATTCTTTCATTGCGCCGGCCAGGTGGTTACTCTTGCTTCCTAAAGTCCGAGAGTACGGACCTCTCTTAAGCATAACTCGGGCATGTCAATCGCGATGCCACCAATTCTTTAACTCAAGTTTCTTTGTCGAATGCAGCATTTGAAGAAGAAGAGGATCAAATGGTGGCCGCTCATTCACGGCTCACGGAAGATCAAAGATGGTGACCTCTCTTTGGTTTTTTCGTTTGCTTTTTCTTTTTTGGGCTACTCATAATACTAATGTGCATGCGCATGTATTCTCTCTTCTTCTTTATTTATTTATTTATTGGGGGTTTTTGGGGTACCACGACAATGGCAGAGTTGATGCTGTTGGGTCTCGTATCGCTTCTCTTGACGGTGTTCCAAACTGGAGTAGAGAAGATATGCATACCAGAGCGACTCTACAACATCATGCTTCCTTGCAAGAAGCCCAACTCTTCTTCTGCCACCGCCAATTTCAATACTAGTTCCTTCGCTTCCAGTGCAACACGAGGACGCCGCCTCCTCGCCGTGGCTTACTATACAACAGATTACTGCAGTGAAAAAGTAACTTTACTCGAGCTGCTTCTTCTTCTTCTTTCTCTTGAAAATACAATGGCAAGTTTAAGAGATTGATACACAAAATTATATGAAACCACAAACGGAAATTAAATAAGTTCAATAGCGTTTTGTGACGGATTAAGAGTCGACCACATCATTTATTACATTAATTATCTATACAAGCCTTTGCACGTCTCCAGTGTTTTCTTTTCTTTTCTTTTTTTCACAGGGGGAGGTGGCATTGTTGTCTGTTGAAGCAGTCCATCAGCTGGACGTTTTCATCTTTGTGCTAGCTACATTTCACGTGGTCCTCTGTGTGGTCAAAGTACTATATATGGTGTGCTACTATATCCTTATCACTTCAACTATGTCTTTCTATTACTTTATGTTACCTCAATTACGACATTTCAACAAAACTGTCCCAAAAAAAAAAAAAAATGCATTGTACCATATCAAAGTTTTGAAAAAAAAAACATGAACATAGTTATATGTGATTGCACGTGTACATTGCTTGATATTTTGAACATTTTCAAGTGCCTCGAGAGTTTCTGTCAGCGAGTTTTCGAATTTTTTACAAAAAATCACAAGGGAAAAGTAAAACTCGTCCAAATTAGAAAAATCAGTAAAAAATTGGAGGTATCTCTTGACTCAATTTCGTGATGTTATTTCCGTCCGCATGAACTTAGAAACGCCAATGGAAGAATTTGGAGCTATATGATACAGAGATCGGAAATGCTGATGAACAGCAACTGCGAGAAAGTAATGTCCTTGAACTCATCCTCATCATGCAATGTGATAAAAGGGAGGAGACTTGGCTCAAAATTCTTGTACAGTTTCCAAAAGAATATTCTCATTTGATTGAGGTATTTCTATTCTGTTTATATCTACAGGGCTCACAAAAATTCGAGAACTTTATAGAACCCCATTTGGCTCGTTCACACATCGGGTAAGTCATTGAGTCTCTTGAAGCTTCCCATGACTACAAAACGGGAGAGTTTGGAGGATCTTGCGAAATTGAGCACATCTTTACTGACCTTAACTATATCGTGCAATCTTCTTAGTATAATTTCATCGGATCTTACCAAACTTCAACGCTTTTTTTTTTTTTTTTTTTTTTTTTTTTTTCTTTTTTGGATTTTTTTCTCTTTCGTATATTTTGACTATCCATCTCTATTCACAAACACGGCATGTTTAGATATACCTGAGTTCAGAGGCCCAACATTGTCTTGCATTTTTCTCTTCAGCTCGTGTCGACTCTGCATAAATCGTATACTTCTTTGAACATGGAGGAGTACATCGCTCTTCGTCTGAACTTCATCGCGGTACGTCCAGCACATTTTCTTATTGCTGAAATCTTTTAGTTTCGCTCAATTTGCCTTTGACATGGTTAAATTATGTAGCATTTCTATCGTGTCCACAGGCACGTGATCCGAAAGATCCAGGGAAAGATTTTCAGGAGTACATAATTCGGATTTTGGAAAAGGAATTTGAGAAAATGATTGGAATCAGGTAAACCAATGCCCCTTTATGCAAAGCTATTTAATTAGGCTATTTCAGTTTGCTAGGACAAAACAGAAAAGAAAGAAAAATTTTCCTTTTCTCGTTTGCAAGAGAGAACAATTTCAGTTTGCTAGAATGGTATAACGAGTTGCGGCTTTTACACGCCTCACTCTGCTCGACATAGGATGATATAGAAGATATAAATATACATCGATGTTTAGCTCTTCTTCAGGCATACTGATTTGCATTTTTACCTATATCGCAGCTGGGTCTTGGGGTTTCTCACAGTGATTTATATGCTCGTGAATGTAGCCGGTAAGCATGTATATGCATACCTATTCGGCATTCTAACAATTTCGAAATTTGTTACTCTCAAATTATGTCTTGAGTTTTGGCCCATGAAAAGAACACGATCCAATATATGATGCCTGAACAAACAGGAAACTTCTAAATACGTGGAATTGGATTCATAGTTTGAGTAGGTTTTTCCTTCCTTTTTGCCGGTGGCCGATCTCATGCAATGGCTGGAGAGAGCTGGGCGAGGGACGGCCTTGACCTATTAGGGCGAGGCTGACGCGGTCCTCACCCTAGTTTTGACGGTGTCGTGGACCTCACCCGCATCAAGAAAGACAACTCTCTGTTTTTTTATTTGCCTATGACAAGAAATACATCATTGTTCCAATCCATTTCTTGGTACATTTCCTGCAGGATGGAATGCATACTTTTGGATATCTTTCATTCCATTTACAGTAAGAACTAATAAAAACTCGCCTTTAAAGTCATTATGTCTTGCAAATTCCAAATGAATCTTGATTGAAAAGAAAGATAGAAAGAAAGAAGTTGAGTCTATTATTGTATCTAACTAGACATTCTCCTTAATTCTGCGCAGATTTTGTTCATAGTTGGCCTCAAATTGGAGTTTATGATATCGCGACTCATAAAAAGGGTCGCCGAAAACCATACAAAAAACAAAAATGCATCTAGCGAAAATGGTGCAAAGGGGACGGTTTATAAAATTACAAACAATTATTGCTGCTTTTATTTCATCGACATCCTGATTCACATCATGCTATTTCTGAACTCTCTGGAGCTTGCTTTCTTCTTCTTTATGTTGGTGAGCCTGAATAACTCAAGTCATCATCTACATTATCATTTACATGGCGAAAATTCCAAACATTGTGCTGTGGTATCTCTATGCAGATCCAATATGGTTTTCACTCCTGCATCATGGAAAAAGTTGGCTTTGTTGTTTCAAGAATAGTAATGGGGTAAGACCTATTGCTGATGTAAATTATATCATTGTTCTATAATCTGAGTGCTGTACATGATCAATGACTGGGGCCTGATGATCAATTGCATCCGTCACGCTCTCAGAGGGTGCTTGCAGATCGTGTGCATGGCCAGAATATTACCACTGTATGCAATTATGAAATCACAGGTGAGTTGAACTTACAACCTATTATGCACTCAAGATTTGGGTTCAAATTATGGAACTGAAGATGCCAAATTCTTTTTATTTGTCTTGATGAAATTCAGATGCATTTGGAGCAGCAGCAGCAATTGGACAAACACAACAAAATACGTAAGATTAAGATTTATTTGGAGGAGTACCTGTCTAACGAACATGTAAAAAAGTGTCTCGATGATCTCGATGAAATTAAGATGCGGTTGAAGAAGAAGCAGATGGACGAAGAGGAAGAGATGCAGATCCTGACCTGGATTTCAGAGTTGATTGATAATAGAAAGAACCGAAGAGAGGAGCCAAACCCACCGGAGGAGTGCACAAATATTGAACTGGCCCGGGTGGGTTCGAGCGAGGGATCTGTAGGAGTTGACTTGACAGAAGGCAATGACGTGAATTTACCAGAGGACATCGAAGCACAGAATTGACAACTGAGCCTGTACTGACGTTCCAAATAAATGAGATCATAGGTTGATTTATCCATGGAATTACGAGTTAACTCTTCTGTCTCTAGGCAAATACTATTATCAGGAGGAAATGTAACAATCACCGGTTGCATATCTATCTTAGGCAAAAGCAAGTAAATAAGGAACTCTCATTCCGTATAATTGTCTAGTTGCTGTAGGCAAAAGAACTGCCACTACACAATAAGAAAGGTCAGGTATCTTCCGAGTGTATGGACAGCTGAAGTTGGAGGGGAAAAACACTTCAGATTTGTTCCAGTATTTGCCATGCTCGATCAATTTCAACAGGAAGACCCACCTATCTTTCTTGGCAATATTGCATTTCCTACTCAATAGGAAATGTATAGATGTCACTTTCCAAAATGAAAGAGATAGACAAAAGGGACCGGTTATGAGACTAAACGATGATCCAGCGTCTCAAATTGGTCAATCCAACACTGTAAATACCCTCGTTCATGCCCATTGAAAAGGTAAATTAGACCATGATGACACAAAAACAATCATATTTAGGAGGCAATGTTTCAGGATTATCGCCTAAAAAGGTAAATAAGACCAATGACTCGATTGCTGAAGATTCATTAGATCTTACATGATCTTTCTCCACTTCTGCAGCCATCAAACACTAACATGCTTAAATAAGAGACATAGACGCATTCCCGCAGCCTAAATCAATACACATATAGCCTATCAAGAGACAATGGAGCCTCAGCAGGACCCATAATGATTTTGTACGTCTGATTTTTTTTATAATATACATTCACGCTATTGCGACCTCCCTTTTCGGCGCCCACATACGCGCGGGCGCATGTGGAGGCTAATGGCTCAACTAAGTATTGAGCTTAGCCCGAGCTCTCCCAAAACCACCAATTCATGACTTATAGTTAACATGCAAGTCAATTTCAAATAGAAGTCGCTACTAATCATTTTGAGGTGGGTCAATTAGAAACCTAAGTGTCCTCATCAAAAAAAAAAAAAAAAATAGAAACCTAAGTGAAATATCAGGAGAAATACTCACTTATGTGCAATTAGAGAAATTAGAATTGGAGACTTAATTACAATAGTTAATCACTAATACCCTTCCGGTATCTGATTTTTGTTTAAATATCAAGTAAAACATTTATGTATCATTTTATACCAATCACAAATTTTAGGATTCAATTCCTAACTAGATTAAGAAAATAAAAGTCCATGCATCATAAAGACATGATTGGAATAAGTCAATATTTGCTCCCAAGAACTTAAAAAGGATTTTTTTTTTTTTTTTTGGATTTTCTGTTG
Organism: Eucalyptus erythrocorys; assembly: GCA_014182555.1. Classification (NCBI taxonomy): domain Eukaryota; kingdom Viridiplantae; phylum Streptophyta; class Magnoliopsida; order Myrtales; family Myrtaceae; genus Eucalyptus; species Eucalyptus erythrocorys. The sequence goes on along the minus strand of CM024597.1, from coordinate 5,679,526 downwards.
GGTATTTTCACACATTTTAAAAAATTCAAAGACTATTTCTAAGATTTTCTGAAATTTTTTGGAATGAAAAATATTTTTTATTTTGTTATTATTAAAATGTTTTCTAAACTAAAAATAAAAATATTATATTACAAAAACAACCGGGTCAGAACCAACCCAGGTTGGCTTTGCCAGGCCACGCGTCTTCCCCCATTTTAAACTATTCTATCCCTCTCCTATGTAGCACGAGACACTCTCCGGAAGCTTTCGTGTCGTGTCCGACACTCCGACACGTGTCCGACACGCTCCGACACGTCCCGACACGCTCTGACACACGGTCAACGAGTGTCGAAAAATCCGACACGTGGTCAACTCTCTCCGACACGCTCCGACACGCGAGTCCAAAACTCCGACACGTGATTCCGACACGCACGGGGTTAATTTTAAAAATTTCTAATACTTGAGGGGTCAAAATATAAATATACACAAAAGAAGTAATAAAATTGCTATAAATATGCATGCACGGGGTCAATATTTTTTTTTTTTCAGTTTTGTTTTTTGGAATTTTTTTATTTTTTTAAAAGTCCTTTACTATGAAAGAAGTAATAAAAAAAAAAAATGCTATATATGATAAATAAATAAATTTAAAAATATCATTTCAGCATTTTTCTTTAAACAATGTTTTTTCCTCTAAGTTTTGTGTATTATTGTAACAAATTAAAATCATGAATGATATTATTTAATATTTTCGTGTAAATTAATTCTAGGCTATTTTTATAATTATTTATTTATGTATTTATATATAAAAATATTATTTAATATATATCGTCGTTTGTGTCGCGTGTCCGTGTCGGTGCTACATAGTCCCTCTCTCTCTCTCTCTCTCTCTCTTCTCTCTTTTTGTCTTTTTCCAAACTTCTCTCTTCTTTCCCACTATTTCCCATCTCTTTTTTTAATCTTTTTATCCTTTTATTTATTATTTATTTATTATTTTTCTACTTTTCTTTTTCCTTATGCAACCCAAGCACCTCTCCTTCCTCGATTTCCTCTCGACCTCTCGCCGGCCTCTGTTTTTTCACGATTTGGTCAGCCAAGACGGACGGCGGCGCCGCTTGCCGCCTCAACGTAGCCATGTACCCTTGTCGGCATCGCTTTGGCCAACTTAGACAGAGGTTTCCCAGCACCACCACTCTTGGCCTCGACATTTAAACTATCTCTCCTGAGGCTAGCCACGGCAGCGACAACTCTCATCAAACCCAACGTTGCCGGTTGAGAGGCCAACCAACACCCAAGAGGAAGGAACCGGCATGACCGATCCGAGCTAGCCCCGAATTCATGGCTGTGGACAAGTAACATCTAAAAATTGCAGGGTTGGGAGATTTGCGTGAACCGGGCAACGACAGCCCAATCAAGCGAGCTCGAATAGGGCACAAAACATATTTTAAAAAAATGAAAGGGAAAACAGGGACGGGTTGGCTAGGGGTCCCTACCCAATCATATTTATATATTAATAAAATATATAAACATGATAACTTATTGCAACCAAAATTGCAATTTGAGGTAGTAATCTCTTTTGTGGCCAAGAGACCATTAAAACTCTTTTTGTTACTCTTTTATTTATAGAAAAAATCTCCTTATTAGTTTCTACTCGACGTGGGATTAAAGCTCCAAGAGACCCCACAAGGCACTTCAAGCCTCAAAGAGTCCCACATCGACTAAACATTCAAAGAGTAGAAGAGAGATTGTCTATAAAATATAAGCCAAGCACAATCTTTAGCCAAATTGTTCATGGCCTTCATGTCTAAAGTTAAGTGTGAAACCGTGACATCTAGATTTTCGGGTCCTAATTTCGACCGGATAAATAGGGCCGTTTTCGTTCGATTGAAGCCGGGGTTGTGAAATTGAGGAATATGAGGGATTTTGGATAAAGAAAATAATCAATTTAATAAGTGATACATCAATTGATTTTATGGGAGTCAATTTAAACTGAATCAAGAGAGATTAGTAGGTCCGCCTTTGGTTGTGCTTTTGGGATTTAAGTTGGTTCCACGGACAAGTGAGGATGTGAATTAAAGTGTGATGGCATTGGATTATTTTTTATGGACTTCAATTGGACCCAATTGAAAGGAGAATTGAAGAAATTGAGATGTACAAAGTTTTGGACCCCGGCGGAAAATTAATTGGACCTATTGAAGAAGTTGTGGGGTAGTGGACCATGACATCATCGGTGATGTCATGGTGGGCCACCTTAGGAGGATTAAAGAAAAAGGAAAAAGGAAAAGAAAGGGGGGAGAGAGAGGGAAGTGGACCCCACCACTTCTTCTTCAACCTTGAGAAGAGAGAGAAAGGGGGAGAGGAGAAGCACGACCGGAGGAGCAAGCCGCCCGACCGCCCCTCCACCCGCTTGCACGCTCGCCCACCGAAGGCTCCGTCGTCGCCGCCCCGCCTCGTTCGTCGCATCGCCGCCGTACCGCACCATCACAGCCACCAGCGCCGCCGTCGCCCTCTCTCCTCCATCTCCGTCGCGGCTGGACGCACCAGCAGATCCGAAGGCGCCGGAGTAGCCGACGCTAGGATCGCCGGAGCTGCGCGCTCCTCCGCCGCGCCGCGTTGCCGGCGCCGCCCATCCGCGCGACGTCTGTGCGCGCACGCCTCAGCCGCGCGCCTCGGCCCGCACGTCCAGCCCGTCGCCGTCCCGGTCGCGCCGCCCACCGCCCGTCTTCGCCGCCGTGAGTTGCCGTCGCCGGCCACCCCTCTTCTCCGCCATTTCCTCGCCCGAGCCGCCGCTGACCAGCCGCCGCCAGCCTCCATCCAGCAGCCTCGAAAAATGGGTTTTTCAGCAGCTTCCGAGCCCGTTTTGGCCGCCTTCCCGGCCCCGGATGCTAGGCCCGCTTTGGGGAAAGTCGATCCCGGCGTCGCCCTCTTCGATTTGAGCTAAGCGGCGTCCAAATCCGTGAGTTTACCTCACTAATTCCTGATTAGATGGTTAATTATGCCCTAAATATGTTTAGTTTAAATTAAGTGTGTTTAGATGGTTAGATCAGATTATTTTATTATACGTTGGATTAAGGAATTGGTTTAAGTTTAATTGGGTTTAATTAAGGTTAAAAATGATTTGTTTAATGTTAAGTGTGATGTGACATAATTAGATTTTAATTTAGAATTATTTAAATGTTCGAAATTCGGCTGAATAAAATAATAATATAATATTTCGAAATTAATTAAATATTATTATTTATAAAAAATAAACGGAAAAATTTATTTTTAGCCAGGTTGCTCGGAATTTCGTGCTTGATTTCTTTGTGATGTTAAAATTTAAATTTGATGCTTGATTGGTGGCGAATTGAGTGTGATTGCGTTAATTAGGGGTTATGTGTAGAAATTCAAAGTGTGGGAATTGTGGGGAATTTGGCCGCAATAGACTGCCTATTAGAGGCCGTGCCTGATGAGGCCGTGATGAATCACCTATTAGAGGTCGTGCCCTTGGGGCCGTGATGAACCGCCTATGAGAGGCCATGCCGAGTGGGGCTGTGATGCCACTAGTTGTTGAACCGCCTATGAGAGGCCGTACCGAGTGAGGCCGTGATGTAACTAGTTGAACCACCTTTTCGAAGGTCGTGCCGCGTGGGGCCGTGATTACCACCGATGGTTAAGTTTGCCTTTAGGGTCGTGGTTGGGAGCATTGATTGATTTGTTAGAATGACATGTAATCGGCCGAGCCGATTGATTGCTAAGACGATTCAAGTGGTTGATTGATTGATGATGTGATTGTGCCTTAATTATTTAATTGTCATATTTGCACGTGATTGAATGATATGAACTGTACTAACCTGCAGACGCGGACTATTGCGAGGTAAGTCTTCTTGATGTGTGACTAGGTCATCTTTGGGGTGTATTTTCTTTCTAATAGGGGCTTAGGAGGGGTGAACTTGCCGAGACAATGTCTCACCCCGTTGTGGGAAACACATTTCGGGGCCGTAGATGATGATTCTAGCGGAGTCGGGTGGATTTGCCGGTGCGGTTGGGCAAGGAGTCGCGAGCCAAGAAGATGATGGATCGACGATCGAATCTTTTTAGTGGCCTTAGAACTGTTTCTTTCTTTTTAGTGGACCGATCCCTAGTGTGTAGACCTCGACCCAGTTTGGCTGCATGTAATCCTTGTTGATTTTATGTCAGCATGTTGGTTTGTATTAAATTGATTTTTGTTCATGCTGTTCTATCCCGCTTTTAAATTGTCAGGGGATTTTTAATACGTTCTGCATGCGCATAATAAATTAAATCGGGTCGGCGACACTACTTGGGAATGTCGCGATTGCATAACCATGGCAGGTTGTTCATGTGTCTCGGGTTCGGGCGTGATGAAACACACAAAGTATGAATCACACAATTAATCGGTTTGGAGTGGAGCGCAGTCACTCTTTATTGCAAAAAAATAGAGCCGATTTTTTTGGATCGGATCGGATTAGAACCGATAGTTTGGTCCGGTTCCCAGTCCTAGGACCAAATTTTGGGAATTGATTCTCCCAATCTAGTTCCCGATTCCAAGGTGGAACAGGATCGAATCGAGAACCGATCACTCCTAGTTTATGGGCCTATAGATTCAAATGAGGTCCACGTGATTCTAAGGCTGAGATTGACTAGGTTCATGTGCACTCCATTTATGCAAGCATCACTCCAACGTGAAAGACAAACTGAAAGAAGAATAAATCACTCACAAGTCATGTGCAAGAGTGGGGCCCACGTGATTCAACGGCTGACTAGTCTTACGTGCAATCAACTTATACAAGCATCGCTTCACCGTGACCCACAAACCTAAAGAAGAATAAAGCACTCACGAGTCGTGCAAGTTAAGAACATCTCCTAGGGTTTTGTAAACAAATGACAGAAAAGAACATTATGTAAGGCCCAAGTTGGAAAAAAAAGGGGGAAAAAGTTGGAAAAAAGGGGAAAAATATGGAAATTACACCTCTTCTTTTACCCATTGACCTCTTATATACATCCACACCACTAAACACCTAGCTGAGTTTTACCTTTGAAGGTTAGCACATTTTGTTCCAAATGTTTTATTAACCAAAAATTTTCCAATAGCAGATCTTGGTGAGCAAAAATTCCTTCATGAAGCTCTCATATCATATTTCAATTTATGTCTTGACAAGTCTTTTTATACTTTTGCAGGATGGCATGCGTACTTTTGGATATCTTTTATTCCGTTGATTGTAAGTAGCGATAAATTAGCGCACCTCATGTGTTTGACAAAATGTCCTAGAGAGAACCGAGAAGCAACCGAGGTTGAAACTTGGTTGATTCGTGCTTGCTCTTATATACGTCGGACCGTGCCTGTCCTTTTATGTTTCCATTGCAATTTCATGCGATTTTCGTGGAGCAATCGTGTATTCTTGAGCCGGGGGGACTTTTGTAGCCGAAAATGGTTGGCCGCTGGAGTTCGTGGCCAACGGTGGTCATCGCCAGTTGGGTAGATAACCGGTAGATAACCGGTAGACAATGGTGGTTCGGCGGTGGAAGGGTCGCTGGTTGCTATGCTAGTGTTGCTGTCTGGGTGAAGTTTCAGGGGAACACATGCAAGGAGGCTTCGGGGAGAAGAAGACGCACGGAGAGAAAAAAAAAAAAAAAATACATGGAGAAGAAGACCAGAGGGGAAGAGACAGATAAAAAACAAAAGAAAAAGAAAAGTATAGAAAAAGTAAAAAATAAAACAAAATATGGAAAAAGAAAGCGAAAATTTGCTTCAAGAAGGAGGAGTGCAGAGAAAAGGTGCAGTGGAAAAGACAAAATAGGGAAGAAGACAAAATTTTGGAGGATAAAAGAAATTATGAAAATTATTAGAGAGAGAGAGAGAGAGAGAGAGAGAGAGAAGGAGGTTGTCAAATTTCGAAGGGGTTATCTCTAGTCCCGTGGGCATCAATTCATCCTCCACTTGATTCACATCGTGCTATTTCAGAACTCCCTATAGCTTATATTCTTCTTTGTTGTATTGGTGAGCGTTAATATGCCTTAGATTATCATCAATGGTATTAAGCTAAGTTTCTTGCCATAACGGGGCAATTCCAACTATATATTTCTTTCTTGTATCTCTATGTAGTTCTAATATGATTTTCACTCCTGCATCATGGGAAAGACTGGTTTTGTTGTCTCAAGAATAGTAATCAGGTAAGGCTATTGATTGATCATATCCTTATCCTTCGATTATCCCTTTGTGCCATATTAGTTCGATTATACAAATGCCTATGTCAATCAAATTGATTTCCTTGGCATGTTTTGCACAAAGCCTTTGTCCAGTTCATGTGCATCCACTAAAACGCTACCCCTATATGCAATTATGAAATCGCAAGTATGACAAACCTACGACATGCTTATGAGTTGTGATAAGCTAGAGTTTAAATTTGTATACAAATGATTGGACTCGATAACTAAGATTCATCCAGGCAAGAACCACTCGGGCGAAAAGGAAGACATGTAGATTGTGACCCAGATTTGGAACTAGTATGAGGGAAGGAAATCAAAGAGGGTGGCCACAAATGAATCTACCGAAAATGGTTCCAAACATAGGTCTGCACGAATAACTGAGCAGATGAAAGGTGGCGAAGTGGATTTAGAGACCAAAGCAAACATCGAAGCGCCAATCCAAGAATGTACACCAGAAACAAAAAACAATTGAGAGCTGAAATGGATTTAGTCCAAACATGTTTCCGTCTATTTTTTCCGTTGGCATTACGCTATATGTACACATGACGAGATCAAGTCTCTTCGGACAATCATCCTTTTTTATCTCAATTGATACTGCTTAACTATTTTGGTCATCATTTTTTAGGCTACTCTGATTTGGACGATTGGATTGATGACAGTGGGGCCCCTGAACTTGTTCTTTTCAGACTCACTTATCTACAACTCAGGACTTTCTTGACAGGCTTGTGGCTGACCTCTTCTCAGGCATTAGGCACGCTCTCAAGATGGTGCTTGAATCGTGGGGTCATCCCCTTCCAATCTCTACGGGCTGGTTCACGGTGGTAATGGCGTGGAACTCCATCAGGAAGAAGAGAACCCGGGTCCATTGGCATGCCTTCATGTGGAACAATGCCATAGTGCCTCGCTATTAGCTTAATCTTTGGCTTATTGCCAAGCGCAGACTTTTAACCCAAACTCTCCTTCTATCTTATGGTAGAATTGGAAGTGATGGCTATGCGTTTTGCAAAAGTATGCTTGACTCTATTGATCACTTATTTTTTGGTTGCCGTGTCATGGCTAGCGTTGCTTTCTTTTGGGCTTCCAAATGCAATTTGCCTTAGCGCAATAGGACTTGGAGGGAGAACCTCCGCTGGGCCACTACTTTTTCGATGGGTAAAGATTTCCATAAGTGCATTGCCCGTTTTTTCTTTAGTACTCTTTGTCATATCATTTGGGAAAATAGAAATAGCATCATCTTCAGAGACCAACCTCTTACGGTCTCGGTCATGAAGAATCATTTCTTCAAAGTGGTCCGAGACAAGGCCATCACCTTCAGGAACGTTGAAAATAATTTTAGAAACAGAAGATTGCAGAGAAGTTAGGGTCTAGACCCAATTATTTTCTTAGGGGACCCGTAGGTTGGTTGGTGTATGCTACTTGGAACCGGGGTTGTCCTTCCTCCTCGTCCGAGGCTTGTTTGGTAGTCGATTGTTCGTGCCTTGCTTCTCTTTTGGTGTTTGTGTTGTAGTGTGTGTGCCACAGTTTGCTGGCCTTTACATCTTAGTACCCTTCCACTCCTTATGATCTTTTATTTGGAGTGTAAGTTTTTGGTGACGAGATCTTTTGTACATTTGGCATTTCCTTAATATATTTATCACATTTTACCAAAAAAAAAAAACATTTATTTCTGCAACTCTTAGTCAACGTTCAATTTGGTCATAAATTTAATTTTGGTCAAATAAATCCTTGTGCTCTTTGATTCGAATCAATTTTTTTATATGGTTTTGCAAATGAGGAATTATTCCTTTTATAATATTTTATGACTAATCTGAATAAACAATACCAGTCCACTCTTTTGCACATATATAATTTTGTTAGCTAACATGGATTTTCGATTTCTCATATCAATATACTATTATGAATGCATGCAAACTACCCTATTCATGTGTATTAATTATATAGCATCGCATGAGACTCCACCTATAAAATGGTGAGCACAGTTCTTAGATTATTCCAAGTGAGAAACACTTGGGTTTGGATATAATTATGTGGTATCTTTACAAATGTAACTATTAAGCCAATTTGTCTAAGTGTTGAATGATTTTGTTAATTCTCAACTTGAATATTTATTTGGCATTTTGTAGAATTATCGAATTCTCTGACTAAGTTGATCTATCTTGGAGTGATGTAAAATCACTGGATATAAAAATAGAGTAACCTATATATAATTATAAATTTGAATTATTTATTACTCAATTTTTTTAATACTTGATAGGGTGAGTAGACACAGCTAGCATGATTACCTCCTTTGTATGGACTTAATCCATACATAATTACAAATTTGGATTATATGGGATTCTCGATTTTAAGTTTTTTTAAAACTGGCTTTATTAAATATGAAGGATAACCTACTTATGGCTTCAGACTTCATTTCAGTAGGAGATTTGGAGTTCGAAGCCCCTGCAACTTACACGTTGCAAGAATGGTGTGAGACATTGGCGACTTATCCGGTGGCACGTGTATGGTGGCTAGCACGTGTCGCTCCCAGTGGTTTACCATCGGCTGCCGGCCGTGCGGGGTTCCCTGGGTCACAAAATAAAAATAAAAAAAGGATAACCTACTTATCATATACAAACACACTAATTTGACTTGCTAGATCATATCATATTTATCAATAATATCAAGTGTCTTGTAAGATGTGGTATCACCAAACATTTCACTAAACTAATTAGGGATACATAAGTTTCATAGATGGATGTTTCAATAGAATTAAGATGGTACCAATTTGACAATAAAAAATCAACTCGACACAAAGCAATAAGCATCATCCATGCATGAGATACTTTTCTTTTACCATTCAATGTATGAGATACGTTAGTTGTATTTGTTAGTTGAATAATTGATTCACAATTCTTTTACCTTTTTGGCTTTTGGAATAAATACTCTCTCTTGGTAAACAAGCAAGGTATCATTACAATATGAACATTAATAGTATTATTACTCAATTAGTCCTAATTTTTTCAATCTAGTCTAATGCCTTTGTGGGAAATTTCAATATAGTCCTTTTGGCTAATTGTTGTCGGGAATTACAGACGGAGAAACTTGATATTATTCAATTGCACCCCCAAAAAAAAAAAAAAAAAAAATCAAATTCCAATATAGTGCTAAACATCATAATACCCATTCCTCAAGTTTAGCGCAAATTTTTGTTCTCGCCCTTCTTTTGGAAACTGGATATTGCTCAACTTGAGCAGCTTCAATTTATTAGGCCACGTTTTCATTTTCCATTTAGTCTATTCTCTCCTCCTCGGACAATCACAGTTAAATATCAATTCGTGTAATTGCTGGCATAGGCATTAGTTTCCCCTATAAAGTATAAACTACTTCCACGCGTTCCTAAAGTAATATTGACCATTGGCCTTTACCAAGACAAAACTCACTCCACCGGATAAGTCTATCTGAGAGTTATAGCTTTTTGGAGACAGCAAGTCATGTTCCTCGTACCTTTTACCAAAAGAAAAAACAGTCATGTTCCTCGTAGGTTCTTTTGCCTTTTGCCTAATAAAGCAAAAAGGAAATCGCCGAGGTGTGGATGAACATCATGTGTTCGAACATTTTTGTTGGTGCATCATTCTATATATACGTGTGCGCGAAAACAAACATACCATATGAGAATTTGAAGAGGCATAATAAACACACGCACACACACGAGAGAGAGAGAGAGAGAGAGAGAGAATGGCGGCTGCGGAAGATGAGAATTCGTTAAAGTACACGCCGACGTGGGTGGTGGCTCTATTGTGCTTCAGCATATTGTTCATTTCTATCATTGTTGAGAGAATCATTCATTGTGCCGGCCAGGTGGTTACTCTTGCTTCCTAAGGTCCGAGAGTACGGACCTCTCTTAAGTATAACTCGGGCATGTCAATCGCGATGCCGCCAATTCTTTAACTAAAGTTTCTTTGTCGATTGCAGCATTTGAAGAAGAAGTGGATCAAATGGTGGCCGCTTGTTCGCGGCTCACGGAAGATCAAAGATGGTGACCTCTCTTTGGCTTTTTCCTTTGCTTTTTCTTTTTTGGACTACTCATAATACTACTGTGCATGCGCATGTATTCTCTCTTCTTCTTTATTTATTTATTTATTTTTTTGGGGTTTTTGGGGTACCACGACAATGGCAGAGTTGATGCTACTGGGTCTCGTATCGCTTCTCTTGATGGTGTTCCAACCTAGAATAGAGAAGATATGCATACCAGAGCGACTCCACAACATCATGCTTCCTTGCAAGAAGCCCAACTCTTCTTCTGCCACCGCCAATTTCAATACTAGTTCCTTCGCTTCCAGTGCAACACGAGGACGCCTCCTTGCCGTGGCTCATCATACTACAGATTACAACTGTAAAAAAGTAACTTTACTCGAGCTTCTTCTTCTTCTTCTCTTAAAAATACAAAGGCAAGTTTAAGAGATTGATATACAAAATTATATGAAACCGCATACGGAAATTAAATAAGTTCAATAGTGTTTTTTGACTGATTAAGAGTCGACCACATCATTTATTACACTAATTATCTATACAAGCCTTTGCACATCTCCAGTGTTTTCTTTTCTTTTTTTTTTACAGGGGAAGGTGGCATTGTTGCCTGCTGAAGTAGTCCGTCAGCTGGACATTTTCATCTCTGTGCTAGCCAAATTTCACGTGGTCCTCTGTGTGGTCAAAGTACTATATATGGTGTGCTACGACATCCTCGTCACGTCAACTATATCTTTCTATTTCTTCAATTACGGCATTCCAACAATACCATCCCAAAAAAAATGCATTGTACTATAACAAAGTTTTGAAAAAGACGTGAACATAGTTATATGTGATTGGACGTGTACATTGCTTGATATTTTGAACATTTTCAAGTGCCTCGAGAGTTTTTGTCCAATTTTTTACAAAAATTCACGAGGGAAAAGTAAAACTCATCCAAATTAGAAAAATCAGTAAAAATTATTAGAGCTATCTCTTGACTCAATTTCGTGATGTTATTTTCATCCGCATGAACTTAGATACGCCAATGGAAGAATCTGGAGCTATATGATGAAGAGATCGGAAATGCTGATGAACAGCAACTGCGAGAAAGTAATGTCCTTGAACTCATCCTCCTCAAGCAATGTGATAAAAGGGAGGAGACTTTGCTCGACATTCTTGTACAATTTCCAAAAGAATATTCTAATTTGATTAAGGTATTTCTATTATGTTTATATCTGCAGGGCTCACAAAAATTCGGGAACCTTATAAAACCCCATTGGGCTTGCTCAAAAATCGGGTAAGTCATTGAGTCTCTTGAAGCTCCCCACGACTACAAAACGAGAGAGTTTGGAAGATCTTGCGAAATTGAGCACATCTTTACTGACCTTAACTATATCGTGCAATCTTCTTAGTGTAATTTCATCGGATCTTACCAAACTTCGACGCTAGTCATGCGGCTTTTTTTTTTTTTTTTTTTTTAACGATTTTCTCTCTTTCGTATATTTTGATATACCTGAATTATGAGGCCCAACATTGTCTTGCAGTTTTTTCTTCGGGTCGTGTCGTCTCTGGAGAAATTGGTTACTTCTTTGTCCAAAAAGGAGTACATCGCTCTTCGTCTGAACTTCATCGCAGTACGTCCAGCACATTTTCTTATTGCTGAATTTTTTTAGTTTCGCTCCTCGCTGTGACATAATTTGCCTTTGACATGGTTAACTTATCTAGCATTTCTGTCGTGTCCACAGGCACGTAATCCAAAAGATCCAGGGAAAGATTTTCAGGAGTACATAGTTCGGATTTTGGAAAAGGAATTTGAGAAAATGATTGGAATCAGGTAAACCGATACCCCTTTATGCAAAGCTATTTAATTAGGCTATTTCAGTTTGCTAGGATGAAACAAAAAAGAACGAAAAATTTTCCTTTTCTCGTTTATAAGAAAGAACAATTTCAGTTTGCTAGGATGATATAATGAGCTGCGGCTTTTACACACCCCACTCTGCTCGACACAGGATGTTATAGAAGATATAAATATACATCGATGTTTATCTCTTCTTCAGGCATACTGATTTGCATTTTTACCGATATCGCAGCTGGGTCTCGGGGTTTCTCACAGTGATTTATATGGTCGTGAATGTAGCCGGTAAGCATGTATATGCATACCTATTCGGCATTCTAACAATTTCAAAATTTGTTACTCTTCACTTTTGTCTTGAGTTTTGGCCCATGACAAGAGCACGATCCAATAGATGATGCCCGAGCAAAGAGGAAACTTCTAAATACGTGGAATTCGATTCATAGTTTGAGTAGGTTTTTCTTTCCTTTTTGTCGGTGGCCGATCTCATGCAATGGCTGGAGAAGGCTGGGCGAGGGACGGCCTTGACCTATTAGGGTGAGGCTGACGTGGCCCTCACCCAAGTTTTGACGGGGTCGTGGACCTCACCCGCGTCAAGAAAGACAAGAAAACTCTCTTTTTTTATTTGCCTTTGACGAGAAATACATCATTGTTCCAATCCATTTCTTGGTACATTTCCTGCAGGATGGAATGCATACTTTTGGATATCTTTCATTCCATTTACAGTAAGAAATAATAAAAACTCGCCTTTAAAGTCATTATGTCTTGCAAATTCCAAATGAATCTTGATTGAAAAGAAAGAAAGAAAGAAGTTGAGTCTATTATTGTATCTAACTAGACATTCTCCGTAATTCTGCGTAGATTTTGCTCATAGTTGGCCTCAGATTGGAGTTTATGATATTGCGACTCATAAAAAGGGTCGCCAAAAATCATACAAAAAACGAAAATGCATCTAGCGAAAATGGTGCAAAGGGGACGGTTTATAAAGTTACAAACAATTATTGCTGCTTTCGTTTCATCGACATCCTGATTCACAACATGCTATTTCTGAACTCTCTGGAGCTTGCTTGCTTCTTCTTTATGTTGGTGAGCCTGAATAACTCAAGTTATCATCTACATTATCATTTACACGGCGAAAATTCCAAACGTTGTGCTGTGGTATCTCTATGCAGATCCAATATGGTTTTCACTCCTGCATCATGGGAAAAGTTGGCTTTGTTGTTTCAAGAATAGTAATGGGGTAAGACCTATTGCTGATGTAAATTATATCATTGTTCTATAATCTGAGTACTGTACATGATCAATGACTGGGGCCTGACTAGGGGTGTGCAACCGAACCGGGTCAACCCGGTTCCCGGTTCGGCCCACCCGGAAAACAGGGTCGGGAACGGTTCCGTTGAAACCGGTCCGGGAACCGGTTCCCATAAATAAGACCCTATTTTAACCGGTCCGGGAACCGGTTCCAAGGGATTACCCACCCGGGAACCGGTTCGACCGGACCGGTTTTGGACCTGGTTGGGGAACCGGTTAACCCCTTTTTCCTCAAACCCCACCCTTATTTCTAATTTTATCCCCCTCTCTCTCTCTCTCTCTCTCTCTCTCTCTCTCTCTCTCTCACGCACCCCTAACTCGCAACCCTAATTTCTGCCCTGCGTCTCCCCCTTCTCGCCCGAAGCTTCTGCCTTGCTCGCTCGCAACCCTAATTTCTGCCTTGCGTCTCCCCCTTCTCGCCCGCGCCACAGCTCCGCAGCTCGCCCGCGCCACAGCTCCGCAGCTCGCCCGCGCCACCGCTTCTGCCCTGCACACGGTAATGTCCTCGCTGTTTGCGTTTTCTTGTCACCGTTTTAACTTCACATGATTGGTGAAATGGGTACACAGCGCGAAGCCTGATTATGTACCTTTTCAAGCTCATCATGGACTTCTTGGGGCTTCTCAGAGGAGGGAACGAGGTCCCCATCGATTTGCTCCGAATTTTCGTTGTCCCATTTCCCCTTCTTTCCCCCGTCTCGGGCCATCATCCACGGCTTGCCCTATCTTCTTCGGCGTGCCTCTGTACAAATCAAAGCCTAAACTGAACCCTTGCTTTGGGGAGAGAGAGAGAGAGATTATCGATGTTTCTCTACTTATCTAATGAATGGAGTCGGCCGTTTACACTTAAGGTGGTCAGTCGAGTTTCAAGGAAGTTGCATGGCAATGTCAACGAAAGAAAGTTCGGTGGTTCTGGTTTCAGTTCATAGTTTATGCTGAGTAGGGCCAGAATTTAGGAAAATGGGTTGTCCCTGTCGAGATCAGATTAAGACCCAAGAAACTTCCTGGAAATATAGACGTGGAAGGATTTGGTTTTTTCTACTTCGTGCGGAATTTGTGCAATTTGAAGTTGTTGGTGTCTATAGTTTTTTTTTTTTTTCTGCCCTGCACACGGTAATGTCCTCGCTGTTTGCGTTTTCTTGTCGCCGTTTTCTTTGTCCTCAAATTGATTAATCAAATTTTGACTATCATCCGATGAGGCGAGATCTCTTTGTATCAATGATATGTTCGATTATGAGCGATCGGGGCTGGGATGAATCAGAAATCAAGTTGAAAGGGTTGCTTGCATGATTGAAGATCAATTATAGCATGTTACACGTGGTCTGTGATTTTCGTGGTTCAACGAACCTGTCCTGGTTTTGGCCTGAATTGAACTAGTAGACTTCATTACTTCAAGAAATAATAAACCAGATAATTGATCTCCTCATCCTAAGCTTCGATTTGATATATTATATGTTATGAACGGACTTCATTTGCTAGCTCCAATTGACCCCAAGCATTTAGTCCAGATCTGTAAAACTGATTAAAAAAGGTGAAGTTTCTCTGTTTTTTACTAACCTTTGATGCATTCCGAAATTTTACAAAATTCTGTGGTTCGACTTTGGGGAACTTCTACGATGTTGTAGAAAACATACAGATATACATCATATTAAAATTTCGGATGAAATTGATGTGCGAGTATCTTTCTCTATTTGTGCATATTTTGATTGAGTTATGTTATGTTAGATAAATATCTCATAAAGCCTATAAATAATATACAAAAAATTCCTCAAAATTAAATTTTGTGCATTATTTTGATCTTTAAGAATCTCTAATCTAAATTCATTCTGAGAGTGTCTTTATTCATGCATCTTACCATCTTATTTGAAAAGTCAAGCTTGATGTCATTCACCTAACTTTTAAAAATTGTCATTTTAAAATTCCTCCTAAGCTATATATATATGTCTCAAGAAAATCTTCCAATTTTGGTCGTTTGCCTCAACGACCTCTACTGTGAATTTCATCTATCGCGAGTTTCATCGATGGGCAAAATTGTCATCAAGTTTCCAAGGCAACCAAGTGCCAGAGCAAAGCTCACCTTTGTTGGGTAGCCACAGTCAAGCGCAAGGGGTGATGAATTCATGAAGTTAGGTTCTCACACAATTTGGTCTTCATTATTTGAGGAAAAGAAAGATGTCGACTTTCTGGTCTCCATTTGTCTCTTCTGTGCACTTCTGTTAAATTCGACAATGTGGGTTACTTTCAGTTTGTTGTGTAATCTTTGGTTTTTACAATAGTCATTGTGTTAAATCTGGTTTGATGTATTAACATCTGTAATCTAGTGTGAAGTCTGGCTTGGACAGCACTGTAGTCACAGAATATGGAATGAAGTTGCCCCTGTCATAAATTAGGTGGATGCTCTAGCTTGAGGGGAAGTGTTGAATTATATGTAGAGATATTAGTTAATAGCCAGCAGGTGGTAATAAATAAGAAATTAGGGTTTTGTTGTTGTCTCCCATGCTCTATAAATAGAGCCATCAAATGCACTCTTTCATTGATCAATTGATTCAAGATATAGTCTTTATTGATTCTTCCTCTCCCTCTCTTGAAGGTCCTGGGGTCAACTTTGTATCTGGACTGAAGCTCAGCCATTGTTTAAATGAACTTTGAAAAATAAGATTTTAAGCTGACAAAGGTGTGGTAAATAGGAACTATTAGGACAAGTAGAATTTCCAGGCTTTATCATGCAAATATGTCAAGTGCTCTGACGTGTAATGACATTGAGAACTTCTGTGGATGGATTAAAATTTCTTCCTGGTAAAGTTAACGGAAAATATGATATTTGCTGCAGAAATCATATTGACTGTATCTTAAAATGTTAAAACATTACAATTTACTGGTACAGCTAATCCTAATGTTATTATTTTTTTTTTTTTCCAGTTTTCAATCAATGGATCAAGGCAAAGACATATCAATGGAAGTGGAGGGACATAATGAAATGAATCCACTCATGGAATTACCATTCCATGGATCGATGAAGTGGAATCTGCGACCATTGGCGCAACTAACAAGGTGAGGGTACCTAACTCTTGTCCTCCTTCGAGTAAAAAGCGAGCTAATCAATCAGATTGCTGGGATCATTTTTCGAGAATTATAGATGAGAAAACACAGAAAACAGTTAAGGTGAAGTGCATTCATTGCGGGATGGATTATGTATATAATGTTGATCATGGAACCTCTACTATGTGGAAGCACTTGAGAAAGTGCAAAAAGTATCCTCATTCAGATAAAAAGCAAATGTTGTTTGCATCACGTGACAGAGATGTGGTTGGCGAGGTAGGGGAAAATACTACTAGTAGTGGTAGTGTCTTAACAACATGGAAGTTTGATCAAGAACGTTGTAGGCATATGCTTGCTCAAATGATTATTATTGATGAACAGCCATTTTCCATGGTTGAGCGTGTTGGTTTTCGCAATTTTGTTACTGAACTGCAACCTCTTTTCCATCATCTTTCACGATTTACAGTGGCAAGAGATTGTATGAAGTTATATCTAAGTGAGAGGACTTGTTTGAAAGCTTACTTTGGTAAGCTTAAATCTAGAATTGCACTCACAACGGATATGTGGAGTTCCATTCAAAACTTGAACTATTTGTGTCTTACTGCACATTATATTGATGAAAATTGGCAGTTGCAAAAAGAATAATCAATTTTGTGATGATGCATAGTCACAAGGGTAAGGAAATTGGTAAAATGGTGGAGAAATGCATTCATGACTGGGGAATAGAAAAGAAGGTGTCTACAATAACAGTGGATAATGCAAGTTCAAATGATGTGGCCGTTAGTTATTTGAAAGAACAATTTTCAGACAGAGGATTTTTGATTTTGAATGGCGATGCTTTATATATGAGATGCACTGCTCATATACTTAACTTGATTGTAAGAGACGGATTGAATGAGGTGCGTGATTCTATTGCACGCATCCGAAGCATAGTTAGATATGTCAGGAGTTCTCCAGCAAGAGCTAAGACATTCCAAGCTTGCATTGAGATTGAGAGGATTGCATATAAGGGTTCGGTCTGTCTTGATGTTGCCACTAGATGGAACTCTACTTACATGATGTTAGACACTGCCATAAAGTTTAGGAAAGCTTTCAAAAGAATGACAGATGAAGATTTAACTTTGTTAAGGGAAATTGACAATGATCCTCCTGAAGATGAAGATTGGGAAAATGCCATCATTCTTTCTAAATTTCCGAAACGGTTTTATGATACAACCAAAAGGATGTCGGGTAGTTCATATGTTACTTCCAATGAATATTTTGAGGGGATAGCTATGTTGTACAAGTATTTGAATAATGCGACGAATTCTTTAGACCCAAAGCTTCAAGCTATGGGTTTAAAAATGAAAGAGAAGTTTGACAAGTATTATGGGAGTTTGGATAAAGTTAATATGATGGCATTGATTGCGGTTGTATTGGATCCTACAAAGAAGTTGAACTTTGTAAAGTTCTGCTTTGAACAAATCTCTGATGATGAAGCAAAAATTGATGAGATGCATGATAAAGTGAAGGTCGCCTTGGAGAAGTTGTATAAATCTTATGAGCGATCTTTTGTTGGCTCTTCTAGTCAAGAAAAATTCGGTGATTCAAGTGTGAGTCATGGTAGTAGTGCTTCCACTATTGATATTGATATTGATGAGAATGATTGTGAAATCGATGCTTGGCACAAAAGCTATCTCCATGCGAAGAAAAAAGTGTTGGATGAAAACAAATCTGAGCTTGATCGGTATCTTGAAGCTGAAAGTGAAGATATCCTTAAAATTGATCTTTTGATGTGGTGGAAGAGTCTTGGGTCAAAGTATAAAATCTTATCTTTGATGGCTCGAGATGTTTTGTCTATTCCGTGACTACTGTTGCTTGAGTCGGCTTTTAGTACATCGGGACGTGTACTTGATGGCTTTCGAAGTTCTTTGACTCCTAGAGTGGTGGAAGGTTTAATTTGTACTCAAGATTGGTTGAGAGCTGTTCGCACGCCAATTAATGTTGAAGAGTGCATCGAGAATGCGGAACAATTTGAGGCGGGTAAGTTATATATATATATTTCTTTTTATCTTGTAATTCATTCACATAACTATTTATTAAGTAATGCCTTATTTAATCTCTCTCTTTTTTTTTTTTTTAATATAGATTTGGATTGTCTTACCAAGGACATTGTCATTGGAGAATAAACTTCATTTTGTGGAAACTCCGACTTTGTGGTAAGTAAATAGACTTTATTTGTGTTTGATTTCTCTTTGGAATGTCGGTGAGAAAGGAACTTGATGTCATTGATGCTCGTGTTTTGCTACCACCAATGGTAAGTTATTGCACATCTTTCTTTTGAGAAAACAAATGCCTCAAGTTGTTGCATTCTATTTTTTCTGGTTTCAGCAGTTGATGTATGCCATTGTTGGCATTGTTGCAGCTTAAATATCATGGAAGTGGTCGAGATGCGATGATTGGTCCGTTGATGGGGCATTGGAATACGATCAATTCTTCTTTTTCCTTTTCTTTTCAGCAAATGATCAATGGAGTTAAGAGTGGATACTTGTGATGTGATAAAATACTCTTTCTTTTCATTTTCTAGTGATGTTATGAGATACAAATTATTTGCTACAACGTTGGATGTGCTTATGTTAATCGATATGAATGTTAAACATTTTATTTTAAATATGAGTGCTGTACATTAATTTTTGCAAAACAGTTTCCAATAAAAATAGGGTTGACCCTGTTCCCGGACCGAAAAAACAGGGTGGGTCGGGAACAGGGTCCAAGGTAAACAAGGTAGGGAACAGGGTCCAAAAATAGAGAACCGGTTATAACAGGGTCGGGAACAGGGTCCAGGTCTAGACCCTACCCATCCTGGACCCGCTCACCCCTAGGCCTGACGATCAATTGCATCCGTCACGCTCTCAGAGGGTGCTTGCAGATCGTGTGCATGTCCAGAATATTACCACTGTATGCAATTGTGAAATCACAGGTGAGTTGAACTTACAACCTATTATGCACTCAAGATTTGGGTTCAAATCATGGAACTGAAGATGCCAGATTCTTTTTATTTGTCTCGATGAAATTCAGATGCATTTGGAGCCAGCAGCTGGACAAACACAACAAATACGTGAGATTATGATTTATTTGGAGGAGTACCTGTCTAACGAACATGTAAAAAAGTGTCTCGATGAACTCGATGAAATTAAGACGCGGTTGAAGGAGAAGCAGATGGACGAAGAGGAAGAGATGCAGATCCTGACCTGGATTTCAGAGTTGATCGATCATAGAAAGAACCGAAGAGAGCAGCCAAACTCACCGGAGGAGTCCACATATACTGAACTGGCTGGACGGAGTGGAGCAGGGGATATCGAAGCACAGAATTGACAACCAAGCCTACACCGACGTTTTAAATAAATGAGATCATGGGTTGATTTATCCATGGAATCACGAGTTAATTCTTCTGTCTGTAGGCAAATACTATTATCAGGACGAAATGTAACTATCACAGGTTGCATAGCTATCTTAGGCAAATGCAAGTAAATAAGGAACTCTCACTCCATATAATTCTCTAGTTATAGTAGGCAAAAGAACTGAAGCTACACAATAAGAAAGGTCAGGTATTTTCCAAGTGTATGGACAGCTGAAGTTGGAGGGGAAAAACACTTCAGATTTGTTCCAGTAGTTACCATGCTCGATCAATTTCAACAGGAAGACCCACCTACCTTTCTTGGTAATGTTGCATTTTCTACCCAATAGGAAATGTATAGATGTCACTTTCCAGAATGAAAGAGACAGGCAAAAGGGACCGGATATGAGACTAAACGATGATCCAACGTCTCAAATTGGTCAATCCAACACTGTAAATACCTTCGTTCATGCCCATTAAAAGGTAAATTAGACCACGATGATACAGAAACAATCATATTTAGGAGGCAATGTTTCAGGATTATCGCCTAAAAAGGTAAATAAGACCAATGACTCGATTGCTGAAGATTCATTAGATCTTACATGATCTTTCTCCACTTCTGCAGCTAAACTAAAACATTGTGAGAAATGTTTCAGACTGGAAGTAGCCATCAAACACCAACATGCTTAAATAAGAGACATAGACGCATTCCCACAGCCAAAATCCAAAAACATATAGCCTATCAAGAGACAATGGAGCCTCAGCAGGACCCATAACCATAATGATTTTGTAAGTTTGATTTTTTTATAATATACATTCACGCTATTGCGACCTCCCTTTTCGGCGCCCACATACACGCTGGGTGTGTGTGGAGGGTAATGGCTTGACAAAGTACTGAGCTTAGCCCGACCTCTCCCAATACCACCAATTCATGACTTAAAATTATAATTTTTAACATGCAAGTCAGTTTCAAATAGGAGTCACTACTAATCATTTTAGGGTGGGTCAATTAGAAACCTAAGTGAAATATTAGGAGAAATAGTCACTTCTGCACAATTAGAGAAATTAGAATTGAAGACTTGATTATAATAGTTAATCACTAATACATTTCTAGTACCTAATTTTTGTTTAAACATCAAGTAAAATATTTATGCATCATTTTATACCAATCACAAATTTTAGGATTCAATTCCTAACTAGATTAAGAAAATAAAAATCCATGCATCATAACGACGTGATTAGAATTAGTCAATATTTGCTCCCAAGAACTTAAAAAGGATTTTTTTTTTTTTGGATTTTCTGTTGGGTATTTTCACACATTAAAAAAAATTCAAAGACTATTTCTAAGTTTTTATGATATTTTTGGAATGAAAAATATTTTTTGATTTTTATTCAAATATTTTAAATTAAAAATAATAATATTATATTATAAAAATAACCGGGTTAGAACCGACCTAGGTTGACTTTGCCGAGCCACACGTCTTCCCTTAATTAGCATTGACACATAACATGACACGATACGACACGCCGACACATCATTTTTCAAAAATAGATAATTCCAACACATTGAGACACGTTATATATTAAATGATTTTTTTATTTTTGATTAATTTGATTCGAATTCACAAATAAATAAATAATA
Source organism: Eucalyptus erythrocorys (assembly GCA_014182555.1). Taxonomy (NCBI): domain Eukaryota; kingdom Viridiplantae; phylum Streptophyta; class Magnoliopsida; order Myrtales; family Myrtaceae; genus Eucalyptus; species Eucalyptus erythrocorys. The sequence continues at coordinate 5,658,139 of CM024597.1, read as the reverse complement.
ATAAAGAGCTTATAATGAATTTACACTAATCATATTGATAAATATATTTATAGGAAATTCGAAAAATATATCTATAGTTAATGTATACCCATATTTGAAAACATGTTGCGACTTTAACAAAAAATATTAATGAAATTAACGACTAACAAAAGATTATAATCAATTTATTTATATAAATCTATTATATTCTATAACGATTAAAATTTATTATTATTTAATATTCAGTATTTTAATTTTTTGAAATCACTTTTCTTTCACTTTTCTTCTAACAAAAAGAAGTGGTGCCAAAAAAAAAAAAAAAAAAAAAATAAATAAACCCCCAAGCACCCAACCCCCTCTCATACAAAAACCGCCATCCCCAAAACCACCTCAGGCCAAAAACCTCCTCACAGAAACTGCCATCCCTCCAAAACCCCCGCTCCCATACACAAAAACCCCCTCACAGAAACCACCATCCCCTTAAACCCCCTTCCCCACCACAAAACCACCATACCCCCAAAGCCCCCTTCCCCACACCACCAAACCACCCCTGCTTCCGCCCCCGGCTTCTCTCCTCGTTTCTTTCCCCATCATTGTCAAGGCTATCTTTTTTCTTAAAAATTAAAATCATCCTCTCAACCATCTTTTTGCATTAAAATCCCCATTTTAATTTTTTTTTCTTATATTCTTTTTTAAAAGTTAAAACCCTCCCTTCGCGGCCTCCTCTTCCTCCTCCTCCTTGCCTGATTCTTTTCATCTTGATCTCTGCTCTCTCTCGATCATCTCGTCTCAATCGCTTGCCGCCGTGCCTTCGGCCCTTCCTCCTTCGCAGCCGTAGTTGCAGCGTTTGATCCTCCATCGTGCATTGCAGTCGCGGCCCTCCTCGTGGTCGTGGCCATGCCGTCGCCTCCACAGCCTCGCCTTTGCTCCCTCACCCTTGCATCCACCTTCCATCGCATTCTTTAACAATTTTCTCTACCGTCACACCTACAAACTCGCCCTTGAAACCACCATGCTTCTCACAATTTCCAAACACACGAGTCGAAGTGTGTTGAGTTGATTGTTGAAAAATTCGACACATGTTGGCCGCGCGTGCAAACGTATCCCAATGTATCCGAGCGTGTCAGATATATATCGAAATATCCAACATGACACAAAATCCACATGTCCCGACATAACATGACCTAGAATCTCTTAGTACGTGCCCGTGCATCATAGGTCTTTCCCCATTTTAAACTGTTCCATCCCCTCTCTCTCTCTCTCTCTCTCTCTCTCGTCTTTTCTCTTTTTTTGTCTTTTTCCTCACTTTCTCTCTTCTTTCCCATCCTGCGCACCGTCAGACTAGAGAATAGAGCAACCCCACTACTTCCCATCTTTTTTTTTTTTATCCTTTTATCCTTTTATTTATTATTATTATTATTTTTCTACTTTTCTTTTTCCTTATGCAACCCGAGTGCCTCTCCTTCCTCGACTCCCTCTCGACCTCTCGCCGGCCTTTGTTTTTTCACGATTTGGTCGGCCGAGACGGCGGCGCCGCTTATCGCCTTGACTTAGCCATGTACCCTTGTCGGCGTCGCTTCGGCCAACTCAGACGGAGGTTTCCCAGCACCACCGCTCCTGGCCTCGACGTTTAAACCATCTCTCCTGGGGCCAGCCACGGCCGCGACAGCTCTCGTCAACCCCAACGTTGCCGGTCGAGAGGCCAACCAACACCCAGAACGGACTATTCCCGAGAGAAAGAAAACGCAACACGCTCGGGCATTCTGTCGAGCACCTAAGACGCAAAGGCAAAAGGAGGAAGGATCCTCGGGAAGCCAACCCCCAAAATCGGACAAATCTAAAGCCGGTGAAGACTCGACAAGACTCGACGGTGGTCATCGCCGGTCGGGGTAGATAACCGGTAGACAGTGGTGGTTCGGCGGTGGAAGGGTCGCTGGTTGCTATGCTGGTGTTGCTGTCTGGGTGAAGTTTCGGGGGAAGACATGCAAGGAGGCGTCGGGGAGAAGAAGACCGGAGAGAAAAAATGCATGGGGAAGAAGACCACATGGAAGAGACAAATAAAAAATAAAAGAAAAAACAAAAGAAAAGGAAAAGTAAGAGGTAAAAATAAAACAAAATATGGAAAAAGAAAGCGAAAATTTGCTTCGGGAAGGAGGAGTGCAGAGAAAAGGTGTAGTGGAAAAGACAAAATAGGGAAAAGACAAAATGGTGGAGAATAAAAGAAATTACGAAAATCATTAAAAAATTAAAATTAATTTTTAAATTTTTTTTTTTCCTTTTTTTAATCTAATTGCGTCGGGGTCCAGGTCGTCGGGTCAATGGGCCGGAATGGGTTTACGCAGTCAAGGGCCGCTTTTCCCGTATATAATATTAAATATTAAATATATATTAAAAAATTTCAAAAAAATTAAAAATTTTCCAAAATAATAAAAGTTTTAAAAAATTTTCAACAATTCAAAAGTTCGTGCCTGATCGTGGGTCGTAGGCATATCTTTTAGGCAATACCCCTAAACCTATTCCCTTATCTGAGAGATAGGTCGCGACACCCAAAAAAAAAAGGACTCAGTCTCATATCAATGTAATGCCCGCTTTACAAAATTGAACAACAAAATGACACATTGATTTATAGGAGAAATGATGCAACAAACTTTGATTAGCTACTTGAATAAGTGAGTAATGTTTAAATATTCAATAAAGGTGTATCACATTGTTCATAGCTTGGTTTAAAAAACTAGTTTTAAATTTCTATTATTAATAAAAAGAAGAGACAATACCAACATTTAGTTATGTACCTCTTAATCAATATTCAATTTGATCTTAAATTTAATATTGGTCAAATTAATCCTTGTGTTCTATGATTTGAATCAATTTTTTTTTTTTATATGATTTTGCAAGCGAGGAATTGATCCTTATATAATAAATTATGACTAATCTGATTAGACAATTCCGGCCCACTCTCTAGCAAACATATAATTTTTTTTTAGATAACATGGATTTTTTATTTTTCGGATCAATATACTATTATGAATGCATGCAAACTACCTTATTTGTGTGTATAAATTATATAGCATCGTATAAGAGTCCTATAAAATCGCGAGCACAATCCTTTGATTATTCCAAGTGAGAAACACTCGGGTTTGGATATGATTCCATTGTATCGTTACAAAAGTAACTATTAAGCAAATTTGTCAAGTATTGAATGATTTTGTTAATCCTCAACTTAAATATTTATTTGGCATTTTGCAGAACTATTGAATTCTTTGACTAGGTTGATCTATCTTGGATTGACATGAATTCATTAGATATATAAAGAGGGTAACCCATATATAATTATAAATTTGAACCATTAATTAGTCAATTTTTTAAACGCTTGATAGGGTGAGGAGACGCAACTAGCGTGATTACCTCCTTCGTATGGATGTGACCCATACATAATTACAAATTTGGCTTAATTGGGGTTCTCAATTTAAGTTTTCTAAAAAATGACTTTTTCTAGATATATAGGATAACCTACTTATCCTATACAAGCACGCTAATTTAACTCGCTAGATAATATCATATTCATCAATAACATCAAGTGCCTTGTAAACTGTGGTATCACCAAACATTTTAGCATACTAAAGTTTCATATATGGATGTGCAAACAGACTCAAGATAGTATCAATTTGACAATAAAACACTAACCCGACATAAAGCAATAAGCATCACTCATGCATGAGATACTTTTCTTCTATCTTTCAATGCATAAGATATCTTAGTTGTCTTTGTTAGTAGAATAATTGGTTCACAATTCTTATTGCTTTGGGTGATGATTGATAATAGAGAGGAGCCGAACTCACTGGAGGAGTCCATAGATATTGAACTGGCCTGGACGGATTCGATGGAAGAATCTGTCATGAGTAAGGTCTCAGACTCGTAGAAGAAAGTATCTCGAGGTTTCACCGCTTTGATGAAACAAATTGTTCCAAAATTTTGGAAAAATTTAGCATGGTTTTCTAAAAGGAAGCAAGAAGAACAAGGAAGACACGGAGAAGATCATGACTGAAGAAGATAGTCTTAGGGAAATTTTGTATTTCTCTTTAATAATCCCTAATGTACAAGGTTCTGCATATATAGTACAAGATGTATAAAATAAATGGAAAAAAAATGTATTATACAAATCAATCACAATCTCAAACTAATTTCTAATTGATTTAGTGCACAATCACAGTCGGAATGGTTCTCGAGCATATCTACCAACATTTTTCTCTAAAAACTTGGAAGGTTCTGCCAAAGAGAGTTTGGGATTGACTCGTTTGGTCTTGGGAAGTTCCGGAGTTGAGATAACGGGAGCCGGTGAAGTGAGTACAATAGAGGACATTGAGGCACAACCAAGCCAGCACCAACAATCCAAATAAATGAGTTCATGAATTGATTTGTCCATAAGTGTATGTTTCTCTTTTCAAATCGTTTGATCTTCTACAAAATCACAAGTCAACAAGGAAATCTCATATCAAATGATAAGTCAGGTATGTTCCGAGAGTACAGACAGTTGACATTGGAGGAAAAAACACCTAAAATTATTTTTATTAATTGCATTTCTCGATCAATTTCACCATTAAAACTCACCTATCTTTCTTTTCAATTGAAATTTATATGTATGGACAGATTGACAGCAGGAACCATTTAAGAGACTAAACGATGATCCAGTGTTTGAAATTGGCCAATAAAAACTGTAGATACCTTTGTTCAAGCTCATCAAACCATTAGTATAATGACAAGGAAAAAAATCATAACTATCATGAAATAGTTTCAAGATTATCACTTAAAAATGTAAGTAAGATCAAATGATACTCAAGAATGGTATTGTTAGCTCAAGGTCGAGCTTGAAATTGAGATACTTAAGAAATTTACGGATTCGGCTTAGTCACAATTAAGTGGAACATGAACTTGAGCTCAAGTTTAGTTAAGTTTGAACTTAATCATGTATGGTATTGTTAGCTCAAGCTCGAGCTTGAAATTGAACAAATTAATCAAGAGTAATCATGAAGCCGGGCTAGAGTTACCTGTAAGTAATTTGAATTGGTTTCATCCTAAGGTGGCCTCTCTCTTACTTTTTTTACTTTTTTTTTTTTCATTTTTGTTGCCTAATTTAAACTTTTCAATTAACACAAATCGAAAGGAGATAAAAAATAAAAATAAAAAATTTGAAAAGTATTAAATATTATTAAAATTTGTCAATATTAGCATTGGCCGCGCCATGTAAGACGAACAATATCTACATCTGCGTTGGTTGGCCAAAATTGGCTGGAAAAATTGAATTGGTCCAAATTTAAATGGTTTAAGACTCAATTAGCCAAAAAAATTAGTATTAAATTAGCATTATTACAATAGGTTTAAGATTTTTCTAGATTTTTCCTAAAGCTATTCTAGTTGGAATATGTAGGATTTTCAGATCTGCAATCCTCCATACCAGCTTTCCATCTACAGAGACTTTGGTAAATAAGCAAAAATGATCCATTATTACTACGCCTAGAATTTGCCTGATACTTCTTATGATATATCATTTAGGAAAAATAAAGATGAATATAGTGAAACAATGTTTTTCTAATAGAATAAAAAAAAAGGAAACTGGTTTTCCAATACAAGGAAAATTGCCACAAATGAATATCTGTGACATTGACAATATTATTTTGGATCTTAGTGTTACTGCATTAGAAATCACATAAACAGATTCGACCACGAGTTTCCCTATTCGGAACCAGAAATATGCATGTCAAACTGGTTTCGTTTGAGTGTTTGCAGAAAAGCAGTGATGTTTTTTGCAATCAAAGTTCAACTTACCGAATAAGATCGCTAAATCCTGATTAAGCTCGATTGTATCTCTCTTTCTTTCTTTGCCTTTGATAAGAAAGACTTCATTGTTGCAATCCATTTCTTGGCACATTCTTGTAGGATGGCATGCGTACTTTTGGATATCTTTCATTCTATTTACTGTAAGTAGTGATAAAAAAAACTCTCCTTTGAGTCACTATGTCTTGCATATTCCAAATGAATCTTGATGGACGAAAAAGAAGATGATTTTATATTTGTATCTAATTAGGCGTTCTCGCTAATTCTGTGCGGCTTCCGTATGTTATCTACATGAAATTGGAGTTTGTGACAATGCAACTTGCAAAAGAAGTTGCCAAAAAGCAAACACAGAGCGAAAATGAGTCCAGCGAAACTAGTGCAAAGGAGTTGGTTGTTGAACTTTCACACAATGATAACTGGTTCGGTAGCCCTATTTAGATTCATGAATTCTCTTCAATACACAAGACATGTCCAAGAAACACTTAAATCACTGATCAAATGGTATATCATGCTTTGAAACATACCTTAATTGACCTAGATTAAATGCTCTAATTGTAGACTTGAGAATTCCATAATGGATTATTCCTTAGAAGCAGAATATTTAAGAAAAAAAGAGTGTCGTTTCCCAAAGAAGTGATTTAATATCCAATAAAGAAAAGAACACTGTTTTTCTCTATATATTTTCTTAAAGATAACAAACCAACATCTATTATAGATATCTTTCTATTTCAAAATGACTACCGAGAGCTGTTGATTTTTTTTATTTATTTATCTGCAATTAACCACCTTATGCGCAAGTAACCATATAATGGGTCATGGGCTGGGTTTGCCCAGCATGGGCAGCCCAACCCATAAGAACATAACCCATTAGAATTTTGACACTATATGAACTATCGGCTCTCTTTTCTCAAATCGATTACTAAAATATGGGTAGAAGAACTTGGATTCATAAGGGACTGTGGACAACGCCTGCAATATATGCCAGAAAGAGGTTTCAGCATCTTCATACAAGACAGATTCAATAATTTAAGGACTAGTCGAGTCAAAAGCTTGAATTCCTCGTACGAATAGAAAAAGAAATTGATAAGCATCGAAGTCGGGGCTCAAACTTTAATTATGAATCAAACTCTCCCGAAAGAAGAGCTTCGAATCTAAAAGGAGGAAGGAATAATGACCCCACACGCAAGGGAAAGGAAAGGCAATGGCTTCCGATTCGTTCATAAATAGATGAAGTCCTCCTGTGAGATTTTGGTTTACTTTCTCTCACCGTTATCGTGTTCCAGCTAACAAGCTTGTCCTCTGCGGGCATCATGCATTGAGACGAAAGCTCACATCAGCTCTTGCATTCTGAAAAACGATGCAGGTACAGAGATTCCAGAAGTCGATAGCAAGTCATTCTTTAGGCCGTAAAAATGGACAGCTAGTAATTATTTTTTTGGGAGTAATTCTACCAGACGCTATCAATGCGAAGATAACTTTAGACAAGCGATTTTCGTTGAAAATTATTTGATAGATTCGATCTAGGTAGACCAAAACGTGGAACCTGCACTTTTGATGGCTATGACGATTTTGGTCTACAGAGTGAATCTTTGTAATATCTGTTCCTTAGATTGAGGAGAGTATATCAAGATATTTGGGTAATGTTTTCTTTACAATGACAGTGTATACTCTAGCTTTTCATATTTTTTAAAGTTGTATAAAAAAAAAGCTACAAAAGTTGACTTATTGAAATTCTTATCAAAAAATGGTCAACCGGTTGATATTTACCTATAATTTCACCACAGGAAAAGTTCAGAAACTAAGGGTCTATCCGTTTCATACAAAATTCAGGTTTTAGAAAACATTTTCATAAAAATGATCGTTTATATTGCTAATAATGAATGAACAATAAATATTTTTATCGCCCACAAAAGTATGTAAGTATTAATTATTGTCGATAATGCATATAGTTTTTGTCAGCAAATTTTTCAAGCAATATAACTAATTATTTTTAACAAAATATTTTTCAAAATGTGAATTTTCTACGAAACAAATGAACCCTAAAGTTAATGCAACACACTATTGACCACTGAGGCCTAATTAACCACATGGATACATTTTCTATTATCAATATTTTGAGCAAAGATTATATGGGAAAAAACTACAAGCTCGGTTTGTTTTGTGAAAAATAGATGATTTGGAAAACATTTTCTTCTGAAAATAAAACATTAAGATATTACTGATTTGACAGTAAAACATTAACTCGACACAAAGCAATAAGCATCATCCATGCATAAGATACTTTTCTTCTGCCATTCAATGTATGAGATACCTTAATTGTGTTTGTTAGTGGAAAAATCGATTCACAATTGTTTTTGTTTTTGTTGTTTTTTTTTTTTTTTGGCTTTTGGAATAAATGCTTTCTTTTGATAAACAAGCAAGGGATCATTTCAATATGAACATATATAGGATTATTACCCAATCAGTCCTAAACTTATTTATGGATGTCAATTAAGTTCTAAACACTTTAATTTTGCCAATGTAGTTTAATGCTTTTATAGGAAATTCCAATATAGTCTTTTGGCTAATTGCCATTGGAAATTATGGACATAGAAACTCAATATTATTCAGTTGCCCCCGCAAATTCCAATATAGTGCTAAACATCATAATGCTCATTCCTCAAGTGTAGCGCGAATTTTTGTTCTCGCCCTTCTTTTGGAAACCTGATATTGCTCAACTTGAGTAGCTTCAATTTATTAGGCCACGTTTTCATTTTCCATTTACTCTATTCTCTCCTCCTCGGACAATCACAGTCAAATATCAATTCGTGTAATTGGTGGCATAGGCATTAGTTTCCATTATGAAGTTTAAACTAGGTCCTCACATTCCTAAAGTAATATTGACTATTGGCGTTTAGCAAGGTAAAACTCACTCCACCGGATGTTTATCTGAGAATTATAGTTTTTTTTTAGGCATCGGCAAAGCAAGTCATGTTCCTCGTGGGTTCGCTTGTGTTTTGTCTAGTTGAACAACAAGGAAATCATCCACGTGTGGGTGAACATCATGTGTGTGAACATTTTCGTTGATGCATCATTCTGTGTGCGATGAGAATTCGAATATATATATAAACATACGCATACGATGGGAAGCGAAGGAGAGGCATAATAAACACACGCATACACAGGGAAGCGAGAGAGAGAATGGCGGTTACGGAAGTAGACAAGAATTCGTTGGAGTACACGCCGACGTGGGTGGTGGCTGTAGTGTGCTTCAGCATATTGTTCATTTCTGTCGCTGTTGATAGATCCCTTCGTCGCGCCGGCCAGGTAATTACTCTTGTTTCCTAAGGTCCCAGAGTACGGACATCTCCTAAGTATAACTCGGGCATGTCAATTGCGATGCCGCCAATTCTTTAACTCAAGTTTCCTTGTCGAATGCAGTATTTGAAGAAGAAGAAGAGCGAATGGTGGCCGCTCGTTGGCGGCTCACGGAAGATCAAAGATGGTGACCTCTCTTTGGTTTTTTCTTTTTCTTTTTCTTTTTTGGACTATTTCATAATACTAATATGCATGCGCATGAATTCTCTCTTCTTCTTTCTTTCTTTATTTATTTATTTATTTTTGGTTTTTTGGGTTACGATGACAATGGCAGAGTTGATGCTATTGGGTCTCATATCGCTTCTCTTGACGGTGTTCCAAACTAGAATAGGGAAGATTTGCATATCGGAGCGACTCGACAACATCTTGCTTCCTTGCAAGAAGCCCAACTCTTCTTCTGCCGTTGCCAATTTCGCTACTAGTTCCTTCACTTCCAGTGCAACACGAGGACGCCGCCTCCTCGCCATGGCTTCTGATACTACAGATTACTGCAGTCAAAAAGTAACTTTACCAGAGCTGCTTTTCTTCTTCTTCTTCTTCTATTAAAAATAGAAAGGCAAGTTTAAAAGATTGATAAAAAAAATTATATGATAACTGAAAACGGAAATTAAATAAGTTGAATGGTGTTTTGTGACTGATTAAGAGTAGACCACATCATTTATTACACTATTTATCTATACAAGTTTTTGCACCTCTCCAGTGTTAAGAGAGATCTGAATACTACAGTGAAGAGGTACGAAACGAATATTTGTTACAACTGTTTCCTTTTCTTTTTCTTTTAACAGGGGAAGGTGGCATTGTTGTCTGTTGAAGCAATCCATCAGCTGGACGTTTTCATCTTTGTGCTAGCTACCTTTCACGTGGTCCTCTGTGTGCTGAAAGTACTATCTATGGTGTGCCACGAGATCCTTGTCACTTCAACTTCATCTTTCTGTTACTTTCTATTACATTCTGCTCCGATATTTCACCCAATATTGTAGAACAATATATGGTATTTAAGCAAAAACATGAAAGAAAAAAGTACATTGGTTGGTATTTCAAAACCATGCTAAGTTTTCCAACTTTTTAAAAAGTTAAAAAAAAAACATGAACAAAAAATAATAATAATAATAATAATGGTGGCTTCCTTCCTCCATCTTTTTGCATAATTAGTTTTTTTGAAATGTTATTCCAGCTTTTATACCTCATTTAATGAAAAGATATGTACACATAAAAACATGAAAAATAAAATTCGTCCAGATTAGAAAAATCACTAAAAAAAATTAGAGGTATCTCTTGGATCAATTTTTAAAGTTAGTTATTTTCGTCCTTCCATGCTGTTAGATAATTCAATGGAGCATGCTGGAGATATATGACAAACGGAGCGAAAAGGATGAAATCCAAACTGGTAAAGTTTTTGAATTTATCCTCCTCTAGCAATATAGTAAAAAGGAGGAGAAGATGAGTGATCTCACTCCCTCAAAATTCTTGTACAGTCTCCAAAAGAATTTTCTAATTTGATTGAGGAATTTCTATTCTGTTTATATCTGTAGCACTCACAGAGATTTTGAAACGTTATAAAAACCCACTTGGTTCGTTCAAATATTGGTAAGTCATTGAGTCTCTTGAAGCTTCCCACAACTGCAAAAAGAGAGTTTGGAGGCTCTTGCGAAATCGAGCATATCTTTGCGACCTTAACTATCATAAAATTTTCAAAATGTTCCGCATTATAATTTCATTGGATCATACTAAACTTCAAGGTTAGTTATATGGATTTTTATGATTTTCTCTTTTCAAATATTTTAACTATAATCTTTGTTCATGAACATGGTATGTTTAAATATATCAAGTTAAGTTGTAAGCAATAATGTAATTCTTTATGCGGAAATTCTAAATTAAATAATCTTTGATCTTCATGATTTATTCACGATAAGAGAGATGAAGATATACCTTTATCGACGATAATAACTTTGAAAAAATGATTGTTGCAAAAATAGGAGAAATGAAGAAATTCAATTTCTCTTCCTCAATCCACTTTAGTCTTAAAGTATTTTATCTGATGAAAAATAGAATGCAACCTTTTGTTTTGTTGGGTAGAGAGAGGACTGGACTCTTTATATAGGCTATCAATAAGTGCATTTCATCAAAATACATTCTATTCTCATAAGAGTCGCATCTTTTAATAAGAGTTGCACCTTCTCATAACCAATAAGTTTTTAACATTTCAATAATTATTAAATTATTAATTAATAATATCATGTGGATCATAATTATTGTTACAAATGGGGTGTTAGAAACGTGGAATGAGCATATTTTTCTATAATTGTTATGGAATGCGATATTTATGATTTACCTGGAAGGAAGAATTGTTTGACGAGAGGCCCAACATTGTCTTGCATTTTCCTCTTCAGCTCGTGTCGACTGTGGAGAAATTGTTTACTTCTTTGACCGAGCATGAGTACGTCGCTCTTCGCCAGAACTTCATCGAGGTACATAGAGGACATTCTTCAGCTGAAATTTAGTTTTGGTCCTCGTGGTAATATAATTTGCCTTGAAATGGTTAATTTACTTGTTGTTTCTGTCGTGTCCACAGGCACGTCATCCCAAGAATCCCAAGAATTCAGGAAAGATTTTCAGAAGTACATAATGAGGACTTTGCAAGAGGATTTTGAGAAAATGATGGGAATCAGGTAAAACGATACCCCTTCATGCAAAGCTATTTGAGTAGGCTTGGTGAGCAATAAGTGGAAAAGAAAAGGGTGAGCTAAGACAAAGGAAGATTTCCTTTTTCCTTTACAAGAAAGAACTATTTCATTCGAATATGTCAAATTACTCATCCTAATCTAAAGGCCCTATTACATATGTTAATTAATTCGCCCCATTTTTGGCTGAAAATGTTATTGGATCAACCAATCGTTCTTTGGCAGTACTAAATTCATGAAAATCTATACAATATGACATTTTCACAGAAATAATACTTAAAATATGAGAGAATATTTAGTGCTTCTTTAGGCATACTGATTTGCACTTTTATCACTATCGCAGATGGTACTTGTGGTTATTGCTGTGATTTATTTGCTCGTGAATGTAGCCGGTAAGCACATATATGCATACTTATTCTACTTTATAACTACTTCTAAATTTGTTACTCTTAAATTATGTCTCACGTTTGAGCTCATGAAAGAAACATGATCCGATAGTATTTACACATCCAAATTGGACTTGTGGTATGATATTCAAACAAGCAAGAAACTATTGAAATACTTTCCACATTGGAGTTGAACTCATACTATGAGTTAGTTTTCTAGCTTGAGTGAGCAAGTCACGTAAGAACGTATAATTGAGTCAGCATGTCACGTAAAAACGTATAAAAACAAATTCTTATTTACCCACTTTAGCAAACAAGTTGAGTGTTAGTGTTTTTCTCTCTATAAGTTTTTTAATGAGTTCTCAATGGGTAATCGTGAGTTCACACTTACTGGTTTTACTTTAGATGTAACTAGAGTTTAGGAAACAATTGATTAGTTGAGCGATTGTAAAAATCATACTTTTCAGATTCATAGTGGACTTTATTGCAATTAACTCTCCCCATAGGTTAGATAATCTAGTGTCTCTTTTGATTTCTTTGCTAATTTCTTCCTATTTTATTAAACACAGACTGCAAGATTCGTTAGCTTTGACATCATTTTATAAGGGTAACTATTATAGAGCAAAAGATGTTTGGTAAAACAACTATGGTTTATTAGGATTAGGTACATGAAAAATGAACTGTGTGAATCATTATTATTGACATTGAAAATTTTGTTTTGGATCTTAATATTACTGTATTATAAATCATATGAACACAGTCGACAGCGGGTCTTCCTACTGGAAACCAGAAATATGCATGTCAAACTCGTTTCGTCTGAGTGGAAGCGGAAAAGCAGTGATGGTTTTCCGCAATCAAAGTTCAACTTACCGCATAAAATCCCCATTAATCCTGATTAAGCTCGATTGTACATCTCCCTCTTTATTTGCCTTTGACAAGAAAGACTTCATTGTAGCAATCCATTTCTTTATGCATTTCTTGCAGGATGGAATGCGCACTTTTGGATATCTTTCATTCCATTTACTGTAAGTAGTGATAAAAACTCTTTTTGAGTCATTATGTCTTGCCATTCCAAGTGAATCTTGATGGGAAAAAAAAAAAAGAAAAAAAAAGATAAGCCTATTTTTGTATCTAATAGGCGTACTCGCTAATTCTGCGCAGCTTATGTTCATTATCGGCATCAAATTGGAGAGAATGATAATGCAGCTCGCAAAAGAAATTGCCGAAAAGCATACACAAGACAAAACCAAGTCTAGTGAAAATAGAGAAAAGGACTTGGTTTATAAATTTTCAGAAGACGATTTCTGGTTCACTGGGCTAACATTTGTCAGCAACCTGCTTCATATCGTGCTGTTTGTGAACTCTTTGGAGCTTGCTTTCTTCTTCTTTATAATGGTGAGCACAGATGACTTATATCATCATCATCATTTATAATGTTAAGCAATGTCTCTTGCATATCGGGAAAATGCCAATTAACATGTTATCGCATCTCTATGCAGTTCCAGTATGGTTTTCACTCCTGCATTATGGGAAAGGTTGGTTTTGTTGTCCCCCGAATAGTAATGGGGTATGGCCTATTGCTCTTGTCAATTATATTATTGCTCTATAATCTGTGCGTTGAGGCCTAACCATCAATTTGGCTTCTGTGGTATTTATTGCGCTCTTAGAGTGATTGTCCAGACTGTGTGCAGCTCCAGAATATTACCACTGCACGCGATTATACAATCACAGGTTAGTTGAACTTAGTACCTATTATGCACTCAAGATTTGGCAGCTTTCTTTTTCTCCCTTTGAGTTCAAATCATGGAATTGAAGATGCCCTATTCTTTATATTTGTCTCGATGAAATTGAGATGCGTTTGAAGGTTGAGCAATTGGACAAGCAGAAAAAAATAAAGATTAAGATGCATGTCAAGGAGTACCTGTCAAACAAACATATGGAAATGTGTATTGATGATCTTGATGAAATTAAGATACCGTTGAAGGAGAATGGAATGGAGGAAGAGGAAGGAATGTGGAGCGTGACCTGGATTTCGGAGTTGATTGATAATACAAAGGAGTCGAACTCATTGGAGGAGTCGGAGGAGTCCCCAAGTATTGAATTAGCCTGATCAGACTTGCAGGAGAAAGTATCTCGAGGTTTCACCGCTTTGATGAAACAAATTGTTTCAAAATTTCGCAAAATTTTCGCAAAAATTTGGCATGATATTTCTCTAAAAGCTCGGAAGGTTCCGCCAGAAAGAGTTTGAGATTAAATCATTTGGTCTTGGGAAGTTCAGAGTTGAGATAATGGAAGCTGGTGAAGTAAATACAATAGAAGACGTTGAAGCACAGCCAAGCCTGCACCAACAATCCAAATAATGAGTTCATGAATTGTTTTATTTATGAGTGTATGTTTCTCTTTACAAATCGTTTCATCTTCTACAAAATCACGAGTCAACAAGGAACACTCATATCAAATAATATGTATGTTCCGAGAGTACAGAAAGCTGACACTAGAGGGAAAAACACTTAATTTTTTTTTTTTTTTATTAACTGAATTGCTCGATCAATTTCACCATTAAAACCCACCTATCTTTCTTTTCAATTGAAATTCATTTGTATGGACAGATTGACACTAGGACCAGTTAAGAGACTAAACGATAATCCGGTGCCTAAAATTGGTCAATCAAAGCTATAGATACCTTCATTCGTGCTCATTAACTAAGTAGCATCAACACCGACATACGACCCATGACACAACACGCCGACACATCATTTTAAAAAAAAAAAAAAAAAAAAAAAGAGAATTCTAACACATAGAGACACGATATATATTAAATATATATTTTTATATATACATAATAAATTATCATTTTTATGATTATTTGAATTAAATTTATTTGATTCAAATTCATAAATAAATAAATAAATAAATAATAAAAAGCCTTGGATGAATTTGCACTAAAAATATTAATCTATTATTTATTAATATCATTCATTGTTTCAATTTGACAAATTCAATTCCGTTTCAATAATCCATATGGGAAAAAACAAGCAATCCACATTATAAACTTGCCTATCAAATGTGTTGAAAGAGAAAGGAAAAAAAACTTGAGAATAAATTGTGTATCACAGAAAGTGAGAGTTAGGAGAGAAGAGAAGACTAGTTTTTTTCTTTCCCCATTTTTCATTATTTTTTTTATTTTTCATAAATATGCATTTTGACCGCTCATTTATTGAAAATTTTTAAAATTAATCTCACATATCAAAATCATGTGCCTGAAACTTACATGTAGAGAGTGCCTGAAAAGTTAACCAAGTGTTGAATTTTCCGACATGTGTTGATAGAATATTAAAGAGTGTCTGAGAGTATTAGATATGTGTTGTAGTGTTCGACATAACACAAAAGCTCTAAAAAAGTGTCAGTGCTTCCTAGCTCATTAAGCCATTTGTTCGTGAAATTCTAAACGCAAGTGCACATGTCGAACAAGTAATATAATGATGAGAAAAAGTATCATCCCATGGAGATCGATGATTAATAAACTAATTAAATACTAAAATAGACTAATTCTAAAATTTATCTAACAAATCAAAATATAATTAAGAATAAACTAAAAACGAAAATTGTAGACTAAATGCAGTAAATCGATAAGATAAATATGTTAGAGCATCTGATTTCACCATGTCGTGACTCCTTTTTCGGGGCGCCCGGCCGGATCGAGTACGAGCGCCTAAGGAGGCTAATGGCTCGGCTGGAATTAAATAAAGCCCGGACTCTCCCAAGTCCACCAATTCACGACTTTAATAGTTTAAGTTTGTAAATCAATTTTTAAAATGAAGTCGCCACTAATCGATTTGGGGTAGGTTGATTAGAAACCCAAGCGAAGTATTGGGAGAAATACTCGCTCCTACACAACTAGAGAAATTAGGATCGGTGACTTGATTACACTAGTTAATCACTAATGCCCTTTTGGTACCTAATCTTGTTTAAACACTAAGGTTTTTTTGGATGTTTGGGGGATTTTCCATGCATTTTGGGAAAAATCACATTTTTGGGTATTTTCCTCATTTTTTGGACATAAAAGAGATTTTTTTTTTTTTTGGAAAAATACAAGTCTTTTGGGTATTTTGTGAAAATTTTGGGCTTTTTTGTGAATTTTGAGCACTTTTGGGATTTTTTGACATTTTGATTTTTTGGAAAATATTTAATATTTAAATATTTTTTAATGTTTTGGAAAATAAAAATGTTTTTTTAATATTTTAAGTATTTTCGAAAATAAATTATTTTGATTTTTGATTTTTAATTTTTGGAAAGTAAAACATTTTTTAACATTCTAAAACATTTTTTGATTTTTTTTTTAAAATTAAAATGACTTTTTCATATTTTTGGAAATAAAGTTTTTAAATAAAATAAATTATTTTTGATTTTTTTAATTAAAATATTATAAAACTGACCCAAGTCGGATCCAACCCGAGCTAGCCCAAAATGCGGACGGGCCGCGACGCGGGCCCGATTTTTTTTTTTTTATACATAAAGGAAACAACGTCGTGGTGGGTGTCTAGGGACACCGGCCTAACTCGTCGACCGATTCGACGGTGGCTCCACGACCCGGCGACCCGGCTCCCTGCAAACCCTACCCGGATCCGACCCAATTCACCGCCTCAGAAACCCTACCCGAATTTCAAAACCCGGATCGGTTCTTAACCCGAAATCGCAAACCCTAGGGTTTGTGATTCCGCTTGGCCGAAGGGGGAAGCGGCGACGACGTCTATGGCGATGACGGCAACGGTGGTTGGCGGCGACGACGGCAACGGTGGCTGGCGACGGTTTTTACCTTTGATGGCGACGGTGGAGGCTGCCTCACGATGGCGGGGGCCACGGCAAAAGACCACGGCGACGGCGTGGGTATGGACTCGGTTTGAAGCCTCCTCGGCGTCGGCGTTCCTCCTCGAGCCCCCTCACCCTTAGATCTCCTTCCCTCGACGCCGGTCGACCTCAGATCAAGTGCTGCTCGTCCTCGGCCCCCTATCCGAAGTCTCGGTTGGGAGGATTCGAGGATCGTAGCCCAAGACCTTCGTCGCCCCTCTCTCTCTCTCTCTCTCTCTCTCTTTCTCTCTCTCTCTCTCTCCCCCTTCTCGCCGTCTATGTGCTTTCGCCGACGGTGGCCCCCCTCTATTTATAGGCGAAGGGGGGGCCGGTCGGCGAGGGTTTGGCCGCCGGTTGGATAGCCATCGCATCCACCGTTTGCTCCTCGCTCGGTCCCGTCCCGTCGAAGCCCCTGTTCCTCTGCGCTTCGTATGCCGGCAACTGCATCTCTCTCCGGCGTCGCACTCCTCACGCGCGTGCTCTGCAACCGCGCGAGGAAGGGGAGGAAGGGGATGACCCGGCCGGGCCGAGCTGAGGCGGAAACGGGCCCTGCGGGCCCAGAAGAGGGGGGTTCAGCTTTTCTTTTTTTTGTTGTTTTTTCTTCTTCTCTCTCTTTTTATTTATTTTATTAGCCGAAAGAAAGAAAATAAATACTTAATAAAATAAAATAAAACTTAGGTAAAATTGAGGCGTCAACAGAAATTTGCCTCTCTTTGAAGGTGAGCTCGCAGATGTTGCATTCAAAGACAAACTGATACCTTAATTTTACCCAGCATGTGTAGTAGGTTATATTTTATTTAGGACATATTATTCTATGCGGCAAAAGAGTAATATAACATTACACATACTAAGGCAGATAAGTAGATACCTGTAGTTACTTACCGGGAGTGAGTGAGATAGGGTGTGAACCCCGATTTCGGCAAGTATCAAGGTGTCATCTTACCTAATGATATGAGGAGGCTACTTTTCCAAGACTCAAATCATTCTTCGGTCGCCTGTTAAAACAATCAATGATTCGTCTAGGACTCGAACCTTTCTTAGGTCACCTTGACGGGCAATTGCTTCTCCAGGACCCGAATCATTCTTCGGTCGCTGTGACGGGAGATGCGCCGACCTTTCTCAGGGCATCTCATTTGTGGGTGTCTGATTTATATTGAGAACACCAGTTGGTACCTGACCATTCTTAGGAGATGTGCCGACCTTTCTCAGGGCATCTGCTTTGGGGGGTGTTTGAATTCTGTCAGGGACACCAGTTGGAACCCGACCTTTCTCAGGGGATGCGTCGACCTTTCTCAGGGCATCTATTTTGGGGGTGCCTGATTTGCATCGAGGACACCAATTGAAACCTAACCTTTCTCAAGAGATGCGCCGACCTTTCTCAGGGCATCTGTTTGAGGGGTGTTTGACTTCTGTCAGGGACACCAGTTGATACCCGACCTTTCTCGGGGGATGCGCCGACCTTTCTCAGGGCATCTTCTTTGGGCGATATCTGGACATTCACAGACGCATTAAAGAGTACATGGATATTCACAAGTACTATTTTGACGGATATTTGGGCCTTGGCAGGCGTCATAAACATTGAAGGGGTACTCGGATGATCACAATTACGAGTTTCAGGGATACTCAAACGTTCACAAGTATCGAAGGGGTATTTGATAATTGAAAATATTGAGAGCATACCTTAGTAATTTGTAAAGGTCTCTTACTTTCTGGGGATTGGGAATACCGAGGACATACCTTGGACATTCGTGGAAGTTTCTTACCTCTTGGGAATTGGGAATATTAAGGAAGTACCTTGGATATTCATGAAGGTCTCTCACCTCCTGGTAATTGGGAATATCGAGGACGTATCTTGGATATTCATGAAGGTCTCTCACCTCTTGGTAGTTGGGGATATCGAGGACATGCCTCGCATATTTGTGAAGGCCTCCCGCCTTCTGGAAATCGGGAATATCGAGGGCGCACCTCGCATATTCGTGAAGGCCTCCCGCCTTCTAGAAATTGGGGATATTAAAGGTGAACCTGAGATACTCATGAAGGTCTCACACCTTTTGGCAATTTAAATGTAGCGCGAGGCTCATCTGGATGGCTAAAGGTACACAGATGTACAAAGTAGAGGAATATTTGGATGAACACAAATATTTAACAATATAATCAGAGACTACTCAACTGGTCCAAGTGTAAGAAAACATACCTAGGTAATTGTAGGCGCATGTTGTGGAGGAATGCTTGAGTGGTTGCTACCATTTAATGACATGATTTTGAGGACAACTCTGACAGGTCGAGTGTCACAGAAATGGGGCATTCGAACAGCGGTCGATACTTTAAGATGAGAGGATACTTGGATAATCACAAGTATCTAAACTTTAATGACAGCATGAATAGGTCGAGTGTCAACAGAGGGATCACTTGAATAGTGGCAAACACTCGAAAACAGGGGGATGCTTGGACAACTGCAGACATCAATACTTGGGGGACAAATTAGGCTGAGCATCAGTAAGAGGGAGTACCTAGACAGTGGTAAGTACTCGAAGGTGAAAGGGATACTTGGTCAATCACAAGTATCGATATTCTGGATACATCTTAAACAAATTGAGTGTCGATAAGAGGGGGTATCTAGGCAGTGGTAGGTACTCAACGATTGTCAAATGTAAAGCTCCGGGAACGGGAATGGGGACATGCTTCTGGTGACATCTCTCATCTTTATGAGCATACTTGTCATTTGTACAATATGCACATGCGTATGCAATGATTGTATATGCTGTAAATTTGTAAATAAAAATGTGATTTATGCATGATGACCTCGTCAGCTCTGCATCATTTGAATTCCACTGGGGAAGATTTTGAAAGACAACTTTTGTTTAGAATGTAGATGTCTTGAGCACGCCAGATGAGGGACTTTCAGTCTGAAAGGACTTTCCACTCACTCTCATGGGAAATGTTGTTTTATCCTGACCATTGATGCGGGATTTATAAGGACCACACTATCTCACTATCATCATGTCAGCAGGGGTTCGAGTATTCTCGCAAATGATACGACTTTACCAATGTGAGAGGTCTTTTTTGGAGTTGTGATGAGGGCTGGGTAAATGGCTTATCAAAAGGGGGAACAAACAAGGTCATGGCTTTGTAGGAAAGATGCTGCATGATCATCTCTGGGTTTGCAAGTTGAGGATCCTGCGAAAAGAGATAGAATAATCTTGTTCGTACTTCTTCGAGCGATGCTTATTAACATATGAAATCTTATGTTAATTGAAGTGCCCCTAGTTTGAAGAGACTTTTTACAATAGGACGCCATGTAGACTTGACTCATGTGTAAAAGGGTGAGAGCTGGCGATCACCTTGGCATTTTCACCGGTCTTTCTTCTCACAGTCCGGTGAAGGTTTCATGGACCTCGACGGCAACTCCTCTTGGGGATACAAATGGCTATATTTTTGTTTGGGGCGTCGGCCTTGCTTTTACTAGGCACATTGCTTTTTCATGCCTCTATTTCTTTTTTTCAATTCTTCATTCATGGGCATTGACCTTGCTTTTACCAAGTACACTGCTTTTTTATGCCCCGGGTTTTTTGTTCTTGCTGCTTGAGGAACTGGTCTTGACAAGTTCGAGCAATTGTCTTCACTAGACTTGTTGAGTCTTCATCTTTTGCTGGCGCTTCTGATTATGCTGCTTGAATGGCAGCGGCTTTTGCTTTGCCTCCATGTGAGGGTGAACTTACAGACTCAATTGAGTTGTACAATGGATACAAGTGCGTAAAGAAAGAACTACTCCTCATGACTCTAGGGCACTTGAATTAACACGAGCGTTCATATGCAACAAGGACACTTGAAGATTGATGCAAGTGCAAGCAAGAGAATTTCTATCCATTTTTTACCTCGTAATGCTGACTTGCCTTGGGCTTGCCCCAGTGTGGGGTGGTTTTTTGACAGGGTGGGTAAGGCAGAAATTTGGCCAGTGTATGGGGCTTAAAGTGAGCGATGGAATGCCTCCCACTATTTTGGTCATCGTACCATTCGCGAGAGAACTCTTTACCCTGTAGTCATGGAATTTTCTGCATTTATCTCACGAGTGTATAGGTGGGGGACTGTGTATGGGATACAGCTCGCCTGTCATCATTCTGACGCGCCTCATCAAGCATGCTCAATTAATCTTGTATTCTTTACTTGGCTGTCTACTCTAATAATCCTTAATAGAATCAAAGATTTAGACAGACAAAATCATCATGCAAAATTCACATGGAAAAATGCATGCAGTATGTAAAAGAGTTTGTACTTTTAAAAGAATAAATGAATGGCTTTTACTCAAGAAAAATCTATTAACAGCTTCAAGAGTATTTGATTAGCGAAATGGCATTCACAAATGTGTTGAAATTTGAACATCAAAAGAGGTTATTTACAAAGGGTTATTCACAAAATGGGTGCCAACAAAATGTTCCTATTAGTTAGGGACAAGACACATGCACAACCAACCGAGGATGGGAATTTAATCGGATGCTTTTGTTTTTGTCTTTGCCCCATGCTTGGATGACTTAGTTTGCCCCACTTGGCCAATGAGTCCCTGAATCTTGGTGCTTTTTGTCAACATGAGCTCAGAGAGTGAGTGTAAGGAGTGACACCGAGTTACCTTTTCCTAGAGCCTATCTGCATTGGATCTTGACGGCGGTTTTTTGATTTAATGTTTCCTTTGACTGGCCTTTCCTCCTTGCGGCCGAGGATTCTTTTTCAATGTTTTCCTCTTGTGGAATTTTTTCTTCTGTAGCATTGGGCAAGGTCATGTACCTCAAGCCTCTATGGAATTTGAGATGGACAATCAAAACTTCCGGTTTTTCAATAGCAATTATTTTTTGCGAGAGCATGTGTTTGGAACAAGAAGTGAGGCCACCAGATTGTAAGCCGTTGACTGGGGCCGAAAGCTCTTTCTGACTAGAGAGGCTCTTGAATGGTGCCTCCTTTGTGCCGAGCTGGGCGAAATCGTCACGCATCTGCCTGGGTAATGTCGATTTGCCCGAGTTATGTTATCGAGTTTGTTACTCGGTTTTCAACGCTTCCCTAAATGCTAGCGATTACCATTCACTTTTCTCCACACTCTTTTCAATACATCATTCATATATAAAAGATGCATAGGCATTTTCATTCTGACAGAGAAGTGTCTAGCGATGCCAAATAGTGAACACTTTTCAAAGGTAGTACTTTTTTACAGCATCAGAATTCACTGGCTTAGAAAATTCTCGCCCATCCATCTCAGTCAGAATCAAGGCTCCTCCGGGGAGTACCTTCTTTATTACATAAGGACCCTTGTAATTTGGAGCAAACTTGCCCCCAGGCTCTGAAAAGATTGGCAGCGTCTTCCTCAAGACTAGCTCATTTACCTCAAAGCGCCTGGGCCGCACCTTTTGATTAAATGATCGAGCTATCTTCTGTTGATAACACTGACCGTGACAGAGAGCTTTCAGTCGTTTTTCATCGATCATGTTCAGCTGCTCGAGCCTTTGTTGTGTCCACTCCTCCTTAGATAAACCAGCTTGGGATAAAACTCGTAGGGAAAGGATTTCTACTTCCACAGGCAAAACCGCCTCCATACCGTAAACCAGGGAAAAAGGGGTTGCCCCAGTAGAAGTTCGAATCGAGGTTTGGTATGCTGTCAGTGCGAAGGGTAACCTCTCATGCCAGTCACGATAATTTTCAGCTGTCTTGGCTAGGATTTTCTTGATGTTCTTGTTGGCAGCCTCTATAGCTCCATTCATTTGTGGCCGATAAGGTGATGAGTTCAAATGCTGAATCTTAAACTTAGAAAATAGTTTATCGATCAGCTTGTTGTTCAAATTTGTCCCATTGTCGGTGACGATGGAATCTGGTACACTATAACGGGCGATTATGTCACGCTTGATGAATTTCACAACATTCCGTGCAGTTACGCTTGCGTATGATGTGGCCTCAATCCACTTCGAAAAGTAGTCAATTGCCACCAGGATGAACCGATGTCCATTTGACGCTTTCGGGTTAATTGGGCCAATTACATCAATCCCCCACATTGAGAATGGCCATGGCTCAGATAACTGATGCAGTTCAGTTGGAGGGACATTTATCTTGTCCCCGTGAATTTGACAACGATGGAAACTTCGCACATGCTGAGCACAGTCACTCTCCAAGGGGAGCCAGTAATAATCCAGTCTCATTTTCTTCTTGGCCAACATACGTCCATTCATGTGAGGGCCACATACTCCCTCATGTACTTCTTGCATTATTTGTGTGGCTTCTGCTGCATCCACGCATCTTAGCAGGACTGAGTCATACGATCTCTTGTATAGATTTTCACCGCTGACGAAAAACTTTGAAGCCATTTTCATTAGGTATTTTCGATCAGAGGGAGTGCTTTGTTCAGGGAACTCTTGCTTCTGGATGTATCTCATGATATTGTAATACCAGGGCTTCCCATCGGGTTCTTCAGTTACGGCCATGCAGTAGGCCTGTCTTGCCAAGACTTCGATCTTTAAGGGTTCTACTTCTAACCCTTCCGTAACTTGCAACATAGATGAAAGCATTGCTAGCGCATCAGCGAACTGATTATGGATTCTAGGTAGGTATTCAAACGAGATGTCTTGGAATTTTCCTGCCAACTTTTCTAAGTAGCCATGATAAGGCACAAGCTTGGCGTCTTTCGTCTTCCATTCGCCCACCGTCTGGAGGATTATTAAAATAGAATCACCGAACACCTTCAGCTTGGTCACTTCCATTTCAATAGCCGCCTACAATCCGAGGATGCATGCCTCATACTCGGCTATATTGTTGGTGCATGGAAATATCAATTTTGCAGCCACAGGATAATGTTGTCCACTTGGGGATATCAAAACTGCCCTAGTGTCGGAGCCTGATAAATTCATCTCTCCGTCAAAAAACATGGTCCACTTGTCTTCTTCTATTGCGGAAATTCGGTCGTCCGGGGGATTATCCTCGCGTACTTCTTTAGGACAGTCGCTAACATATCGGCAATCACCCGCCCTTTAACCGATTTCGTGGTATCACACGAATGTCGGATTCGAGATCGGGATTTGCCATTTGGCTAATTTTCCTACCAATGCTTTGGACGCGAGCGGATACTTGATCGGATCGCTTTCGGTTCTGAGGAAAGTTTGGTAATGCAAGGTATCTTGTCGGAGTGTGCAATACCCATACCAATGCGGCACATGTTTTCTATGATCTGGAGTAGTTTTGTTCTGACATGGTGAACTTTTTACTCAAATAGTAGATGGCTCTCTCTTTCTGGTCACGAGGTTCCTTTTATGCCAGCATGGCATCTAAGGATTCACTGTTGATAGTAAGGTAGAGAATTAAAGGCTGCCCCGGGACTGGAGGTACCAGGATTGGGGGTTTCATCAGGTATTGCTTCAGGTCTTCAAATGCCAATCGGCAATCATCATCCCATTTAATTTGTGCGTCTTTCCTGAGAAGCTTAAAGAAAGGTTTTGCAGTTTCGGAAAGCTGGGAAATGAATCGTGCAATGTAATTTAATCTTCCCAGGAGACTCTAGACTTCTTTTACAGTCGAGGGGGGAGGCATCTCAAATATCGCCTTGGTTTTTGATGGATCCACTTCTATTCCTTCACAGCTTACAATGAATCCCAGTAATTTACCAGATTTTGCCCCAAACACGCATTTGCTGAATTCAAACGCAACTTAAACTGGCGAAGTCGCTCAAATAGTTTCTCCAAGGTCTTCACATGATCGTCTCCATGCTTGGTTTTAGCGATCATGTCATCGACATATACTTCAATTTCTTTGTGCATCATGTCGTGGAAAAGGGTGACCATAGCACTTATTTGGTAAGTTGCTCCAGCATTTTTCAAGCCAAAAGGCATGACCTTATAATGAAAAGTTCCCCATGGAGTAATGAATGCCGTTTTTTCCTTGTCTTCCTCCTTCATGCTTATTTGGTTGTATCCCGAGAATCCATCCATAAAAGAGAAAAGTCTGAATCCTGCAGTACTGTCTACAAGAACGTCTATGTGGGGTAACGGGAAATCATCCTTTGGGCTTGCTTTGTTCAAGTCACGGTAGTCGACACAAACACGTATTCGACCATCCTTTTTCTTTACTGGTACAATGTTTGCTACCCAGTTGGGGTATTGCGAGACTTCGAGAAAACCCACTTGGAGTAGCTTCATCACTTCTTCTTCAATCTTCTTCGACAATTCGGCTTGGTTCTTCTCAGCCATTGTTTCTTGGGAGTTATGTCAGGGTCAGTTGGCAAGCTATGCTCCACGATTGTTGGATCAAGGCCTGGCATATCTGCGTATGACCATGTGAACACATCTTGATACTTCTTTAAAACAGCAATCAAGTCTGCAGCTTCCTCTTCAGGAAGGTTGGCGCCAATCTTTATCTCTCTCGGATCCTCTGTGGTGCTTAAATTGACAGTGACGATGTCTTCAGTAGTAGGGGGCCTTGTTTCTTCATGCCGCTCCCAATTCCGTTGGATTTCATCGGAATTATCAAAGTCATCATCTGAGCTATCAGAATGGCTATCCACGATGTTGGTTTGGACCGTTCCCATCCCCTCGCCTGCCGCTAGATCATTCCTATGTCATAGAGTAGATAGGCTAAGGGAACAAATAGGGTTAGTAACATGCATGCTTCTTTTTTTGAAAATGTGATGAATTGTTCTTTTGAAGATTCATGACAAGGAAACACGAGGAGATCCGGGCCTCATATTTCTTCTTTCATTTGACGGCTGGTTATCATCAACAAGCCTTTGTTTGGAATGTCTCCTCATGCCCTCAAAATGTTTTCAACTTTATTTATTAGTAGACGGATTTACAGAATGATTTCAAAAAAGGGGTTCCTTAGATGGAACTGATGTTGAAAACGAAACTAGACAGGCTTAAAAGAAATATGTACAGGCTCCCACGTAGGGGAGTATGCAGAGAATAAAAAGGATTCTACTCAAGCGGGCTTGCACCCATTTCCCCTGACGGTCCTTCGCTGATGGCGCCCACGAAGAAGTCTTCATACTAGCTGCCAGCTACGTCTCCCTGTGTCTTTATAGATTCCAAATCATCCAGGCCTTCCCATCCATCAGGGACGATGCGGGGATGGTGATCATAGAAACTTTGGGGGATGGAATAATTGACGTAGTAGTCAAATTTACCACTTGGTTGGCCCAAAGTGTCCATGATCGCCTCCCCTCTACGTGCTTTCTCAGCATGCTCAGGGAACATGGTGCGAGTGCTGGGTACCACGAGGAGGTGATCGTTGCCAAAACACAACCATGGAGAGCGGAACGTGAATACCCCAGCATCCAGAAGGTCTTGAACTTTGTCTCTCAGGATCGTGCAGTTATCCAGCGAGTGCCCTAATTCTCCAGAATGATAATCGCATTGCTCGGATGGATCGTAATTGAGTAAATACTCGGGAATAGGATGACTCAGCTCCCTGGTGATTAATCCTTGTTCCAGGAGGATGGGGAAAATGATAGCCATTGACCTAGGAAGAGGCGAATACGGCCGCGTGCTCTTTGAGGACTGAGATAGCCGATCTTCTTGCCAGCTTGTATCAATAAGGTTTTCTTCCTTTGCTTCTAAGTCCTCATTATAACTAGAGCGGAGTGCATGGGTAGCTCGAGCGAAATTTTCCGTCAAATAGTGCACCGTTTCGCGTAATTCGTCAACCTAGCGTTGAAGCTGGATGAACGAGAAGTTACCGTCTGTTTCTTCTAACTATTCTTCTTCGATGGCACCTATGAAAATGTCTCCAAACATGGTGGTCATATCATCCGACTCTATTTTTTCTGCGAGAGAGGGCCAAGTCATGCCTTCTTGGATTGCGGGTAAGCTCGAGCTTCTGGGGTTGAACCATTTTGAGGTACTGATCATTTCTTCTTCTTCATGCATCATCTTGGCTGGGCCTGGGAAAGTTTCCTTGAGACGGGGATATACGAAGCTGACTTTTTTCTTTGCTTTTCTATCTGGGAAATAACCTAGGCCGATGGTGTAAGGTCTCCTCAGGGCTTCAATGGGTTGACGGATGCCCTGGCCTTCCCTATCAAGCCCTTGTCCTGGAATGAAACTGTGTCCAACCATGATTTTTCCCACCATTATTGCAGTACTCGATATCTTGGGGACGAGGGGGGAAGTTCCACGAGCTTCGTGCACAGTAGACACGAGTTCAAACGATTGATAGCTGGCTTCGTTCACTAGATTCAACATAAGGGATGGCCGTCTCATGATAAATGCGATGGTCTTCTTCTCCTCGGACCGTGATCAGCTTTCCTCCAACTACAAATTTCACACTTTGGTGGAGGCTTGAAGGTACTGCCCCTGCGACGTGGATCCATGGGTGCCCTAAGAGGAAATTGAACGCAGTGGAAATATCCATTACTTGGAACAAGATTTTGAACATGGTCGGGCCAATCTGGACGTCGAGCTTGATCTCCCCCACTGTTTCTTTCTTTGTTCCATCAAACGCTCGAACGGAAGTTTTGGGCACTTGGATTCGTGATCTCTCTACTTTAAGGCGACAGAGTGTTGCTAGTGGACATATGTTCAGAGCAGATCCATTGTCAATCAATACTCGAGCGACGTGAGATGCGTTGCATTTGACCGATATATAGAGGCCTTTGGTGTGTCCTCTACCTTCCTTAGGGATTTCTTCATCGGAGAACGCCATTTGATCCTTTAGAAGGATGGTGCTGACAAATTCCTCACGTTTGTCATGGTCGATTGTTTCAGGGACATGTACTTCGCTTAATACCTTCATGAGGGATTTCTGGAGTTTCACAGATGTCTAGAGTAATTCCAGCAGAGAGATCTGTGCTGGTGATTTTCGCAATTGTTCCACCACGTTGTATTCACTGGCCTTAACCACGGCCAAAAACTCCTTGGCTTCTTCATCAGTGATAGGCTTAGCAGAGTGCGTGCTTGCTTGAGCATAGGTCCGCCCAGATCTCGTGACTAAACCCACATCAAGGTCGTAAGACCATGGTACAACATTGTTGCATTCATACTCATAAGGCTAGGGTATTTCAATGACTATAGCCGCTCCTGTCATTGATGCTTCGATTATGGCTCCTTTTTCTTCAACCACGTCTTCGGGTGAGGCAGGACCCTTCTTCTCTTTTTCTACCTTTAGCGTGGCACATTCCTCATCCCAGTTGATGAGGACTTGTGATATAGTAGAAATTGTGCTGGTGTGACCAACGTGCACGACTACTCCGGCCTCTATCATTCTTGACACCCTTTCTTCCATTGTCACCAAAGGTGGTATCTCGTCATCTGAATAATACCCGGTTTGGACTAGCCCCCGATAGATGTCAACAATATGTGCGCCAGCGTTTTTGATTTGGCAAGCTTTAGAACTGAATATCGCATTTATTTTATCAGCATGATCAGGGAGCGGATTGCTTTGGACAATTGGCTTCGTAGTCTGGAACGAGAAGGCTTTGGTATCCAACAGGTTCTGGATCCGGTGCTTGAGGGTGAAATAATCATCAGTTGAATGGCCTACTTCCCCCATGTGATAGTTGCATTTTTTGGACGGGTCATAGCTGGAAAAGCTTTCAGCATTAGGTCGTCTTGGCTTAGTCGAGAGGAGATTCTTATTCCGGAGGATTGCCAAAACTTGGGATGGAGATCCAGGTGGCGGAGTGAATTGCCTTCGGTTGCTGTAGCGCTGGGGCTGACGGCTATTGGTCTGTCGCTAACTTGCGCTTGTCTGAACAGTTGGGAGCTGATTGGTGTTTGCAGTGTAGGTGGCATTAACATCAGTCAAGGGATCTTTATCTTTTTTCATGTTGAATCTCCTGCCGACAGGCGCAAGCTCGGTGAACCAATCATCCCTTAACCTTATCTCTATCTGCTCTCCCACTGGAATGAGTTGATAGAATGATTCGGCAACCGTAGTCACCATTCTGTTGCGGTACTCATAGGGGAGGGTTTTGACAAACATTTTCCTCAATTCAAAGTCAGTTGGTTCGCGGCTGATCTAGGCGGCAAGATTCCTCCACCTAATAGCATATTCCTTGAAGGATTCGTGCTTTTTCTTTTCCGTACGATCAAGATCCTCACGAGAAGGTGTAATGTCCATTATGAATTTGTACTGCTTGAGGAATGCCTCACTTGCTTCACTCCATGTCTCAACGAGGTTTATGTTTTTTTTGATGTACCATCTCAAGGCGGGACCTGCCAGGCTGGACTGGAACGACTGGATCATTAGAGGCACATTACTAACGTACTGGGTCATTCAAACAAAATACATTTGTAAATGAGCTCTTGGGCAGGTCGTGCCATCGTACTTCTCAAATTCAGGCATCTTAAACTTTTCGGGCATTTTGACTTTGGAGTAGATAGAGAGGTCCGTCGGAGTAGGATCCTGTAGGCCCTGTAGCTGCTTTAGCCTCTCTTCGAGCTTCTCGAGACGCTTGTCATGCTCAGTTTTAGATGAAACGCCGGGTTTTGCTTTCTCCACTATGATTTGGTGCGCGTCATCTTCCAATTCGGGCATGTTATCATCGATATCTCTCCCTTGGTTTCCTTGGGTGGATGACTGGGGCAGTACCACTCCGATTGAGGCTGGGGTAGGAGTTAGTTTGCCTTGGATGGAATCTATTTGTTTTGAGAGTTGCTAAAGCACATTGAAGACTTGCTTCATTTCATTTTCCATGACCTCAACATGGTTCGGTACATTCTCTTCAGCCATTTTAGCCTCTTGGATTCGATAAGTATGGCTATGTTGTGATTACCTGTTTTGTGCAAGAAGTGGGGAAAGTGTAAGTAAAGGAAACACAGAGGATACTGGCTCATGGCAAGGATCGAGTCATTCTTATTTATTAATAAGAGATTTATACAATGTCAAAAGAGCTTTTTACACAAGTTAGAATGACCCTAGATATTCACATTAAAAGCCACGATGCCCATTTTTATATGCGATGGGAAGTCTTGATCTTGCGGCGTCGCTTGTTTTCTTGAGATGGCTTTGATAAGTGTATCTTGCTGGTCTCCGAACTTTCTTCAAGAAACTTGCTCTTTCCTTGCTTGGTAAGCTTCTTACTTACGTCAGGGACTTCCGGCTGCAATTTTTTGGGAATCTCGTGATTGAGGATGTAAAAGGTGGATGCATGATGGGCTTTTTCCTGCCCCTTCAGTCTCCTGGGCACGATAATCCTTTCCGGCTGGCATCTATCCCATGTGTTTTGAATCATGTTGATTTCCTCTGAGTAATCACAACCTGTGGGGGCAAAAGAAATCTGAAGCTGCTCTGGTTTGAGTGGTGGCGAGACTTCTTGAAGGGCTCTATACTGGCGGGCCACCCTATATGGGTAGTACGAGGTAGCTTCGGAGAGGCCCAGTAGTGGGATGGGATCGTAATAATCAAGCGCGAAACGTGCCTCACTTGCAGTGAACCACTTAGCTCGCCATATAAATGTCTCCGGGACCGGGTTTTTTAATAAGTCAATCCACCGAGAATACTCTTCATTAGGAGAATATTTCTCCAAACTTTGGAATTTTTGCAACGGGTGTCTGTACTCATTAATTTCAAATATTTGCATGTGGTGCCCAAACCCTTTGACATGGGAAAAGAACCATATTTGTAAAATTTCTGGAGCGGCACTCATGATCTTTTCTTTTTTGGCTTTAAAACGATTAAGGGATAAAAATGTTTCGGCTAAAACCATGTTTACATATCCTGCACCAAAAATGATTTGATTTATTATCCCCGTAATTGAAGGATTTATGGCATTCTTTCTATAGGGGAAGATAATAAATCCAAAGAACGCCAAAAGGAAGATTTTGGCTTTTTGAGACATTGATTGTTTTTCAAAACATTCGGTTAAAGATGATAGCTGGAAAGCATTGCTATTGGCTTTGACAATTTCTCTTACCGAATTATTTCTTAAAAAACGTGATAGATTGACTATAGGGTCGATATCGGTTAGTGGCTTAGCGAGCTCCGCTCCTAGGGGCATTCCTATGGTGAGATTGTATTCCTCCAGAGTGGGAGTTAATTCAAATTTGCCGAACACGAAGGTGGATGTTTCCGGACACCAGAAATGTGGTAGGGCTTGCATGACTCCGGAATGGATACCGATTCGGAGCAATGGGAGGAGATGACCAATCCTCATCTTGACACGCTCTTGGCCAAGCCGATCTAAGCGATTCCACCATCGAGGAGCTCTTCCTTTGGGGCAGGAATGAATTTGATATCGATTCTTCCCATCGCATTTAGAAATGAGGGCTACATAACCCGACCCTATTTTTCCATGAGCCAGAAAGGACTAAGTAAAAGTAAATAAATTACCTTGTTTTGAAATAAATATGGCAAACACAGAGGCATGCAGATAGGACGTGCGGCTCGATTTCTAACTCAGAAGGTTTGTTGAAATTAAAAGGGCATCCACCAGTCGCAGTCTCGCGTTAGCAGCGTACCCCCTTAACCTCGGCCAAGAAATTTGGGGAAAAGAAAGGCAACCTCTACATGGCAGCCTCGCGTTCGAGGCCGTATCTTTCTTAACACCATCCTAGAAATCCTATGGTGGCCCAGGTCCGGCGGTCGGGTTGTGTGTGCCATGTGTAGTGTTTAAAACAGTAAAGCATGCACAACAGTTTATAATCACAAGACAATTTAATTCAAGCAAGATTAAAATAAATTTCTAAGCTATTGACCTGTAAAAAAAAAACCTAAGTCAGTAAAGAATTTAAATGAGATAAATAAAGGCCTAAGTCCTCCAAGTCCCCAGCGGAGTCGCCAAGCGTCGCGACCCCTTTTTTCGGGGGCGCCTGGCTGGATCGGGTACGAGCGCCTAAGGAGGCTAATGGCTCGGCTGGAATTAAATAAAGCCCGGACTCTCCCAAGTCCACCAATTCACGACTTTAATAGTTTAAGTTTGTAAATCAAATTTTAAAATAGAGTCGCCACTAATCGATTTGGGGTAAGTTGATTAGAAACCCAAGCGAAGTATTGGGAGAAATACTCGCTCCTACGCAACCAGAGAAATTAGGATCGGGGACTTGATTACACTAGTTAATCACTAATGCCCTTTTGGTACCTAATCTTGTTTAAACCCTAAGGTTTTTTTGGATGTTTGGGGATTTTCCATGCATTTTGGGAAAAATAACATTTTTGGGTATTTGCCTCATTTTTTTGGACATAAAAGAGATATTTTTTTTATTTTTTGGGTATTTTTGGAAAAATACAAGTCTTTTGGGTATTTTGTGAAAATTTTGGGCTTTTTTGTGAATTTTGAGCACTTTTGGGATTTTTTGACATTTTGATTTTTTGGAAAATATTTAATATTTAAATATTTTTTAATGTTTTTGGAAAATAAAAATGTTTTTTAATATTTTAAGTATTTTCGAAAATAAATTATTTTGATTTTTGATTTTTTTAATTTTGGAAAGTAAAACATTTTTTAACATTTTAAAACATTTTTTATTTTTTTAAAATTAAAATGATTTTTCATATTTTTGAAAATACATTATTTTTTAAGTAAAATAAATTATTTTTGATTTTTTTAATTAAAATATTATAAAACTAACCCGGGTTGGATCCACGGGTCGGATCCGACCCGGGGACCCTCAAAACGCGGGACGGGCCCGTGATGCGGGCTCGAAATTTTTTTTTTTACATAAAGGAAACGGTGTCATGGCCGGGTGTCTAGGGACACCCGGCCCGACTTGTCGACCCGATCCGACGGGTGGCTCCACGACCCAGCGACCCAGCTCCCCGCAAACCCTACCCGGATCCGACCCGGTCTTCGACCCGATTCACCGCCGCCTCCGAAACCCTACTCGGATTTCGAAACCCGGATCCGGTTCTTGACCCAGAAATCGCAAACCCTAGGGTTTGCGATTCCGCGGCGCCGAAGGGGGAAGCGACGACAACGTCTATGGCAACGACGGCAACGGTGGCTAGCGACGGATTTTACCTTTGATGGCGATGGCGGAGGCTGCCTCACGATGGCAGGGGCCATGGCAAACGACCACAGCGACGGCGTGGGTATGGACTCGGTTTGAAGCCTCCTCGAGCGCCGGCGTTCCTCCTCGAGCCCCCTTACCCTCAGATCTCCTACCCTCGACGCCGGCTGACCTCAGATCAAGTGCTGCTCGTCCTCGGCCCCCCTATCTGAAGTCTCTCAGTTGGGAGGATTCGAGGATCTGCAGCCCAAGACCTTTGCCGCCCCTCTCTCTCTCTCTCTCTCTCTCTCTCTCTCTCTCCCCTTCTCGCCGTCTATGTGCTTTCGCCGACGGTGGCCCCCCTCTATTTATAGGTGAAGGGGGGCCGGTCGGCGAGGGTTTGGCTGCCGGTTGGACCGCCATTGCATCCACCGTCGCTCCTCGCTCGGTCCCGTCCCGTCGAAGCCCTTGTTCCTCTGCGCTTCGTACGCCGGCAACTGCATCTCTCTCTGGCGTCGCACTCCTCACACGCGTGCTCTACAACCACGCGAGGAAGGGGATGACCTGGCCGGGCCGGGCTGAGGTGGAAACGGGCCCGCGGGCCTAAAAGAGGGGTTCAGCTTTTTTTCTTTTTTTTTTTGTTTGTTTTTTCTTCTTCTCTTTTTATTTATTTATTTTATTAGCCGAAACAAAGAAAATAAAAACTTAATAAAATAAAATAAAACTTAGGTAAAATTGAGGCGTCAACACACCATAACCACTAGATATGAATTTCAGATTATTATGAATACAAGAACGATATCAAACATGTGATAGCGGAATTTCCTAACCTATTTACTATCCTATCTCTAGGTATAGCAAACCTACTGAGCTTATTAATCCACCATATCTCTATGTGAATTAAAATAAACACGATTGCATTAAAAACTATGAACATTCCCGGCTTACAATGAGTTTTTTTGATCACCTTATCACCGAAAGCTACACAAATAACGCGGTATATTTCTATCCACGTTTAATTCATGGTTATACATTATAATGAGCGATTGCATATTATCACTTCTCAGTCTCAAACATGCACATCAGATCATTCAAGTGGTGGCCAGTCACTCAAAAGCATTAAACACAATAATATATAACTCAAATGAATGAAATCAATTGTAAAACATAAAAATCATGAAATTCATATCATCATGGTAAGACTACATCGTAGCCCTAACAAAAGAAAATTAGAACATAGTAGAAGAAAAAGTAAAAATAAAAATTAAACTCAGCATCTTGAATCAAAGAACAAGAATTATGTCACCACTTTGGTCTTCTTTTCCAAATACTTTAAAAACTCTCAGAAGAATGAAAAACGATCTAACCCTCCCAAAACCTAGCTGCTCTCTCTCTTTCCTATTTATAGGATATCCAAAATATCTATCTCCCAACGCTTGCAGATAACATTAGTGAACAAAATCAAGAATTTCCTAATTTGTTATCCATCTTCCACTGTTGCTTTTATTTGAATTCCTGATAGTTGCCATTCTTTTCCTTATCTCCTCTATATCTCATTATTCTGCATAAACAAAGAAAATTCAAATAATCAGAAGGAAATCCAAATATTTTCTCTAAGATATTGCATTAATTGTTGCATAAAATAGGTAAAATAACTCTATTTTTATAGAGTTATCACCAGTAGTATAATGGCAAAGAAACAATCATAGCTATGAGGAAATAGTGCTTAGATTATCTCTTGAAAATGTTTATAAGATCAGATGACTCGATTGCGGAAGATTCAATAGATCTTAGGTTGATACCCCAGCAATTAAAATAAAAATGATTGTCAAAAGGGAAAAGGGAAACATTTCGTTTATGATAAACATTTTCTACGCACTTTCTCTTTTCTTAATGTATGCACTCATTAGCTTTACTGCTTCGTCTGGGCAGAAAGGGAGAGTTTTGTTTAGAAAGAAAACAGTTTTTTGTTCGAGTCTTGGACACTGACGACAAAACTTGACTTGAACGGCACATCGACTATTAAATTTCCTACTCAAGCTAGAATGTAAACTGAGATACTCAAGTAATTTGCAGATTCGGCTTAGTCACAATTAAGAGGTACATGAACTTGAGTTCGAGTTTAGCTAAGTTTGAACTTAATCATGTTTAGTTTTGTTAACTCCAGCTTGAGCTTGAAACTGAGCGAATTAATCAAGAGAAATCATGAAGCTGGGCTAGAGTTACTCATGAGTAATTTGAACCAGTTTCATCCTTAGGTGGCCTCGCTTTTCCTTCTTGTTTTTTTTTTTTGTGTGTCTAATTAGAACTTTTCAATTAAAACAAATCTAAAGTGGATAACAAATAACAAATAAAAAAAGTATTAAAATGTTATTAAAATTGTTAACATTAGCGTTAACAGCGCCACGTAAGACAAACGGTATCCTCATCTACGCTAGCCGGCCAAAATTGACTGGAAAGACTAAATAATAAAACTCAATTGGTAAAAAAAATATTTATGATTAAATTGGCATTATTACAATAAGTTTAAGATTTTTTAGATTTTCCCCAGAGCTATTCTAGCTGCAATTTGTAGGATTTTCAGATCTGCAATCCTTCATACCAACTTTCATCTACAGAGACATTGGTAAATAAACAATCTAGTACAAAAATGATCCATTTTTACTGCGCCCAGAATTAGCCTAATACTTTTTGTGATATATTATTCAGGATAGAAGAAAATGAAATTCGTGAAACAATTTTTTTCTAATAGACCAAAAAAAAGAAAACTGTTTTTCCATTACAACGAAAATTGCCATTAAGGATGAGCAAATCATTATCAGTGACACTGACAATATTGTTTTGGATCTTAATGTTACTGCATTAGAAGTCATATGAACAGATTCTTCAGCGCGTCTCCCCATTCGAAACCAGAAATATGCATGCAAACTGGTTTCGTCTGAGTGTTAGCAGAAAAGCAGGGACGTTTTTCCGCAATCAAAGTTCAACTTACCAACTAAAATCACTATAAATCCCGATTAAGCTCGATTGTATCTCTCTTTCTTTCCTTGCCTTTAACAAGAAAGACTTCATTGTTGCAATCCATTTCTTGGTACATTTCTTGTAGCATGGCATGCATACCTCTGGATATATTTCATTCCATTTACTGTAAGTAGTGATAAAAAAAACTCCCCTTTGAGTCATTATGTCTTGCATATTTCAAATGAATCTTGATGAAAACAAAAAAGATGATTATATTTTTGTATCTAATTAGGCATTCTCGCCAATTTTGTGCAGCTTTTGTACGTTATCTACCTGAAATTGGAGTTTATGATAATGCAACTCGCAAAAGAAGCTGCCAAAAAGCAACACCGAATGAAAATGAGTCCATCGAAAATAATCCAAATGAGTTGGTTGTTGAACTTTCGCACAACGATATCTGGTTCAGTATGCCAAATTTCCTACCAAGAGATGTTGGTTTTATTTATTTATTTATTTATTTATTTATTTATCCGCAAGTAACTGCCTTATCCACAAGTAATTGTGTAACGGGTCAAGGGCTGGGTTAGCCCAACATTGACAGCCCAACCCATAAGAACATAACCCTTTCGTTTTTAACACCATATGAACTATGTGGCTCTCTCTTCTTAAATCAATTACTAAAATACGGATGGAAGACCCTGGATACTTAAGGGATTTGAACAACTCCTACAGTCCATGCTAGAAAGAGGTTTCAGCATCCTCATACGAGACAGTTTTAATAATTTATTTAGGACTAGTTGCGTCAAGAGCTTGGATTCCTAGTACTAATAGAAAAAGAAATTGATAAGCATCGAACTCGGGGCTCAAACTCTAATTATGAATCGAACTCTCCCGAAAGAAGACCTTCGAATCTCAAAAGGAGGAAGGGATCACACAAGGGAAAGGAAAAGCAATGGTTTCCGATTCGTTCATAAAGAGATGAAGTCCTCCTTTGAGATTTTTGTTTGCCCTTCTCTCACCGTTCTCGTGGTCCGGCTAACAAGCTTGTCCCCTGCGTGCATCCTGCATTGAGACGAAAGCTGACCTCAGCTCTTCCATTCTGAAAAACTACGTGGGCAGAGAGATTCCAGAAGTCGATAGCAAGTCATTCTTTCGGCCGTAAAATTGGACAGCTAGTAATTTTTTTTTTTTTTTTGGGGAGTAATTCTAGCTGACGCTATCAATGTGAAGATAGCTTTAAACAAGCGATTTTAGTCACCCTTGAGTTGATGGCTAATAAGAAATCTATTAGATAGATTCGATCTAAGTAGACCAAAACGTGGATCTTGCACTTTCGATGGCTATGACGATTTTGGTCTATATAGAGTGAGTCTTTGTAATATCTCGTCCTCAGATTGAGGAGAGTATATAAGGCGATTTGGGTAATGTTTTCTTTACAGTTACAGTGTATACTCTGGTTTCTCATTTTTTTTTTTTTGGTTGTATAAAAAAAACTACAGAAGTTGACTTATTGAAATTCTTATAAAAAAATAGTCAACTAATTGATATTTACCTATAAGTTCACCATAGGAAAAGTTCAGAGACTAAGGATCTATATGTTTCATAGAAATTCCATGTTTTAGAAAACATATTTGTAAAAACGATCATTTATATCACTTACAATGAATGAATGAAAAATTTTCTTATCATCCACGAAAATATGTGGGTATTAATTATTGTCGATAATGCATACATTTTTGTTAGCAAATTTTTCCAAGCAATATAACTAATCATTTTAGGAAAATATTTTCCAAAATGTGAATTTTCTGCAAAACAAGCGGACCCTAAAGTTAACCACCGAAGCCTAATTAACCACATGGATATATTTTCTATTATTGAAATTTTGAGCAAAGATTATGTGGGAAAAGACTACGGGCTCTGTTTGTTTTGTTAAAAATAAATGATTTGGAAAATATTTTTTTTAATTGTATCGCTTACCAAAATGAGTGAACAAAAACTATTTTTATCATTCACAAAGATGTTAAACATAAATTATCTTCAATAATGAAAATAATTTCCATTGACTAATTAATTCAAGCTATACAATTGACCATTTTTAGAAAAATGTTTTCTAAATAATTAATTTTTCATGAAACATAAATAGCCTAATTTTTATCAAAATTTTATTGTGCTTTAAATTTTGCACCATTTAGGGTTTACGATTTTTATATCTTAACGTCAAGTAACAAGTAGTTTCCCTCCACAAGGTGAGTTTAACCTAATACTGGTTCATTTGACCAATTGAAAGACCAAATTTACAGACGTTTTTTATCAATCTATTATGTAGATGCGTCTGTTTTGGCGTGGACATTAGGCAAGGGACAATCACTGCGGGGAGGAGAGAGAGAGAGAGAGAGAGAGAGAGAGAAGGCCGCTTGAGAGAGGGAGAATGTTGGAGGCGGGAGCGGAGGGGAGGACGTTAGAGTTCACGTCGACCTGGGTGGTGGCCGTGGTTTGCTGCGTGCTGGTGCTGATTTCTTTCCTCGTTCACAGGTTTCTTCAATGCGTCGGGCAGGTCCGCTCTTAGTTTCTTCCTTCTACAGCGATTTCATCCCCTCCTCATATATTCATCTCATGGTCTGTGGTAAGCATGTGACTGAATATCGTCCAACGCAGCTTTTAACCAGGCCGTACACGAAAGGCCCGAGAACCGGCAAGGGCAGGCGAAAGCATCTCTTTGATGCCTTACAGAAGATCAAAGACGGTGAGGGCACTTAAAACCGTTAGAGAAAGAAACGGGTTCGTGTCTTTTTATGCCATATCATACACTCGGAATTGATGTGCATTGGTTTTGGCGGCCGTAACTGTCCTATGACAAATTTATAAGAAATCAAAATGGGTTTATAACTTCATGTGATGGTTTTGTTTTTGGAAAATTGGCAGAATTGATGCTTTTGGGGTTCACATCCTTGCTGCTATCGGTGTCCCAGACAAGAATCGGGAAGATTTGCATATTGGAGAGACATGCCAACGTCTGGCTTCCCTGCCACAAGCCTACTGACTCTTCTTCCAACACCACTGCCCACTCGGCTAATCCCACAGCTTCCCATGGACATCAAGGACGCCGACTCCTCACCGGCTCCACAGATTACTGCGGTCGAAAGGTGAGTTTACTCTCTCTCTCTCTCTCTCTCTCTCTCTCATTTAAATATTGGCAAACAGACAGCCATTGAGTGCGTTATCAAAAGATGAATCTATCGCGTGCTTAACTTCATACTCCTATGAGTGTGCAAAATATATGATCTTTGTTGCGTAATGTTTCAGGGGATGGTGCCTCTGTTATCACTCACAGCACTTCACCATCTACACATCTTCATATTTGTGCTGGCAACATTTCATGTGATCGTCTGTGTGGTCATTATTCTATGTGGAGAAGCAAAGGTATGACTCCAGGTGACTCGCAAAATTGACTAAATCTTCTATTTTGTATATACATGTCTTGAATTAATTCTGAAGATTTTGCTACCATGCTGTTGGTAATAGTTACACCATTGGAGGCAGTGGGACAGATCCATCATAAAGGCCGGTCAATACATCAAAGAAGAGGGTACACAATTCTTTCTATTGAATCTTTTCCTTTTTCCCGAGTAATCCCGAGGGCACAGAACCTACTTCACGAACTGAATCGACGAGCAACGTGGTAAACTATCATCAAACGCTGTGAATGTACCTCACTTATGTACCCATTTACAGGAAGTCGTTTCATAGTTGTATACCAATTTTATAGATCGATCTTTTCACTAATATGAGGTGTTTATACTGGAGAGCTGCAGATCTTCGCAGCTTGATGACCCGGCTTCCCAAAAAAGATAGTAACGGAGGCAAAAGATGTCCAGTAATTGGCTGGTTGGTAAGTCTTGTGTGTCTCTTAAGGGAGAAGTTATTGCATTGTCAATAAATCATGGACCATTAATTATTTGGGTCCTATAGTGGGACACACATGATCAACGGTTGAGATGAGCTTAATTTAGGTGGTCTCTAGATTATATAATATTTTTCACTCCAGCTATCCCCTTTGGTCACGTTCCTGTCAAATAATCCTGGAGGAAATTTCTGAACTTCAGGATCAATCCCAACCACTATATGAGAAGAGAAGATAACCATAGGATCAATGGGTACCTAGATGAAATCACAATCATGGTTGAATTATCTAGCAGACTAGTGGAGATTACGCTTAAAGTACCTAACCTCTGTCAATAAAATTTCCTTTTCTAAGGTAGATTTATACTGAGAAAATGGACACTCAAATTTACTTCTTGTAGTATTTATCTCCACTAGTCTACAAATAATACTACTCCAGCAGTAATATATGGTAAACCAACAAAGTTATTAGATTTCCCTTTAAAAAGTCTAAAAAGTCCTAAATCTATTATACTTTTACCAATTCAATCATAAACATTGCAAATTTGTCTAAGTAATTCATATTTTGTCAATTGAGTCCATTCAATTTCGGTTGGAAATTACTAATGTGGAAATTGGCCATATTATATGGCATAGCAAGCGGAGACACGGCCAATGCTAATATGGACAATTTTTAATAATATTTCAATATTTTTGAATTTTTATTTTTTCCTTTTGTCTTTTGTCTTTTCCTTCTTCTTTTTTCTCTTTTCTCTTTTTTTCTTTTCTTTTTCTTTTTCCTTTTCCCTTTTTTGCCTCTATCAGCCATTCCTAAGCCTTGTCAATGGCTTGCAGACGTCATCAGCCTTAGGCAAGGGTCGCCCTTGTTGGCCTTGGGTGAGGGATGCTTGGGCCTAAGCTGGCGAGGTCGGCACCTCACCAGCCTTGGCCTGATTTGGCAAAGGGCCAGATCGAGCGATGGTGAGGGTTGGCCTCACCCTCCTAGGTCAAGGCGACCATCCCTAGGAGTAGTGCCCCACCCGGTTCATAGGGCTGTCGGCCTACCAAGAACTTGCCCGCTACTCTTGCCGCCCGCCAAGCGGGACCTTTGCTGGGCATTGATGAGGACCAACAGTGGTTGGTGGAGGGAAAAGGGGAAAAAGAAAGAAGAAAAAAGAAGAGAAGAAAAGAAAGAAGGAAAAGAATTAATAAAAAATTCAAACAAAATATTAAAATATTATTAAAATTTGTCCACGTCAATAACAGCCATGTCATATAGGATGATCATTGTGACAGCCCGAGCGGCGGTGCGCGGGGAGGAGGGATGGCGGTGCGGTCGCGCCTCAGTTCCCGGACGTGCGCAAGGAAGGGGTCTTTGTCCCACATCACCTAGGGAGGAAGTCCTGGGCTAGTTTATAATAGCTTGGGTCCCTCTAACCTGTATAACGCGTTTTAAAGCCATGAGGACTCATTATCCAAAGCGGACAATATTATACGGTGGAACCCGGGTCGTTACAAATGGTATCGAGCCGACTCCCGATCGCGTGTGGGCCACAGCGAGGGCGCTGTGCTCCCAAGGAGGGGAGAGTGTGACAGCCCGAGCAGCGGTGCGCGGGGAGGAGGGATGGTGGTGCGTCGCGTCTCGGTCCGGACGTGCGCAAGGAAGGGGTCTTTGTCCCACATCGCCTAGGGAGGGAGTCCTGGGCTAGTTTATAATAGCTTGGGTCCCTCTAACCTGTATAACGCGTTTTAAAGCCGTGAGGACTCAGTATCCAAAGCGGACAATATTATACAAGTGGGACCCGGGTTGTTACAATCATTGTCCACATCAGCGATTTTTGGTCAAAATCGCCGAATAAACTCAATTGGCAAAATGTAAAAATATTCACGATTCAATTGGGAAAGTTGAAAAGTTTACAATTGAATAGCTAAAAGTGCAATAGATTTAGAACTTTTTGCATGATTTTCCTGATTTCCCCTATTATAACCTTCTATTGTGAGAATAACAATTTATTATTGATCATAAAAATTAAATAATAAATAATTATAAAATGTTATATGGTCTACTCATTTAAGAATTTGTAATAGATGTCACTATATTTCATTTACACATTGATATTAGTGCATAGAGCCCACTCAAAATTCCCCCGTGTTACGCAAGACCCCGGATAGTGTAGAAACCAATTTTTAAAGCTCCGTTCTCTGAAATGAAGATCTTTAGAAACCATGATGAGATTGTATCCTGACCATTCTTCCTCTTCTGCAGCATATATTTTTCAAGCACATTTTTTCTTCCTTGACTAAGTTAGAGTACATTGCGATCCGTGTAAACTGCATCAAGGTAAGAAATCCTTCAGAAATGTAATTTTGGTCGTGGTTCTTTATTTCTTCTTAAGATTAATTGTCTCGTCTTTTCTACCATCTTTACAGGCGCAAGATTTGAAAAATCCCGAGGACGATTTTCAGAAGTACATCATTGGCAGCGTGCAAAAGGATTTCGACAAAGTTGTTGGAATCAGGTGAACAATACTGCTTTGGGTCGATTTAGAAAAACAATAGTTACCTTCATGAAGATCAATTAGCATCTTCAACAATTGACGTTGTTATAATACAAAGATCGTCTAGAAAAACACATTCAGCAGGTTCTTCAGGCATACTGATTTCTTTGTTCTTATCAACGCAGTTGGTATCTGTGGTTACTCGCGGTGCTTTTCTTGCTCCTCAATATTGCTGGTGAGTGATTTTATGCATGAAATGTGTTACATTCTGCATTGTGTTGCTGCTATTAAAGTTCGAGACTTCCAAAATCAGTAGTGTTTCATGAAGTTCAAGTACCTCTCTTTCTTTTCCAGTGATGTCATGTATATTAAGACTGATCTACAAAATTGTTTTTTTTTTTTTTTTTTTTAGAACTTTATAGATTTTTAGTGGACATTTAAATAAGTGGGTCACTTTCAATACTAAAAACAATCTGCCATATCACTTAGTAGACAATTATGTAAATCAGCCTTAGCAATTACGTAACATTAACATTTCTCTCCTTTGTTCGCCTTTAAAGGGAGTACTATATTATTATTTCAAAGTAAGACATCATATGAATCTGTCTTGGATATTATTTCTTTGCAGGATGGAATGCCTACTTTTGGATATCTTTCCTTCCATTGACTGTAAGTGTAGTGAAGAAAAGTCGTCCTTTTTTTTAGCTGCATTTTCAGAAGTAAAGTCGTCCACTATATAATCTCTACCCTATCTTGGGACGCTCAAACTATGGCGGAACATGCAGTAAATGCAATTTCGTTGGCTTTTCGGTCTAGAACAAAAATTGATAAAAGGATAGCTCCTAATTAGGAGGAGGAGGATTAGCACGGGCTTGTCCTAATAACAAATTATATTCGAGGCATACATAGGAATTAAACCATGTAACTCGCTTGCACTCAAAGATGGCATTTTGCTAGTTGAGGAATCCGTTCAAGATCTTGTCGAGGCTTACTTGGTGGAAACAATATGATTCTTTCTTGTCTTTTTGCAGCTTCTGCTTGCTGTTGGCACGAAACTGGAGCACGTAGTAAAACAGTGGACCGAAAAGATCACCAAGAAGTCTGATTTAAGTGCAGGGGCCTCAGAATCGACAGTTACCGCCATTGAATTTTCAGAAGAAGATTTCTGGTTCCATAAGCCTCATCTTGTCCTTGACCTGATTCACATCATACTCTTCCAAAACTCTTTCCAACTTGCTTTTTTCTTCTTTGTATTGGTGAGCATTGATTTCACAAACTTCTGAGAAAATTGGTTCCTAACATACGATACCTCCTTGGGTACCTGGGTAAAGTGTAGGAAATAGGACTAATGCTCGGGTCTTTTCTTACAGTACCAATATCATTTAAGCTCATGTATTATGGGAGAGGTTGGCTACGTCATCCCAAGACTTGTCATAGGGTAAGAATGATACTTATATCTTTAAACTATATGTCATATAAGATCAACAATCCAGTCCTATAATCACTAACTGGTCTGCTTGGGTCATTTAGAGTGTGTGTCCAGCTTATCTGCAGCTATAGAACACTGCCCCTATATGCCATTAGGAAATCACAGGTAAATAAGTTAAGTTACTACATCTATTACGGACATATGCATGATTCACCTACTTGTTCTCTTTAATTGAGTTCAAAGATGGGACTGAAGGTGCAATATTTCTTTTGTTTGTGCCTTGATGAAACTATAAAGATGAGACCGAAGAATCGACCTAAAAAAAAGAAGTTAATGAAGATTGTGACTTTCATTTGGGACTACATTGACAAGTGGAATGAAAGGAAGATGGCAACTAATAATGGATCAACGCGAGGGGGCTCAAGAGAGGGGATAGTGGCAAATGAGCAGACAAAAGCTGGTGAAATTGAGCCAGAGAAG
This sequence comes from Eucalyptus erythrocorys, assembly GCA_014182555.1. Taxonomy (NCBI): domain Eukaryota; kingdom Viridiplantae; phylum Streptophyta; class Magnoliopsida; order Myrtales; family Myrtaceae; genus Eucalyptus; species Eucalyptus erythrocorys. The sequence goes on along the minus strand of CM024597.1, from coordinate 5,613,925 downwards.
GAAGTAGACATTGAATCACAAGATGGAACCAACCCTGCATGTACATTAAAACCAGGAGAGCAGCAATTGGTTTAGTCGTATAAGTTTTGCTCGTCTTTGGGTCCTTGCGTAGTACTTGGTTGATGATGAGACTTGAGTCATCTTCATCTTCTTCTGTCAAGTCATCAAACTTTGAATTACCCTCGTCATATTCTAGGGTTTCTCAGGGGGCCCTAGTCCAGGAATCCATCACCGGACACCTGATGGAATCGTGAATAAGGATGAACCCGTTGGAGCTTGGTTGGTGTTGCTGCAAAAGCTATAGTAGATCAGAACCAGAATATCGTTTAGATTACCAAACCGTTGTGTACGTAGGTTTTCTAAGGCATCAGAAAGTTGAGTAGAACGAAGGTTTGTGGTCGAGCTGCATCATCACAAAGCTCTATTCCCTTCCGCTTCGCTTCACATTACTTAGAATACATTATCTTTTACATTAATTAGATTAAAAATCTTATTGATTAGAATAAATTAAGGTTTACTGTTGCGCCACGTCTTCACAACAATCTATTCCCTTCCCTTCCCTTCCCTTCCCTTCCATTCACATTACTTGAAAACCTTTTTATTTTGCATTAATTAGATAAGAAAAGATTAATTATTCCACAGAAAAAGAATTGGATTCATGCAATATATTTAAAGGTCACTAGGAAGTAATTATATATGTCGCAAAATATGTCATTGCTTAATTATATATCTTAACTTAAAAAAAAAATACAATTTGACCGGAAAAAAGGTAAATAACATTAAAATATAAAAATATAAAGGTGTTAAGTTAGAAACCATTAACTGTTATGTTAATTTAGATAAAATGGTTTACTTTGTCAACTGTTACTTTAATTTAAAAGGTGTTAACTTTTAGTACTTGTATTCACTATTACCAAAAAACTAGTTAATGACTAAAATCGGAGATTCGATATCTTCGAATTGCTAGTGGAGTTGCCAATAACGACTTCTCTTGTATACCCTGGATTGATTGAACTTCTAAAATTCCAAAAAATAATATCAAGAATTATTTCACCACGTCAGCATATGCAGGCACTTTGTCAAACCCTCGGGTTCTAATTCAATAAATTCTATTACTTGTCCCAAAAGTGATCAACGTATTCTAGAACCACAGCTATGAACAACAACCGTATAGCCATAGTAAAACTGATATACCAAGTTGATTTACTAAGTTAAGTCGTAAGTAGACAGTTAGAGACCTGAATCATATTAAACAACCAGTAAGAAGTCATCGACTCATTGCATCATGTTGTAAATCAATTTTCAGACAAGTGGTCCATTAAATGTACCTAGAATTTATCTATATATCTAATAATTCCTTGCAATAATTATCATCTGCCTATTGAACAACCATGTTATTTGTTTAAGTCTCCAAGGGGAAGCGTAGAAGTATTCCTTAATTTACTTCAGGTTTTGTTTAAATGAATGATGTCTTTCTTTGACATTGTATGTTTTTATTTAACATTGTATTTTCTTCTTTTTCTCAGCATTCTCATGTGCTATGGTGTGACGATTTGGTGGGAAATTGTGATTGACCTTTGCAAAATCAAAATACTACTTGTAGGAAGAATTTGAGATTTAGGACAGCAGGCAAGTGGATCATAAATTTACATAAGACTTCGACATAAGAACGAGAGAGAGATATAGCTCTTAAGACACTATTGGATGGACCAGGAACATCAATCCAAATACATGTAGACCATTCGGCACGGTAGGATTCAACCATATCAGACTCGGTCACACCAAAATCAAATGGTCAAGAGACATTCAAAACCAACGCGCGCTGCATGAGGTCTCGAGAAGATATTTTATGGGTTCACTTTTTGAATGACGGGATAGAGAGAGTCAATTACAGTTTAGAATGAAATAAAACAGAAGATGTTATTACCAAGTACGAACATTCTTCCGCCTTGAGCCGCTGCAGCTTCTGTTTGAGACGTGCAAGATTTTGATTATTTACGATGCGAAGCATGTGTCTTAAAATCAGAGAATGCAAAGTAGAATAGTTTTGTAACTTTCCCGTGACTCTCTCATTCTCAGCATCATCGGCAACCACTGTACTGTTCGAGTTCGCGACGTGGAAGCCATATGGAAGTGTCCTGCTTTTCTCATTAATGAAGTTTGATGTCCAAACTTGATAGGTCCCCAATGGTTCATTATGGAAGTTCTCCATGCACAATGCAGTACTACCTGTACTAAGTGAGATGATCATGTGTGGATGTCAAAGACTATAGACTTGAAAAGTGTCTGATTCACAACAAATAAGAACGTCGTCAATTACAATGTAGATTATCCAAGCTAAAAAAGGGGTCGATCAATCTTGTCACAAATTTGAAAAAATTATCATATGTACACTCCTTTGAAGTTTGAGATCTCTCTCATTGATATTGCTAGAGCTGCAGCTGCCACTTCGCAAATTGGACAATATTCTTCACCTTGAGCCATTTCGCATTGCAGCGGTAGCAAGAGCAATGGCCACAATCGGACGTTCCAAGCCAATCTTGATCGAAACATAGGCATCCTGCAATGGTGTTTGCAAAAACAAGAGTATAATGAGGGGTAGATATATTAAATTAGCCTAGATTTGTCTGAAACATTATGTAGTTCTTCATTTGTTCTGATGTTCTTACTTAACGAAGTGACTCCTATTGATTTGACCTTGAATTCCATTGTTCAGGCATGCTTTGGAGCACTTTCCTCTTTTTGTGCCCTTTTCCGCGTTATATTAAGCTTTTATTTATTTATTTGAATGCTCTACCGCTTAATGTAACTTTTGTGATTTTCAGTGCCACTTAGGGTTGACAAGGGACTTATTTTATCTCTTCTATGTATGAGGTAGCTCTTTCTCGTATTTCACATAATGAAAAAAATAAAAAAAAAGGTGATTTCTTTGTATTATTGGGCATGTAACCGTTGTCGTCTTGGTGCGTATTTGCGGATCAACGCATTCGGGTATACCTATTGCTTCCCACTTCACTTAGGATCCCAAAAAGGCGCTGCTTAAAGTAGATGGCCTTCTGTAACGGCGAAAGAAATAATTTGAATTTTTGAATGTAAGCATAAGAATTTCGTCAAAGAAAAAAACATTTGAAGAATAAGAAGTTGTGTGTTCAAGAAAGAGAGGGGATATCTATTGCCAATATAACTAATATCATCTTTGCCCAATCTAATGACCATATATCCCCATTTCTTTATCAAGTCCTATATAGTCTATATTTCATTTTACGTCTATAAATTAAATCTCCCACCACATATAAAAATGTTTTAATCGTGTTTAATATCTAAAATATCTCGCTGGATGGTGTTTGTAGCTCAAAAATCAGTTGGCCCTTATTCTAGTTAACATCATACTGTCGTCAATTATCATCAAAGTTTATATCTTCTCATTATCAAAACAAACATGGGAGTTGAGAAAGGATTGATGGGATCCCCATAAACTTAATGAACCAGGCCTTGAAGCAATGAGGAATTAGCTGATCTACCCCCTTGTGAACTCAAAAGGTGTGGTGTGCTTCAAAAAGGTTGCCTCAGTCCTTGCCACCACATACTCTACCACGGCCTACTTAAAGGACATGGGGATCCCAAAACGAATAAGGTGCGCATCCATAGTTATGAGCCTAAAAATATTTAATAACAACAGAGTGAGATAAAATCTTAGCAAGTCAACATCCTAAACCTTGATTAGGACACTAATTTGTCTCGAAGCAGCTTAAACATGCAGTATTGCATCTCCTTATCTTGCCTTGGCACACCCCTCCATGTTAGTAATTCACGTATGCCAATAGCAAAGCAACAAGCTTAACAAATAATCAGAATACATCTCAGAATATCATATGCACAAAGCATTCATGCGTATTCCAATTATTATAGCTCTTAGGCCACGGCCAACACACGAGTTGGCAATCTTCCGTCATGATCGGACATTGTCCCCCTTATTTGGCACAACATCATCTAGAACCCTGCCATAGATAGCATTTCTTAAGGAGTATGACTCGGCCTCAACCGCGAATCAGCATTCAAACTCCCGTTGGGCATCCAATAAACATGAGGCATTGTTCTCTAACTCCCGTTGGGTGATAGGTTTCTTTAAAAGACCACTCAAGCACACCAATACTCATTCCAGTTTCATTTGCCATTAAGTAGCCCAATGCAAACATGATTCATGCATGTACCATCAACGAAGGCAATTTTCACATGTAAAATTGCGGTAAAATAATCACACATGGTTACATACATAATATTTACCCGTCAACACAATTTCATTTTAAAACCTCTTTGCTCATTACCCAGCATCCAAACATGAAGCTTCATAATTTGCCATTTTCATGTCAATACAACCTTTCTATAAAAATAGTACTTAAGGTCCATAAATTGCACAATCATTTTCATGGCATAACAAGCTCAAACAACATGAATTATGCATAAATTCATCCAATAATTCAAGCATCAATTCTACTTATCGACTAATCCATCATTAAATAATGCTAATCATCATTAATTAATATTAATAGTCATTAATTAAGACTAATTGTAATTAATTATACTAACTACAATTAATTAAGCTAACTACAATTCATTAAAATAAATGCAATTAATTGAGATTAAATACAACTAATTAAGCAACTGTAATTAATTAAACTAATTGCACTTGGTCTTAATCTAAATTATCTTAAGTGCAATTAACATTAACCATCATCAACTACCACTAACCTCCCTTAGCCATAATCTAACCCAACCCTTAAACACAATTAACTCTCTAATATAAGATTAGGAGGTTAACTCTCGGTTCATGGCGAGAACGAGCTCATAGCGATGGTGGCGCAACGGCGACGAGGGTGTGACGTTCACAACTCAAATGGCAACACTAACGGTGCAGCTTGGTGAGCTTGAGGCTCACGACTTGGCTTGGCTTGGGCCTGGGGGTGGTTCGGTGATGGTGGTGGCTTGAGGTGATGAGGATGGTAGCGGTAGCTTGAACGGACGGTGGTGATAACACAAGAAGCAACAATAAGGGATGGCAACAAAGGGGCGGCTATGGGTGAGAAGAAGAAGAAGACGATGATGGTGAGAGAAAATGGAGAGAGAGGAGCGGGGCAATTGAACATAAGCGAGAGGAGGAGGAAGAGAGAGAGAGAGAGAGAGAGAGAGAGAGAGAGAGAGAGATTTTGATATTTTCCCCCTAGATCTTCATCATTTCCCCATACCAAGTCTCCCTTAACTTTCCTTTCCTACATGCAAATTTCTTTTTTATTTTTATTTTCCTAAATGCCAAGCTTCTAGAAGAGGAATTAAGGTCATTTTACATCTTATACCAAAATTTCCCACTTTGCCCTTGAATCTAAATACTTGAAATGGGCTTGAATTGGGCTTGGGAACCTAATTGGGTCCACATGGCCAAACCTCGGCATGAGGCCCATTGGGCCTTCCCTTGGCTCAACCCCTTTTTGACTTTCAATTCTTTATCTACTAATCCTTATTCAAAAATTTTAAGCTTGCTGATAAATCGACGAATAAATGAGGCAACGGCCGATAGGTTATTCTTGAAATCCTCAAAAGTTTGATACCCGAAATTGAATTAAAATTTGTGTTTAAAATCGATCAAATGCGACTTTAGTACAACCTAAATTATTTGGCAGCACCACCGCCCTCAGCGGCGCAGCTGGCTTGGGCTCTTTCCCCCTAACGCAAGGGGAGGAGTTCGAATCCCAGCGGCGTCGTTAGGGATTCTTAAGTGTGGCGTCGGGGTGGTGGGTACTCCGCTAGTGTCACCCAGTGGTTTACTCTCTCCGGCTGTCGGCCGTGTGGGGGTTCCCTGGGTCATAAAAAAAAAAAAAAATTATTTGGCGGCTTTTAAGGGTTTCACACGATTGACCCGTGATCGATAATTTTTAATCCATGTTTGTACCTATTCAAATCATGGATAACCCTCAGTTATCATATGATTGCAAGAGTTCAATTACTTACCTTTAGTACAAGATCAATAGAAAATCAACTTACTACCGTTTGCAGCGAATATCATAATCGTGCGTAATCATCTGCGAACTAACTACATACTCCTATCGAAATGATTTTATCCGTTCACCAATTGATTTATTATAGCGTAGTATTGTTTCTTGTCGATCCTTATGGTCGAGTAGTTTATCCCTGATTGAATTCCCTGGTCCTTTGCGTTTTAATTCTTTATGGCATCTCCCAATAGATTACTTAACTCATGAGTGATAGTTCAAAATAAATTCAACTTTCAGTGTATTGATGAAATAACCACTTCATATTTTTCGAAAGGGGTCAAATTTTAGGATATTACATATTCCAAAAATGTAACTTTGTTATATCTTTATGTGTTTATTGTGTTTCTTCATCGAACTGATGATGTCGTTTTTATAGCATTTGACTTAAAAACTCAACAATTGTTTGCACATCCACACATTGGTTCCTTAATTACCTATGCTAATCTCATTGGGAATTTAGTTGATTTATATTTCCTTGAAAAGTAGTATTTGAGATTAAGAGCTTTATATTGATACGGAATTTTTCTACCAATTATGTGATCCATTCCCACATCCCTCATCCTCTTGATGCCAAAAGAATTAGGAGTGATTGGTTCCCATTTCGGTCCGAATTTTAGGTGGAGAGTTGGTATCCAAAATTGGGAACTGAGGATTGGATTGGTTGGTCCTAGGACTAAGAACTTGACCGAACCACTAGTCTAGTCTAATTTTAGTCCATTCCAATGGAATTGGTCATCTTTTTTTGTCCACTACTTGATGCTATGTGTTCTGAAGAAATTAAAAAGAAAAAAACAAGGTGTTTACTTTTATTTTCTTGAAGAAGTAATAAGAAGAAGTCTATGTAGTCGGTTTGGTCTGGTTCCCCCTTGGAATCGAGAATCAGATTGCCTAGATATCGGTTCTACTTTTCGGAATCAAGAACTAGATCAATACTCTCGAGAACTAGACCAAACCAACCGATCCGATCCGAGCGATTCTTGGTTTTGGTAGTCCGTTTTGCACACCCGTAAAAGAATATAGCGTTGTATTAAAATTTGAATTCTCATTCCTATACTAGATATAAACTTTCTCCATAGTATTATAATATGTAATTATATAGGCCTTACTTTTTTCTACTTCACATGTTGCTGGATCATTTGAAATCATTCCCTTAATAGAAAAAATCATACATGTTTCCAAGATAATCTTATCCTTTTGATACTACCAACTAAAGGATATGATTATTTTGACCAATATATCCAATATTGTCGGAGAAAATTTTCCAATAAGTCCTAAACTTTTTTATTGTGTCAATTAATTCATAAATTTTTTCATATTGTGCCAATTAAATTTAGCTGATTTATTTTGGTTAGAAATCACTGACGTGAACATGACATGACTAGCATTGACATAGACAATTAAAATATCATTTTAATATTTTAATATTCTCTTTTCTTTTTTGCTTTTGCTTCTTTACTTTTTCTATTCTTTTATTGTTAAGGGCAAATTGGGTGCCATGGGCCACCAACTGAGGTGCGATGATCCCCACTAGCCACTAGATGAGGCCTTGCAAGCTCTCACTAGTCATGTGCCCTCGCCAACCGTGAAGAGGGTCATAATGCTCACCCAGCTTTGAGTGAGGATCATAAGCCCTTATTGGCCAACATTGGGCGAGTGTTGAGACCCTTGCTCATAGTTGGGCAAGGGCCATAACCCTCGCACAATGGCTGGCATGGGCTTGTTACCCTTATACGTAGCCTTCGCTTAGATTTGGGTGAGGGCTTGCAACCCTAGTTGGCCACGTACATAGCAACAAGCCCTTACTCGTCACTGGGCGAGGCTAAGCCAGGGCTAAAAGTCCTTGCCTAGTGGTTGCCGAGGTTTACGAGCCCTTGCCCAATGATCGGCAGCTCCTGCTGGCCTTTAACAATTTAAAAAATAAAGAAGGGAAAAGAAAAGGAAAGTAAAGAAAACATCGACAATTTTCAGCCAAAATTGATCAAATAAATTCAATTGATAAAACGTGAAAATGGTTAGAATTCAATTGCCATAATTAAAAATTTTAATATTGAATTAGTAGAAGTATAATAGGTTTAAGGCTGTTTGGACAAGTCTCCCAATATTACACTAAATTACACCCGATAATTAAAGTGTGGTTTTAAAAGATAAATCAATAATTAAGTAACTTAAAATTTATCCACAAACAAAATTGGATGCATAGAAAGTGAGAAACCGCAAGCTATGTTTAGCGGAATTTTTCAAACCAAAGAAACAACAAATATAACAATTCCTCCGAAAAAATGGTAAAATTCATAGATTTGATTATTTTGATGTACTTATATTAGTTGTGATTGTTTCTTTTGGTGCTTTTACACTTGATAATATGCTAAACCATGCATGATCGACTATATAATGACCATTTACCATTTAAATCAAAGCTATTTATGAAATTTAAATTAATATAGAATAGGGAGTGTTTGTATTCAATGCAAATTATCAGGATATATATCAAACAAAGTTTGTTTTTGTGGAAAGATGAATTCTTACTCAAAGTATTGGAGAGACTAAGTTCAAATATAATTGCTTGATATGGAGTATCGATCTGGTAACTTAGATTCATGGGGAGAAGTACACTAATGGTGCCATAAGTTGTGTACGACGCTCACTTTTGTGCCAAAAGTTTCCGTTAGATCACTTAAGTGTCAAAAATTTTGAAAATCGATCATTTAAGTGCCAACGCTGATGAAAATGGCCGGAAATCCGACGTGACCTCTTTTTATTAATTTTTGGGATAAGTACACTAATGGTGCCAAAAGTTGTGTACGGCGCTCACTTTGGTGCCAAAAGTTTCCGTCGGATCACTTAAGTGCCAAAAATTTTGAAAAACGATCATTTAAGTGCCAACGCAGATGAACTTGGCCGGAAATCCGATATGGCCTTTTTTTATTAATTTTTTAAGCCGACGTGGCTCGTCGAAAAGTTGAGTCAGCATCCAAACACCAAAACAACGCCGTTTGACATTTTTCCCCCAACTTCGAAACCCTAATCCCCAAATTGAGAGAAAACGACGCCGTCTTCGTCTTCTTCTTCCTTGAACACCCACACCAGCAAGAATGGCAGCAGCAAAGAAAGACCGACAAAGACACCAGAAATGACACCAACAACGCACCAGCAGCAAAAGTAGCACACCAACAGCACTTCCGACCCATCTTCTTCTTCCTCCTCCTCCGCCCTCGCCTCCGATTTTTTCTGCAACTTCTTGCTCGAGCAACAATCTCAGTTTCTCTTCACTCACCTGGTCAAGCAATTGCAATGGTGACCGAGTGACGGTGGCCGAGCGACGATGGCCGAGGATGGTGGCCGAGCGACGGTGGCCGAGCGACGGTGGCCGAGCAACGGCGGACGAACAATGGCGAACGAACGACGGAAACCCTAATTTCAACCCCCATTGAGCTAAACGGCATCGTTTCCGTGAAGCCATCCATGTAGGACGGCAAAATGACATCGTTTTCTTAAGGAGGACCGAAAACGACGTCGTTTAGAGGCCCCATTGATTTTTTTTTTTTTTAAAAAGCCACGTAATCATTTTGGCCGGAAATTCTCGCGGTGGCACCAAAGTGAGCATTTTTCTCCGATTTGGCACTTAAGTGATCCGGCGGAAACTTTTGGCACCGAAGTCAGCGCCGTACACAACTTTTGGCACCATTAGTGTACTTATCCCTTAATTTTTGAAGTCGATGTGGTTCGTCGGAGAGTTGAGTTAGCATCGAAACACCAAAACAACGCTGTTTGGCATCTTTCCCCCAACTTCAAAATGCTAATCCCCGAATTGAGAGAGAGGGAAGGCTCGTCTTCGTCTTCTTCTTCCTTGAAGACCCACACCAGCAACGGCACCAGCAGCAGCACGGCAGCGCACCAACAAGTGACACCAGCAATGCACCAGCAAGAGTGCAGCGAAGACTGGGCCGGCACCTTCGACCCATCTTCTTCTTCCTCCTCCTCCGCCCTTGCCTCCGATTTTTCCTGCAACTTATTGCTCGAGCAACAATCTCAGTCTCTCCTCGCTCACCTGGTTGAGCAAATACAATGTTGACTAAGCGACGGTGGCCGAGTGACGGTGGCCGAGTGACGGTGGCCGAGCGAGGATGGACGAACGATGGTGTCCGAGCGGCGGAAACCCTAATTTCAATCCCCATGTGAGCTAAACGGTGTCGTTTCCATGAAGCCATCCACGTAGACGGCAAAACGACGTCGTTTTCTTAAGGAGGATCAAAACGACGTCGTTTAGAGGCCCTATCGAATTTTTTTTTTTTTTAAAAGAAAGCCACATAATCATTTTGGTCGGAATTTGTTGTCGGTGGCACCAAAGTGATCGTTTTTCTTCAGATTTGGCATTTAAGTGATCCGGCGGAAACTTTTGGCACCAAAGTGAGCGCCGTACACAACTTATGGCACCATTAGTGTACTTATCCCTAGATTCATGGTTTTAAGTTCTGGATGCTTCCTTTGGATCGAACGTAACCTCCAAACCAAGAGTCTATAATAAACTCTACATGATCCAGCAATCGCTTAACGTTTGCTCAAAATATGCCGTTGCATATTGATGTTTACTATGAACAATTCAATGTGATTTAGAAACCTCACACTTGTAAGAATTATTGCGGCCCATATGGCTTTATTAATTAATGGTATAATAAATATTTAATGCTAAAATGTATTGGCCATGAGAAGTTGCAACTCTAATGAAAAGGTACAATCTTCATTGAGAAGTTACCGTTCTTCTAAAGAGGTACGATTCTCATGGAAGTTAGAAGGTGCTTTGATGGAAGGCACCTATGATAATATCTGTAAATAAGAGTCTAATCTTGTGACATCCTGAATTTCAGATTCTGATATCGATTAGATAAGTTGGGCCTTTCGTCGATGCGCCTATAGTGCTTTTCTCTGAGATGGCCACTCATGAAATAACTAGCCTATATGGTGAAACCATTAAGGGATTTTAATGCAATAGACTTGAGAATTCGAATAGGAATCGACTACTCGACCGTGTTAGTTTACAAGGGTCATTACGACACAATTAAAAATCAATTAGAGACCGGAGGTAGGTTTATTAGACTGAAATGTGTAGTTAAACGTGGGTGATTCCACTAAATTGCAAAATTCCCGTCGATACCGATTTTCTATCATTTTGGGTACCCTATATTCGTATTTGAAACCTCGAGATTTTCACAACCGCTGAGGGTTGCCAATGTGTCGAAGAGGTATGTGTGGTTCGAAGAAAATCGACCACGGGTCAATTGCACCAAAAATTCCTAAAAGCTACTTTTTTTTTTTGATACCCAGGGAACCCCGTACAGTCGGTAGCTGGTGGGTAAACCCTGGGGCGACGTTAGCGGAGGACCCACCACTCCGACGTCGCGCTTAAGATCCCGTGTGGCCAGCGGGATTCGACCCCCTCCACTTTCGTTAGTTTCATTGGAGAGTCTTATCCAACTGGGCCACCGCAGGCGGTGGTTCCTAAAAGCTACTTGATGGGCTAAATCACGCTAAAATCACGTTTGATTAAAATTAACCGCGAATTTGAACTCGCTTTTAGAAATTAAATTTGAACTCGCTTTTAGAAATTAAATTTGAACTCGCTTTTAGAAATTGAAAGTTCTGTCATGTCACGAGTCATTTTAGGAACGTCAACTCATCTTTCAAGGAATTTTTGGCGAGTTCGGGATTTTTACGGAAAATCGATTCGGACGATTCGGAAAATGAACGGAAATTCGGATTGGCCAATTTGAATGGATTTTTGACATCTAGTGTGAGTGAATTAATGACAAGGAATTTTGTGGGTTTTTTCCTCAACAAATTGGACCTCTATCAGAGAAGTTTGTTCAGAAATCGGATTCCGAGAAAAATGAAATAAAATTCTGATTCGAGCGAAATTCGTAGGTTGGAGAGACCGTCTTATTTTGGTCTTCAATTGGACTTCGAATTGTGCAAGTTGGTGAAGAAATTGGCCCTGAGATGACCAATTAACAAAGTTATTTGAAGTTGAGCTGAAATTAGAATTAATAGAACTTTGTTTAAAGTTTTCTTTTTAATTTCAAAATTCTCCCCTTGGTCCCACTCGCACACCCCCATTTGATCGCTCTCTCTCTCTCTCTCTCTCTCTCTCTCTCTCTCTCTCTCGGTTCATCCCCCAAGCCGACAACCCTTGCCATGCTTATCTCTTATTTCCTTTTTTTCTTTTTCATGGGTCTTCACTGGTCCACGCCGCTTCGTCGTCATCCCCCTCTCTATGATTGCCTTTGTTTTGTCTTTGATTTTCCTTTTGGCCATCCAGCTCCGTCGAAGCCCCCTAATTCTTTTGCTTTTTCTTTTCTTTTGTTTCAATTGTCAACTGCATGCCATTGCCCCCACCAAACTTCTTCGATTATGTCTCCCTCACGCGTCCATGTGCCCCACCGAGTTAACGGTCTGTCAAAGTTCTAGAATTGATTCCATGGCCCCATGTCCGAAGTGGCCCACGATTCTAGTCCATCGAAGCAACAAGCCCATCGATTCGTGAGCTCAACCTTCAAACCAAGCCCGCACCAGCCCGCATCTCCACCCGCTGCCTTTGAAATCGACCCAGCCACACCCGAGGAGCCGCCGTTTTTCTCTCCTCAGAACCGGCAGCCCATTTGTGGGCTTTGTGAGGCCATTTCAAGCCCGTCCTGGCCTTGCTTGGTGGTCCCGCTTTGGAGGTTGTCGTTTCTCGCCGCGACCCCATCGTTTTGATCCGAGCGGATTACTAATCATGTGAGTTTAACTCACTAATCCTTACTTAGTAAGTTAATGACGTTTAATGGTTGATTAGTTTAGACTAAGATTGGATTAGGTGGATAGTTAGAGTAGATTAGCAATTTAATTAATTGTGATTGCATGTTAGGTGGTTAGAGTAGTGTAGTTAGAGCTTAGACAAGCTCTAGTATTTATCTAGAGTAGTTCAGAAATTTTCCAAGCTTGTCTCACTTTCCAATTAGGCCTTACCAGCCTAAGTTGCATTTATGGCATTTATTTATCAATTTCCGTAATTATTTGATTAATTAATTATTTTCCAGAAATTAGACTAGGAAAATCGATGACCGGAATTTTATTTCGATTACAGTGGTGCATTCCGTTTATTTAATTGACTGTTATTTCACGCAATTTGGCTGTATTGGTGAAATTGGGTATTCATTCCAACTTTTATTAATTTTAATAATTAATTGAATATTTACTGGGTGTGGCTACAGCACCAAAAATATATTTCTAGACTACTAACACTAGTGAGAAGTTCAATTTTGAAATTATTGTATTTTGGCTAAGGCCGACTATGTATCCACACATGGCTATTTTTATTGGGTATTGATAAAAATGATAAATTGATTCAATGATCAAAGCTATATATTTTAATATCAGTTTCGGGTGAGCTATATATGTGTGATTTATTATTATCAACTTTGGGCAAGCTATATGTGTGATTTATTATTATCAGCTTCGGGCGAGCTATATGTGTGATTTATTTTTATCAGCTTCGAGCAAGCTATATATGTGATTTATTATTATCAGCTTTGGGTAAGCTATATGACTTATCAGCTTTGGATGAGCGAAATAAATTATCAGTTTTGGGCGAGCTATACAATCTCTATATTTTCAGCTTTGGGCGAACAGTCTTGATTTGATAGGACATTATAGATAGTATTGATTGAGTTAACCGAGAAGTGGTCATGATGACTTCGATCTGATTTGATTGGATGGTACGGTTTGTCAATATTTATTAATTGAACTAACTTGTAAGAAGAAGTGGAGGCCAAGGTAAGTCCTCTGACTTGTGATTGTGCTTAGGCAGCCCTTAGGGCATATTTTCTTTCTAATCGGGTCTTAAGGGGTTGAACTTACTGAGACATAGTCTCATCCCGTTATGGGACAACATTTTTAGGTCAGCAGATGGCAGATCCCCCTGGATGTTTTGGTCATCCCGTGAGAGTGACCGAGTAGGTCTTTGTTTTCCCTGATCCTAGAGGTGTTTGGATTTATGAGCTAGTTGTGACCATAGTTTGGGTTAAGGAGGTTCCACACTAGGAGATACTGAATAGATTCAGAGCATGGTTTCGCACCACTCCCTATAGTATTAGGTTAGGTCCCCTTAGGGCTTTTGATATCCCTACTGCGGTGATTGATGCTGTCCTAGATGAGGATCCAGTTGACCCTTCTGATGGTGTAGTGGAGGACCCTTCGTTTCGTCTGGATCTTGTGGACTCTTTAGGATCAGCAAACGAGTCTGAATAGTTGGTCATAGGATAACTAGTTTTGAGAATTAACCTTTTTGGTAGACTTCGTAAATATCGGGTAGTAATGTATATAAATTAATCTGATATGTGAAAAGATGTGTTGTGGTTTTCAAGAAAATGTGACCCTACTTTTCTATCCCATTGAATTGTTGCCTGGGGATTCTTTATCCGCTTCCACATGTGCATTAGAATGAAAGGGGTCAGTGATGCGTCCTAGGACATTGCTGTTTAATCGACCATAAAGGGATGGGCACGTGCTTGGAGGATCGGGGTGTGACATCCCCATTTAGTGATATTAGAGCAGGTCAATGGTTGGAGTGATAAGGTGCGGTGAGTCATGGGGTAGTTAGTAAGAATGACTTTTAATTTATGTTAGTGCATATCTGTGATAGCCAATTGTTAGCTTGTTTGTGGGTTACTCAAATTCTAATCCAGTATTGGAATTAGAAAATAGGTTTCTATAAAGAACCTATAGCTGGAGTGATCGGGAGCTAAGGACTCCTAATAAGAGGATAGTAGCCTTTAGGACTTGGGAAAGAACGCCGAAAAGAATCGGTGCCCGAGGTGGTTGTGACAGAGTGTCGACTCAGCCTAGCTCGGGTGTAAGAGTACTGCCGTAGGTCGGTACTAGTGCAGTAGTATCGAGCGATCCTAGGTTCGACGGAATCATTCAAGCACAAATTTTCTTAGGGAGCTTGTCGAGCCAGTAGGCTCAGGATCTAGCTACCATTGTTGCTGTTGTCACTGCCGCCGCTAGTGTCGTAACCATTGTTGTTGCCACACCTGCCAAGGTCTAACTTGGAATTGTGATCGGGGAACAAGCTACTACATCTAGGCAAGGTCTAGTCAGACAGAGATGAAGAACGATTTGGACAGGAGCCTATGACTGGAGAAAGACATTCTATTCCGCCCATCAGAAAAGGTGGGTAAACAAGTCAACATCAAATCAGAATCGTGTGTTGTGGAAAATGAAATGAATCGGTCTCGTGCCATTTTAGGATGGGTGGTTGCTCTGATTGTGACTAACACGGTCACTTGGCAAGAGACTGTTCCAAAAGGTCAATGGGACCACGGCAATAGTTGTCGTCACCACTGATGGGATTGCAAGTGCCATTGCCATTGATATGATAGATCAGGGGGAATGCACCGTAGAGCACATCATAGGGTTTTTGGAACAGACATCCGGTGCAAGTAAGGGTGCATGTTGTCACCTGACAGGAGATAGGAGACTCACCGGAGGTAGGCCGAGTCCATAGAAGGAAGCATGAATCAACTCAGTGTCCCAGTGTGACTGGAGTGTACTATAGATATAGCCAGCGTGGTCATTAGGTGAGGGACTGTCAGTATAGTCCAAGAGAACACAAGCACTACTACTACAAATAGGACGCCTCTGGGATGGCGAAAGGAACAAGAACGGGACTAACCATGTACCAACCAGAAGAAGAATGTTTTGAGATGATTTTGTCAAAGTAACGTCGTAGAGTTTTGGGGGCGAGGTTTGTGGAATTTCAGTTTGTGTATTAAGGTTGTAGGAGAAGAACCACTAACTAAAGTTGTACTTGATTATCTGTTTGTGTACAACTTTGTCGTCAAGTGTGGAAAGAATTGGCTCTTAGAGCATCTTGTGATGATAAATTGTTATCGTGGAGTAACCCAGCTTAGTCCATTAGCATGAAGAAGTGCCGAGTTTATTAGGAGTTGAGAAGGACCCTCGACCTTGAAGGCAACCCGTTTGTTAGACGGGGATTGCCAAGATGGCTTGGCGATTGTCATAAATAAGATAGATTGAAGAACTGAAAATTGAGGACATCTCAATAGTCCAAGAATTTCTAGATGTGTGTCCACAGATATTGTAAGGCCGGTTGTCAGTGAAAGAGATAGAATTCGCGATTGAATCAACACCCAAGACAAAGCCACTCTCTAAGGCTTCTTACCAGTTGTCGTTGTTTGAGTTAAAAGAACTTATGGTACGGATGCGAGAATTACTAGATAAGGAATTTATACATACTAGTACATCACTTTGGGGAGCACCAATTTCGTTTGTGCAGAAGAAGGATGGTTTGTTACAATTAGGCATCGACTATCGTCAACTCAGTCAGGTGGCGAATAAGAACAATGTTCATGGCTGAAGATCAACGAATTGTGTGACCAATTACAAAAAGTGTCGATATTTTCAAAGATCGATTTGAGAAAGGGCATCGTTAGCTGAGGATCAGAAAGAATGACATCTTGAATTCAGTGTTTAGTACTCAAGACGGTCTTCACAAGAGTATTGTAAGGCTGTTTGGTCTGGTGAACACTTCAGCTGCTATCATGGATTTGGCAAACCAAGTGTTCAAGGAATATCTAGTTCAGTTCATGGTCGTGTCTATCAATGATATTCGGGTGTATTCGATGAGTGCTAAGGAGCACGAGAGTCATCTGAGAAGGGTCACATGATTTCAGGTGAATGAATCTCTATGGACCTAACTGAGATCGAAACAGTTATTAGTGGACCAAGACCGACGACAATATTAAGGATCGAAAGCCGTATGGATTGGATTGATTACTACAGAGGATGTGTGGAAGAATTTTCAGCATCAATGTCGTTGTTGACTCAACTCCTGAAGAAAGAAGAGAAGTTCATGGGGATAGACAAGTGCGAATGTAGTTTCCAAGAGTTTATTTAGAAGCTGACTACCACACCTGTGCTAACCATTCTATCTGGTCCTGGAGGACACGAGATATATAGTGACACATTGTTTAGGGGACTGGATTGCTTATTGATGCAACATGGTAGGATTGTTGCATACGCATTCCGTTAGCCGTGATTTCATCGCCTGAACTACCCGACGCATGATTTGGAACTCGCGGCATTAATTTTCGCACCGAGGATTTTGAGATATTAGTTGTGTGAAGAAAGATTGTGGATCCGCACTGACCAGCAAAGTCTCAAGTATTTATTCTCTTAGAAGGAATCGAATGTGAGGTAGCACTGTGAATCAGGATTTTTGAACTACTAGGATGGTGATATTTGGTATCACCCCGGAATGGCGAATAGGTTCGCAAATGTGTTTAGTCAAGAATCTTTAGTTGCTCATATGTTGGTTAAGGAATGGACCTTACTTGTGAAAGTTCGAGATTCGATTTTCAAATTTGAGGTAGGCCACCTTTCAAATTTTATGGTCACCCTCAAAATTGAACCGGATATTCAGGTTAAAATCAGACGCTTCAATTGACAGACCTAGATATTCAGAAGATCTTGCAAGAGGATACTAATACGAGAGAGACTGACTTTCAGATTTTTGATGATGGAACACTCAAGTTTCAAGAGTAATTGGGTGTACTTGACGATGTAACACTCAGGGAAGAGACTTTGTCAGAAATGCACTGTAGTAGTCACAGTATTCAACTAGACAATACAAAGTATGTCAGAATTGGCGTCAGCTCGTTTGGTAGACCGATATAAAGATAGATATCGCCGAACGGGTTGCAAGTGTCAGATGCACTAATAAGTGGAAGTTCAGTAATGCAAGCAGGGAGGACTTTTACAATCACTCAAGAGTTCCGAGTGGGAATGGAAGTATATCACGATGGAACTTGTGACGAGCTTGTCAAAACAATTAGAGAGGTAATGTTTCCAGTTGGGATAGTGGTCAACAGATGAATGAAGCCAACTCACTTCAGTGCAATACGAGAAGATCTCGTTTGAATCGGCATACATAAGTGTATGTGTGCCAAATAGTTCATCTGCATGAAGTGCCAGGGATGAGTATTATGTCAAATCTAGACCAGAGGTCCCGAGTTTCAGTAGAGCAATTAGATGGTTCTCTTTCGAAGCATTGTATGGCGGAGTGTGCAGAACTTCAGCTACTAAGATGAAGTTAGGGAAAGAAAGATCACAGACCTAGAGTCAGTTCAGCAGTCAGTGATTGTAATGCCGGGATAAGAATCAGATCAAGGACCTCTCAGAGCCGTCAAAAAAGTTGTATCATTGAGCATCGAAGGCCCTTAGAGTTCTGAATTGGTGATTACATCTTTCTGAAGGTGTCACCAATGAAGGATACCTTGCACTTCGGTAAGGAGGGAAAATATGAAATCGAGGTATGTAGGTTCCTTTGAGATCTACAGAAAGAATCAGGACCCTAACGTATCATCTTACATTACCGTCGAAGTGGACGCAAGTGCAAGACATCTTTCACGTGTCGAGGTTGAGGACGTACGAGCCTAACCCGACCCCCGTGCTAAATCTTGAAGAATTGGACGTGGATGACAGAGTGTCATATGTGGGAAGCTCGGTTCAATTGGTGTTTCAGAAAGAGCAGATTCTATGTACCAAGATGGTCCCCTTGGTCAAAGTGGTTTGACAACACCACGGGACTGAAGAAGCAACGTGGGAAAGTGAGACTCAATGAGACAACAACACTCCTAACCTTTTTGATTAAGGACTAGTAAAGGTTTAAAATTTCGAGGACGAAATTTTTATAAGAGGGGAAGAATTGTGACATCCTGAATTTCAGGTTCTGATTTCGATTGGATAAGTTGGGCCTTTCGTCGACGCACCTATAGTGCTTTTCTCTGAGATGGCCACTCATGAGATAACTAGCCTATCCGATGAAGCCATTAAGGGATTTTAATGCAATAAACTTAAGAACTTAACCAGGAATCGACTGCTCGACCGTGTTAGTCTGCGAGGGTCATTACGGCACAATTAAAAATTGATTAAAGACCGGAGATATGTCGATTTGACTACGATGAGTAGTTAAACATGGGTGATTCCACTAAATTGCAAAATTATTGTTGATCGGCACTAGATCGATTTTTGTCGTTTTGGGTACTTGTTTCCGTATTTGAAACCTCGAGATTTTCACGACCACCAAGAGTCGCCAATGTGTCGAAGAGGTACGTGTGGTTTGAAGAAAATTGACCACAGGTCAATTGCACCAAAAATTCCTAAAAGCTACCCGGTAGGTTAAGTTATGCTAAATTCGTGTCTGATTGAAATTAACTGCAAATTTGAACATGATTTCAGATATTGAAAGTTCTGTCATGTCACGAGTCATTTTAGAAACGTCAACTCATCTTTTAAGGAATTTTCGGCGAGTTAGGGATTTTTATGGAAAATCGATTTGCTCGATTCGAAAAACAAACAGAAATTCGGATTGGCCAATTTGAAGGGATTTTCTACATATGGTGTGACTGAATTAGTAATAGGAAATTTTGTGGGCTTTTTCCTCAACAAATTGGACCTCAATCGGAGAAGTTTGTTCATAAATTAGGTTCTGAGAAAAAATGAAATATAATTCGGATTCGAGGGAAATTCGTAGGTTGGAGAGACCGTCTTATTTTGGTCTTCAATTGGACTTCAAATTGTGTAAGTTGGTGAAGAAATTGGCCCTGGGATGACCAATTGACAAAGTTATTTGAAGTTGAGCTGAAATTAGGATTAATTGAACTTTGTTTAAAGTTTTCTTTTTAATTTCAAAACTCTCCCCTTGGTCCCACTCGCACACCCCCATTCGACCGCCTCTCTCTCTCTCTCTCGGCTCATCCCCCCAAGCCAATAATCCCTGCAATGCTTATCTCTTATTTCCTTTTTTCTTTTTTGTGGGTCTTCAACTGGTCCACGTTGCTTCGTCGTCACCCCCCTCCCCGTGACTGCTTCTGTTTTGTCTTCGGTTTTCCTTTTGGCCATCCAGCTCTGTTGAATTCCCCCGATTCTTTTTCTTTTCTTTTCTTTTGTTTCAATTATCAGCTGCCCTGCCATTGCTTTTCTTTTCTTTTGTTTCAATTGTCAGCTACTCGACTATGTTAGACTGCAATGATCATTACAGCATAATTAAAAATTAATTAGAGTTCGTAGATAGATCAATTCAACTAAGATGTGTAGTTAAACGTGGGTGATTCCACTAAATTGCAAAATTCTCATCGATCAACACTCAATCGATTTTCTATTGTTTTGGATACCTTGTGTTTGTATTTGAAATTTCGAGATTTTCACGATCACTGAAAGTCGTCAATGTGTCGAAGATGTATGTATGGTTCGAAGAAAATCGACCACAGGTCGATTGCACCAAAAATTCTTAAAAGCTACCCAGTAGGTTAGGTCACGCTAAAATCGCGTCTGATTGAAATTAGCCGTGAATTTGAACCCGATTTCAGAAATTGAAAGTTCTATTATGTCACGAGTCATTTTAGGAACGTCGACTCATCTTTTGAGGAATTTCCGCCGAGTTTGGGATTTTTACGTAAAATCGATTCGGACGATTCGGAAAACAAACAGAAACTCGGATTGACCAATTTGAAGGGATTTTTGGCATCTGGTGTGAGTGAATAGTGTAGGGAATTTTGTGGGCTTTTTCCTCAATAAATTGGACCTCAATCAAAGAAGTTTGTTTAGAAATCGGATTCTAAGAAAAAATGAAATATAATTCGGATTCGAGGGAAATTTGTAGGTTGGAGAGACTGTCTTATTTCAGTCTTCAATTGGACTTCGAATTGTGCAAGTTGGTGAGGAAATTGGCCCTGGGATGACCAATTGACAAAGTTATTTGAAGTTGAGCTGAAATTAGGATTAATAGAACTTTGTTTGAAGTTTTCTTTTTAATTTCAAAACTCTCCCCTTGGTCCCACTTGCACACCCCCATCCGACTGCCTCTCTCTCTCTCTCTCTCTCTCTCTCTCTCTCTCTCTCTCTCTCTATATATATATATATATATATATATATATATTCATCCCCCAAGCCAACAACCTCTGCCATGCTTATCTCTTATTTCCTTTTTGCTTTTTCATGGGTCTTTAGCTGGTCTACGCTGCTTCGTCGTCATCTCCCCTCCCCGTGATTGCTTATGTTTTGTCTTCGATTTTCCTTTTGGCCATCCAGCTCCATCGAAGCCCCCTGATTCTTTTGCTTTTCTTTTCTTTTGTTTCAATTGTCAACTGCTCGACCATGTTAGTCTGCAAAAGTCATTATGGCACAATTAAAAATCGATTAGAGATCGTAGATAGGTTGATTCGACTGAAATGTGTAGTTAAACGTGGGTGATTCCACTAAATTGCAAAATTCTCGTCGATCGGCACTAGACCAGTTTTTTGCCGTTTTGGATACTTTGTGTCTGTATTTAAAACCTTGATTTTCACGACCACCAAGAGTCGACAATGTGTCGAAGCGGTATGTGTGGTTCAAAGAAAATTGACCACGGGTCAATTGCAACAAAAATTCCTAAAAGCTACCCAGTAGACTAGGTTACGCTAAAATCGCGTTTGATTGAAATTAACCATGAATTTGAACTCACTTTCAGAAATTGAAAATTTTGTCATGTCACGAGTCATTTCAGAAATGTTGACTCATCTTTTGAGGAATTTCCGGTGAGTTTAAAATTTTTACGGAAAATTAGTTCGGATGATTTGAAAAACGAATGGAAATTCAGATTGGCCAATTTGAAGGGAATTTTGACATCCGGGTGTGAGTGAATTAATGACAGGAAATTTTGTGGGCTTTTTCCTCAACAAATTGGACCTCAATCGG
Source organism: Eucalyptus erythrocorys (assembly GCA_014182555.1). Lineage (NCBI taxonomy): Eukaryota > Viridiplantae > Streptophyta > Magnoliopsida > Myrtales > Myrtaceae > Eucalyptus > Eucalyptus erythrocorys. The sequence goes on along the minus strand of CM024597.1, from coordinate 5,592,086 downwards.
AGAAGTTTGTTCAGAAATCGGATTCCGAGAAAAAATGAAATAGAATTCGGATTCGAGGGAAATTCGTAGGTTGGAGAGACCGTCTTATTTTGGTCTTCAATTGGACTTCGAATTGTGCAAGTTGGTGAAAAAATTGGCCCAGTGGATGACCAATTGACAAAGTTATTTGAAGTTGAGATGAAATTAGGATTATTAAAACTTTGTTTAAAGTTTTTTTTTTTTTTTTTTAATTTCAAAACTCTCCCCTTGGTCCCACTCGCACACCCCCGTCCGACTGCCTCTCTCTCTCTTTTTCTCTCTCGTTCATCCCCCAAGCCGACAGCCCCTACCATGCCTATCTCTTATTTCCTTTTTGCTTTTTCATGGGTCTTCAACTGGTCCACGCTACTTCGTTGTCATCCCCCCACCTCGCAATTGCTTCTATTTTGTCTTCGATTTTCCTTTTGGCCATCCAGCTCCGCCGAAGCCCCCTAATTATTTTGCTTTTCTTTTCTTTTGTTTCAATTGTCACTGCACGCCCGTTGCCCCACCAAACTTCTTCGATTATGTTTCCCTCACGCATCCGTGTGCCCTACCAAGTCAACGATCCGTCGAAGTTTTGGAATTGATTCCATGACCCCGAGTCTGAAGTGGTCCACGATTCCAATGCACCGAACTGGCCCACAATTCCAATCCACCGAAGCAAAGCAAGCCCATCCGTTCGTGAGCTTAGCCTTCAAATTGAGCCGGCACCAGCCGCATCTCCACTTGTGGCCTCCAAAACCAACCCACGCCGCACCCGAGGAGCTACCGTTTTTCTCTCCTCGGAATCGACGGCCCATTTGTGGGCTTTGTGAGGTCGTTTTAGGGCTGTCCCGGCCCCGCTTGCGCAGTCCCACTTTGGAGGTTGACGTTCCTCACCGCAACCCCATCGTTTTGATCCGAGTGGATCATTAATTGAGTTTAACACACTAATTCTTGTTTAGTAAGTAAATGACGTCGGAGGGTTGATTAGTTTAGACTAAGATTGAATTAGGTAGATAGTTCGAGTAGATTAACAATTTAATTAATTTTGATTGCATGTTAGGTGGTTAGAGTAATGTAGTTAAAGCCTAGACAAGCTCTAGTATTTATCTAGAGTAGTTTGGAAATTTTTTCGGGCTCGTCTCGGCTTCCAATTATGCCTTACTAAGCCTAAGTTGCATTTATGACATTTATTTATTAATTTCCGTAATTATTTAATTAATTATTTATTTTTTGGAAATTAGACCGGGATAGTAGGTGACCAGAATTTTATGCTGATTGCAGTGGTGCATTCCCTTTATTTAGTTGACTGTTATTTCGCGCAATTTGGCTATATTTGCTGAAATTGGGTATTCATTCCAACTTTTATTAATTTTAATAATTAATTAAATATTTACCGGGTGTGGGTCTACAGCACCAAAAATATATTTCTAGACTTTGCTAACACCAGTGGGAAGTTCAATTTCGAAATTATTGCATTTTGGCTAAGGCCGACTATCTATCCACACGTACTATTTTTATCGAGTATGATAAAAATGATAAATTGATTCGATTGTCAAAGCTATATATTTTAGTATCAACTTTGGGTGAGCTATATATGTGTGATTTATTATTATCGGGTTCGAGTGAGCTATATATATATATATATATATATATATATATATATAATTTATTATTATCAGCTTCGGGCGAGCTATATGTGTGATTTATTATTATCAGCTTTGCGTGAGCTACATGACTTATCAGCTTTGGGTGAGCGAAATAAATTATCAACTTTAGATGAGCTATACTATCTCTATATTTTCGGCTTTGGGTGAGCGGTCCTGATTTGATAGGACATTATAGATAGTATTGATTGAGTTGATTGAGGATTGGGTTAATTGATCGATGGTTTGATTTGATTTGATTCGATGGTATGGTTTGTCGGTATTTATTAATTGAACTAACTTGCTAGAAGAAGTGGAGGTCAAGGTAAGTCCTCTGACTCGTGATTGTGCTTAGGCAGTCCTTAGGGCGTATTTCTTCCTAATCGGGTCTTGGGGGGTTGAACCTGCTAAGACGTAGTCTCACCCCGTTGTGGGACAACATTTTTAGGTCAGTAGATGGCGGATCCCCTTGGAGGTTTTGGTCATCCCATGAGAGTGACCGAGCAGGTCTCTATTTTTCCTGATCCTAGAGGTGTTTGGATTTATGAGTTAGTTGTGACCACAAGGTTCCACTGTGACATCCGGATTTTCGGGTTTTAATTTCGACTGGATAAATAGGGCCGTTTTCGTTCAATTGAAGCCGGGAATTGTGAAATTGATGTGCAAAGTGGGTTATTGGATGAGGAAAAATAGCAATTGAGGCATTGACGCATCAATTGATTTTACGAGATCCGATTGAGATTAATTTAAGGGAGAATTGATGTGCAATTGAAGACCAGAAGAAAATAAAAGGGAAAGAAAAATGGAAAATGATAGTAATTTTAAGAATAAGATAAATTTCTTATTCTTGTACTATTTCCTTTTTTCTATTTCTTTTTCTCTCTTTTTCTCTCTCTCCCTTTCTTTTTCTCTCTCTTCTCTCCTCTCCCTCCCCCTCGTGTGAGAAACCCCCACCGAATCCCCATTGCCAATTTCAAATTGGTTTCTTCTTCTTCTCTCTCTCTTTTTCACTTTGACTAGTCAAAAAGTTTCTTCTCTCTTATCTTCTCTCCTTTTCTCTCTCCTCTCTCCTCTTCCCCCCACTCCCACTTGACCAAACTCTTCTTCTTCGGTTCTTCTTCTTCTTCTTCTTCTTCTTAAAAACTCCATGGGAGCCGAAGACAGTGAAGATTGAAGCTCGCCGCCACACGCCATCCGCACCACCCGCGTGACGCCGCGCGCTCTGCCGCCCCCCCGCCCGTGCCTGCCGTCCTTGCCGTGCGCCGTCCAGCCTCCAGTGCTTCTGTCCAACCTCGTTTCAGCCACAGTGAGTGGCTGAGTAGGCCGCCGGAGTCGCCGTGCAGCCTCGCCGGACCGCCACTTGCCTTCCCGACCCTTCTCCGTCCCCAACCATCTCTGTTTTCCCCTGTTTCACAGCCAAACCAGCAACCCATCTAGTGGGTTTCCAGCTGGTTCGGACCCACTTTTGGGCCATTTCCGGGCCCCGCACCCGAGCCGTGCTTTGGGAGGAATCGTTCCTCGCGTCGTCCCCGTCGGATTGATCCATTTTGCGCGCGATTCCGGTGAGTAACCTCACTAATCCTTGCTTAGTGGACTAATTACACTTAATGGTTGTTTAGTTTTAATTAATTAGGTTTAGGTAGTTAGATTAGTATAGATTAGTGTTTATTAATCAATTGTGATGCGAATTAAGTAGTTTGATGGTACAATTAGCACGTAGATGTGGTCTACTATTTATTGAAAGCATCTCGGGATTTTTCCCGACCCTTAGCGGGCTTCAATTAGGCTTTTCGGGCCTAAATTGGATTTTTAGTAATTAATTATTAATTTTCGAAATTAATTAATTAATTATTTTATTATTTATTTCTCGGAAATTCAACTTGGATGGCCAGCGACCGGGATTTTATGATGATGATTGTGGTGTAGACTGTTTATTTAATTGAGCTTTATATTGTGCTAAATTGAATTTATTGTGTTTATTTATTTATTTTTGAAATTAATTATTTAATTATTTATTTCCCCAAAATTTAACTGGGATGGTCAGTGACCGCAATATTATGCTGATGACCGTGGTGAATTCCGTTTATTTAATTGGGCTTTATTTTGAGTTAAATTGAATTTTAATATTAACTATTTAATTTCCGAAATTAATTAATTATTTATTTATTTTTCGGAAATTAAGGTTGAGATGGCCAACGACCGAAATTTCGTGCTGGTTGTCGTGGCGCAGTCCGTTTATTTAATTGAGCTCTACGTTGCATGGAATTAAATAAATTGTGATATTTTAGGGATTTACCCTAAATTGTTTGAAATTGAGTGAGATTGATTGATTTACTGGTAGTTGGCCGAGTATGTTTATTTAACATTTATAATGCTTGGTTGAGTTATAAAGTGAGTAGAATCGTGAGAGTGAATCGGAAATACTCTGGACTTGATCTGATCAAACTCGGTGTATGGGCCTACGTGGTTCGGTGATTTGGGATATCACTGCCGAAAATGGCGCCTTAAAGAATGCACTTATCGGTCTAGTACATACATTATTGTGGACCTACGTGGTTCGGTGATTGGGATATCACTAGCGAAAACGGCGCCTTAAAGAACGCACGTCTCGGTCTAGTACTCATATTGTTATAGGCATGTATGGTTCGGTGATTAAGGACATCACTGGCGAAAACGGCGCCTTAAAGAATGCATGCACTTGTCTATTAAACACATTGTCATAGGCATGTGTGGTTCGGTGATTAAGGACATCATTGGCGAAAATGGTGCCTTAAAGAACGCACACAATTGTCTATTGAGTACATGGTTATAGGCATGTGTGGTTCGGTGACTAAGCATGTCACTGGCGAAAACAGAGCCTTAATGAACGCACGCAATTGTCTAGTGGATATATCACCTTGGCGAACTTGATGCCCGAGAGCATTGATGTGGCTCTGTGACCGAATGTCCAATGGGAGGTTATATGGTGTAGAATCAATGACCTAGAATGGTCCGTCTGACATGTAATCGACTAGTTCGATTGATCAATGATTTGATCATATTGTGGTGAATTGATTGTTTGACTGGGAATAACCATGAGTGGTCTTGTTAGCGTGTGATCGACTAGTCAATTTGATCGATGCTTTGATCTGTGATGTGATTGCTTGGGTGCCTATTTGATATGTACTAATGTGCAGGTGGAATATGAGGCCAAGGTAAGTCCTCTGACTCATGTTGTACTTAGGTAGCCCTAAGGTGTATTAGTTTACTAATCGGGTCTTAGGGGGTAGAACTTGCTGAGACATAGTCTCATCCCGGTTGTGGGATTATATTTCAGGCCCCTAGATTTCCCGAAGGTTGGCCGGCATTTGAAGTTGAGGATGAGCGAGAAGAAGAAGATGAAGAGTTTGAAGAAATTGAGCCTAGTGGTGAAAGACCTGAGGAGGACTGGGATGATGATCCCGAGCATGGTCCTATCCTCTTTTATGAACCTTGTACATGTGTAGTTGTGAATTTCAATAAGTAAAATTGTGGCCTGCTTTTCTATCTCATTGTTTTATTGTCTGTGGATCTTTAACTACTTCCGCATGTGCATATAATTAATGAAAGGGTCGGCGATACTTAGTCCTGGGATATCGCATTTTAAAATCGACCAAATGTAAGGGATGTGCATGTGCCTGAGGATCGGGGCGTGACATCCACACCAGGAGATACCGAATAGATTCAGAGCATGGTTCTGCACCACTCCCTACGGTGTTAGGTTAGGTCCCCTTAGGGGTTTTGATATCTCTACCGCGGTGATTGATGCTGTCTTGGATGAGGATCCAGCCGACCCTCCTAATGGTGTAGTGGAGGACCCTTTGTCTCATTCAGATCCCGTGGACTCTGAAGGATCAACAAATGAGTATGAATAGTTTTCATAGGACAATTAGTTTTGAGAATTAACCTTTTTAGCAGACTTCGTAAATATCGGCTAGTAATGTATATAAATTAATCTAATATGTGGAAAGGTGTATTGTGGTTTTCAAGAAATTTTCATCTTGCTTTTCTACCCTATTGAATTGTTGTCTGGGGATTATTTATCTGCTTCCGTATGTGCATTAGAATGAAAGGGGTCGGCGATGCATCCTAAGACATTGGTGTTTAATTGACCATAGAGAGATGGGCACGTGCTCGGAGGATCGGGGTGTGACAAGTCTTCTCTCCACCCACTTCATGAAAAAGAAAGTTGTATTATATCCTTAATCAAACATAATACATTAAAAAAAAAAGTGAGTTTCCACAACAAATATTTTCGAGGGTATTATTATGGATAAAGATATATCTTAATCCCTCTTACCATGAAAATCATGAAGATCAAAGATCCCCGTTTTGAATTTTCTGCATTATAGAATTACGCTATCACTTACAGCACCTCTTAATAACCAACAACTGGGAAAGACAACTAAAGATGGACAAACAAAAATCAATTCAATTCCCGGGTTCCGTATAAAAGCTGCTCTCAAAGAGGAAATTGCTCCCATGGCCCACAATTAAACGTGACCTTGAGGAGACCGAAGGGCTTCAGACCTTCTCCGAAGAAAGCCAAAAGGACCAGGAAATTAAACGGAGACCACAATAGGGATGGCAATAAGGACGATGACGATAACGAAGAAAGAGGACCCAAGATACCAAGGCATTATACTAGAAGTTGTGACCAACAGGACGATGAACTGGATGCCATTCACAGTCGTCCATCGGGCTCTTGTTCTTCCCATTACTCTACTACTCAAGGTGGGGCTCAATGTGCTATTAGAAAGTCTAAACGTAAAGGGAGGAATTTGACGAATAGGATATAGGCACATTAGAAATAAATTGGTGCAAAACTAGCTCTAAAATACAATTTGGAAAATCCAACTCAAAAGCTTAGACTAATAGATGAAAAATGATTATATATATAGAGATAGCATATTAGCTTATAGCCAAGTGTCATAGGCTAGTAGTTCCTTGGCCGTGAAATAGCCTGTGCGGCACTTGTTAAGCACAAAACACCAGGCCAACCTTCATTATATAATTGTTCTAGAAAACAATATAGCAAATAGCTTTCTCGTGTCAGATTGTACCATGCCCAACTTAGCTTGAACGTCTAGTTCATCGAGCAGGATAGCAAATCACTTTAGGCTCAACAATTGATTTCAACCAGCCATGACCTCATCAAGAGAGCGTTATCAGGACCAGTTTGTAAATGGAAGGCCAACTTCACCTTTTAGAGCTCCATTAATATATATTTACTATATCCTAAAACTCCTAACCCCAACTATCCGGAGCCACTCCCAAAGACCAGTTGTGTTTATCCCTTCTGTACCACTCACTTTTCACCTGATAACCCCAAGCTCCACTTATAAGAGTTCAAGTTATAGAAGAATTACAGACCGAGATACAAGTGCGATATAGGATATTCATTTTCTTCTTCCTTGGGTCGATTCTTTGGGTGTGAATTATGGGAGTGCGTCCTCCAGCTGGGAGGGACGCTTACTCTTGGGTTTGAATGAGGCACAGAAGAATCGGCCGTTTTGACGGTTTGTAAAGTATTAACTTTTCTTATCGTTTATCATATTTCATTTTACCTTCCTTTCTAATGCTTCACATTTACCAACTCTTATATGAATTTATCAATCTTTATTTCAGCAATCTACCAACTTTTTCATATTAAATTACCAATTGATTTTTCTTTATTAGCAACTTCCATTTGTGTTTATCAATGTTTATTAGAATTTTTTTTTCAATTTATAAATTTTTTTACCAACTTTTGTTTGTCTTTCTTACAAATGTCTTAAATTATCAACCTATATATGAATTTATCAATATTTGCTTATGTGATTAACCAGTTCTTCGTTAGGCGATCAACCAGTTTTGATTTAACAACTTCGACTCCGTGAGAAAAAGTGAAATGCATCAATTATCTTTGAGCTAGTGGTCAAATGTTCGATTTTCTTTAAGATATTTTCTGGTTCGAAGCACGTCTTTTGCCAAAAGTATCCTTCACGATGGCCGCGCCCCACCACCAATGTCCAAATGGACTTCTGGTTAGGCAACCCGGATCATGATGGTCCAGACATGAAAATATCTTTTCTTTCATCTCAAAGCTGGCTTCAGCCTGGATGGAAAGTGTCTCAAAATCTAGAACTCCGATCTTGTTTAATTTTAACACTATAAAAACTATCTGGCTCTCTTTCCTTAAATAGATCACTAAAATATGGATTGAAGCCCTTGGACTAGTAAGATAACATGAGTAACTCTAGTCCATACCAGAAAGAGGTTTAGAATCCTCATATAAGACTGTCAATAATTCATGAACGGCTAATCGAGTCAAAGTTTGAACTTCTCGTGCTAATAGAAAAAGAAATTGATAAGCATCAAACTCGGGTCTCAATCTTAATCATGAACCAGACTATCTCGAAAGAAGAGCTTTATAATCTCAAAAGGAGGAAGGTACAATGACCTCTCACACAAAAGAAGGAAAAAGTTACGACTTCCGATTGGTTCATAAAAAGATGAAGTACTCCTTTCAGATTTTTGTTTCCTTCCATCACGTTAGCGGGTTCCAGCTGACAATCCGGGTCCCTGGGTTCATCATACATTGAGATGGAAGTTGACATCGGCTCGTGCTTTAAAGATTCTGAAAAATGACGTGGGTACATAATTCCAAAAGTCAATAGCAAGTCAATTTTTTAGGCCGAAAAAATCAATAGCTTGCAAATATCTTTTTTTTTGAATTGTATTTCCTATATGTCCTACCAAAAGTCAACAGCAAGTCATATTTTAGGCTGAAAATATCGACAGCTAGTATTTTTTTTTTCTTTTAGTAATACTAGCGTACAAAAAAAATGTAAAAGTAACTTTACACAAGCGATTTTGGTTAGTGATAAAGTGAACGGTTAACACATTCAAAATAGAAAAGTTAATTGATACTTGATCTATGCTTACCAAAACATGGGTCCTGCATTTTCGATAGCTAAGAACCTATGATGATTTTGGTTTACATAGATTGAGTCTTTGGAATATTTTTCCCTCTAATTGGGAGTAAGAAAGACCGTTTATGTAATGTTTTCTTTACACTAATCGTTTATACTCTAATTTACTATATTATTTTTTTTTTTTTTTTTTGGTAAGGTTTACTATATTATTGTGTTTGTATATAAAAAAGCTAAGAAAATTGACTTTCAAAATTCTTAGCAAGAAATGGTCGACTAATTTGGTAAAGAATTTATCTATAAAAGTTCACCATAGAAAAAGTCAGAAACTAACTTTAATGCAAGACACTCTTGACCACCGAAGCCTAAATAACCACATGGTTTCACTACATTTTGAGCATAGATAACGTGGGAGAAAAGTATTGGCTTTGTTTGTTCAAAAAAAAAAAAAAAAAAAAAAAAAATGAATGATTTGAAAAATATTTACTTGAAAAATATCACTTATATCCTTTATAAAAATTAATAAATGAAAAATATATAATAGTTGTTCGCAAAAATGTTTAGACATAAATTGTTGTTAATAATAAAAAAAATTTCCACTGACTAATTATTTTAAATTGTACAAATAATTATTTTTAATAAAATATTTTTCAAATCATTTATTTTTCCCAAAACAAACGGAATTTTAACAAAATTTAATATTTCTCTTGTTAGAGACAACATTTGACTCAAGATGAGTTAATACCATGCCACATCTGACTTTGTATAATACTCCGCCAGTAAAATGGTGGGCACAGTCCTAAGTATCATGTGAGAAATACTGAGCTCCGAATATGACTAATTTATTTTAATTAGACTTGTACCGATTCAGCCAATTCACTAAATTGTGAGTTTTAGATTTAATGTTTACATGATATTTTGCAAAACTCTTGACTACTTCAGCCAGGTTAATCTGTCTTGGATTGATGTAAAATATATATATATATATATATATATATATATATATATATATATAAGAGTACTCTATTATGGTTTGAAGCATCTTATTCATCAAGTTTTTCAACCTCAAAAGTTTGAGGAGAGACAACTAGTGCAATTACCTCAATGGAACATAGCCATGCATAAGTATAAATTTGGTCTGTCAAGCTCTCAATTTTAAGTTGGTATAAGATGATTCTATTTTCTTGATATAGGAATAATCTACTTACCCTATACAAGCACATTCACATGACATGTCAGACAATATCTTTTATATCAATAATATTGAGTGTGTTGTTCGATTTCACTTAATTTATCATGGATACTAAATTTTCATAGTTACGTATGCATACAAAAGTAGAATTGAGATAGGACCAAGTTGATAATGAAGCATCAACCCGACCCAAAGTTGCATCATCATGAAAGAGAAATTTTTCCTCTTATGTAATTTTGTAAGTCTTTTCTATAAGTCCTCTCCAATTCTTTATATAAAGAGGGAAAAGGGTGAGAAAAACCGTCGCCACTTGCTTTGGTGGGAGATAGACATGCCTTTTAGCAACGTCCCACTTATAGCAACTCCACTTTGGCTTTGGCTTCTATCATCCACGTGAAAGGGAAAGGTTTTTTTTTTTTTTTTTTTTTTTTTTTTTTTTTTTTTTTTTTTTTCCAGTTTTAACGATTTCTTTGGTAATGCAAAATTTTTTTATGGAATTACATCATGGGTTGAATCAAGATCATAATTGAGTGAAAGGAAATTATCATTATCTTGCGAATTACATATTGATGGATGAGTTCGACATTCATATTATAGAGTAGCAAAAAAGTCAAACAAAACAAAAACATAGCATTTGGCTTCATTTCGGATGTGTGGAACAAATTAAACGTTCAAGACTTCATTATAGTAAAGGTGTGTTTTGTTTGATTTTGGAGGAAAGTCTTTGAGAAAATGCAAAAGATTTTAAGTAAAAGGAATTTTCCAAAATACAAATAATATTTGGTAAAATGTAATTTAAAAACACATTGGAAGCAACTTTCACTGAAACATCGTTTTGAGAAGACTACACTTTTTAAACTTTTGCTAGTTTTTCTTTAAAAAAAAAAATCTCAAACATTTCCGACGATGCTCAAGCCGTTGACAGCCTAGCCTAAGGTCTCATTACCCCAAGCAAGGCGCCTAAGGTCCTAAGACCTCAGACATTGCATAGGTCACACAACCCCAAGTAAAGTAGTCTGAGGTCAGAAAGCAAACTGAGGCCTGAGATTCACATGGCTTAAGTGAAATAAAACGATGTTATTTTGATTGAAAATTCTTACAAAACTTTGATGGATAGTAAATGTATCACATATATACAAGTTCGGGGTTTTTTATGTCATGAGAAAAAGTTTAGGTTAAATGGTTAGAGTGGGCATACTTTTGGATTTTTTATATCATAAAAATAAGTTCAGGGTAAATATGTCAAAATGGATAAAGCTTGGGGTTTTTAGTGGTTTCTTCCCAAATATATGTAGATTAATAAACGTCTTTACATTCACACATGTTGGTATATGTTTCTAATTTATTTATTTTTTTAATGAAAGAAGTACATATATGAACGCCTCACAACTGTTTTGATCAAGACCAGTAGACCGATTTAAGTATGGCAACAAATTGAGCAGTGGAATTTGGTCTTCAAATTGGTCAAATCAGCTAGTATCATGTTAAGGTGAGGGAAACAATTTGTCAGTTGATGTTAAGACATAGCACTGGAAAACTTAATTGGTGCAAAATTTAGAGAATAGTAAAAGTATCCATGTGGTTATTTAGGCTTCCATGGTCAGGAGTGTCTTGCATTAACTTTAGTTTCTGAACTTTTCGACGGTGGACTTGTAGACAAATATTAATTACTTGACCATTTTTTTATAAGAATTTCATTAAGTCAATTTTCGTAGCTTTCTTTGATACAACCAAAATAAATTCATAAATTAGAGTACAAACGGTTAGTGTAAAGAAAACATTACACAAACGGTCTTGTCCACCCTCGATTAGAAAGAAAAAAATTACAAAGACTCAATCTATGTAGACCAAAATATCATAGGCTCTAGCCATCGAAAGTGCGCAACCCACGTTTTGGTAAGCATAGATCGATTTATCAATTAACATTTCCAATTGGAATGTGTCAACTATTCAGCTCTATCACTAACCATCGACCCAAAGGTGACTAAAATCGCTTGTGTAAGTTATCTTTATATTGATGATGTATGCTAAAGTTGCTAGAAAAAAAAAAATTACTAGATGTCGATTTTTTCAGCCTAAAAAGTGACTTGCTATTGACTTTTGATGGTTTTTTGTGGGTTTTTCCCTATATATTATGCAGGTGCATCTGTACTGTGTAGAAATTAAGGCAAGGTACTAACATTAGAGAGAGAGAGAGAGACAGAGAGAGAGAGAGAGAGAGAGAGAGACAGAGAGACAGAGAGAGAGAGAGAGAGAGAGAATGGGGGAGGCCGGAGCAGCGAATCTGACATTAGAGTTCACGTCGACGTGGGTGGTGGCCGTGGTTTGTAGCGTGTTAGTGCTGATTTCTATCCTTGTTCACAGGTTTCTTAAATGTGTAGGGCAGGTCCGCTCTTGAATTCTTTGCTTCGACTTTGATTTCATCACCTGTTGAGATACTCGTCTCGTGATGGTGATCGTGTGACCGACTCTTGTTGAGCGCAGCTTTTGAGCAGGCCGAAGAAGAATTGCCACGGTCTACGCAGGCACAGAAGAAAGCATCTCTTCGATGCCTTACAGAAGATTAAAGAAGGTGAGCGCACTTAAAATTGTTACAGAACGAGACGGGTTTTATGTGCTTTATTTATATCATACAATGGAATTGACGTGCATTGGTTTTGGCCGTCGTAACCGTCCTCGGACAAATTTATAAGAAATCAAAATGTTTTCCTAACTTTACCTGACGTTTTTGTTTTTGGAAATTTGGCAGAGTTGATGCTGTTGGGGTTCATATCCTTGCTGCTATCGGTGTTCCAGACGAGAATCGGGAAGATTTGCATACCGAAGAGACTTGCCTCCGCCTGGCTCCCCTGCCACCAGCCTTCTCCCTCTTCTTCCACCATCACTGCTGACTCCTTGACTAATCCGATCGTTTCCGCTGGATATCACAGACACCCAATCCCGGACGGCACCCCTGATTACTGCAGCCAAAAGGTGAGTTTACTCTCTCTCTCTCTCTCTCTCTCTCCCCAACATTTTAGTATTGGCAAACAGATAGCCATTGGGTGTTTAAGCAAATGATGAATCTTCAACATGCTTAAGTTAATACTCCAATGAGTGGGCAAAACATATAATCTTTGTTGCGTATTGATTCAGGGGAAGGTGCCGTTGTTATCTTTTACAGCACTTCACCATCTGCACATCTTCATATTTGTGCTAGCTACCTTTCACATGATCGTCTGCGTGGTCATTATTCTATGCGGAAAAGCAAGGGTAATATGACTCCAGGTGACCCACAAAATTTTCTATTTTGTATATACATATCTTGGATTAACTCTGTAGATTTTCCTGCCATGCTGTTGATTATAGTTACACTATTGGTGGAAGTGGGAGCAATGCATTATAGAGAACAGGGAAAACGAGCGTTATATTAACGAAGAGGGTACGTGATTCTTTCTTGCTAAATCTTTCTCCTTGCCCCCGAGTAATCTTTCATGGGCACAGAAACTGATCCACAAACTAAATTGACAAGTGACCTGGTAAATTAGAATTGAATGCTTTGAATGCGCATCACTTGTATACCCATTTATAAGAAGCTGTTTCATAATTGTATACCAATTTTATAGATCGATCTTTTGACTAGTATGAGGTATCTTTATTGGAGAGCTGCAGATCTTTGCCGCAAGCTCACCCAGCTTGCCAAAAAAGATGGTCATTTTTCCGACGGAGGCAAAAGATCAGCAGTAATTGGCTGGTTGGTAAGTCTTGTGTGTCTTTTAAAGGAGAGGTTATTGCATAGTTTGTAAACCATTAGAATGATATCATCTCAACCATTAATTATTTTGGACCTCTATGGGACTCGCATTATCAATCGTTGAACACATGATTGCCCTAAATTTGACCTTTCTTCAAACCCTAATCTCGCAATAGATGACTCAGGGAAAAATTCAGCCTCATCTCAAATACTAACCTCACAATCATGGATTTGGGACAAAACTAGTAACTGAAACTTGCAATAGATGTCTGCTACTTCATTTGTATGATTTAATCTGACCGAAATTCCAATTTTTACCGTGGAATTTGGAGGAAAGAGTGGAGTTGGGGGAGAAGAGGAGGATGAAATGGCCATTGCGGATGCCCATGGCAGTAAGGCGGGAGGTGAGGGAGTTGATGGAGCGCCAGAGCTCGCGAAAGCCACAGTGCAAATAGGAGGAGATGAGGTTGGTGGAGGTTGGGGGAGAGGGGAATGCGTTGCGCTTGCTATAGAAGGTGGAGTATGAGCTGTTAAAAAAAAAAATTAGGGTCGATTTGCAGTGGGTTATTATCCTTACTTCTTGAGGGCTTGAGCTTCTAGCCAAGCGATCTCTGTTCTTGGATTAGATAGAGGGAGAGTTATGCCAGGTCATCATCCACCTTGAACTTCATTTTTTATAGGAAAGTCACATAGGCATTAAAATTTCATAACTAAAAAAGACAAAATGTAGGAGACGAATTATCGAAATCCATCACTGGAGACACCTAAATGATACTATTTTCTCCAATTTGACACTTAACTAATCTAACAAAAAGTTTTGATACTAAAATGAGCATCGTTTATAAGTTATAGCATTTCGAACATCATTTTTCCCAACATTTCACTAGTTAGGTTTGGCAAATAAGACCTCATAGATGACAGGCTGATTATCCGCATACATGAAAGCACATGTAATTTCTGAAACTCAATATGCAGAAAATATTTTGTGTGTGTTGAATGTGCTCATATACAATGGAGCCATCAGACCTAATGGGTGTCACTAGATTTCATTTCCATATTCTGTTTAGTATATATAGCACACTCAAACGTGTTCCATCTTCCCCAATACCCTAGTCAGTGTAGAAAGCAATACCGAAACCTCATTTCCGTGGAATGAAGCTTTTTAGAAGAATGATGAATTGTCTCTGAACAGTTCTTCCTCTCCTGCAGCATATGATTGGCAAGCACTTTTTTCCGTCCTTGACTAAGTCGGAGAACATTGCGATCCGTGCGCACTGCGTCAAGGCAGGAATTTATGGGCTTGCTTCTCCACAGGCCCGTAATTTGGAAAAGCCCAAAGATCATTTTGAGAAGTACGTAATCCGCGGTGTGCAAAAGGATTTTGACAAAGTCGTTGGAATCAGGTGAAAAATACTGCTTTGTGTCTATTCATAGGAAAAATGTTTATCATCATGAAGAACTATTAGTCTCTTCAGCAATTGACAGTGTTTCGTTACAAAGAATATCTCCAAAAAATATTCAGCGATTTCTTCAGGTATACTGATTGTCTTGTTCTTATCAATGTAGTTGGTATCTGTGGTTGTTCGTGGTGCTTTTCTTGCTCCTGAATGTTGCTGGTGAGTGATTTGGGCATGAAATACGTTACATTCTGCATTGCGTTGCTGCTATTAAAGTTCAAGTTTTCCAAGATCAGAAGTGTTGCACGAAGTTCGAGTACCTCTCTTTCTTTTCAAGCAATGTTATGTGTCTTAAGAACCATCTACAAAAATGAATATTTCAGACTGCAAGTGTAGCATTTAAATAAGTGGGTCACTTTCAACACTAGTAACAATCTGCCACATCACTTAGTAGAACAATTTTGTAAACCAGCCTTAGTGATTACTTAGCATTAGCATTTCTCTCCTTTTTGCTTTTAAAGTTACCATAATTTATTTCAAAGAAAGACATCATACGAATCTGTCTTGGATAATATTTCTTTGCAGGATGGAATGCCTACTTTTGGATATCTTTCCTTCCATTGACTGTAAGTGCAGTGATGAATAGTCGTCCTTTTTGAGTCGTTGCATTTTGCAGTAGTAAAGTCATCCATCGACTATTCAATTTTACCATATCTTGGGATGTTCAAATTATGGCCGAACGTGCAGTAAATGCAATTTCATTGGCTTTTGGACCTAGAACAAAGTTGATAAAAGGATAGCTACTAATTAGCAAGAGGAGGATTGGCACGGGCTTGCCCTGATCACAAATTATGTTCAAGACATACATAGGAATTAAACTGTGTAGCCACTTGCTTGCACCCAAAGAACAAATTTTGCTCGTAAAGGAATCCATACAAAATCTTGTTGAGTCTTACTTGGTGGAAACAATATGTTTCTGTCTTGGCTTTTCGCAGCTTCTGCTGGCTGTCGGCACAAAACTGGAGCACATAGTAAAACAGCGGACTGACAAGATCATCGCGGCGTATCATTCAAGTGCTGGGGCCTCGGAATTAAAAGTTATCGATATTGCATTTTCACATGAAGATTTCTGGTTCCAAAAACCTCACCTTGTCCTCGACTTGATTCACATCATACTCTTCCAAAACTCTTTCGAACTTGCTTTTTTCTTCTTTTTATTGGTGAGCATTGATATCCCAAACTTTTGTTTATATTGGTTGTGAGAAAATTGGTTCCTAACATACCATAACTCCTTGGGTACCTAAGTAAAGGGTAGAAAATAGGACTAATGCCCACGTCTTTTCTTACAGTTCCAATATGATTTTCACTCATGCATTATGGGAAAGGTGGACTATGTCATCCCGAGACTTGTCATAGGGTAAGAATGACACTTACTTCAACCTGTACGTCATATAAGATTGACAATCAAGTGCTATAATCGCTAATCGGTCTAATCATGTTTTTTAAGAGTGTTTGTCCAGATCATGTGCAGCTATAGAACACTGCCACTATATGCCATTATAAAAAAACAGGTAAATAAGTTTAGTCACTACATCTATTACTGGCATATGTACGAGTCACCTATTTGTTCTCTTTAATTGAGTTCAAATATGGGATTGACGGTGCAATATTTCTTTTGTTTGTGCCTTGATGAAACTATAAAGATGAGACCGAAGAATCGACCGAAAAAACAGAAGTCAATGAAGATTGTGACTTTCATTTGGGACCGCATCGACAAGTGGAATGAAAGGAAGATGGCAACTAATAATGGATCGACCCACGGGGGTTCAAGAGAGGGGATACTGGCAAATGAGCAGACAAAAGCTGGTGAAATTGAGCCAGAGAAGGAAGCAGACATTGAATCACAAGATGGAACCAAGCCTGCACGCACATAAAACCAGGAGAGCAGCAATTGGTTTAGTCGTATAAGTTTTGCTCGTCTTTGGGTCCTTGACCTTGAGTCATCTTCATCTTCCTCTGTCAAGTCATCAAACTTCAAATTATTTTCGTCATTTATTAGGGTTTCACGGGGGCCATAGTCCTGTAATCAATTATCAGACACTTAATGGAGTCGTAAATAAGGATGAACCGGTTGGAGCTCGGTTGGTGCCGCCGCAAAAGCTATAGTAGATCGGAACCAGAATATCGTTTAGATTACCAAACCATTGTGTACATAGGTTTTTTAAGGCATCAGAAAGTTGAGTAGAATGAACGTTTGTGGTTGAGCCGCATCATCACAAAGCTCTATTCCCTTGCGCTTCACTCACATTACATAGAATACATTATCTTTTACATTAGTTAGATTAAAAATCTTATTAATTAGAATACAGTAAGGTTTATTGTTGAGCCACGTCTTCACAACAATCTATTCCCTTCTCTCCCCTTCACATTACTTGAAAACCTTTTTATTTTACATTAATTAGATAAGAAAAGATTAATTGTTCAACAGAAAAATAAATTGGAATCATGCAATATATTTAAAGGTCACTAGGAAGTAATTATATATGTTGCAAAATATGTCATTGCCTAATTATATATCATAACTTATGAAAAAAAAAATACAAACTTATCGTCAAGTTCCCGTTCAAGTCACGAGTCTTGTGTTTTCGTTGCCGTCGTGCCGCCGTTGCCGTGAGCTTGCCACCACTGGAAACCCGTAGTTACCTTCCTTATCATGGATTAGGACGTTAATTACGTTTAGGGGATAGATTAGTTTAGGGATAATTAGTGATATTTCCAGTTGGGATTGCATTTGATGTTAATTTATTTTTATTTTTTAAATCATAGTCTTTCGTAATAATGAATTGCATGTGTATGTTTGGAATAGTCGACCATTTAACATAAGATACATGTCCTCATGGTTATCAATAAGTTCTTAAAAAAAAATGCATAGTTTAATTTAGAAGCAAGTTAAATTTTGAGCATTGCTCACGGGGTCCTATCTTAGGGCATGATGATAAAGCCATGTAATATTCTTTACATGGCTCATATCGGGTTTTCCTTTCCCACATTTACTTTCAAAGCATTTCAATTTCTTGGGTGTTTACTTGTTGAACTGCTTTTCAATAATTGAGTGTTAATTTCTTCCCTAGGTCAAGTTATATTGGAGAAAACAACCCTAAAAGGACATTTGCATGGACACTCAACGGCTTCAATACCATAGGATCATAATTGATGATCAAGATTGCATGACAACTTAGATAATGACTTTTCAAGTTAGTGGTATAAAGGGTGTAAATAAACATTAGCATAATCAAGTCTTTGAACTAAAATCTAATTCTATGGGAAACAAGACAAACCTCCCATATCTCATTTGCTTTCTAGTCAACCGGAAATGGCTAGTGGTGACTCCTATCAAAGATAGAACCTTATAAGTTAAATCAAACTTAAATTAAAATTCAGTGTCGCGCGAGATTTTAGCTTGGGAAAGTCTGCGCTTCGTTGTAAGCCATTGGCTCGCCTCTTTAGATAATACCCCTAAACCCCATTTCTTTTTTCCCGACTGAAAAAGAGGGGTTGTGAGATTGGTATCCATCTTTTACTTCACGAAGACGGGCTTTAGTATTCAAGTGTCATACCAAAAAAAAAAAAAAAAAAAAAAAAGAAAATTTTGAATTCAGTATACCAGATTTTTAAACTTATCCCATTATTATACATTTTTTTACCATTTTGTGGGTTTTCTCTTCAAACAGCCATAGGGCCCATTAGGGACGAACGAGGAAGACAATGACTATAATGACCCGAAGAACAATAGATCGACCGACCATGTGTGAAAAAGTGAAAAAGATCAAGTCTATCTAGTAGGGATTTGAGTGAGTGGTGAAATGTTCGATTTTTCATAAGATATTTTTGTGCTTGAAGCAGTCTCTTGCCAGAAGTATCCTTCACGAAGGCCGAGCCCCATCAATAACCGAATGGACTTCTAGTTAGGCAACCCGGATCATGATGATCCAGACGTGAAAAATATTATTTCTTTCATCTCAAAACGAGCTTCAGCCCCAGTGAAAAGTCTCTCCAAATCTGGAGCTCCAAACTTGTTTGGTTTTAACACTGAGTAACTCCTATTGTTCATACCAAAAAGAGGTTTCAAAATCCCCATACAAGACAAGGTCAATAATTTGTATATGACTAATCGAGTTAAAAGCTTGAACTCCTCGTGCTAATAGAAAAAGAGATCAATAAGCATTGAACTCGGGCCTCAAACTTAATTATAAATCGGACTCTCAAAGGAGGAGCATTAAAATATCAAAAAGCGGAAGGGATAATGAACCCTCACACAAAAGAAAGAAAAAAATTATGCCTTCCGATAAAAATATGAAGTCCTCCTTTCGCATTTTATTTTTGTCCTCTCCCGTCACATGTTCCAGCCAACAATCTTGTCCCCTGTATCCATCGCGCATTGAGATGAAAGCTGACATCAGCTCTTGCTTTAAGGATTCTGCAAAATGACGTGGGCACTGAAATTCCTAAAGTCAATAGCAAGTCATTCTCTAGGCCCAAAAAATCGATAGGTTGCAGATATCACTTTTCAACTGTAACTCATAGATGTCCCACCAAAAGTCAATAGCAAGTCATTTTTTAGGCCGAAAAAATCGACAGCTGAGCGTAAAAGTAACTTTACACAGGCAATTTTAGTCACCCTTGAGTTAATGGTTAATGATAGAGTTAATGGTCAACACCTCCAACTCAGAAAAGTTAATTGATAAACTTTATCTATGCTTTACCAAAACGTGAGTCGCGTGCTTTGATTGCTATAAGCCTCGGACAATTTTGGTCTACATAGATTGAGTCTTTGGAATTTTTTTCCCTTAGATTGTGAGTGGGAAAGATCGTTTGTGTAATATTTTCTTTACATTGACCGTTTAATATATGATGATATTATTTCAGTTGTATAAAAAAAGCTTCAAATATTAAATTATCGAAATTCTTATCAAGAAATGGTCGACTAATTGATAATTATCAAGTTCATCATAGAAAAAGTTTAGAAACTAAAGTTAATGCAAGACACTCTTGACCACCGAAGCCTAAATAACCACATGGATACTTTTTTTCTATTCTCTAAATTTTCAGCATAGATAACCTAAAAGAAAAGTAATGGCTTTATTTGTTTCATGAAAAATGAATGATTTAAAAAATATTTCCCTAAAAAATATCACTTATATTGTTTACACAAATAAATAAACGAGAAATATTTTCATCATCTACAAAAATATTTAGACATAAATTGTTGTCACTAATGAAAAATAATTCTATTAACTAATTATTTAAAGCTAAATGAATGATTATTTTTCAGAAAATCTTTTTCAAATCATTCATTTTCCGTAAAACAAATTGAACATTAACAAAGTTTAATCTTTCTCTTTGTTAGGGAAAGAGTGGAGTCAAGATGAGGTAATATTATGCTAGATCTAGCATTGTGTAGGACTCTACCTATAAAATGGTGAGCACAGTCCTAAGGTTATTCCAAGGGAGAAACATTGAGCTCCGAATATGTTACCATTGTATTTTAACCAAACTTGTACCGATTCAGGCAATTCGCTAGATTTGTTAATTCCGGATATGAAACATGATATTTTGTAGAATTCTTGACTTCTTCAACTAAGTTAATCTATCTTGGATTGATGTAAAATCATTAAATATATTGAAAAGAGTACTCTATTCATGATTATAAAATTTGAAGCATCTTATTCATCAAGTCTTTCAATCTCAAAAGTTTGAGGAGAGGCAACTAGCGCAATTACCTCAATGGAATGTAGCCC
This sequence comes from Eucalyptus erythrocorys, assembly GCA_014182555.1. Lineage (NCBI taxonomy): Eukaryota > Viridiplantae > Streptophyta > Magnoliopsida > Myrtales > Myrtaceae > Eucalyptus > Eucalyptus erythrocorys. The sequence goes on along the minus strand of CM024597.1, from coordinate 5,571,385 downwards.
ATACATAAGTATAAATTTGGCCTGTTAAGTTCTCAATCTTAAGTTAATATAAGATTATTCTATTTTCTTGACATGGAGGATAATCCACTCTTCCTATATAAGCACATTCACATGACTTGTCAGAAAATAATTTATATGTCAATAACATCAAGAATGTTGTTCGATTTCACTAAATTTATCAAGGATACTAAATTTTCATTGTTACATATGCATATGCAATTAGAATTGAGATAGGACCGATTTGATAATAAAGCATCAACCCACCCAAAGTTTCATCATCATTAATGAGACATTTTTTCTCTAATTTGATTCTGTGAATCTTTTCCAGATTCTCTTACAAATCTTTATATAAAGGAGGAAAAAGGTAAGAAAACCTGTCGCCACTTGCTTTGGTGGGAGACACACATGCCTCTTAGCAACGTCCCACTTATATTGACTCGACTTTGGTTTTGGCTTCTATCATCCACGTGAAAGGGAAACGTTCTTTTAGTTTTTCATGATTTCTTTGGCTAAAGCGAAAAAAAAAAAAAGAATTATGAAATTATGTCAATGATTGAATCGAGATCATAATTGAGTGAGAGGACATTATCATTATCTTGTGAAGTACATAATAATGGATGAGTTCAACATTGTGAAAAATCCAAACAAAACAGAAACATGACATCTTGCTCCATTTTGAATGCGTAGAACAAATGAAACATTCGAGGCTTCACTATATTAGGGGTGTATTTTATTCGACTTTAGGAGAAAGTCTTTGAGAAAATACAAAGGACTTTAAGTAAAATGAATTTACCAAAATACAAATACTGTTTTGTAAAGTGTCATTTAAAAACATATTGATAAATAATTTTGATGGAAATGCCATTTGGAAAAAAAAAAAACTACAATTTTGCTTCTTGTTTTTTTAAACAAATCTCAAACCTTTCAAGCAACATAGGTGACCATAGGACCTCAGGCTGCATCACTTGGGGTCACGCAATTCACTGACAGCAATTGCCGACCTTTGTGCAGCTTCTCTATGCTAATCGTGGGAAAGATGAATATTGCAAGAGTGGATAAAAAAAATTATTAAATCCAAGACTTACATTTGGAAAATGCAACGTTCCAAAGCACTTCTAGAATTGCCTAGGATAAAGGTCTTTAAAGACATGGAAATGCAATTATATCTTCCCAAAGCTCTCCATAAATTTTATCAAATGGTATTTGCATTTAATCAAGGGCCTTTAATTTTTGGTAACATTTCTGCTCTTGGGAAATAATTTTTTTCAGAAATAGTTATTTTTTATTTCCACTCTTTGAAACGGTTTTTGAGTAAAACAACATGCTTGATAAATGTACAAAATTTTTATTCTTGGAATAAAAATAAAGAATAAGAATACGTTTAGTACAACGCACAAATTTTTTTGTGATGTAGAATTTTTTTTAATTTTTTAATATTTTTATGAGATTTTTTTCTTTTTTTTCTTTTCTTTTTTTCCTCTCTTCTTCTTCTGCCACCGCTCGCCAGTTGTGGCAGCCAGTGCTGGCAAATAGCAATGGCTAAAGAACAACAAGGTGCGGCAAGCAACGAGAAAGAAGAAGAAAGGAAAACAAATAACTTATTTCTAAAAATTGTTTGTGAGAACAAGAAATGATTTCTTTCTACTTCTTGTTTTTGTTCCCAATCTATTCTCTGGCCACTTTTCTACTTTGGGAAACATAAAAATTAATTGACATTATCAAACGGATTTCTATTCTTTTTCTATTCCGATGAGTAAAAGAACATAAAAAAAAAAAAAAAAAAAAAAAACAAAACAGCAAAAATGCTACAATGCGGAGTCTAAGGCTACAAAAGGTGTTGGCAAAGCGAAACCAAATGCACCCTAAGCCTCTCACTTCAAATCTTTCTTATTTTATTTTCACCCCTTATAAAGAAAATAACCAAACACCGCCTTATTTCCTCTTGTGATTGGCTTATTTAATGGGTAACTGGGTAGCTGCATTCACAATCAAATTCATCCCACACAACCAAGGTAATAAAAGTGCCCTGCATTCACATTTGCTAAATGTTTCAGCATGGTAGGTGTCCATCTTTTACTTCATAAGATAGGCTTAAAATGCTAATCCCCCCCCCCCCACACACACACACACAAAAGAAAAAAGATCATTTAAGTTTATGAAAATGAGGTCAAGGACCAACTTTAAATGGGTTTATCTTCATAAAACTAACAAACAAGTTTATACATGACTAAGAATTTTACAACATTTCAAGGGGAAATTATAGAAAAAGTAACATATTGTACATATGTCAATTCAATACCGAACTTTTCAATTATACTAAATTAGTCTTAAACCTTTTGACAGTTTACTAATATAGTCATTTAACTAATTTTGGCTGGAAATTGCCAACATAGACACCAACCATCCTACATGGCACAGCCAGCACTTATATAGATGATTTTTGTAATTTTTTTTAAAAATTTTTCTAAATATCTTATTCTTTGATTCTTTTTCTTTTTATTGTGGCCAACAAAGGAAACCCTTATGGCCTAAGCTAGGAAGTTATAGCCAATTAAATCAGATTATTACTATGAAAAATCACAAATTAGTACACACGTAACAAAAAAAAGGTAAAACTCCAAATCGATACACCTATCAACTACCACGTATCATCCAATTTAGGAATTTAACGATAAAATTTAAAACAAACTAATAGGGGATAAATTTGTCATAAGTATATCAATTTAAGATTTCAAGTGGTGAAAAAATTAACTTTGGATAAACTTGTCACGGGTGTACTAATTTATGATTTTTCATGGTATAACCCTTTAACATAGTCTAAATGTCATTAAGACTTTATTCTAGTTCACTAATGATGTTAATTTAGAACTCATATGGTTATATTGCTTAAATCAAGTCAAATTTTTTCAAATATTTAAGCCTTGCTAGCGAGGAATCACTAGACAATCTATCAAATCAAATTTCTTCAAGTCTTGCAGGGTTACAAGAATCTTTTCATACACAGGTGCACTTTCCCTGATCACCAAGTACGTACTCTGTCTTTGCATCGACATTTTCATCACATGGCCTTTGAAAATAAGGAAAGGCTCATTGTGATCTGTCCCCCCCCCTTCCCCCAAAAAAAAAAATCATCATATTGCATTTACATAGTCCAAATTTTAGGTATCATTTGTCTTTGAATGAAACCTCTATAAAGCTTTCCTTCAAAGAGAGGTAGCTATTGACACATTAAGTTTTGCAATCCATTTAATTATTCATTGTATAGAAAATCATATATCAACCCATGCTCGTAAAAAATTTACTATTAATTTCTAAATGCAAATTAAGAGCATTTTCATTTTAATTGGATAGTAATGAGCCCACATAAGTTGCATTTTGATAGGACTAGCGCAGGGAAGCTTTGAGCTTAATTAAACAAAATTTGGCCAAGCCTATCAATCTACATTAGTGCCCGAAATTTGCATGTGGGATGCACTTGAGGGGATTCAAATTAGGAAAGATTGCGTTCTTTAATTATATTGGAGATTAGAGCTCAAAATTTTGATTATTGGAAAAGGAATGAAAGAGATACCTTATTTTTCTATCTTGAATACATCACCCAATTTCTTTGGCTCAATTCAGGGCAGGGATATCTCAAGAAGAGTCCAATATAGATAACGGCCCCATTTGGTTCGGCTTTCCCAAAGGGCTTTGGGCTCCCAAAGTCCCTTGGAGAAAATATTTTGCATTTGACATGTATTTTTGAAAGCTCATTTGCCCAATGTCAGCATTCCCAATACTAAAAGCCCAATATTGGTCCGGAGCTGCTTGGGGCATTAGGCGTTTGGGAGATGCAAAATTTCACCGCGTCACTATTTATCTTCTCTTCCCCTTCGTCTTCTTCTTCCTGGCAATCTTCTTCTTCCTTGTTCATCTTCTTCTTTCGCACCCATCAGGCTTCTCGACAGTTGCCATTGTCACCTAAGGGTTGCGCCTCCCCAGTGACCAACGCCTAGGGGTGGCGCAACCTACGACCCAGGCGGCGTCGCCGGGGTCATGCGGACCTCAAGTGACGCCGCCTGAGGTCGCGCTGACCAAATGTGGTAGCACGACTTGAGGTCCGCTCCAAAACCCAATATGGTCCCGACCTAGTTGAAGAAACCGAGAGATATTTGAGGGTTCGTCTCGATTATGCGTAGGACACGAAGGAAGAGGGACTTTTTAGGAAGATGCAATTATATCTTCAAAGGGCTTCAAAGGCTTTTGGGGGAATGGAGGGGTAGAGGTCCATTGGCAACTTGAGGCCGATGACTACCGGCCAAAGGGTCACGCACGCCGGCAATGCGCCGGCGACCGCCGGTTGAGGGTCGCTCAACCTTGGCGACCGTGAATCATGCGACCCAAGCAACCGATGGCCTGAATTGCATGACCCAAGCAGCCGCCTGAGGTTGCGCGACCTCAAGCAATAGTCGTCGAGGTCGCGCAACCCAGGTGACCGTACAGGGGCCAGATCCGGCCATCCGATCGCCAGATCCGGCGATCCAGTGGCCAGACTTAAAAAAAAAATACAAGCCCATTTTTTTTAATTTAATAAAAGTTATTTACAAATACAAATCTTACCAAATGGTATTTTGACCAAAGTTGCTTCTCAATGCAAATTTTACCAAATATTATTTGCATTTCGAAAAATTCCATTCACCCAAAAGTATTTGCATTTCTGCAAATGTATTTCCTAAAAGCCAAACCAAATGAGCCCATTAGCGACCACATAAGCAGTCGTCCGAGTCCATCAAATTTGACCATCGCACACGTCGAATCAACCTGCTTTTTATCTTTTCAGGACGTGAATCGAATCCACCGGTTGGATTCATTGGAAATCACTCCTCATTTTCCTTTTGTACCCCAAAAAATAAAAAGGTGGTTGCCTTTTCACGCTCTCCCTCCGCTATATGTACGTCCGGGTATCACCGCGCAGGATTCAGAAGAGGGGAAGGGAAACCACCAAACGGCTATAATTGACGATACAAATTCCATCCTTCCTGTAGTAATAAAAACGGCTCTGATACCAATGGTAGGAACCAAAAAGATTTAGTTCGGAGAGAGTGCAAACACAGAGAGAATTATATTACTCAATATGCCTTGCAAAGGCTAAATGGAATACACACACAAGCTTTGCTAAGCTTAAAACTCTCTAGCTCTCTATATGCTATCAAAAACTATCTATCTCTCTCTCTCTCTCAGGCTGCAGTGCCTCCTAAGGCTCACACCTAATTTCTCTTCTCTGAAGAGACTCTCTTTCTCTCTCTTTAATCTATCTTTATCTCGTGTGGCCTTGCCTTACATTTGCACTCACAAGCCTTATTTATAGGCATCTTTCACCGCCTGACTCCACCGCCAGGATTCTGCCACCTTTGATTTCAACATGCAAGACAACTCATTTTCTTCTTCTCAAAGTATTCTTGCCGTCCACGTACAAGCCACTATTGTTGACTTTCTTCAGGCTTCTCTTCTTTTCTCTAGAATTCTCACGTGTAGACTTCATGTTGAACTTTGCTTCTTGCTCCTTGAAGACTCAATAACTATTATTATAATGTGTGCCCATTCCCCCTTTTTTATTTTAATCAGCTTGTGGCTTCTCTTCTTTACCGCCTCACGTCCAAACTTCATGCATAATGGACTTTCATTATTATATTAGGTGTTGATTTCCAACACTCCCCCTCAACACCTAATACTCTTCTTCTTCTATAGCATCTGATATTCATCTCCTTCAGTTGCCTCCGCAACTGTGATTTCCAACTAAGCTTTGCGAGGCTCGGATTTCATCAATGCCATTTCAGTTTGCATATCAGTCTCTTTCTCCTTCTCATGGAGCTTTTTCTCTACAATCTTCCATTTGTTTTTGCCCCTGGGGATCCTTTTCTCTAGGCAACATTTCTTGAGCTTTTGCAATTTCTTGAGCTCGTATCGGAGCTTCTCTTGCTCCCTTTCTTTGAGCTTGAGCTCCTTATCCTTTTGCTTCAGCATTTCATCTTTCTTTTTTAACATCTCCCGCATCTCTTGTAATTCCTTCTCACTTGTTGAAGCTACTACTTGCTTCTTCGAGCTTGCCCATGGCTTGCTCTTCTTTGGAGATGTCTCAATGGTTATCGCATCATCTGCCTTGATGATATCGGTGGCTATTGGCTCTTTTTGCTCCTCTGCTGCAACAATTGCTTGGAGACTCCATTCTTTTTTACTATGGTTCTTCTTCTTCTTCTTGGTAAAAGTTTTAGCTTCTCCTTTTACCTCCTTGAACCAACAAACTCTGGCAAAGTGACCTACTTTGCCACAAATGTAGCACCGTTTGCTATGCCTTTTGTTGTCTTTGTCATAGTCTCGATGTGCTCCCCCTGGTTGAGCGCTTCTCGCTACTCGTTGCCTTTGCCATTCACTATGACTTTTCCACCGTTTGCCATTCCTAAAGCCAACATCATTTCTCCATTGGCTCTTGAAACCTCTTTTATTTCTAGAGAGGGTACGTGCATCATCCACAGTACATGCTAGCACCACATCTTCGTCATCATTGACAATATGTGCATGTTCCGTCACCTCTGCTTGACATTCGGATTTATAATGTCCGAATTTATTACACTTGAAACACCTGACTTTTGATTTGTCACATGTTTTATATCTTCTGGCGAAATTTGAATTTTCACCTTTACCTCGGGTACCTCCATGACTTCGCCCACCTTGATGATCTCCTTGATTTGACTGAACAACCCGACTCTGCAATACTTGCTCGGGATACGAACCGATGGACTTCTGATTCATTCTTTGCTCATGCGAGCATAATGAACCCATCAACCGCTCCAGTGTCATGGTTGATATATCTTGGCCTTCTTCGATTGCCGCAACAACGTAGTCAAATCTTTCAGTCAAAGACCTCAAGATTTTTTCTACGACTCGTATATCTTGGAGTTCTTCACCATTAACCCTCAGTTGGTTAACGATAGTTTGGACACGATCAAAGTAAGCCGAGATAGATTCAGAGTCATTCATGCGTAAGGACTCAAAATCTCCTCGAAGTGTTTGGAGTCGCACCCACCTAACACGATCATCGCCTTTGTAGGATTTTTGCAGCATATCCCACGCTTCTTTCGCTGTCTCAGCACTCGATATTTTTTCAAATATCGTCTCCTCCACGGCTTGAAAGATCGTAAATAATGCTTTCTAGTCTTTCTTCCGAGTTTCCACCAATAAATCTTTCTCCGCCTTTCTTAAAGCATTGAATTCTTCAACATCGGCCACTTCGGTGTAGCCGTTCTCCACCAGATTCCACAAGTCTTGGGACTTGAATAGAACCTTCATTTGGACGGACCAGTTGTTGAAATTCTTCCCGTTCAACTTTGGAAGTAGCAACTGGACAGAGTTGGTGGAAGCCATTGCTAGCTTTGAGTTCACGATCCTTCAACTGCTCTAGGTTCTCGGTCTCCGGCCACTAGTGTTGATACTCCGGTTCCTGACCTCCTAGGCTCTGACACTCTGATCCTTGGCCTGCTCTGGACTCAAGATCCTTGACCGCTAGTTCTGGTATGGTCCCTGGCCGACTAGCTCTGATACGGTCCCTAGTCTTCTGGCTCTGATATGGTCCCTGGTCTCAACCAACCTAGCTCTGATACCAATTGTAGTAATAAAAACGGCTCTGATACCAATTGTAGGAACCAAAAAGATTTGGTTCGGAGAGAGTGCAAACACAAAGAGAGAATTATATTACTCAATATGCCTTGCAAAGGTTAAATGGAATACACACACAAGCTTTGCTAAGCTTAAAACTCTCTAGCTCTCTATATGCTATCAAAAACTATCTCTCTCTCTCTCTCTCTTTCTGAGGCTGCAGTGCCTCCTGAGGCTCACACCTAATTTCTCTTCTCTGAAGAGACTCTCTTTCTCTCTCTTTAATCTCTCTTTATCTCGTGTGGCCTTGCCTTATATTTGCACTCACAAGCCTTATTTATAGGCATCTTTAACCGCCTGACTCCACCGCCAGGATTCTGCCGCCTTTGATTTCAACATGCAAGACAACTCATTTTCTTCTTCTCAAAGTATTCTTGCCGTCCATGTACAAGCCACTATTGTTGACTTTCTTCAGGCTTCTCTTCTTTTCTCTAGAATTCTCACGTGTAGACTTCATGTTGAACTTTGCTTCTTGCTCCTTGAAGACTCAATAACTATTATTATAATGTGTGCCCATTCCCCCTTTTTTATTTTGATCAGCTTGTGGCTTCTCTTCTTTACCGCCTCACGTCCAAACTTCATGCATAATGGACTTTCATTATTATATTAGGTGTTGATTTCCAACACTTCCCCCCAAATCCCAACCCCCGGCAGACGAATACAGAAAGACAGAGCGAGAGAGAGAGAAGGCAACAACCCCCTTCGACGGACCGTCGCCTTGTTCCGCTTCGCATCGTAGACTGACGATATCTGTGAAGACTTTTGTGGCCGGGTAATTCTTCTTCTTCATCATCTCTCTCTCTCCCTTTTTCTTTCCCTTTCTCTTTTTCCACGTCCTTGCGAAAAAAGAAGAACAAAGAAGTGGGTTATTATTTCCATCATCGAGATTGATTCTCTCGAAATTTCAGGGAAAATCTTTCCTACCTCTTCGTTGTTGTTTTTCTGAGTTCGGTGTGATGGAAAGTCCGATTTCTTGTTATTTATCTTTGCAAGTATGGAGAAATTTAGGGACTGTGCCATATGTTGTTCATGCGTATAACTTAACAGTTTTGTTTTTCTATCAAAAAGATGAAATTTATTGAGCCCTAGAAATAGTATTGTCGATTGATGTCGTTTCGCCTTTGCGTATGTTTTCTTCTCGTGAAAAAAAAAAAAAAAATTTGTTTTCTTGCTTCGTACTGGGGGAGACAATGAATTCCCCTTTTCAAGCAGAAAGAAAGGTGAGATTATGCCCTTCTGGCGTCAGGTGACAATGCTGGGGAAGATAATCCATTTTCTCGTTCTTTTGGCCCTTAAAATCGGGCATAATCTTCTGTTTAAATTCTAGATTGTAAAAGTTTTTTTTTTTTTAGGGGGATTCTGGAATCCTGCTGCTTCATTGCCTCTTTTTATTACGGATTATTCATGGCGTGATCAATTTAAGTATTAGAGAATTTGCTCTTTGAATCACATCATTATCTCCTGAATAGCCAACCTTTAGAACGTTTCGATGTCTTCGTGGTCTCCTGAACCATTCACAGTTTTGCTTGATTTTCAAAAATTTGATGCTCATGTTGTTAGCCTTTGATACATGGATATTCGGATTAGATGCCTTGGATCGCGATTTCTCTTTCGACTGGAAGATTGGTGTCTCAGTTTGTATTTCTGCCCCTGCATTTTGACTTGATATCTTAGAAAGTTTTTGTCCTCTAATATGCAGCAGGCAACTCGTGCAGCTATGGGTATGTTGAGACTTCGCCGTGTTCTTCGACAGATAGATATGAAGAAACACCTATTCCTGCTTGTTGTCATCCCAGTAGGAATTTTCGGCCTGTACTTGCATGGACAGAAGATTTCCTATTTCTTTAGACCCCTATGGCAATCCCCTCCAAAGCCTTTTCATGTAATTCCGCATTATTATAATGAGAACGTGTCGATGGAAACTCTTTGCAAACTTCATGGATGGCAAATCCGTGAATTCCCGAGGCGGGTCTATGATGCGATTCTCTTCAACAATGAGGTTGATATGCTGACAATTCGGTGGAAGGAATTGTATCCTTACGTGACACAATTTGTACTCCTCGAGTCAAACTCAACATTTACTGGACTACTGAAGAGGCTGATTTTTAAGGAAAATGGAGACAAGTTCAAGTTCGTTGAGCCTCGGCTGACTTATGGTATGATTGGAGGAAGGTTTAAGAAAGGAGAGAATCCATTTGTTGAAGACGCTTATCAGAGAGTCGCTCTAGACCAGCTTCTGAGGCGTGCTGGCATTGAGGATGATGACTTGTTGATTATGTCAGACTTGGACGAGATACCTAGTGCACACACGATCAATCTTCTCAGGTGGTGTGGTGACATCCCACCTAAACTTCATTTGCAGCTGAGGAATTATTTGTACTCTTTTGAGTTCTTTGTAGATAACAAAAGCTGGAGGGCATCGGTCCACAGGTATCGATCTCGTAGTACGAGATATGCGCATTTTAGACAGAGTGACAACTTGTTGTCCTATTCAGGTTGGCATTGTAGCTTCTGCTTTCGCCGCGTAAGTGAGTTCATATTCAAGATGAAAGCTTATGGCCACAGTGACCGGGTCCGATTTTCTCATTATTTAGACCCGACAAGGATTCAGGATATCATCTGCAAAGGGGCTGATTTATTTGACATGTTTCCTGAAGAACACAAGTTTAAAGAGATAATCGGGAAGTTGGGGCCCATCCCTCATTCTCACTCAGCTGTTCATCTTCCTGCCTATTTGTTAAACAATGCAGAGAAACACAAATATTTGCTACCAGGGAACTGCAAGAGAGAGAGTGGCTGAGTAAGGTGGCTTATATTGGCATGTTTGGAATGTGACATCCAGATTTTCGGGTCCTAATTTCGACTGGATAAATAGGGCCGTGTTCATCCAGTTGAAGCCGGGGGTTGTGAAATTGAGGAATATGAGGGATTTTTGGATAAAGAAAATAATCAATTTGATAAGGGAGACATCGATTGATTTTTATGGGAGTCAGTTTAATTTGAAGCAAGAGGAATTGAGGTCCGCCTTAGGTCATGCTTTTGGGATTTAAATTGGTTCTATAGACAAGCCAAGATGTGAATTAAAGTATGGTGACATTGGATTAATTTTATGGACTTCAATTGGACTTAATTGAAAGGAGAATTGAAGAAATTGAGATGTACAAGATTTGGACCTAAGCAGAAAAATTAAATGCACCCATTGGAGAAGTTGTAGGAGATAGTGGGGTGTGACATCACCAATGATGTCATGTGGTGGGGCCACCTTGGAGGATTAAAGGATTAAAAGAAAAGGAAAAGGAAAAGAAAGGGGGAGAGAGGAGATGGGGCCCACATGTCATCCCTAACCTTGAGCAAAAAGAGAAAAGGAAGAGAAGAGGAAGAGAGGGAGCTGTAGCCGTCCGCCCGCACGACCAGCCCGTGCGCGAGCCGCCGTCCGCCGCGTCGCGCCATTGCTGGCGCCGCTCGTTCGCGCGACGCCCCGCGCGCACGCCTCCGCCTCACCCCGCCGTGTTCGCCCGACGCCAACCGCCCGCAGCTGCATCCTCGCCCGCGTCCCCAGCCCATAGATCCCCCAGCTAGCCCGCCAGCCGCCATCCGCCGCCCCTCCGCCGCGAGCCACCAACCTTCCTCGCCATCTCCGCGTCCAAGCCGCCGTCGACCAGCCGCCGTCTCCCCCTCTTTGGCCGCAACACAGCAGCCCTAAAAATGGGTTTTTCAGCAGGTTCGAGGGCCGTTTCGGCTCCTTTCCGGCCCCGGATGCGAGCTTGCCTTTGGGGAAAGTCGATCCCGGCGTCACCCTCTTCGATTTGAGCTAAGCGGCGTCCAAATCCGTGAGTTTATCTCACTAATCCTTGATTAGACAGTTAATTATGCCCTAAGTATGTTTAGTTTGAATTAAGTATGTTTAGTTGGTTAGATTAAATTATTTTATTATAAGTTGGATTAAGGAAATTGGATTAAGTTTAATTGGGTTTAATTAAGTTTAAAAGAGGTTAATTAAAGTTAAGTGGTGATGTGACATAATTGGATTTTAATTTAGATTTATTTAAATGTTTCGAAATTCGATTAATTAAAATAATATTAAAATATTCCGAAATTAATTAAATATTATTATTTAAAAAAAAGAAAATTTTATTTTTAGCCCCGGTTGCTCGAATTTCGTGCTGATCACTGCTATGATGTTAGAATTTAAATTTGATGCTTGATTGGTGGCGAATTGAGTGTGATTGCGTTAATTAGGGGTTATGTGTAGAAATTCCAAGTGTAGGAATTGTTGGAGATTTGGCCGTGATTGACCACCTTTTCGAAGGTCGTGCCGAGTGGGGCTGTGATGCCACTAGTTGTTGAACCGCCTATGAGAGGCCGTGCCGAGTGGGGCCGTGATGCCACTAGTTGTTGTTGGGGCCGTGAAACTAGTTGTTTAAATACCTTTTCGAAGGTCGTGCCACGTGGGGTCGTGATTACCACCGATTATTGAGTTTACCTTTAGGGTCGTGGTTGAGAGCGTTGATTGATTTGTTAGAATGACATGTAATCGGTTGAGCCAATTGATCGCTGAGACGATCCAAGTGGTTGATTGGTTGATGATGTGATTGTGCCTTAATTATTTAATTGTCATATTTGCATGTGATTGAATAATATGAACTGTACTAACCTGCAGGCGCGGACTATTGCGAGGTAAGTCTTCTTGATGTGTGGCTAGGTCATGCTGGGGTGTATTTTCTTTCTAATAGGGGCTTAGGAGGGGTGAACTTGCTAAGACAATGTCTCACCCCGTTGTGGGAAAAACATTTCAGGGCCGTAGATGACGATTCCAGCGAAGTCAGGTGGACTGCCGGTGCAGTTGGGCAAGGAGTCGCACAGCCAAGAAGATGGAGGATCGACGATGGAATCTTTTTAGTGGCCTTAGGACCGTTCTTTCTTTTTAGTGGTCCGATCCCTAGTGTATAGACTCCGACCCATTTTGGCTGCATGTAATCCTTGGTTGATTTTATGTCAGCTTGTTGGCTTGTATTAAATTGATTTTTGTTCCTGCTGTTCTATCCCGCTTTTAATTTGTCAGGGGTTTTTTAATACGTTTCGCATGCGCTTAATAAAATTAATTTGGGTCGGCGACACTACCTGGGAATGTCGCAATTGCAAGACCATGGCGGGTTGTTCACGTATCTCGGGGTTCGGGGCGTGACAACCCCGTTTAAGTGGTATAAGAGCATGGTCTGTGAATGGAGTGATAAGGGCGATGAGTCATGGGATAGTTAGTAGGAAAGATTTTACTTATCATAATGCATGTGATTGATAGTTGCATGGTAGCTTGCTTGTGTGGCCGCTCAGTGTTGGTTTTGGAAGCAAGCGTCTATGTTGAGCCTACTGCGTGAGCGACCGTGTGTTGTGGGCCGCTTAGTGAGGGTTGTAGGCCCTATGTTTCGGGGCGGGTCGCTATTGAAAGTTGGTCCCCGTTGTGCCCCGGGTAGAGAGCAAGTTGAGGCCAGTGCGAGTGGTGAAGTATTATCTCTAGTCAATGCTGGGGTAGTAGCCCCCGAAAGTTTAAAGTTTGCTCGGTTTCTGAGGATGCTTGTGAGATTGGGAGACAGAATGGTCAGTAGGCTGCCGTTTCAGTCGTTGTTACCGCCGTCGTTGTCGTTGTTTCTATCGCTGTCAGTGTTGTGACTGTTGTTGTTGCCATGCTTGTTGAGGTCCAGTATGAAATTGTGATCGAGGATCAAGCCACCGTATCTGAGTTAAAGTTTAATCTAGACAGAAATGGGAATCGATTGGGGAAAAAGCCGATGTCAGAAGAAATGTGACATGTTTCACCCAACTGGAAGAGTAGAATTGGAAAGTCAGTGCTCAGCTTGATCGTGTGTGTCATGTCTGTAAGAAAGGACATGGATTTTTTCTGTGCTGTAAGAGGGAAGAGACTTGTTACAGATGTCGCCAGTAAGGCCGTTTGATCAAAGATTGTCCGTATAGGCAGATGAAATCACAGTTGTCTCTGTCACCGCCGTTGATAAGATAGAGCAGAGGAAATATGCTTCGGGATATTTAGTGGGGTACTTGGAACAGATCTCAATGAAAGGAATGGTGTATGATGTTCCTTGATAGGAGGTAGATGACGCACTGTTTGTGTGACGAGTTTGTGAAAAGGGGGCATGAGTTAGCCCAGGGTCAGGGTGAAAAGGGAACATGGTTTGAACGTGGCCGGCATGACCATCAAGTTATGAATTGTCCGTGTAAGTTCAGGGGAGTGTAAGCGCTGTTATTGTAGATATGACGCCATTAAGATGGCTAGAAGAACATGAAGGGATTGACCATGCACCGATCAAGGAAAGAATGCTTTTGAGATGTTTTTATCAGAATAGTGCGTCGTAATTTTCAGTGAAGGTTGTAGGATCTTCGTCGTGGTAATAAAGTGATGGAAAGATGAATCTCTGACAATAGTTGTACTTGAAGGGTTTGCTTAAGCATGACTTGAAAGTCATTTATAAAAAGATTTGGCTTAAGGAGCTTTCTGTTGTTTTGAATCGTGGCAGTGATGTAATTCAGTTTGTTCAGTTAGCGTACGGAAGTTTGGAATCATTGAAAGTCAAAGAGGGACTTTAATCCTTGTTATTCATCATTGAAGATGATCTGGTTCAGTTTGTTAGTTGTCGAATCTACATGGCAACTGTAAGGGATGCGTCAGTTGAGGGATCGGACATAGAGAACACAATCGTGGTACAGAAGTTTTCTAAAGTATGTTATAGAGAATTGTCAGGTTTGTTGTTAGGAAGAGAAGTAGAGTCGTGATTGAATTAGTACCGGAACAGAGCCAGCCCCTTAGGCTCCTTACCAGATGGTGTTACCTGAGTTCGAAGGACTGAAGGTGCAGATGCAGGAATTATTGGATGGGGGATTCATCCGTTCTAGTGCATCATCTTGGGAAGCACCTGTTCTATTCGTGAAGGAGAAAGTTGGTTCGTTGTGGTTGTACATTGATATTTCTCAAGATCGACTGGAGGTCAGGGTGTCATCAATTGAGGATCAGGAAGAAAGACATATCGAAGTTGGCATCTTGCATTCAATACAAGTAGTGATGAGTCCACTATAATGTTGTGTGGTTTGACGGATACCTTAGCTATTCATTTGGGTCTTATGAGCAGAATGTGTAAGGGTACTTAAATCAGTTGTGATCGTGTTCAGTGAAGTTATCCTGGTGTGTTCAAAGAATGCCAAGGGGCACGAGAGACAGTTAAAGATGATACTTCAGACCTTGAGGGCTGTTGAATTTCATGCTAAGTTTAGTTAGTGCGAGTTCTGGATGACTTGTGTATCGCTTGCAAGTTACGTGATTTCAGGCGAAGAAATCTTCGTGAACCCCGTCGAGATTAAAGCAGTGAACAATTGGCCGAGATTGACTACAGTGACAGAGATCAGAAGTTTCTGGGTTTAGCAAAGTGTTACAGACAGTTCGTATATGGGTTTTCTTTTAGTGTTAGCATCGCCGTTGACAAGACTACTGAGGAAGAAAAAAAAAGTTCGTGTGGATAGATGAGTGTAGGTGTAGTTTTCAAGAGCCTAAGAAGAGGCTGACTACTGCACCTATCTGGGCTATTCTATTTGGTCCTGGAGGATGTGAGATCTTCAGTGACGCATGATTTAAAGGATTGGGTGGCTTAATGATGCAGCATGATAGGGTTATTGCATGTGTGTCCCGTTAGTAGAGACTTTATGAACCGAATTACCTGACAGACGACTTGGAACTCACAGCAACAATTTCCGCTCTGAAGATCTAGAGATGTCATTGGTGTAAAGGAGGACTCCAGATCTTTATCGACCGTCAAAGTCTCAAAGTATTTATTCTCCTAGGAGGAATTGAATGAGATAGTGCTATGAATCAGATCTTTTGAAGGACTCGGATAGCGGAATCTAGTATCACCCGGAAGGATGAAAGAAGTCACTGATGCTTTGAGTTGATAGTATTCAATGGTGCATAGACTGGCTAAAGTATAGATTTTACTTAAATAGGGTTCAAAATTTGGTTTTCAAATTTGAGGTAGGCTACCCTTTGAATTTTATAGCCACCCTCAAAATTGAACCAGATGCTCAAGTTTTAATTGGCGCCTAGTTGTCAGACGATATGTTCAGAAAGTTTGATAAGAGGATACTAGCAAGAAAGAGAATGACTTTGAGATTTCTGAGGATGGAAAGTTCGGGTTCCGTGAGTGATTGAATACACTTAGCAGTGTAGCACTCAAGGGAAAAGATTTTATCAGAAGTTCACTATAGTATTGCAGTTTTGACCAGATGGTGTAAGTAAGTCAGAATCGGCGTCAGTTAAATTGGTAGGCTAATGTGAAGATAAATATCGCCAAGCAGGTTGCAAGTGCCAGAGTTGACAGTAAGTAGAAGTTCAGTAATACAGACTCGGAGGATTTTACCATCACTTGAGAGTCCGGAGTGGGGATGAAAATATATCACAATGGGACATTGTGATGAGCTTACTAAGGATTCAGGAGATTACTGATACCATTTGAGGACAGTGACCGAATGATGGATGGAGTTGGTCTGCTTTGGTATGATACGAATGAATCTTGTTTTGGGTGTGCAACATCCAGGTTTATGGATTCTGACTTTGATTGGATTAGTTGGGCATTTCATCGGCGCGACTTTAGTGCTTTTCTCTGAGTTGGCCACTCACGAGATAACTAGACTAGCTAGGTGAGTCATTAAGGACTTTAAGGCAAATTGACTTAACGATTCGACCAGGAATCGACTTTTCGACCATGTTCATCTTTAGAGATCATTGTGGCACAGTATAAAATCGAATTAAGATCAGAGATAGGTCAGTTCGACTAAGATGAATGACCAATCATGGGTGACCCCACTGAATTGGAAAACTCTCATCGACTGGCACTAATTTGATTTCACTGTCGTTTTGGTACCCTGTGTCCGCATTTGAATCATCGATATTTTCACGACAATCGAGAATCGATAATGTGTCGAGTGGGTTCATTGTGGCTCGAAGGAAATCGACCATGGGTCATTTGTCCTAAAAAGTTCTGAGAACTACCTAGTAGCCTAGGTCACACCAAAAGTGCGTCAGAGTGAAATTAACCAGCAATCTAAGTTCGATTTCAGAAATTGAAGATTTTGTCATGTCACGAAGTGGGTATATCGAAGTGTGTGTGCGTCGGATAATCCACCGGCATGGAGTGCGGGGGGTGAATTATATTTCGAATCCAGATCAGAGATTTCAGGTTTGGCAGAGTTTTCAGAGGGGTTCTTTCAGGGAGTTCTTTCTTAAGCAGTGCATAACAGAGGGTACAGAATTCAGTGGTAAAAAGAAAGTGGAGAAAGATCACAGACCGGAGTCAGCTCAGAAATCAGTGTTTCCAGTGTTCAGATCAGTGCCAGAGTGAAGGCTAGACCTCATTGAGCTTCAAGGGTTCATTGGGGAGTTGAGAAGAAGAGATCAGATGTGAACGACGAGTGTTATATATGAGAAGTTCAGTTCAGTTGTCGGTTCAGAAAGAGCATATTTTGTATACCAAGATGGTATCCTTGGTCAAAATGGTCGGACAACACCATGAAACCAAAGGGTTAGCTTGGCATAGTGAGACTCAATGAAACGAAAATATCCCCACCTTTTGTATAAGGATTGGTAAAGGTTTAAATTTCGAGGATGAAATTTTTATAAGAGGGGAAGAGTTGTGACATCCAGATTTTCGGGTCCTAATTTCGATTGGATAAATAGGGCCGTGTTCATTCAGTTGAAGCCAAGGGTTGTGAAATTGAGGAATATGAGGGATTTTTGGATAAAAAAAAATAATCAATTTGATAAGGGAGACATCAATTGATTTTTATGGGAGTCAGTTTAATTTGAAGCAAGAGGAATTGAGGTCCGCCTTAGGTCGTGCTTTTGGGATTTAAATCGGTTCTATAGACAAGCCAAGATGTGAATTAAAGTATGGTGACATTGGATTAATTTTATGGACTTCAATTGGACTTAATTGAAAGGAGAATTGAAGAAATTAAGATGTACAAGATTTGGACCCCGGCATAAAAATTAAATGCACCCATTGGAGAAGTTGTAGGAGATAGTGGGGTGTGACATCACCAATGATGTCATGTGGTGGGGCCACCTTGGAGGATTAAAGGATTAAAAGAAAAAGGAAAAGGAAAATAAAGGGGGAGAGAGAGGAGACGGGGCCCACATGTCATCCCTAACCTTGAGCAAAAAGAGAAAAGGAAGAGAAGAGGAAGACAGGGAGCTGTAGCCGTCCGCCCGCAAGACCAGCTCGCGCGCGAGCCGCCGTCCGCCGCGTCGCGCCGTCGCTGGCGCCGCCCGTCCGCGCGACACCCCGCACGCATGCCTCCGCCTCACCCCACCGTGCTCGCCCGACGCTAACCGGCCGCAGCCGCATCCTCGCCCGCGTCCCCAGCCCGTCGATCCCCCAGCCAGCCCGCCAGCCGCCATCCGTCGCCCCTCTGCCGCGAGCCACCAGCCTTCCTCGCCATCTCCACGTCCAAGCCGCCGCCGACCAGCCGCCGTCTCCCCCTCTTCGGCCGCAACACAGCAGCCCTAAAAATGGGTTTTTCAGCAGGTTCGAGGGCCGTTTCGGCCTCCTTCCCGGCCCCGGATGCGAGCCCGCCTTTGGGGAAAGTCGATCTCGGCGTCGCCCTCTTCGATTTGAGCTAAGCGGCGTCCAAATCCGTGAGTTTATCTCACTAATCCTTGATTAGACAGTTAATTATGCCCTAAGTATGTTTAGTTTGAATTAAGTATGTTTAGGTGGTTAGATTAAATTATTTTATTATAAGTTGGATTAAGGAAATTGGATTAAGTTTAATTGGGTTTAATTAAGTTTAAAAGAGGTTAATTAAAGTTAAGTGGTAATGTGACATAATTGGATTTTAATTTAGATTTATTTAAATGTTTCGAAATTCGGTTAATTAAAATAATATTAAAATATTCCGAAATTAATTAAATATTATTATTAAAAAAAAACGGAAAAATTTATTTTTAGCCCCGATTGCTCGTAATTTCGTGTTGATTCGCTGTGATGTTAGAATTTAAATTTGGTGCTTGATTGGTGGCGAATTGAGTGTGATTGCGTTAATTAGGAGTTATGTATAGAAATTCCAAGTGTAGGAATTGTTAGAGATTTGGCCGTGATTGACCACCTTTTCGAAGGTCGTGCCGAGTGGAGCTGTGATGCCACTAGTTGTTGAACCGCCTATGAGAGGCCGTGCCGAGTGGGGCCGTGATGCCACTAGTTGTTTAACCACCTTTTCGAAGGTCGTGCCACGTGGGGCCGTGATTACCACCGATTGTTGAGTTTACCTTTAGGGTCGTGGTTGAGAGCGTTGATTGATTTGTTAGAATGACATGTAATCGGTTGAGCCGATTAATCACTGAGACGATCCAAGTGGTTGATTGATTGATGATGTGATTGTGCCTTAATTATTTAATTGTCATATTTGCACGTGATTGAATAATATGAACTGTACTAACCTGCAGACGCGGACTATTGCGAGGTAAGTCTTCTTGATGTGTGGCTAGGTCATGCTGGGGTGTATTTTCTTTCTAATAGGGGCTTAGGAGGGGTGAACTTGCTGAGACAATGTCTCACCCCGTTGTGGAAAAAACATTTCAGGGCCGTAGATGACGATTCTAGCGGAGTCAGGTGGATTGCCGGTGCAGTTGGGCAAGGAGTCGCACAGCCAAGAAGATGGAGGATCGACGATGGAATCTTTTTAGTGGCCTTAGGACTGTTCTTTCTTTTTAGTGGTCCGATCCCTAGTGTGTAGACTCCGACCCATTTTGGCTGCATGTAATCCTTGGTTGATTTTATGTCAGCTTGTTGGCTTGTATTAAATTGATTTTTGTTTCTGCTGTTCTATCCCGCTTTTAATTTGTTAGGGGTTTCTTAATACGTTCCGCATGCGCTTAATAAAATTAATTTGGGTCGGCGACACTACCTGGGAATGTCGCAATTGCACGACCATGGCGGGTTGTTCACGTGTCTCGGGATTCGGGGCGTGACATGGAAGGTGAGAATGCTTTGGCCACGAGAAAACAGCTCCCTAGGAAGACTGTCATTTACGATCTTGGAGATTTATCTTTTAGAAGGGGCAGATGCCGATTTCAAATAAACTTCTCATTGTACCTGAAAAAGTGACCACGTGAAGAGAGGGCCTTAAGCAAGGCTTTCTCGAAATTCATTTTCAAAACATTTTGAAGGTAGATGTAAAAGTTCGTTTGAAACACTTCTGAGTTTGTTTTTAAAATGATGATTTTCATGAAATTGAATTCCATTACTAAAAAATGTGAGTCGCGTGATTTACAAAAGCATCAATTGGATTCGCAATTAAAACCCAGAATGGAAAAATGATTCTTAACAAGAATAAAACAATGATAAAATACAAAAAACTCTTGCATAGTTAAGAGAAAATCAACTCGTCCAAGCTCTAGAATTCACTTCTCCATGTGGTCGAACATGAGAATATCAAGGAGCATCACGCATAACATGCAAAAAGGCAACAATGTCAATATGTGAATGAGAAACGATCTCTCAATAAGGTCGCTTCTTAAAACAAAATCGAGGCAACGGTACAATGCCCCATAGTCTTTATTACAGGCTTTTAGTATTTCACCAAGAATAGTCATAAGAGAAGGGGCATCATGAAAAGATCGATCACGGTTATCAATCGAATGTCCGTTCTATTCCAAAAGTTTCATATGCAAAAGTGACAATGATTTTTGAAAGAAGTGACTTCTATATTGAGGAATTTGTACACTGTCGCGACCAAATTTTAGAGTGAACCATCTAGGGTTTGGCTAATGGATTACTAAGCCTAGGCTTAGCTCGGGCTCTCCTAAGCCCATATCAATTTGCGACTTAGGCTTGAATTCTTAACATGCAAATAATTTTCAATTGAGAGTCGCCACTAATCTATTTTTGGTGGGTCGATTAGAAACCCAAGTAAAGTAACGGGAGGTTTACTTTACTCCTACAAACCAGATATTGTAAGTTCGGGGACTTGATTACGCTAGATTTCTCTAATGCCCTTTCGGTACCTTTCTCTTTTATTTTTTTGAAAAATGTTTGGCAAGCAGTTTAAATTGATTTTAAATCTATTTCCCTAACATGTGAGGCGATCATACGGGTGCGCAAACCACTAATTTAACACCCAAGTAAAGCAGTGAATAAATGGCAGGACTTACCTCATAGCAACGAAAGCATCTGTAATATTAGATCAGAATTTATATCAACAACCATAGATATGATTTATAATTAACACGCAATTTCATTTTTGTTTTCACTTATTTAATGAGAATCATGCAATGCACGCTACTAATTTAACATGAAATGATATGACATGGCAATATGACCTACCTATATGACATAAATAAAATGCAGTCTATCCTACATAATGAAATTGATTTATTCTAAGGCAATTTATTGGTAGTTTCCATGAAATTCGAAATTAAGAAAAATGCAAAATTATCTAGCTAGATTAAGATATCAATCCAACTTATATTAAGAATTGGGTTAGGCCAAATCTTAATTTAAACTAAGATATTATCTTAATTTAGTAATCTCTAACTTAGGATGCAACCTATCTAAAAAATTAATCTAAACCTATAATTAATTAAAAAAAACACGCAATCTTATCCTAACATACAATGACGTGCAAAGAATGCCCTAATTTTACATGACACATGCATGATAATTTTGTTTTTTTAATAAAATTCGAAATTAAAATTGCCAAATAATTAATGTGCAATTTAAGTTTTTTAAGAAAAACTAACATCCTAAATGAATGCATCTTTTTTGGATTTTTATTTAAGGAATTCGAAATAAATAACATGCAAAATAACCCTAAAACAAGTAATATTCTATCATGAACCTAATCTAAATCAAATATATATTTTTTTGGGTTTTTCTCTTACGGGAGCAATCAAATAAAGGCATTAAAAACAACACGGCACCAAATAAAGCAAGATATCATCCATGTCCATATAACTTTGGGAAATAAATTGACGAATCGTATCTCGTGCATGAGATCGGATTGGTCAATTTTTAAATAAAATCACGAATCGTATCTCAAGCGTGAGATCGGATTGACGATTTTTCCGTATGATTGCGGGTCGTATTTGGAGCGTGAAATCGGACCGTCAATCATATGTACGTTGCGAAATTGGGAAGATTTCCCCGAGTTCATGAGAATTCAGAATATTTTTGGATTATGGCAATAATGAACAAATATTCGAAATAAATCGCAATCCCATGGATCAGGCAATAAAATGTGAGAAAATCGAGTCAATCAAGAATTTTACCTAGCTCTCGATATCGTGCGGATAAGGTTTTTCGAAGCGGGATGTCGGCTCCAAACCATGGTCCAATGGCAAGGAGATCACGAATGGCGGAGGCTTCATGGCTTGCGATGAGGGTCTCCTTGGTGTCCGACTGGGCAAAGTCGCTCGTGACGGGGGTTCCTCGGATTGAATTGCATGGGACCACTGCTAAGCAGCAACTTGAATAGTCCAACAATGTCGTAGAGAGTTTGACCCTTGAGCCCCTCTACGAACATATATCTTTTTTGTAGATCTCTTTTGTGGACTTGTTTCCACTAGTGTGATTCCCACTCTTTTCTTTTTGGGATTTTCTACCCCAGAGCACTTGGCTTTGGGATTAATTGCAATAGTGGCTATCTTCGCTGAAGAACCTGCAAAGAAAAGTGCCGACCAAATTTAATTCTGAGAATTATGGTTGGACCAAGAAATTCCGAACAAAGCGCTAGCGAAATCTACTATGTTAAATATAGCAAATATGAGCGTTGTTGCTGGTGTCGATGTGATTTAGGCGCACACAGGAGGTACTGGATATCGTCGGGAAAGCATCAGGCCTTGCGGTGTGGACTCGTCGGCGTCTTGGTCGCGCTGCTGAAGTGGTCACGCAAAGACCTGCAATGAAGATGGAGTCAAGGTCTTGCGGTCAACGTCGCGGAGAGAGAATATTTCGTTCTTTCTCTAGTGCGTGTCGATCTTCTCGCAGGTTCTCCTTCAATGCTTCTTCATTGTTTAGATGTCCAACTTGCAGAAGGGGGATTCTCCCTTTTCGTCTTTTCTGATGGTGGTGGACTATTTTTCAGTGTTAAAGGATCCGGCTCCTTCTTGCACGAAGACCTCTCTATTGCCCTTCTTCTCTCACGTCTTTCCCTCTCTATCTTCCTGCACACAATAAAGTCAGCTCCTTTCTCATGAAAAGAATTTACTCCTACAATTGGGACCCCCACAGGGAGGCCGTGTGTTCTCTCTCTTTGTGGCCGTCTATCTCAATTGTATGGCCCCTCTCTCACCATCCTTCACCTTTTTCTTTTGACCTTTTTTCTTCCTTTCTTTTATTCGCTCGACGAAGAGAAGCCCCCACTTTAATGTGGCCGTATTTTCAATTTTTGTGGCCTCCCCTGAAACCCTACGCGAAAAACCTTTTTATAGGCTGAAGATTAGGGTTTTAATTTCCTTTTCAAATCAACATCCACGAAGATTTCTTTTTCGCACGCAATATCACTTTTTATTTTCTACATCTCCTAGTTTTATCGCCTAAAAATAATATTGCAGCCTGATTTTTTTAAATTCCAAAAATTCACCGTAATATCATTTCAAATCTCCATTTAGGTAATTTTTGTCATTAAAAGAAAATGGGTTCGGGTCAATTTACTTGCTTCGTGGGCTTAGTGCGACCTGCCAAATTAAAGTTTAAAACCATTAATTCGAACCCATCCGTCTCCGACCCAATGTAAATGCAAATGAAAAATAAATGCACCTAAAACTATGTGTTATGCAATTAATTAATCAATTTTTTTCAGGGATAAAATTAACCCCTAATTTTTAATACAATAAATGACTAAACGGATTGCCAAAATTTAGATGTCAACAGCTGCTCCTCTTTGAAGATGAGCTCGTAGAGGTTGCCTTTAAAGACAAATTGAGACCTAAATTTTGACCATGCACATGCATTAAATGATTTTTTGTTAGAAAATAAATTTCATTTTTAATGCAATTTATATGATGCATGAAAATGCTAATGCAAATGCATGATGCGAAAGGAAAGAACGTATCTGCAGTTACCAATCAGTGTGGTAAAGCATCCTGAGATACATGATAAATCTCTATTTATTCCACAAGTACCCAGTTTTCACTCAGGTTACTTAAAGAGTCTAACAAGTAATAAACTAGGACATCGAGACTACGAAGAACATTTACATCCAAAGTGAAATGTTCTACGAAAAGAATTGAGACATCCAAATCCAGGCTGAGATGTCAAGATTTTTAAACTCGTAATACCTAGATCCAGACTAAGGTATAACGAGAAAGCTCGAAAAACATTCACATCCAGAATGAAATATTTAGACGAAAATAATTAAGACATTTAGATCCAGACTAAGATGTCAAGAGTTTTGGACTCGAAATACCCAGATTCAGACTAAGGTATAACGAGAAAGATTAAAAACATTCACATCCAGAGTGAAATGTTTAAATGAAAATAATCAAGATATCCAAATCCAGCTGAGATGTCAAAGGAACCTACCTGGAATATCTTACCTTCAACGAGGGTAGAGTAATTCAAGATAGTTGGTGTTACATGTCCAAGACCCGTACCATTCTACGATCGCCCAGAATAGTAACATGGCTTTGCAAAGAGACTGCTTTCCCGAGACCCGTACCATTCTACGGTCGCCCAGTATGACAAAAAGGTTTTGTGAGAAACTGCTTTCCTAAGACCTGTACCATTCTATGGTCGCCCAATACAGCAGAAAGGTTTTATAAGAGACTGCTTTCCCAAGACCCGTACCATTCTACGGTCGCCCAGTATGGCAGTGTTTGGTTGTGTTTAAGACCCATACCATTCTACGGTCGCCTTGACGAAAATGATTTTTCAGGACTTGTACCATTCTACAGTCGCCTGAATGGGGAAATTGCTTTTCCAGGACCCGTACCATTCTACGGTTGCCTGTTGAAGCAATAATGTTGTCTAGGATCCGTTCCATTCTACGGTCGCTTAAATTGAGGTTTTGCTTGGCTAGGACCCGTACCATTCTACGGTTGCCCAACATTGCAACAGAGATCATCTGACCAAGACTTGAATTGTTTTTTGGTCGCCTTAATCAGATTGTATCTAGAGAAAAAATTTTGGGGGACAACTCAATCGAGTGTCAATGTAAAGGACTATGGGCTACAAAAGCACGCCAGGTCGATAAAAGAAAAACCGGGCTACAGAAGCACGCCGGGTCAATAAAAATGGACTCTAGGCTACAAAAGCACGCCAAGTCAAGAACTCCAGGCTACAGAAGCACGTCGGGTCATAAAAGGGACATCGAGCTACGAAAGCACGCCAAGTCGATGGAAGGGACTCTGGGCTACAAAAGCACGCCAGATCGATGAACATCGGGCTATGGAAGCACGCCGAGTCTATTAAAAGGGAAATCGGGCTATAGAAACATGCCGAGTCAAAATGTTAGTCCCCAAACACTCAACCTCAACATCAGACGGTATGCCATAGAAAGTACCATGGGTGACCGGTAACAAAGGCATCTTCTAATCTAAAATGTTAGTCCTCAAAGGGGTGAGTACAACCACTCAGCAGTAAAGATCCATCAAACTACATAATGCAACAGGCAGGACAACCACAATTTCGTGTGACGTGCACATATCATCCGTATGATCATGCTTGCATTTCCATGAGATCCGTTCATTAAAGCAATTCATGTTCCATGCCATATACACATACATGCGCATGATTCATAGCATCCATACAATCAAGTATGTATATATATATATATATATATATATATATATATATATCCCCATGAGATCCATTCAATACCTTCATAATCGCATTCTCAATGCCATATAGTAACAACTCAATTTCATAGGCAATTATATCTCATGCCATATGCACACACCCATGCGCATGATTCAATTCCCATTTTAATTTTCAAAAGGATCTCATTTTTTTCTCTAGGGACCAATGTTTGCATCACTCATATATCGCTTGCACCCAACCTGGCATCGCGAGGAACCTCCGGCACACACCTCTGGGCATCCGGCACACACCTCCGGGCATCTCGCACCTCACCTGGCATCACGAGGAACCTCCAGCACACACCTCCGGACTTCCGGCACACACCTTCGGGCATCTCGAAACTCCCGAGGACATCCGGCATACACCTCCGAGCATCTGGCACACACCTCTGGGTATCCCGACACTTCCGGGGCATCATCGGCTCACACCTCTGACAGTATTTTCATCACCACAATGCATATTCACATATATATCTCATTTCAAATTAACATTTGATGCAACAATGTCGGGGGTTTAAACCAGCCTTTTTGATGTCATATGATATGCCAAATGTCACCATATATGCCGTACAAATAACACCCAAGATATCACATTCCATAAAACAATTCATTTGTTCTTGAAAGTGAAGCAATTTTTTTGGATAAAGCAGAATGTACTCCTTTAATTAAAATTCTGAAAAAATTAGTAAACGATGATAATAAATTCTGAAAATTTAACACGTTGTGAATAAGTCTAAAGAAATAGGTTTCGTGAAGAACACCGTGTCAAGAAAGCTCCACAGAAATCGCATAAGTCCATGCATCACAATAAAAGAAATTTCAATACCACTTATGCACAGTTTCAGAAATAATTTCGATTAAGCCCTTAAATGAACTCAGAAAATTCTGAAATTTGGACATGTTGTATTTAAGACCTAGAGGTAAAATTTTTATGAAGGAATAAAAGTCAATAGGGATGATGAGGACGAAGACATCGATCATGTCTTATATAGGGATGAATCTGGACAAATTAGCGATGACACAGAAGATGAATAGAAGCTTTAAATTTTAAGAGGTAGTCATTCTTACTGGTGTTGAATTTGATTTGTCACATTGCGTCTTCATAAACTTTGGATTGTTGGGGTACTTCGTGGGTAAAGAAAAGGTGAAGTGAAGGCTGTGAGACTTTTTTCTTTGATTACATTTTCAGTAAAGTCTTTTATTCCACAGCAAAAAGCGAGTCTTATAAAGCATTTTGCTAAAGACTAATTCGCTGTTTCAATTAAGAACCGGTTATATACGAACTGGTTCAAGAGTTTACATGTGCTAATTATGGCTTTTAATTTTCCATACTCATTACAAGTAGCTTTGTTCCTCTAAGCATCGGTTTTTTTTTTTTTTTTTGGTCGAACTAAGCATCGGTTTGAGTTGGGTGTTTTTTGCTGCTATGTGGCGGGAAACTTGCTCAAGATGGAGACGCTCGCTTGGGGCAAGTCATCAGGAGAAATTCATACATATGCTGACAATTTCGTGCTCTCCATAGTTTTCTGGTCCTAACCGAGTGTGCTGGCCTTAGGCAATCACCATGACGACGGAGACCACCACAGGCTGGCCATTGCGATAGTCCCTCCAGGGGATTATGGCATCTCTATTCGTACTTGTTATAAAAATTATTTCTTTAATTATACGATCATACCCTCAGACAGGACTGTTTATCGGTATCTGTCCTAGTATCCGGTTCTTACTCGTCCAAAGAATACGATATAAAAAATCTGCAGGACTTTTTGCTCGATCTCAACTTATCCTTTTCGACCAACTTTATTTCTTGGCGACCGACATTAGATGTTACCCTCAGCGAATTGACAAAGTACAGGTCGCGTTTTTTAGCTATAGTTCCATAAATCTGAGATCCGGAAACTTTAGATGACCATCTTACCTCAAAGCTATTTTGGGAATTTGACATCATCTGCTGTATACCTAGATTTAATGACTAGGACAATGTAACTCGATCTTCCGAAACATCCGCTCGAATCATGGCCCCTGTAAAAGCACCGCGCCAAAATGTGATTTCATCCTTTCGCTACAAAGAATCCATTAATGGGTTAGACGCACCGACTGAAGGCGTCAAAGCCACGCATTATCCATTAATGGGTTACACGCACCGACCGAAGCCGTCAATCCACGCATTCTCATTTTCCTGAACACCTCCAAACCTTCGATAAACAGACCGTCATGGAAGTATCTCTCGACGACAAAGCTCCACGTGCTAGAGCGACAAGAATCGCTACCTCTGGACGCTCTCATCATCAAATCCTCAATTCTGGACACCAAGTGGGCTCTAGCAAGCGAATCCCAAATGGGTCTCGGCGGCTGAAAATCGCCCGACCTGACCTGCACACAAATCACGTGGCAGCACGACCTGAGGTCCGCTTCAAAATCAAATCTGGTCCTGACCCGGTTGAAGAAACCGGAACGAAAACGCGATTTCCTGCTCCAGTCGCAGGAAAGCCGCCATTGAATTTCAGCAACACGCAAACCAAAACAAGGCGAAATCGGCCAACAAGGGGATGATCACGACGCGGAAGAGCGAAGTGAAATCGAAACATCGAGATGGGGCAACCCCGAAACAAGAAAAGAACGAAATCAGCCCGAGATGGAAAGTCGGTTGACGTTTGGAATTTGGGTTTCGGTACGCACCAGCAGCCGTGGCCATGATTTTTCGGCACGAGCTCAGTGCAACACCGCCGAGGAAAGCCGCAATCAGTCGAGCACATTGCTGGGTCGGGTTTCAGAGAAAATCGAAGTGCGATTGAGAGAGGGAGAGAGAGAGAGAAGCAGACTGTCTCAATCGAAGTTCGCGGCAGGTCCGGTCTGGTTCGTGGGTAAACCCGGTCCGGTTGCACGCCCCTTGACCAAAAGAAAACGTGGGCCACACCCTACTACAATCACTTAATCGGCAAAGCGCACCGACTGAAAGTTTCATACGAACAACACCTTTGCTCGCGAGCCGAGCATGCAGCCCCAATTTTACCAAACATTCCCCAAAACAATCGTATTTCGCAGAAAGGACAGAAACAAGCACACACTTGACGAAAAGACGAATCATCTTACATAGTCACTCGATAAAAAGCGATCACTTGATAAGAAGAAAGGTGTCCCTCGAGTAGTTGGTGTTGGCCTTGACAAAAGTCACGACCTTCCCGAACATGGCATTCGCCGTCTCTTTTTAGGCCATTTCCTTATCCTCACTGGCCTCCACTTCGCCGTCCGTGAAGTACCTGCTCGTGTTCTTCCACACTGAGCCCCCTTCGGGCAAGGCAGTGATCTTCACTTGATGGCTGATTCTCTTGAAGGCGTTGGCCAGCACGTCGCCCTCGACAATGGAATGGGTGTATGTTGGAAAATATTTTGGTGTGTGCATGCGGAAGCATGATTTTAGTATTGGTGATAGTTTTTGGTTAGTGATGTGTCCAAGTGTATGGTATATTTTGTATAGGATGGACAAGGGACAAGATAGAATAATTGAAGAATATAGGACATGAGATATGGAGGAAAATATTTTCATTAGTTGAACAACAAAGTTTGATGGAAGTACAGTGGAGGTCCAAGACCTCTCACGGTGAAGGGTTTTCACCCCCACACACGAGGTGGAGGTTTCACCTCTCACACTCACATGGTGGAGGATTTACCTCTCACGGTTCTCAAATGACTGAACAACAAACCTATTTATAGACGTGAGTCACCGCCATAATCTACCGACTTTGAGTACAATAAAATAATATAAAATTTCAGCTTGCGTTCCTTAGCTTCTGTCCGTTGCGGCTTCTTCAAGATCTTCTCGTTGCTTCTCCCTTTTTCTCCATTTTTCTATTCTTGCTGCCTGCGTACTCTAGATCATTCTTTCTTCATGGTTAAGCAGCCATTGTTGACTTTTATTCAATATTTCCCATGCACAAATTTCCCATGCATGTAGACTTGCCGACTTGTTCCTTCTCCATTAAGCATACTTAATTCTTAAGCATGTATAATCCAGTATGTTCTAGATCTTTCAAAAATGGATCACAATTTCCAACAGTGTAGATGATGTTGTCCTTGTCCGGGACCTCGACCATGTTCTCCACAGTCTTGTATCGACTGCCTATAGAAGCAACGTTCACATTTAAAACCCGTCAATTTCAACATTTGGAGAAGTATTCGATCAAGCCATTTAAGATCAAATGTTTCTAACCTTCTCTGGAACTTTTCTCATGAAGGACTACGGTCTTGTGGACGGCTTGCAGGAAGTCCTTGGGAGGGAGGTCATGGACTTTTAAAAATGCATCTAACGCCTTGTCCGGAGGGATTGGAGACGTGACCTAGGTCTCGTGAGTAGAGAGTCCCATTGATTGAATCCGGATACAATTTGCTGAAACTGAGAAGGGGTAATCTAGGAAGAAAGGGCCACGGCAGGGAAGAGAAGAAGCTCGAGGAGAGGTGGAGGAGGAGCATATACTTATAGGAAAGAGCAAGGGTGGTGGAGTCTCCATAATCCGAATACAATTTGCTGATACTTGTCGTAGAACGGGTTATTTGGGGGAAAGCTTGAGTGAAGAACGCGGTCAGAACGCGATCAAGAAAGATGCAATGCCAGAAGAAAGAAAACTTGCAATTGAAGAGAGATAAAATGCCAAAAGACAATTGAAGCTTAGCGAGAGAGAGAGAGAGATAGAGAGGAGTTGGAAGTAGCAGTAGAAGTTAGATTGGAGAAGGGAGGCACGGTAGTCATTGTATGCCCCCACTTAAAAATAGCTAACTAAACCGCCCCAAAATGTGATTTCTTCCTTTCGCTGCAAAGAATACAGCAACGCGTTACACGCACCGACCGAAGGCGTCAATCCACGCGTTCTTATTTTCCTGAACACCTTCAAACCTTCAATAAACGGACCGCCATGCGAATGAATACCTCTGGACGACCAAGCTCAACGTGCTAGACCAACAAGAATCACTACCTCTGGACGCTCTCGTCATCAAAGCCGCGATTCTGGACGCCAAGTGGGCTCTAGCAAGCGAATCCCAAATGGGTCTCGCCGGCCGAAAATCGCCAAACCCACCCCGCACACGGATCACGTGGCAGCACGACCTAAGGTTCGCTTCAAAACCCAATCTGGTCCTAAACCCGGTTGAAGAAACTGGAATGAAAACGTGATTTCCTGCTCCAGTCGCAGGAAAGCCGCCATTGAGTCAAGCTCTTTGCAGGGTCGGGATTCAGAGAAAATCGAAGTGCGATCGAGAGAGAGAGAGAGAAAGGAAGGAGCAGATTGTATCAATCGAAGTTCGGAGATCTAACAACAGCACTTAGGGTTTTATTTTTTTTTAATAAACTGGTTTCAAAACCGGTCCGATTCGCCAGTCGCCACCCGGTCTGCGGGCCACACCCACTACAACTACTTAATCACCCCGACTGAAATTCTCACATGGAACTTCACAAGGAGACAGATAGTGATCCTCTAGCATGTAGGGTTGACATCGACATTAGCCACGAAGGCCCTAAACATGGCGGATGCCTCCACTTTCAAGTAATCGATTTGGGAAAAATCGATTGATGGATTTTTTTATATTATTCAAGTAATTTGCGTAAATGAAAAAGAAATCAAAATGTAAGATTCATCTTTATTTATTATTAATGTCCCTTTTTCCACTTATTTTTAATATGGAGAAATGAAAGAAATATTGACCTTTCTTACTTTGCATAAATGCGGTACTTTTTCGACCAAAAAAAAAAAAACCAGTTTGGTATTTTTTTATTTATAAAAAAACAGTTTGGTATTAAAAAAGGGAAATTGGTTAATTTTCAAATAGTTAGGGACTAAATGGAACATTAGATCGAAGTTTAAGGACCAAATTGAGCAAATCGAAAACTCAGGGACAAAATTAAACATTAGATGAAAGTTCAGAAACCAAATTGAGCAAATCGAAAGCTCATGAATGAAATTGAACATTACATGAAAGTTTATGGACCATTTGTGACATTTTTCCTTATATTTCTGTAACAAAAGTGAGAAATGAAAATTCTTCTCATTGCTCACTCTCCTCACTGCCCACGCGCTGCTGGTGGGACGCCAGTCGCCGGCCGCCACCTGCTGCTCACTGGATACCAGGTAGAGGAATTGATATCAGCCCTACAGCTGTACAATCCCCTGATTTCTTTCTTCGAATATAATTTGCTAAAAAGATCAAAAGGACGGGTTGTGCTGATGTTGGGATCTAGGGCTTTCCCTATATATGGAGGGAGATGAAGAGAGGTTCATGAAGCAACAAAGAATATAACTAACTTTGTCATATGGTGGGTGGTGGGGAACTTTTGTCTACATTAGGGGTTGTTGCTATTTTATTTTCGGGTTCTAGATTGTGGATCCACCTCATAATAGCAATGGAGGGGGCACCCAACCTCCAATTGCAAACCTAGTATCTGAATCCCTTGCACCCAACCTCAACTTTGGTAGGGCTAGTGTCGGTCAAATTCTTGTTGCACAATGCCTTTGGAAAATTTGAAAGTTAGCGTCTTTGCGAAGTCAAGTCTTTTTGTCTGATCAGTGAATCCTTTTACCCTTTCCTATGTTGTCTTCGAGAATTCTTTTCAAACGCGACTTTCCCGGTGCATGTGTACAGAAAAGGCTATATTCCCTATAAAATAACCTAAATTTGTCATTATTTTCTCCCTTCACCCATTGGGAAGCACACGGACCCCCTCATGAAAGCGAAAGAGCTTCCCAATAAGAATGGAAGGTGCATTATGTTGAAGAAAAATCCCTTATAAGTTTTGAAGTTAACAAAACATCCTCGTCAGTTAAGTCTAAAGTATCTAAGACTCAGTCGCTTAAGTCTGAAGAGTTCAAGACCCAAGCATTTCTGTTTGAAGGTTACCAGATTCAGAAGTTTCGATCTAATGATCTCCAGACCCTATCAAAGTCTGAAGCCAGTCAGATTCAGGTTTACGATTTTGCCACGCTGTCTGCAGTTTATTCTTACGGTTAAGGAAATCAAGATTTAGATATTATCTTCTTTAACTTATCCGTGAAAGATTTCTAGCTGTGATTGTGAGCTCGAAAGATTATTTCTTTGGATTTTATCCGTTGAAGATCAAGCAAGTTTTGGAAGGATCTAATTTTGGAAACTCAATATCCTGTTTGTATGGGCGAGCAGGATTGACGAGCTATTTTCTACTTATATATTCAACAACATGAAGATCACTTAAATTGATTCATTCCAACGGGTAGATTGGATGAATTCTTGGAAAGTGCTAACGGCTATGGAGGCACGAAGGGATATTTAAGGTGTGTCGAAGTTGTTCGAAAATATGAGTGAGCCGATAGAAAGATTTCGAAGTTAGAACCTCTGAAGCTTCTTGTTCTCAAAATCTCTTGTGCTCAAATTATGTACTAAGGAGAGATACTTACAGTGTTTAATTGCGAGAAGCTATAGAAAAGACTTTTTACTAAAGAAGTCTAGGTCGTAGACTATAAAGCTCTCATTTGCTACATAGTGATTACAGCCAGTTAGCTGCCAGCGTAGAGAGTGGACGTAAGCTTACAATAAGCCGAACCACTATAATCTTTGTGTCAAAATTCTCTTACCCTACTCTACTTATTTTTATAGCTGCGCGATTCATTTATCTCTGATTTTATTTTCATGCCAAAGGATTTTTTTTTTTTTAAAGATTCGAAAGGAATTTCATGAACACCTATTCACCCCCCTCTAGGTGTATTTACTAGCCTTTATCAATTGGTATCAGAGCAGGTTGCTTATTTTATTGGAATTGTTTATTATTTTTAAAGCTAAAGATCTATGGCTAGTATTTTGGCTCTAGGTTTGATTGAAGGCTAAAGCAACACCAGACCTCCTTACTTAGATGGAAAGGAATACAACGTATGGAAAAACAAGATGAAGGCATTCCTAAGATCCAAAGATCCTCAGGAATGGGATGTAGTAGAAAAAGGAATTGTTCCTAAAGCTGCATCAACCACAAGGAAAGAAATAGTTGATGGAGTGGGACTGTCACAAGCTGAAATTTCAAAGAGACAAGCCCTTGATGCAAAAGCTATCTATTCTCTATATTGTGCCTTATCTCCTACTGAGTATAACAGAATTTCATCTTGTGAAACAGCTAAAGAAGTTTGGGATAGATTGCACGTCACTTATGAAGGAACAGATCGAGTCAAAGAAACCAAGATCAATATCCTTCTTGGACAATATGAAGCCGTCAAAATGAAGCCAAGAGAATCCATCACGAATATGTTTAGCCGGTTTACAGAAATTGTAAATGGCTTAGCATACCAAGGACAGCCAATCTCAAGACCAATGAAGGTCAATAAGCTGTTGAGAAGACTCTCCAAAGATTGGAATCACGTAAAGACATCCATAAGAGAAACACAGAGGATCATGCCTCTTTCTGTAGATGAGTTGGTTGGCACATTTCAATCATATGCAGTCGAGCAATTCAATGAGGACTTTGACACCAAAGGTAAGAAGTCAATTGCTTTAAAATCTAATTATGATTCTGATGTTACAGATTCAGAAGAAGATTTGGATGACGAAGAGTTGGCACTTCTGATTAGAAAGTTCAAAAAGTTAAATAGAAAATGAAGAAGGTTCAATGAAAAGAGACAAAACAATCAAAGATTTCAAAAGAAATCAAATGAAGAAGACGATACTAACAAGGAAGTTGTTTGCTTTGAATGTAAGAAAAATAGACACATCAGACCCAACTGTTCCTTATTAAAGAAAAAGAAAGGAAAACAAGAAAAGTTTAAGAAGGCACTCAAAGCTGAAACAAGGAGTGACACTGAATGTGAAGAGAGTGATGAAGAGTATGCTAATATTTGTCTTTTGGCAGACTCATACTTAGACTCAGACTCAAACAACGATATCAAGGTTAGAAATTTAAAAATTCCTACCAAAGTGTCGAACTACATTGATGAACTTTATCTCAATCTTAAGGGCTCTCTTAAAAGGATTTCTGAACTAAAAAAGGAGAATTCCAAATTGAAACAACAAGAAAAAACCTTGATTGAAAAAGTTGAAAATCTAGATAAGTGTCTTGTTGTTTCAAAAGAAAATGAAATTGTCCTTTCAAAAGAAATGCTTGCTTGAAAGAAGATCTTTTGAAAGTCATAGAGAAATTTTCAATGGGATCTGAAAAATTGGACAAAATTCTTTCAATTCAAAGACCATATTTCAATAAATCTGGCCTAGGAATGACAATGACATATGAAACCATTCCCTTGATTGATTTTCCGAAGGTAAAAGAAAGAATCAAGAATAGGCCTACAAAATCTTTTTACAAGAATTATTTTCAAAAGGTTTTTGTAAAGCATGTTGGAAGAAATGCTCTTAGATGCTCAAAGTGTGAAAGCTTAGAACATTTTGAGAAGGATTGTCCCAAAGTTTGGAAACCTGTTAAGAAGAGTTTGGCAAAGACTGTTTATGGTACTAACAATGATGGACCCAAGAAAGTTTGGGTACCAAAGAAAACTTGAGTTTTTCATTTAAATGTAGGTCACTATCAAGAAGAAAATCAATGGGTATTTGGATAGTGGCTGTTCAAGATACATGACGGGAGATTCAAATTGCTTCACAAAACTCTCTCAAGTAAAAGGAGGAAATGGCTCTTTTGGTGACAATAACAAAGGAAAAATTGTTGTTCGAGGAACCGTGAAGATAGGAAACCTCACAATCAACAATGTTTCTCTAGTTGAAGGGTTGAACTATAACCTTCTGAGTATTAGTCAGCTATGCGACACTAGATATAAGATCAACTTTCAAAAAGATACTTGTTCTGGAACAAGCAAAGATCTCTCACAATCTTTTACTAGATGAAGACATGAAAACATTTATTTGCTGGATATAAAGTCTAACAGTTTTCAATGCTTAATATCGATTCAAGATGAAGCCATTCTCTGGCATAGAAAGCTTGGACATGTCAACTTGAAGCAAATTGCAAAAGTTTCATCCAAAAAGCTTGTCCGAGGACTTCCT
This sequence comes from Eucalyptus erythrocorys, assembly GCA_014182555.1. NCBI lineage: Eukaryota > Viridiplantae > Streptophyta > Magnoliopsida > Myrtales > Myrtaceae > Eucalyptus > Eucalyptus erythrocorys. Next base: position 5,535,849 of record CM024597.1, on the reverse strand, counting down.
AACATGAAATATCAAAAGCATGAATTATGCACACCTTGCGTACTTGGAAAATAGGTTAGAAGCTCTTTTAAATCAATAAATCAAGTATCCACTAAACGTGTTTTGCAGCTATTACACCTGGATTTTTCGGTCTAACAAGAACACAAAGCATTGGAGGTAAAAGATATTGTTTGGTAATAGTAGATGATTATTCTTGTTTTACTTGGGTATTCTTTCTCTCAAATAAATCTGAAGCTTTATCTTATTTTATTAAGTTTGCAAAGAAAATTCAAATTGAGAAAGGATATACAATTTCAAGTATTCAAACTGATCATGGTGGTGAATTTGAAAATCATGATTTTGCTAAATTTTGTGATGACTCTGGTATTCAGCATAATTTTTCATCTCCATACACTCCACAACAAAATGGAGTTGTAGAGAGGAAAAATCGTTCTTTGCAAGAAATGACAAGAACTCTTTTAATTGAAAGTAATATTTCTCCTCATTTTTAGGCTGAAGCAACTTCAACTGCTTGCTACATTATAAACAGAGTTTTTCTAAGACCTATTTTAGAGAAAACACCTTATGAATTGTTCAAAGGTAAGAAACCTATTGTCTCTTATTTTCATGTATTTGGTTGTAAATGCTTTATCTTAAAGAATTCAAGTGATCAAATTGGTAAGTTTGAAGAAAAATCAAATGAAGGAATTTTCCTTGGCTATTCAATGACAAGTAAAGCCTTTGAGTTTTCAACAAAAGGACTCGAGGCGTGGAAGAATCCATGAATGTGAAGTTCAAAGACTCAGTTCAAAATTAGACTCAATCTGAAGATTATGAGTATGGCCAAGCGTCTACAAATTCTCTTGAAAAAATTCAAATCTCAGACGTTCAACCTCAAACCAAATCAATGGCATCAACTGAAATAGAGTCTCATCAAAGTGACAAACCAATTACAAATTGGAAGCATAAATCTAGTTACCCTGCAGATCTCATCATTGGCAACATTGATGAAGGAGTTCGTACGAGATCCAAAAGGCGTGAAGAGTCTAGTGCTCTAGCACTTGTTTTTGAAATTGAACCCAAGACTGTATAAGATGCATTGAAAGATGAAAGCTGGATGGAAGCTATGCAAGAAGAATTGAATCAATGCAAAATCAACAATGTTTGGGAACTCGTTCCTAAGCCAAAAGATAAATCAATTATTGGTACTAAATGGGTCTTCAGGAACAAGCTGGATCAACAAGGAAAAGTGGTGAGGAACAAAGCAAGACTTGTGGCAAAAGGGTACACACAAGAAGAAAGAATCGACTATGATGAAATCTATGCTCCGGTAGCAAGGTTAGAAGCTATAAGATTACTTCTCGCTTTTGCTTGCTTTAAAAATTTCAGGTTATTCCAAATGGATGTGAAGAGTGCATTTCTAAATGGAATTATCCAAGAAGAAGTCTATGTGGAACAACCGCCAGGATTTGAAAATCCAAGAAAACCAAACCTTGTTTTCAAAATGAAAAAGCTTTGTACGGTTTAAAACAGGCACCTTGAGCTTGGTATGAAAGGTTAAGTAATTTCTTAATTCAAAATGGTTTTTCTAAAGGTAAAGTAGATACTACTTTATTTATCAAAAGAGAAGGTAAATATTTCATACTTATTCAAATTTATGTTGATGATATAATATTTGGTTCTTCTAATGAAAATATTTGCAAGAATTTTTTGAGTTGTATGCAGAATGAATTTGAAATGAGCATGACGGGTGAATTGAACTTCTTTTTGGGACTTCAAGTCAAACAATCAAACGAAGGAACTTTTATCCACCAAGAAAAGTATGCAAAAGACCTCATCAAGAAGTTTGGTATGGAGAACTGCAAGAAGACAGAAACTCCAATGTCAAGCTCATCAAAGCTGGATAAAGATGAAGAAGGAAAGAGTGTAGATCAAAAACTATACAGGAGCATAATTGGTTCAACTCTTTACCTTACTGCATCTAGACCTGATATTTTATTTAGTGTTTGTATGTATGCTAAATTTCAATCTAATCCTAAAGAATCTCACATGACTGCTATGAAGCGTATTATCAAATATGTTGCAACCACATCTAAGCTAGGTCGTTGTTATTCCAAAGAAGGAGACTTTACTCTCCTTGGATATTCTGATGCTGATCTTGCTGGCTGTAAAGTGGATAGAAAAAGCACTACAGGTACATGTCAACTATTGGAAAATAGGTTGGTGTCTTGGTTCTCAAGAAAACAAGGTACCGTAGCTCTTTCACCGCTAAAGCAGAATACATAGCTCTTGGGAGTTGCTGTTCTCAAATTCTATGGATGCAACAATTGAAAGATTTTGGAGTTGAAGAATCTTGCACAGAAATCAAATGTGACAACACCAGCACAATCAACCTTACAAAGAATCCAATACTTCATTCAAGAGCAAAGCACATTGAAATCAAGCATCATTTCATTAGAGATCATGTTCAAAATGGTGAAGTAGTGATTCAGTTCATTGATTCAAAGAACCAATTAGCAGACATATTCACAAAGCTCCTAGAGAAAGCTCACTTTAAATCAATTCGCTCAAGACCGAATATCGTAAGATTTGAAGAGGTTCAGATTCTAAACTAGAGTCTTGAAAAGCTTAGACTCAAAGGTAAGGTCTGAAGGTGTTCGGACTCAAAGGTAAAATCTGAAGGTGTTTAGACTCAAAAGTAAAGTCTAAAAGAATTCAGACTCTAAGGTAAAGTCTAGATATTCTCATACTCTGATATAAAGTCTGTTTGCGTATTTGGACATTCTTTATTTTATGTATTATTTTAATAATTGTTTTTGAAATATTGAAATCTGCTTTTTATTCGACTTCGACATAATTATGGCAGTTTTCTTTTTCAAAAATTGCAGTTTACTTTTTCAAAATTGCAGTTTTTCTTTTTTCTTTTTTTTTTGCGACGGTTCAGTATCTTTTTTTTTTTTTTTTTTTTTATCTTTTCTTGCTATTTATACTCCCAAATCGTCGTCTTCATCCGTCACAACGTTTAAAAATCATCCCATTTACTCTCTATTTTTAAAACCCTAAAAGCTTAAACAACTCTCCACTACCGTCCCTGTTTGATTACTTTACTTAGCAAAAATCCAATCTTTTTGTGAACAAGTTGGATATTTGCTCACAATTCAAGCATGTCTTCGAGAAAATCTTCAAGATTTGCTGGAAAGGGACCACAGAGGCGACAAGAGGGTCCTACCAGAGTGGACCTAACGAGCGAAGAAGATTCTCCACAAAGGGAGACTCCAAGTCATCAGTTTGAAGAGGAAGAAATTACCGAGGCTGCACCGGTAAGAACCTTGAGACCCAAGCTTGCGTATTCTCTGTATAGAAAGTTGAAAGATGGAGGTATAGAGTTAAGGCTGATAAATGAGTTTTTGAAGGAGAGAGGATATAGAAACGAATATATTTTCTTAAAAATTGGAAGATTTAGGTATTGTTGGAAAATGGTTCGCTAAGAGCACACTCGAAAATATGCCTAGTAACCCGCGGTATGGAACCGCTAATCAGCCTATGGATGATGATGAAAGGCTATTCTCTCATTTCCAACCACGAATGGGTGTTGCAGTGAACACCATTTGTCCCCAAGGAAGTCTATTTCGATCAAGATAACATGAGCGGATGTATACTAAGTTGCTAAAGAGAGGAGTTGTGAATCTTAAAAGTGTGGATTTTGATTTCCTTGACTCAATCAAGGTAAATCTCAAGGAAAAATTCTCTAGGCTGCAACTTGAGAATTTCTGTACAAACGTGACAAGTGCTTATCCTGAATTGACAACATATTTTTACTCCAACTTGTCGTTTTTAGATGCAAACAGGTTGTCCTTCACCTTTATGGATAAAGAGTTTGTTGTTGATGTTGACACTCTTGCTGATATCATTGGCGTGGAAAGAGGGTGTTTCCAACCAATTAAAGTGTCCATAGATTATGCTACTCTTGAGATTGTGCGAGATAGGGGTTCGGAAGGCAAAATATCCTACACTAGGATGAATGCCTCAAATGTTTTGCTGCACAAAATTATCATCAAATGTCTCAGACCAAAGGCAACTTCAAAAACTGACGTCTCCAAAACAGAAGCAAAAGTCATGTTTGCTCTCAATGAAGGCAGGCCATTTTCACTTCCCCATGTTATCCTATTCCACATGTACAGGACAGTGGTTAAGAATAAAGGCCAATTGCCTTACCCATCTCTTATCACCAAGTTGTTCAAGCACTTCATGATTCAAATCTGCACCTTTATGCTTGAACAACCTAAGCTTGATGCTTGTGGGATATAAAATGGTGATGAAGATGAAGCTTCAAGAGCTGAACACTGCACCGGAAGGACTGAAGGAGAAGACTCCCTACAAAGAGTTTCTACTGCTGCTACCAAAAGGAGGGCAAAGAGCCCATGGCTGTTCCCGAGAAAAAGAGAAGGAAAGTCATCCTGCAGGATGAGAATAATGAAGAAGAATTTGATGATGCCATGACTCTTTCTGCTCTTACAAAGTTGAAGAGCACAGTTAGTTTGAGAGCTGATAATCAAGAGAGGACAAGGAGAGAAGCAGAGGAAAAAGAAGAAGCAGAGAGAATGAGAAGAGAGGAAGAACAGAGAGAGAGAGAAGAGGAAAGGAAGAGAAGAGAAGAAGAAGAAGAAGTGAGACAGAGGAGAGAAGAGGAACAATAGAGAAGAGAAGAAGTGAAAGCACGAAGAAGAGAAGAAGAAGAGGTCGGGAGAGAAGAGGAAGAGAGAAAAAGGAGAGGTGAAGAGGAGAGCAAGGCTCAAGAGGATTTTGCTGAAGGAATTGAGCCATCTTTTGCTCAAGAACACTCTGGAAAGGAGGCTGAACTGCATCACGGTGCTGAAGATGAAATGGATTTTGGCGAAGAATACTTGACTCCACCCACTAGCAACAAAACAGGGGGAGCTATTGTAGATCAATGAACTATTTCGCCACTGCATAACAGTGATGTCAGTCGGTCAGGTGCTGATGCAGGAGACATTTATGCATCTCACTTCCCGGAGATTGAAGAATCCTCTCCATCCGATGAGCACAGGGTTGAAAAAGAAGCACCTAGCTTTCAGACTCAGAGAACAGAGTCTGCTGGTCCTAGTTCAGGTAATGCAAATTCAACAGATTTTGCTAGACTGTTGGATATCACGTTAGACCTTAAAAAGCAGGTTTTTGGGATGGATTATGAGCTGAGAGACCTCAAGAAGGCAATGTTGAGTACTTCCACGTCCATGCAAGACCAAATCAATGCCCTCAAACTTCAAATGGAATCGAATGTGAATGGTGCTGAGTTGGATTCAGTGAAGGAAGCTCTCACAAGCCTTGAGAAGACAGTGCAATCGCTCAGCGAATACCATCTTGTTCGCATTCCAAAGGAGCCCTGACTTTTATCAACCCCATTCTTAACTACTCTACCTCCTTTTGATGGGACAAAAAGGGGGAGAGCCTTGTAGATTTGAGTTTTTGAACTTATTTGAACTTCTATTTCATTTGTTTATGTTTTTAGACTGTTTACGTTTATGACTTTGAACTTTTGGGTTGTTTAAATATTTGAACTTATATGACTTTATGCACTGGTTTGATGATTGGATATGTAGATTTGTGAACTTGCAGGATCATTATATTTGTGAGGATAATTGTTATTGGACTAACATCTTTCTTTGCAGAAATATTCCTCAAAATATACATGAGTTTTCTTTGCAGCTTATGAGTTTACAAATTTGCCGAGGTGTTTTGTCACCATCAAAAAGGGGGATATTGTTGAAAAAAAAAAAAATCTCTTATAAGTTTTGAAGTTAACAAAACATCCTCGTCAGTTAAATCTGAAGTATCCAAGACTCAATCGCTTAAGTCTGAATAGTTCAAGACCCAAGCGTTTCCGTCTGAAGGTTACCAGACCCAAAATTTTCGGTCTAATGATCTCCAAACCCTATCAAAGTCTGAAGACAATCAGACTCAGGTTTGCGATTTTGCCAGGCTGTCTGCAGTTTATTCTTACGGTTAAGGAAATCAAGATTTGGATATTATATTCCTTAACTTATCCGTGAAAGATTTCTGGCTGTGATTGTGATCTCGAAAGATTATTTCTTTGGATTTTATTTGTTGAAGATAAAGCAAGTTTTGGAATGATCTAATTTTGGAAACTCAAGATCTTGTTTATATGGGCGAGCAGGATTGACGAGCTATTTTCTACTTATATATTCGACAACGTGAAGATCACTTAAATTGATTCATTCCAACGGGTAGATTGGATGAATTCTTGGAAAGTGCTAACGGCTATGGAGGCACGAAGGAATATTTAAGGTGTGTCGAAGTTGTTCGAAAATATGAGTGAGCCGATAAAAAGATTTCGAAGTTAGAACCTCTAAAACTTCTTGTTCTCAAAATCTCTTATGCTCAAATTATGTACTAAGGAGAGATACTTACAGTGTTTAATTGTGAGAAGCTGTAGAAAAAACTTTCTACTAAAGAAGTCTAGATTGTAGACTGTAAAGCTCTCATTTGCTACATAGCGATTACAGCAACTGCTAGTGTGGAGAGTTGACATAGGCTTACAATAAGCCGAACCACTATAATCTTTGTGTCAAAATTTTCTTACCCTACTCTACTTATTTTTATAGCTGCGTGATTCATTTATCTCTGATTTTATTTTCATGCCAAAGGATTTTTTTTTTTTTTTAAAGATTCGAAAAGAATTTCATGAACACCTATTCACTCCCCTCTAGGTGTATTTACTAGCCTTTATCACATTCAACCTCTCTTGCAGCAAAACTTAAACGTGAAGACCAAAAACTTTGTTAGGGCAAAAGTGTCAGGCAATTTCTTGTCATCAAATTTATAGGGCAATGCACTTGGAAAACAGTCGAAGCGCAAGAGGCAAATAAACTGCAAAATTGTTTCTCGTTAAGGGGAGGAACTCTGGTTACTTTTCTAGTGCACGTGTATGCAAAAGAAAATATCACTTCACAATAATGTGTAGAGACCGAACACTTTGTATCGGTGTGTCCATGAATCAGTAACTTTCGAGGATTGTGGCGACCCGAGTGGGAAAGAGTAGAGAAGCAAGAGTGGACACAAAACATCGGTGGAGGAAAGATAAAAGCAACAACAACAAAAATTAATCAGGTTGATGGTTCCGTAACGAGTAATGTCTAAAATTTTCAAGTTTGGAATCTTGCATACGTTAAAGTTGATATTTTTTTGGTATGATTTGTGAATCCTTTACCTTTTTTCTTTACCTTGTTGGGAACCCCTTCGAAGGCAACTTTTATCGGTTCTTTTGGACAATGATGTTAATGGATGCTTTTGGCATGATTTGCGAATCAATTTTCCCAGGAAAGGTAAAATTTCATTAGTCAACCAGCATATATATATATATATATATATATATAAACAAATAAACAGAGGACCGATATCACAAAAGCTCCTCCACGCGTTGTGTCGCTTGTGGGAAAACACCGTCAGCCTCCTACCATGTTATCTCATCAGTTGACCATGTTGCCATTCTCTTTGGCAGTGGCAGAGTACGTTGCATTGCAGATATTTCCTCGGATAGCCAAAAAAAACTTGAATTTGTCCTGGTTGGTGGAAAAGAGGGTTTCGGTTCTCTTTCGTGGAGCCGATAAGGACAAAATGGTTAAAAAAAAAAAAAAAAGAAAGAAAACCCTAATGACTTCCTTAGACGAGTCCCATCTTCGGATATACTTTGAAAATACGATCTCTCTAGCATGACGGTATGACCGTCCCCGGTCAAAGGAAAACCACAAAAGTTTTCCTTATCCAGCACAAGCATATATGGAAACGTGGCAAGCGAAGCACAAGCGTCATGCGAGTTAACCCGTCCAAGCCAAAACTCAATGTAGGCTTGATGATGGCGGGGCAAGAAAACGAAACCCCCACTTCCTCCTATGTATATCTCTCCCGCTCTCCATTCGACTTTACCATTTCGCGTCCTACTGATAATACCTTTTTTCAGTTTGTGGCAAAGTCTGTTCGGATAGTAAATCATGGCCGTCATGAGCTTCGAGACTGAGATCATGTCCTCGATCTCAGCGGCCAAGTTGTTCATGGCCATTGTCAGCGCTGATAACCTCATGTCCTTGATGGTGTCCACATCCAATAATTTTCATTTGAGTTAACATTATCACACTGTCAAGGGAATACCTTCGGTTGATGTTATATGGATTAGCAAAAATCCTTATTCAGCCTAATGAGGGACCATGAATCTCACCCATGATATGAGGAAGGGGACTGATAAATTGCACATGCCAAGAGAGATAGGAAATTCGAAAAAAAATCAGTTGGATGATTAGGGGTCACAATCAATCACAGAAATCTTCTCTCCAATAAATTTTAGTTAGCTAATGGAGGAATTCGTGGGATAAATGATGAGCTATTGGCTGAAGGAAAAAGAAAGCGCGGCAATTGAGAGACAAAATGGAGGAAAGAAATCAAGGCATTTGTGGAAAGTGTGGGTTGCTGGAATTTATAAAAGGAGACTAATGAGCTAGTCATAAAATAGCACGTGCAGACCCCTGAAGTGTCTTAACTTTGCACGAAAGGACACTTAAGTGCCATAACTTACGAAAGGTACACTTAAGTGCCAAAATCGGAGTAAAATGGATCACTTAAGTGCCAACCCGGCAAAAGTCCGGCCAAAACGCCCACGTGGCATTTTTATGGCGAACCGAGCCCAAAACGACGCCGTTTTGCACGCCGACGTGACCAAATAATACAAAAACGTCATCGTTTTGGGCTGACGTAGTGAAAAAAATATAAAAATTAAATAAATTAAATTTAAAATTAAATTTAGTTAAAATATTAAAAAATAATAATTTTAAAATTTATTTTTTAAAAAAAAAAAGGTCCTTCAACCGCCTCCCCTCGCCGCCCCGCCGCTGCCGGGAAGGGCCGGCGACGACCAAGGCCGGGCGACCCCGGCCAACCGGCGGCGAGGGCTCACGAGCCCTCGCTCGGATCTAGGCGAGGGCCGCCGGGCGACCCCGGCCCGGCGGGGCGAGGGCCGCCGGCGAGGGTGGGTGGCACTCGCCCGCCGGGCCAAGGGCCGCGGTCCCCTAGCCCAGCAGGGCGAGGGCTGCCCACCCTTGCCGGATCTGGGTGAGGGAACTGTGACATCCAGATTTTCGAGCCCTAATTTCGACTGGATAAATAGAGCCGTGTTCATTCAGTTGAAGCCGAGGGCTGTGAAATTGAGGGATATGAGGGATTTTTGAATAAAGAAAATAATCAATTTGATAAGGGAGACATCAATTGATTTTTATGAGAGTCAGTTCAATTTGAATCAAGAGGAATTGAGGTCCGCCTAAGGTCGTGCTTTTGGGATTTAAATTGATCCTATGGACAAGTGAAGATGTGAATTAAAGTATGGTGACATTGGATTAATTTTTGTGGACTTCAATTGGATTTAATTGAAAGAAAAATGGAGGAAATTGAGATGTACAAAGTTTCGGACCCCGGCGGAAAACTAATTGGACCTATTGAAGAGGTTGTGGAGTTAGTGGACCATGACATCATTAGTGATGTCATGGTGGGCCACTAGAAGGATTAAAGAAAAAGGAAAAGGAAAAGAAAGGGGGGAGAGAGAGAAGAGGTGGGCCCCACATGTCTTCTTCTTCCTTGAGAAGAGAGAGAAGAGGGAGAGAAGGGAAAAGGGGAGGAAGACCGGCTGAAGGCCCCCCGGATCGACGCCGTCCGCCCCGCGCCGTCCGCCGTTTGCCGCGCCGCCGCCACCGTGCTGCCGCCCGTGCGCCACCGGACCGCCTTCCCTTCCCCGTGCGCCCCCGTCCAGCCCCCGTCTCGCCGAGCCACCGCCTAACTCCGTCCCCGTGCGTCCTCAGCCCGCATTTCCAGCCCCTCCGGCCGCCGTCGTCCTCCACCAGCCGCCGGCGAGCCACCTCTCCCCTCCCTTCGCCCCCTCCGCGCCCGAGCCGCCGCCGACCAGCCTCCGCCGGCCTCCATCTCGCCCTCCCTCAGCCGGTTCAACAACCCAAAGAAATGGGTATGGCAGCCCTTTTCGGGCCCGTTTCGGCCTCCTTCCCGGCCCCGGATGCGAGCCCGCCTTTGGGGAAAGTCGATCCCGGCGTCGCCCTCTTCGATTTGAGCTAAGCGGCGTCCAAATCCGTGAGTTTATCTCACTAATCCTTGATTAGACGGTTAATTGTGCCCTAAGTATGTTTAGTTTAAATTAAGTGTGTTTATGTGGTTAGATTAGATTATTTTATTATAAGTTGGATTAGGGAATTGGTTTAAGTTAATTTGGGTTTAATTAAGGTTAAGAATGATTTATTTAATGTTAATTATGATGTGACTTATTTAGATTTTAATTTAGAATTATTTAATTGGTTGGAATTTCGGTTGATTAAAATATTATTAAAATATTCCGAAATTAATTAAATATTATTATTTATTAAAAAACGGAAAAATTTATTTTTAGCCCCGGTTACTCAGAATTTCGTGCTGATCGCTGCTGTGATGTTAGAATTTAAATTTGATGCTTGATTGGTGGCGAATTGAGTGTAATTGTGTAAATTAAGGGTTATGTGTAGAAATGCTAAGTATGGAAATTGATGGGGATTTGGCCGTGATTGACCGCCTATTAGAGGCCGTGCCTATTGAGGCCGTGATGAACCGCCTATGAGAGGTCGTGCCTAGTGAGGCCGAACCACCTATTAGAGGTCGTGCCTTTGGGGCCGTGATAACCACCTATTAGAGGTCGTGCCTATCGAGGCGGCGTTGAACCACCTTATTGAAGGTCGTGCCGAGTGGGGCCGGGATGCCACTAGTTGTTTAACCACCTTTTCGAAGGTTGTGCCACGTGGGGCCGTGATACCACCGATGGTTAAGTTTACCGTTATGGTCGTGGTTGGGAGCATTGATTGATTTAATAGAATGACACGTAATCGGCCGAGCCGATTGATCGCTGAGACAATCCAAGTGGTTGATTGGTTGATGATGTGATTGTGCCTTGGTTGATTTAATTGTCATATTTGCACGTGATGGAATGATATGAACTGTACTAACCTGCAGGCGTGGACTATTGCGAGGTAAGTCTTCTTGATGTCGTGGCTAGGTCATGCTAGGGTGTATTTTCTTTCTAATAGGGGCTTAGGAGGGGTGAACTTGCTGAGACAATGTCTCACCCCGTTGTGGGAAACACATTTCAGGGTTGTAGATGACGATTCCAGCGGAGTCAGGTGGATTGCCAGTACAGTTGGGCAAGGAGTCGCAAAGTCAAGAAGATGGAGGATCGACGATCGAATCTTTCTAGTAGTCTTAGGACTGTTCTTTCTTTTTAGTGGACCGATCCTTAGGGTGTAGACTCCGACCCATTTTGGCTGCATGTAAACCTTGGGTGATTTTATGATTGTATATTGGTTTGTATTAAATTGATTTTTTTGTTCCTGCTATTTTTATCCCGCTTTTAAATTGTCAGGGGTTTCTTAATACGTTCCGCATGCACTTAATAAATTAATTTCAGTCGGCGACACTACCTAGGAATGTCGCAATTGCACGACCATGGCGGGTTGTTCACGTGTCTCGGGGTTCGGGGCGTGACAGGAACGGCCCTCGCTGGATCTGGGCGAGGGCCGCGATCCTCGCCCCAAATCATGGCCCTCGCTGCCGGTCGGCGGGGGTCGCCGGCCCCCGGCCGGGCCCGACAACCCCGGCCGACCCTCCCACCGCCGTCGCCAGCCCTTCCCGGCGGCCCTCGGCCGCCTCCCCCAGCCCCTTTTTTTTGAATTTTTAATATTATTATTTTTAAAATTTTAACTAAATTAATTGTAAATTTATTATTTTTAAATATTTTAACTAAATTTAATTTTAAATTAAATTTATTTAATTTTATATATATATTTTTTTACCACGTCAGCCCAAAACGACGCCCTTTTTGCATTATTTGGCCACGTCAGCGTGCAAAACGGCGTCATTTTGGGCTCGGTTCGCCGGAAAAATGCCACATGGGCGTTTTGGCCGGACTTTCGCCGGATTGGCACTCAAGTGATCCGTTTTTTTTTTTTTTTTTTTTTTCCGAATATGGTATTTTAGTGTACCTTTCGTAAGTTATGGCACTTAAGTGTCTTTTCGTGCAAAGTTATAGCACTTGAAGCGTTCTTATCTCCATGAAATAGTGAGAGAGAATGATGGGATTGTTCCAGTGCTATAAACGCCCACTCGGCCATGTTCGCAAAAAAAGCTGAATAAAGAGAGAGAGGAAATTAAAGGCAATAATCAAGTTGGCCCAGGAATTGTGAATGGAGATGATCGAATGTGGACACGTTCAAGGCAATATGAGTAGAAGCAGAAAATGAAACCAAAAGATTGTGAGCGCTAATTTAGAAGTAAATTAGAGAGATTCACAATCAATTTTTGGTGACAAATCAAAGCCAAAACTCAGCAATTCCCCAAGAATCATCAATCGGCTCCACTTATCCAGACTTTCTAATGATATGTGGGAGACTTTTTGCTATAAAAGGACATACACACCCTCAGACATGAGAGGGACCATCTGGAAAAGCTCTTCGATGATATCCATGACCACTATGATCGTCATCACCCGGTCATCATCATTTCATTGCAATCCTTGATTCTACTTCGCCAACAATGGTGCAACCCTCTTGACGTCTCACATTCATCATGCTTTGTGGACGTTGACAACAATCACTATGATGGGTCTCTTGTTTCTGATTGGGAATTATCCCAACACAAAGCCTTTTCTCCTCGACCAAAAGGTTAATTAATCAGTTGCATGAAATGATTCCATGAGAATTTTGCAATATAAGCATCTATATGTTAGCTTCCGGAGGTAAGTAAGAGCTTGGTACATGTTTTTCTTGATCAAAGCTTAGCCTATCTCTTGTTTCTTTTTCAAGCACTTTTCTCAGTGTAAGTGTATTGTTCCTTTGAACTTAGAATCAGTGTGGTCCAGTGTCTTATTTATTTGAATTGGTGACTATCTCATCAGAAACTTATTTCACAAGTCTAAACTCAACCACATAATTGGACCCCAATATATGGTTAGGATTAATTTTTACGGTTTCATGTATACATCATTTTCTATTTACTTTTGTTGAAAGCTAAAACTAATGTAAGTAATGAGTGTAATTGAGGCCGGGACGTTGTATACATCTCTTGTGATAATTCACATGCTTCTAAGTTAGAGATTTAAAAAAGAAAAATGCCTCCTGCCGATGCAAACTTGGTTCATACATAACTTAAATCGCCTTTTCATATGTCGATTTCATTGAATTTTAAAAGTGGCATGAGAGAAAAGGGTGATTATGGCTAGAGTTCTCAAGAGTCTTGCAATCTCTGGTTCTAGGAAAAATCCTGTCAATCTTTTCTCTAGGTGTAGGTGGCATCAACAATGATGTGGAAGGATTGCGTTGGTTTCTTTTTCGTTTCATCTCAAATATTTTACTTCTCAAGACTCTTCATAGAGCTTCATGTTATTTACTATTCTTGGGTTATGGTTGCCTCATGATATGACTTATATAATTATATTTCCCCTCTAGACTGCAAAAACTAGAGGGGTGGCCATCCAACCGTTATTGCAGTTGGTCGGCTGCTTGTTGTCGCTCCGGTTTAGGCTCTTTATATCTTTGCTATAGATAATTTTTTGAGCTTGATAGTGCCTGATTTTGGTAAATGTTGTCTTCCAATAGATTGACAAAGCCACACATGATCAAATAAGAGATTCTCTTCACAAGCGTCAAGCTGATGAAAGTGATGATGAGGATGAAGACATTGATAAAGTCTTGTATAGGGATGAGGATGAATATTGACAAACTAGTGATGACACTAAAGATGAATAGAAGCTCTAAATTTTAAGAGGTGTTCATTCTTGCTGGTGTTGAATTTGATTTGTCGTGTTGCGTCTTCGTAAACTTTGGATTGTTGGGGTACTTCGTGGGTAAATAAAAGGTGAAGTGAAGGCTGCAAGACTTTTTTCTTTGATTACATTTTCAGTGAAGTCTTTTATTCCACAGGAAAAAGTGAGTTTTATAAAGCATCGTGCTATGGACTATTTTGTTCTTTCAATTAAGAACCGTTTATGCACGAACTGGTTCAAGAGTTTCCGTGTGCTAATTATGGCTTTTAATTTTCCATACTCATTACAAGTACCTTTCTTCCTTTGAACATCGGTCTGAGTTGGGTGTTTTTGCAGCTATGTAGCGGGAAACTTGCTCAAGATGGAGATGCTTGCTTGGGGCAAGTCATCAGGAGATATACATGTGCTGGCCAACGCCTTCGAGAGAATCAGCCACAAGGTGAAGATCACTGCGTTGCCCGAGGGAGGCTCGGTCTGGAGAGACACAAGCAGGTACTTCATCGACGCGAAGTGGAGGCCAGCGAGGAGAAGATCATGGTCATGGCCGTGAAAGACAAGGCGGATGCCATGTTCCGGGCCAACACCAGACGCTAGACGGACACCCTACTGATATTTTTATTCCTCGAAAGCATAGCATGTAAGCCCAATTTTACCAAACTTCTTATCTCGCCAAAAGGAGAGAAACAAGCACTCACTTGACGAAAGGTCGAACCATCTTTACGCACTTACTCGATAAAATCGATCACTCTATAAGAAGACAAGTGTCCGTCTAGCATCTGGTGTTGGCCTCGACAAAAGCCACGGCGTTCTGGAATATGGCGTCCGCCTTGTTTTTCTCAGCCATGATCTTCTCCTCGCTAGCCTCCACTTTGCCACTGGTGAAGTACCTGCTTGTGTTCTTTCAAACCGAGCCTCCCTTGGGCAACGCAGTGATCTTCACCTCGTGGCCGATTCTCTCGAAGGTGTTGGCCAGCACATCGCCCTCGACGATGGAATGGCTATAGATGAAGTTGTCCTCTGGGGCCTCAACGATGTGTTGCTCATTCTTGGACCGACTGCCTATAGAAGCAACATTGATATTTAGAACTCGTCAATTTCAACATCGATCAGGCCATTTAAGAACCAAACCCAACTATAACCGTAATGCAATACGACCAACGTGGGTTGTGTTATTATTGAAGTTGTCTTTGTCCAGGGCCTCAACGAGATCTTCTCATCTTTTGCTTTGCGCATGGTGGGCCGTCACTTTCTCTACCATGTTGATATGGCTATGGTGATGAGCTCGCCAATTTTGAATTTTTCAAATTTGAGTAGACCGAGTTGTTAACGCTCAAATAAAACAGTTTGAAACAAATGTAAAATGATCTTCGTGATCCTTAACTTATAAAAAGAAGGTATTAAGAATAGGGCTGAGTCTTGTCCAATCGAATGACGATAATATACTATTTGAGCACAATTTGAGGTCAACTATTTTTTTTTTTTTTTTTGGGGTTAAAATTTGGAGGTCAACTGTTCAAACTCATAAATACCAAGTAATTTCGATCATACTTAGCTAAAACTCAAATTCTAACGTGATCTTAGACTGAAACTAAATCATAATGTTGTCTATGTGTTTCTAGTTCTCACATGTATGCTTTCAAAACAAGTAAAAAAATTCAGTAAGTTGATTAAGCTCAAACCTCCTCGACTTCAGTATTTTCTTTAGGTCAAAATTATTGAACTCAAAGAAGCTTCTCCCGTAGACCAGGTCATTTTCACATCAATAAGCAAAAACACGCTCTATTGATCTTCTTACCAATTTAAATAGTAATGAAAATATTAAAAACAAATCCTTCCATCATCATTTTTATGTTAGAAGAGTTTTAAGTGTTTTCTCGTTAAATAAAATTCAAATTCTGTTAATCTCAATTTAATATATATATTGAAGCAATAAGTAAGATTCATTAGTTCCTAGATTTGCATATCACATGAGACATAAGGGATGGGATGGAGAATAAGAGTCGCATCAATGGTACTTATCCACTAAATGCGTGTAAGCTTTGAAAATTCGCTAAGGAGTTGTTTTTTATCAGCATAAATATTGGACTAGTTTCATATGGAGACGGTCGACAGCTTCATGATAACCAGTGGCCATAGCAATCGTGGCCTCAAGATCTAGAAGCCAAGACGAGAACACCGCATGTGAACGTAAGTAAATGATGATAAGTGCACAGTGTTGTTTCTGAATTTTTAATTTTTGCAATACAGTCCTTGAACTATTAGTAAATATCCAATATAGTCTTTCACTATTTGATGATAGGGATATTATATTATAATTAGAAATGAATATCTTACTTAAGTAATCCTTGTGTAACTTTTCAAACTTACCAAATTGGTTCCACGTTAGCAGATTTTGTTAACTTGAATTAACGAAAGTATAACATTGAACATTTTTATATAATGTAGGGACTAAATTGAATATTTACCAATAATTTAGGTGCTGCATTGAACAAATTAAAGTTCACTGACGATATTGTGTATTGAACTAAAGTTCATAGACTATTTGTATCATCTTCCTTCTATGTATCAGCGTATGAACTTGCATCATCTTAGAACTAACCATTATTTTCAATATCTCATCAAATGGGTGGATTAGGTGGGCTTTGAGTCGAACTGAGTATGGTCGGACCCAAATTGACATATTAAATCTATATTGACCAATTTTTTCACAATATAATTTAAGAGACCCATACCAAACTAGACTTTTACTCAACTCTATCCAAGTCGAATTTTTAGTAATTTTTCTCTTTAAATTGTTGCCTCTTAAGGGTAAGTGACTTCATTAACCAGCTCACCAAGTGACTAATGGAGCTCAGGTGTTCGGGTTGGGTGGTAGGGTAGAACTTCACACAGCATAATATTTGTGGCTAATTTGATATAATTGTAAAATAGATACTAAAAATTTTGAGCATTGAATTTTAAGCGGGAAATATTTTCAGTGTTGAATAAGGAGCAGAAAGTTGTTTGATAATTTATGAATGTTCAATGATGAAAGCTAAAATTTTCTTATCCGGCATGGGGTTGGGGATGTTATTAGTAGGTTTTAGCAACAGACTCTAGCTAGATTTAATTTTCCATCAAATATCCTTTTAGAAAAGAATCAATGCGGAAGATAAAATTGTAGAATTCCCATATAGTTCATCTATTTGACAAAGAGTACATCAAAATAGGCTTTATCATATGATTATTTAAAATAACAAAATAAAATATAATACCAGATATTATCAATCAATGATATGCATAATCAAATAAGATATATGCATAATCTTAAGCAATATAGAGAATAAGTCGATAACATAATATTGTTAACATCTCCTCAAACTAAAGTGACTTCAAAGAAGTAAGCTTAAGCTTGAAATAAATGTCAAACAATGCCATGAAAACTTGTTTCTTAAACGACTACTCATGGTATCGGGCTTGGTGGATCCACAGTAGGGAGGTGCATGGCGGTGCCTAAGTCGGTGTTTAGTGGCTCTTTGAGGCGAAACTTTAGTCTAGAACTCCTCTGAGGATAGCAAGTCTAGTGATGGTGTCAGTTTCCCAAAATGAGCAATGAAAAATTTAGAATCAAATGGGAAATAACAAGCAATTGATACAGTCGGCTTTTTGGTATTTAGATGAAGGAAAAAATAATTAGTTTATGAAAAATGTTTTCCATGAATCGAAAACAACAAGCTTAACTTAGGCTCCATTTGTTTCGCGGAAAATAATTTCCGGATTTTCTAGCATTTGTCTCTCGGAAAATGAATGCATTGGGGAAAATGTTTTCCATAAAAGGAAAAAAGTCTTCTAAATTAAGGAAAAGTGAAAAACATTTTCCTCACTTGATCTTTCTTTTCTCATACCTTTACAAATTTTCACTTCCTCCTCCCATTTCTTTTTCTTCTTTTCTTTTTTTGTTCGAATTATTTTTTAGTTTTTTTCTTTTTTAATTCTAATTATTTTTAAATTCAACTTTTTTTTTTTTTTTTTTCCCTTTGTTTCCCATCTTCTTCTTTCTTGGCTAGTCGTTGGCCGTTACCAAGTGAACATCGAGCTCGTCGATCTCAAGCTCGCGCTCCGCACTCTTGCTTATCATTTTCTTTATTTATTCTACCCTACAGTTATACATTGCTCAAGCAAAGAGCTCTACATGCTTTACTTATCTTTTCTTTTGTTTATTAGAACATAAATGACGTAGGGAGTGAACATGCCACTATAACTAGAAGATTCTCATGAGAGTTGTAAATACTTAACTTCTTCTCTTTTGCTTCTTTTTAAAATCCATACGAACATTTTTTAGAGTATATGAGCGTTTGGCGACAATGAGGGAACAAAGATATGAAGCAAGTTTGCTTGGATTTATAGCAAATTCATATTTGATGGATTTATAGGTCAATAAGTGATGCATGCCTAAATGGTGAAGTCTTGGAAAATATTTTCTATACCGAACACCAGAAATATATTTTCTTAAACATTTTCAAGTTTTAGCCAAACACCAGAAAATATTGTCATTTTCCTAGAAAATGACTTTTGGGAAAATATTTTTTTGGAATTGACCCATTTTCCGCGAAATGAACGGACCCTTAAGGGAAAACGACATATCTTTTGGACAAGAAGGAAATCACTTTCCTTATCTCTTTCCTTGAACCATCAAACAAATGAAAATTGTTTATTTCCCTTGAAAATGATTTCTGGGGAATTTTCTTTAAACATGAAGTTTCAATGAAACAAATGCACTCTGGTGGATTAGGTAAAGTGATTTACTTCTTGTCCGAAGGGGGAGTTGTTTTCCCATCAACTAAGCTTGCTATTTCCAGTGCGTGGAAAACGTTTTCCTTAGATTGATAATTTTCCATCATTCAAATACTGGAAAATCAAATATAATCTCTCGAAAACAGTTTTTCTTAAAACAAATTGACCGTGAAAGTGAGCGATGTAATGATTGTATCATGCCAACGAGAGGCATAGTTTGAGAAAAACACAGTCCTTATGGAGATTTCGTCTTTTCGTCCTCCATAAAATGATGCACAGGCCGAAGGACGAGTTGGGTATGAACTTCAAATGTGGATCCAGATGAAACATCTCGAGAGCTCGGAGCGACAGCTCCGGCGGAAGAGCTCAATTTGGGCCAAGCCTGATGGACAACATAAACAACTAGGGAGACTCCGAAAGCCATGGCCTGTTTAATTTTTCAAATCCTTTACTTGGGCCTCTTTTCTTTTTCTTGTTTTTGCCTACTTTGGCTTGAATCAAAGGAGGCGAACTCACTCCGAAAGCAAAGAATCTTAAACATTTTGTGCGAAGGGACGAAGCGTGACTTTGACTCCTATTGGTGCCTGGGGACCGCTGGAGTGCTTCACGTCAAACCAGTCCTCATCGTTGTCGAGTTCCAGGGATCGCGAATGTTAATCTCCTGCTCTGCCTCGATGGACCGACCGATGGGGGAGTTTTCAATGGATCAACCAAATTTCCTAATTAACTCTCCATCTATCCTAAAATTTGAAACACCTTATGATCAATTATGGTTTCATCTTCGATCTATGAATTATTATCAATGCTATATAAAGCTTGTAATCAATGGTTTCATCTTATGATCAATTATAGGCTCGCTGAATATCAGAGACCTCTTGACGGCGTTCAGCCCCATGTCAGAATTTTTCGCCATCAGCTCCGGCAATGGCCGGATTAAGGTTAACCTTGCGTGCTTCCTGATTCTTTCGTTTAGTGGCGAGTTTTCTTGGGATTTGATAAGAAAGTATGGGCTTTTACGGCGTCTGATTCTAGAATCGTATGTGAATTAACGGTCATTCTCTGTTCCGATGAATGCCGCTTTGCCGTATTACTCGCCCATTGTGTCTCAGTAAGCAACAGTAGCTTCGCTTAATTAAACGGGACCTTTTTTTTTCTTTTTCTTTTGTTGTTTTGGATTCTTTGTTTTTTAGATTTGGGACACTTTGAAAGGGCAGATTCAGACGAAGTTTGTGGACATTGCGGCAAATGATCCGACGGATGCGGTTATGAGGCTGGACAGCGGTCACCTATCGATTGATTACACCCGCATGAAGTGGCTGGATTTGGGGAAAAAGGTTGGTTTGTGATTTCTTATGGAAGTTGAGGGAGAGTTTTGCCTCTTGATCTCTGTTGTGGGTGGTGGGTTTCGCTATAATTTGAAGTAACTAATCTGGCCTGTGACTCTGGTGATTGCAGAGGAAAAGAAAGCATGGGGGCTTGTTGATAGTTTTGGGAACTGGCGGGGGTGATGTGACCGATGTCCTAGCGCTCGATGTAGCATCTGGTGGATTGAGATGGAGAATTAGTGACTGTCACCCTGGGTGAGTTACCTACTAAGTATTTTGGAATCTCTTGCTTGTTGTTGGCTGTATATGACCCTTTTGTTGTGGTTTTCTAGGAAAGTTGTTTCTAAAAGATTTTCTAGTCTTAATTTATTGCAGTTTCTTGCTTCTCTACTGACTAACATTCTTTTGACATTGTTGGCAGAGTAGTGTAAATCCAACAACTGTACATTAGATTAGATATTATCTTGCCTGTGGAGTCCTCAGTTTTATGCTGAATTAGGATTGTCATTTCGGTCACTAATGTGGTGAATATTCGATATATCTGCCCATTGTCGGGGGTGTAGAATCAGAATGTTTGAAAAAGGATTGGCATTGCCTGCTTTAGGATTTACAGCCGAAAAGTCTTTTTTTTTTTTACTTTCAAGTAGTCGAAAACTTCCCATTTTTGGGCAAATCGATAACTTCTGGAATGGTACGGACTTAATAGGTTTTAAGGAATTTGAGTTTCTTGAGATTGAGACATTTCTGAAGTCTCTCACAAAGTGAGAAAACATGAAGAGGATGTCTTATCATGAATGGAAATGAGGAATTTAGGAGTGACGGTGAATGGTTCATTTTTCTTCATGAGGTTTAGCTGCACTTTTTTTCCATTGTGTTTTGAAGTGGTAGAGGGGATGATCATTGCTCGAAAGCTTTGACTAGAATTGATAAAATTACTTCGGTTATTCTATCAATTTTAGTCAAACATTTAAATTATGTAAGAATGTTGCATGTACTTAATCAAGAGCTTCAAATGTTGTTTCCCTGAGTCTGCATTACTGTTTTTCCAGAAAAGCTATGTGTTATGATCATACCTAAGCTTTCGAGCAATCACTTGGCTACTAGAGGCATGAGCTTTACATCGAGCTAGACTGGGTGGCTTGTGTTTTAAATAGGGTTGAAACTCGGGGAGCTATTTAATGTCAAGATTAAGCCAACTGATTTAAGAAACTTGGTCAGTCCGTGTAGCTCAGGTTTTACATTTCAAAGCTGTACTTCATATCTCCCAAACTTGGTTAACTTGTCTATGAATCAGGGCAAATCAATGAAACATCGGTAACTTATACTGAGTGAGGTGAGGCTGCATTTGTGACATCCGGAATTTTCAATATTATTTTCTATTAAATTAATCAGGCATTTCATTGATGTGTCTATAGGATTGTTTTCAGAGCTGATCACTCTCGAGATAACTAGACTAGCTGGGTAAGCCATTAAGGAATTTTAAGGCAATAGACTTGAGAATTCGATCAGGAATCGGCTTCTCTACCGTGCTCATCTTTAGAGGTCATTACGGCATAGTTAAAAATCGAATTGAGATCAGAGATAGGTCGATTCGACTGAGATGTGTGGCCGATCGTGGGTCACTCCACTAAATTGGAAAATTCTCGTCGACCTGTGCTAATTTGATTTTACTGTCGTTTTGGTACCCTGTGTCTGTAATTGAGTCCTCGAGATTTTCACGACAATCGAGAGTCGCCAATGTATCGAGTGGGTTCAATGTGGCTTGAAAAAAATTGACCACGAGTCAATTGCCTTAAAAAGTTCTGAAAACTACCCGATAGTCTAAGTCATGCTAAAAGCGCGCCAAAGTGAAATTAACCATCAATTTGAGTTCGATTTCAGAAATTGAAAGTTCTGTGGTGTCACGAGCTATTTTAGAAACGTCAACTCAGTGTCAGAAGATTTTTCGAAGATTCCGAGATTTTTACGGAAAATGGGTTCGGACGTCACGGAAAATCAACGAAAATTCAGGCCAAGCCTTTGTATGTCAAGGATTTATATAAAATCATTTGGGATTTTTCTACATCGAAATTGGACCTCAATTCGGGAAATTGAGCAAAGTTAGTGATATTCGAAATTGGAAAAGCGGCAGAAATTTCGGACTTTAAAGTGGATAATTGGGTGGATATTGGTACAAAAAAAAAATATGGGAACATTAAGATATTTGTGCTAGCCAAAAGGGAAAGCAAGCATTCAATGGACTAGATCATCTTTGTGGACTTTTGGTGTTTTTCCTCTCTCTTTTAGCTTGTTGGACAAGCTCAACCGGCCCCATCTTCTTCACGGCTTCTGTTTCAGCAATGGGGGGAGTTGCTTCTTTTTCTTTTCTTCTGGATAGACCGCACGCACGCTCCCCACCGCATCTGCCATTTCATCCCCATCATCATTCTCCATCTTCATCAGTCCATCTCTACCATCACCCCCACGTTCACCCATCCTTCCCCGCCCATCCATAAGCATCATCATCCCATCTAGCCTCATCTCCTTTCATTTTTTTTTAATCTTCACTGAAATCCAGCTTCAAGTGGCGTGCTTGGCTCAGTCAATCTTTTGCCGGGGAAGCCCCCACTATTGATCGCCAAATGTTCCCCCTTCTCCACTAGCTCTTGTCATCCACACACAGTCCACACACCGCCCATCATCTTCAACGATTTCATTTCTTCAGCCAGCTCGACGCCAACGAATCTCCCAGCTCCGTTTTTGTTTCGGTTGTTCCCGCATCAGCTGTTAGCGAAGCCCACGAAGCCCGCTCATGGATGAGTAGCAACGCACAAAGCCCAGCTTCATTTTCTATTCAGCCCACGAGTCCATAGAATTCTTGCATCAGCCCAAGCTCAGCATTCTGTGGATTTGAGCCCAACTCAGCGGTCTTTAGCCCACGAATCAAGTGAAGCCCAGCGTAAGTTGAAAACAAATCTCAGTTGGGCTGAGATTTGTTGGGCTCATTCTAGGCCCGGCCCGAGAGTCCTTTGACGCCGCTGAAATTTTGGAATTCGGCCGCCGTCGCGTCGTCGTCGCAGTGTCCCGATTTTCGCTTTGCGCAAGTGAGTTTTACTCATTAGTGCTTTCTTAGTAGACTAATGATACCTATGGATGATTAGATTTAATTAATTGCAATTAGGTGGATAGATTAGACTGAAATAATTAAATTAAAGACTCATTGATGCATGTTAATTAAATTGATTGTGCATTTAAATAGTAAACATGTCCTATTATTTATCGGATGCTTCTTGGGATTTTTCTCGTCCCTTATTGGGTGTTAATTAAGTAATTCGAGCCTAAATATAATTTTTAGTAATTAAACATTAATTTTTGAAATTAGTTATTTAATTATTTATTTCCCAGAAATTCAACTGGGATGGTCAGTGATCGGGATTTTATGCTAATGATCGTGGTGCAAACCGTTATTTAATTGAGCTTTATGTTGTGCTAAATTGAAATTATTGTATTTATTTTCGCAATTAATTATTTAATTATTTATTTTTCGAAAATTCAACCGGGATGGCCGATGACAGGAATTTTGTGCTGATTGTCGTGGTGCAATCTGTTTATTTAATTGAGCTCCATGTTGCGTGAAATTGAATTAATTGTGGAATTTGAGGAGTTGTTCCTAAGTTGAGTTGATTTTGGTAATTGATTAATGAATAATCTGGTATCGATTATTAGTGCCAAAGTGTTGTGGTAGACTACCGGTTATAGTGGAGATTGTGGAATGAAAGTGAATATGCGTGATGTATGCCGGCTCGATGACTAAGTATGTCATTTAGGAGAATGGGCATGTTATTCATAGTGAACCATTGGTAGTTTACATATCACCTTGGAGAAGGCACATGGGCTCGGTGAGTTGGCCTATCACCTGGGAGAATGCACATGGGCTCGGTGATTAAGTTTGGCATCTTGAAGGGACATGTGGGCTCGGTGATTTGATGCATCACTTTGGCGAATCTGTGCCTGAGAGAATGCACGTGGGTCCGGGCATCATAAAAAGGGCACGTGGACTCGGTGAATTGATGCATCATCTTGGTGAAGAGGTCGCCTAAGAGAATGCACGTGGGCCCGCTAAGTAAGTATGTCGTTTGGATGAACCTATTGAGCAGCTAGAAGAAGCTGAAGAGTTTGAGGAGAATTGAGAGCCTATTCTCTTTTTGTGAATGCCTGTCTATGTGTAGATAAAGTGAGAGTTGGAGGTTGGAATAGTTGTGAAATACTTTGGAGTGTGGTATGTATAAAAGTTTGGCTGTGAGTTTCAATAAGAAAATTATGGCCTTGATTTTCTATCCCATTGTTTTATTGTCTAAGGATTTATAACTATTTCCACATGTGCTTAATTAATGAAAGGGTCGGCGATACATAGTTTGGGATATCGCATTCTAAAATTGACCAAGTGAGAAGGATGTGTGCACGCCCGAGGATCGGGGCGTGACATCCCCTTTTTGTGGTATTAGAGCGAAGTTTAGAGATTGGAGTGATAAGGAGCGATCACCATGGGATAGTTGATAGGAAAGGCCTTTAAGGGGGTGCATGATTCTATTTCTAGTTCTGGATGAGTTTCTAAGCAAAAATAACCGTTTGATAACGACACAAAATTTCTATTCTAAAAATAGAAATTCGTTATATAACGACATAAAATTTCTTTTTTTTTCGGACGGCGGCGGGCGGCGGCGGCCGGCGACCAGCGGCGGCGGCGGGCGGCGGCGGCGGCGGCGACCGGCGGCGGCGGTGGCGACGATGAACGATGAAAATTTTTTTATTTTTCATTTCTGTTTCAGAAATTTTCTATTTCTGATTTCTTGTCCATAACTATTTCTGGACAAGAAATATGTTTCAGAAATAGAAAAGTGGAATAATTTTACCAAACGGATTTCTATTCCAGAAATTTTTTTCTATTCCAGAAACAATTTCTAGAACAGAAATAGCGCGCGTCATGCACCCCCTAAATTCACAGCTGGTGCATGTCTATGGTAGCTGAGTGCTAAAATTGCTTGTTGTTTGAGTCACTCAGTTTCTAATTCATTGTGGAATTGGAAGCAGGTCAATGTAAGCTGAGCCATGAATGACCAGGAGCCGAGGACTCCTGCAAAGAGGACCATTAGGGCTGTTATTCAAGGTAAAGCTCCGACTCATGTCGGGACTCGAGGCGGACGTGGTCGAGCGCCAGCACAGGCTAGCGCGAGTGGAGTGATTCCACCTGCTGTAGATGTCGAGGTTGCCACCCCTCATGATCCCAGTATAAAAGGGATTATGCGAGTCTTGGAAGCTTTAGGAGTAAGGATGGAATAGCAAGCTGCGACAGTTGAAGTCACCGCTCAAGCCGCTGCTAATGCCGTAGCTGCTGCCGCCGCGCAGGCTGCTCCCGCTCCCGCCGCGCACTGCAGTTGTGCCTGCCGTTGTTCCAGCTGCAATGAATGTCAAAGGTTTGCTAGGGGTAATGGTCGCAGAAAGACCAATGAATAAGTTAGTGGGGCACTTTCGGAGGCTCGATCCACCAAGGTTTAGGGGTACTGGAGACCCTAAGGCTGCATCACAGTGGGTACAGGATATGGAGAAAGCTTTTGCAGTTTTGATGTGCAATGAATAAGAAAAGGTGATACTAGCTATGTATCAACTCCAAGATAATGCCAACATTTGGTGGAAAGCCACCAAGGATGCTGTGTTTCCAGAAGGGATACCAAGAGTATGGGACACCTTCCTCAGAGCTTTAAATGATCAATATTTTTCGGGTGTTGCCCGAGAGTTGAAGATGGAGGAGTTCCAATGCCTTCATCAAGGATCGATGACTGTCGATCAGTATGGGGTTAAGTTCGCAAAACTGTCTCAGTATGCCCCAAGATTAATCGAGGGCCCCGAGGAGAAAGCTCAGAGATTTAGGAACGGTCATCGTACAAAACTGAAGCAACCTTTACTACCATTGGATTTGGTAGGTTATCGTGAAGTCTATCATCGAGCTCAAATGATAGAGAGAGGTATAGTGGAGTAGTCAACCTCAGTTGGATCGAAGTCCAATTTTTACCAAGAGAATGTCCGTCAGGGAAAGAGGCCCATGCTCGGAGGTAAATCTCATGTTCTGCCCTTTAAAAGGAGTGGATTCAATAGGCCGAAGTTTAATAGGAATGGAATGTGTCGTATCTGTGGAAGGCAACACAGATCAGCGCCATGCCCAGCAAGGACGAGCGCTTGTTATGAATGTGGTTAGCAGGGCCACCTGGCTAGAGATTGTCCTAGGAAGTCAAGAGGACAACCGCAGTTACCATCGCCGCCTCCGATTA
Source organism: Eucalyptus erythrocorys (assembly GCA_014182555.1). Lineage (NCBI taxonomy): Eukaryota > Viridiplantae > Streptophyta > Magnoliopsida > Myrtales > Myrtaceae > Eucalyptus > Eucalyptus erythrocorys. The sequence continues at coordinate 5,509,594 of CM024597.1, read as the reverse complement.
GATAGATCAGAGGGTATGCCCCTTAGAATACACCGTAGGGTGGTTTAGACAAACCTTTAGAACAAGGAAGAATGTACGCCATCACCTAAGGACAGGACTAAGGGAAAGCACCACTGATAGAACACCACTAGGATGGCGAAGAAGACAAGAACAAATTGACCATGCACCAATCAACAAAAGAGCGAGTTTGGGGTGATTTGATCAAAGTAGCATGGTGAAATTTTGGTTAAGGTTGTAGAATTTCAGTTGTTGTAATAAAGCTATAGAAAGAAGAAGCACTGACCGTAGTCATGTTAGACTAGTTGCTTATGTATAACTTTAATGTCATATATGAAAAGAGTTGGCTCAAGGAGCATTTTGTGGTAATGAATTGTTGGCATAAGGTAATATAGTTTGAACCATTGACGAATGCCCCAGCTACTTTTATGGATTGATGAATCGAGTATTTAAATAATATCTAGAGTGGTTCATAGCCGTGTCTATCAGTGATATTCTAGCTTATTCAATGAGTGCTAAGGAGCACAAGAGTCGTCTAAGAATGGTCACGGGATTTTAGGAGCGCAAGATTCGGTATTCAAATTTGAGGTAGGCCACCTCTCGAGTCTTATGGCCACCCTCAGAATTGAACCGAATGTTCAGGTCAGAATCAAGTTACTCTAACCAACAGACCCAAAAGTACAGAAAATCCTACAAGAGGATACTGATAAGGGAGATACTGAATTTCAGATTTCTGATGATGGAACATTAAGGTTTCAAGGATGTTTGGTTGTACCTAACGATGTAGAGCTTAGAGAAGAAATCTATCTGAAGCACATCGTAGTGGTTACAGTGTTCACCTTGGAAGCATTAAGATGTATTAGAATCCACGTCAACACTATTGGCGGTCAGGTATGAAGGCGGACATCATCAAGCATGTGGCCAAGTGTTTGACATGTCAGCGAGTAAAAGCTTAGCATTGCAAGCCGAGAGGACTTTTACAACTTCTCGCAATCCCAGAGTGGAAATAGGAACATATTACGATGGACTTCGTGACTGGACTACCGAGGAGTCAAACAAGAAATGATTCAACTTGAGTGGTAGTCGACAGGCTAATAAAGTCGGCTCACTTCATTGTAGTTCGAAAGGACCTTAGTCTACACAGACACGCAGACCTGTACGTGTGTCAAGTGGTTCGAATGCATGGAATGCTAGTTACGATAACATCTGATAGAGACCCAAGGTTTACTGCAACCTTTCAAATAGGCGTGCATAAGTGTATTTGTGTCAGACAGTTCGTCTGTATGGAGTGCCAATGATGAACTTTCATCAGATCTAGAACCGAGGTTCCTAGTTTCAGCAGAACAGTCAGATAATTCAATTTGAGGCAGATCAGAGCAGAGTATGCAGAACTTCAGTTTGTTGAGTTAAGATCAATGAAAGAAAGATCACAGGCCCAGAGTTAGTTCAGCAGTTAGTGATTGCAGTTGTCGTGATCCAGAAGTATCAATTTCGGTCAACCAAGATAGTCCCCTTGGTCATAGTGGTCTAACAACGCCACAGGACTGAAGAAGCAACCGAGGAAGGTGAGACTAGACAAGACAGTTGCACCCCCACCTTTTTCAGACGAGCGTGTAAGGTTTAAATTTCGAGGACGAAATTTTTATAAAAGCGGAAGAGTTGTGATATCCAGAATTTTCAGTATTGTTTTCTATTAAATTAATCGGCATTTCATTGACGCGTCTATAAGGTTGTTCTCAGAGCTGATCACTCTCGAGATAACTAGACTAGCTAGGTAAGCCATTAAGGAATTTTAAGGCAATAGACTTGAGAATTCAACCAGGAATCGGCTTCTCTACCGTGCTCATCTTTACAGGTCATTATGGCATAGTTAAAAATCGAATTGAGATCAGAGATAGGTCGGTTCAACTGAGATGTGTAGCCGATCGTGGGTGACTCCACTAAATTGGAAAATTCTTGTCGATCGCGCTAATTTGATTTTACTGTCGTTTTGGTACCCCATGTCTGTAATTGAGTCCTCAAGATTTTTACGATAATTGAGAGTCGCCAATGTGTCAAGTGGGTTCAATGTGGCTTGAAGAAAATCGACCACGAGTCAATTGCCCTAAAAAGTTCTGAAAACTACCCGGTGGTCTAGGTCACGCTAAAAGCGCGCCGGAGTGAAATTAACCGTCAATTTGAGTTCAATTTCAGAAATTGAAAGTTCTGTGGTGTCACGAGCTATTTTAGGAACGTCAACTCAGTCTCAGAAGATTTTTCGGAGATTTCGAGATTTTTATGGAAAATGGGTTCGGACGTCACGGAAAATCAACGGAAATTCAGATTGGCTAAATTGATGGAAAATTGGGCTTTTAGGCCAAGCCTTTGTATGTCAGGGATTTATAGAAAATCATTTGGGATTTTTCTACATCGAAATTGGACCTCAATTTGGGAAATTAGTTATTTACTTATTTACTTCCTGTAAATTCAATTGGGATGGCCAGTGACCGGGATTTTATGCTAATGATCATGGTGTAGACCGTTTATTTAATTGAGCTTTATGTTTTGCTAAATTGAAATTGTTGTATTTATTTATTTAATTTTCGCAATTAATTATTTAATTATTTATTTTCCGAAAATTTAACCGAGATGAACGCTGACCGGAATTTCGTGCTGATTGTCGTGGTGCAATCTATTTATTTAATTGAGCTCCATGTTGCGTGAAAAAGAATAAATTGTGGAATTTGAGGAGTTGTTCCTAAGTTGAGTTGATTTTGGTAATTGATTAATGAATAATCGGGTATCGATTGTTAGTGCCAAAGTGTTGTGGTAGACTACAGGTTATAGTGGAGATTGTGGAATGAAGTGAATATGCATGATGTATGCCGGCTCGATGACTAAGTATGTCATTTAGGAGAATGGGCATGTTGTTCATAGTGAACCATTGGTAGGTTACATATCACCTTGGAGAAGGCACGTGGGCTCGGTGAGTTGGCCTATCACCTGGGAGAATGCACGTGGGCTTGGTGATTAAGTTTGGCATCTTGAAGGGACATGTGGGCTCGGTGATTTGATGCATCACTTTGGCGAATCTGCGCCTGAGAGAATGCACGTGGGTCCGGGCATCATAAAAAGGGCACATGGACTCGGTGAATTGATGCATCATCTTGGCGAAGAGGTCGCTTGAGAGAATGCACGTGGGCCCGCTAAGTAAGTATGTCGTCTGGAAAAAGGCACGTGGACTCGGAGACTTGGTATGTCATCCTGGAGAATGCACGTGGGCTCGACAACTAGATGCCCCATCGTGAGAAGTGTGTGGTACTGACTGATATGTAATCGACTAGGTCGATTGATCAATGATTTGATCCGATTATTATGAATTGATTGCTGTTTACTGCAATATATGAGGCATGTGTGCATAACCTTGAGTTGCAGGTTGGGACTAATAGTAAAGTACGTCTCCTGACTCGTGTTGTGCTTAGGCAACCTCATGGTGTATTGGTTTCTTAATCGAGTCTTAGGGGGTAGAACTCACTGAGACGTAGTCTCATTGGTTGTTGTAAAAACCAATTTCAGGCTCCTAGGTGGAAGATCCCGAAGATGAGGATTACCTGTTGGATAAACCTATTGAGCAGCTGGAAGAAGCTGAAGAGTCTAACGAGAATTGAGAGCCTATTCTCTTTTTGTGAATCCCCGTCTATGTATAGATAAAGTGAGACTTGGAGGTTGTGAATAGTTGTGAAATACTTTGGAGTGTGGTATGTATAAAAGTTTGGTTGTGAGTTTCAATAAGAAAATTATGCCTTTGCTTTTCTATCCCATTGTTTTATTGTCTGGGGATTTATAACTGCTTCCGCATGTGCTTAATTAATGAAAGGGTCGGCGATACATAGTCATGGGATATCGCATTCTAAAATCGACCAAGTAAGAAGGATGCGCGCGCGCCCGAGGATCGGGGCGTGACAGCATTTGACGTACTTAATTAAGTTCATGGATCGTGCTGATGCAATACAAATTTTGGGCTAGAATCAATTAAATGACTAGGCACAAGCTTTTATTTCTAATGTGTGCTTACTTGATATGTCCTATTGAAACGAGAATTTGGAACATTAGGATTTTGCTGCTGGACGTGGCAAGGAAAAAGTATTTCTAATGTGACTAGGAGATTATGTTGATGTGTATTGGTTTGGTTCTCGGTTATAAGGGATTTTACATGAATAACAAGGTAGTAATCTGTCCAATTATCTTTAAAAGATTATATGAAAGTAGTGGTATGTGGCAAGAATATGTCCTAAACATGGTAAGCAGGTGAAACAGTGTAGACAAAGACATTTTCTAAGTCTCCACAAGTCTACAGTCACTTGCATGGACAAGAGGTTGAAGGAAGTACCAGTGGCTGGATGCATAATGCATGCATAGCTTCAGAGTTGACATGGGCTTTCTCCAAATGCATGTAGATAGAAATCATTCTAAGTGTTTGAAATTAGAGGAGCAAAATAGAAACTAGGGTGAATCTAATGAGAATGAAATGAATAACTGATCTAAAGTTATACAGGAAAGTGTAAAATACTAGGTAAGTCTTCCATGATTGTTGAAATTGAGAGTGTGCTGGGTTGTAGCTTTTAATATTTGCTGAGACTTCTATCTTGGTGTTATGCAGAAGGAAGTGTACTAGCTTCTACATCTGCACAAGTAATGATATATAGTTGCTCAGATCACCAAAAGATAAAGAAGTTTTATGGCCATCCTGTGATTCTTAGTTTTCTAATTAGTCTTGTATTTTTTGTTTAATACATCCCCTATGCTCCTCTTTATTTATAGTCCATTGAATTCTCTGAATTGTAGGGAGCTGTTCGCTCTATGATCTTCAGTAATGATGGGAACTATGTTCTTTCCTGTGCTGGTTGTGAAAGATTGTCATGACCTACCCTCAGGGAGAGGGGGAGTAGATTTAGGGGTATTGCCTAAAGAACGGACCTAAAGCCCATGATTAAGCTCAGACTCTTCCAAGCCCATACATCACCTGACATTGGAGTATTCTTAAGAATTTCGCAATAAGGAGTCGCCAATCGGCTAGAAATCAAGTAAGGCATGGGAGTGTACCTTATTTTCTACGCAATTAGAGAATCTAGAGTCGGAAACTTGATTACACTAATGAATCAATTAGTGCCCTTTCAATACCTAATCTTGTTAATTTTTTTTTTAAAGATGTTTTTGTCATGCAATCTGGATTGATTTTGTACCTATCTACTAAGATGTGAAATGATCATATGGGTGCACAATCATTAAAGTAACAATTAGCAGCTAAGAAAAAGCGATTAAATAAATTACATGAAAGAGCAAAAATTTAGTATCAAAGAAAAGATAAATGCTGATCCTAACTAGACTAAAGGGAAGCCAAGATTTCAAATACGGGTACAAGGTATCAAAACGATAGAAAAATTAGTCTAGCGCCGATCGACATGAATTTTGTAATTAAGTGGAATCATCCACGCACTAATGACATGCCTTTGTCAAATCGACCTATCTCCGGTGTCTAATCGATTTTCAACTATGCCGTAATGATCTCTACATATGAGCATGGTCGAGTAGTCGATTTCCTGACCGAATTTTCAAGTCTATTGCATTAAAATCCCTTAATGGCTTCACTTGTTAGACTAGTTATCTTGTGAGTTATTAGCTCAGATAATAGAACTATAGACATGTTGATGAAAAGCCCTACTTATTCAATTGAAAACAGGACTGGAAATTCAGGATGTCACAACGAGAGTAAGACGTATCCTTCTTGAAAAGCATCCCTTAGCCATGTTTGTAGTGGACTATTTTGATCTGACCGACGTGATTAATCCTATTATAGAATCACGTCTCCAATATTCCATAAAGGATTAATCCTACATGTATTGCAGCCTCAAGTTGTTTGTACAGCCTCATTTCCTCATTCATGCCATAAGGAAATTTTTAGTAGAAGACGGGGTCAGTTAGATTGTTTTCTTTTTGTACTTAGCGGTTCTCTCTCCTTCCTTCTTCCTTTCTTCTCATAATCTTTGTTTTTGTGCCCGCAGGGGGTGTTTGTAACTTCATTCTAAGTTTTTTTTTTTTTTTTTTTTTTTTTGACTTATTTGGAAGGACTTCATGTGAGGTGAAATCATAGGTGACTATATGAAAAGTGATTCTTGATTTGGTCATGTGGAAGTGCATGCAAGACAGTCCTCTCTTCTTTCAAATTATGCATGTCTTATTGCATTCATCTTCAATTTTCTGCTCTTTTTTGCTGGGAAGCTTTCATCTCATCTGTAACGTCATTCAATATACGGTAAAGAGGAAGATGGTGAGAACTAAACAAGGGTTATTCGTTGCTCGAGGTTGTGGCTGTTGAATCTTGGTGTTATACTGATGAGTGTAATTGGGGCTGGGTCATTATGTACATCTCTTATGATTTCTACTATGATGAAATTATTTCTGAATTCACATGCTTCTAAGTTAGGGATCTAAAAAAGAAAAATGGCTACTGCTGATGCAAATTTGGTTCTTACATATCTTAAATCACCTTTACATATGTTGATTTCATTGAATTTTGAAGGTGGCATCAGGGAAAGGGGGTGATTATGGCTAGAGTTCTGAAGAGTCTTGCAATCTCTGGTTCTATGAAAAATCCTATCAATCTTTTCTCTAGGTGTAGGCGGCATCAACAATGATATTGCGTTGGTTTCTTTTTCGCTTCATCTAAAGTATTTTACTTCTCAAGACTCTCCGTAGAGCTTCACGTGATTTGTTGTTCTTGGGTTATGGTTGCCTGATGGTATGATTTATATAATTATTGTTTCTTTTGTAGACTGCAAAAGCTAGAGGGACGGCCATTCAATCGTTACTGCAGCTAGTTGGTTAGCTGCAGCTTGTTGTCACTCAGGTTTAGGCCCCTTATATTTTGCAAGAGATAATTTTTTGAGCTTGTCTAATTTTGGTAAATGTTGTTGTTGACACCTAAATTTTGACAATTCGATCATTTACTAATTGCATTAAAAATAGGGATTAATTCGAACCCCTAAACAAAATATTAGAATTGAATTGCATAATATATAGTTTTAGGAGCATTTTATTTTATTATATTTGCATTGGACTAGTGATAGATATGTTTGACTAGATGGTGTCCACATCCAATAATTTTCATTTGAGTTAACATCATGATGCTGTCAAGGGAATACCTTCGGTTGATGTTATATGGATTAGCAAAAATCTTTATTCAGCCTAATGAGGGACCATGAATCTCGCCCATGATATGAGGAAGGGGACTGATAAATTGCACACACAAAGAAAGATAGGAAATTCGAAAAAAATCGGTTGGATGCTTAGGGGTCACAATTTCCACGAGGAAATGATCATAGAAATCTTCTCTTCAATAAATTCCGGTTAGCTAATGGAGGAATTCATGGGATAAATGATGAGCTATCGGCTGAAGGAAAAAGAAAGCGCGGCAATTGAGAGACAAAATGGAGGAAAGAAATCAAGGCATTTGTGGAAAGTGTGGGTTGCTGGAATTTATAAAAGGAAACTAATGAGCTGGTCATAGAATAGTGGGAGAGAATGATGGGATTGTTCCAGCACTATAAATGCTTGCTCAACCATATTCGCAAGAAAAGCCGAATAGAGAGAGAGAGAGAGAGAGAGAGGAAATTAAAGGTAATAATCAAGCTGGCCAGATGAGCGAATGTGGACACGATCCAGGCAATATGAGCAGATGCAGAAAATGAAACCAAAAGATTGTGAGCGCTAATTTAGAAGTAAATTAGAGAGATTCACAATCAATTTTTGGTGACAAATCAAAGACATAACTCAGCAATTCCCCAAGATCATCAATCAACTCCACGGATCTAGACTTTCCAACGATACGTGGGAGACTTTTTGCTATAAAAGGAGGTAGACACCCTCAAACATGATATGGGCCATCTGGAAAAGCTCTTCAATGATACCCATGATCACTATAATCGTCATCACCTGGTCATCATCATTTCATCTCGATCCTTGATTCTTTTTCGTCGACGATGGTGCAATCCTCTTGATGTCTCGCATTCATCATGCTTCGTGGACGTTGACAATAATCTCAAAGCTAGGTCAAACATTTTTTTAGTTTGATTATGTGCGATTCTATTTAGCTATTTAAATTATTTTCGTGTTTTCGCTTGCTGTCCAGGTTCAGTTTCCTGGTCATCGTGGGCTTTCACGCCTATTCTACATCAACATCCTACTACCATTTTTTTTTTTTTTTTTTTTTTGGCTCTTTGCAAGAATTCATGCACAAGTCCACACTTGGGACACCACAAAGCGGGGGGCCACACACAATTGAAGACATGACCATACACTGAATTGAGGAAAAATCGTGAGGGGAAGCTCCTGTACAGAGTGATCATGAATCTTCCGAAACCGTGACGCCTCCTATTGTCGACCGAGGCGTCCCATACGAAAAGCCAGCGGCAATGACACCGGCCCACACCAGCAGCCCCGCAGATCTTCGACGAAGCTACTACTTTCCCTCGACACCAATCCAACCACGTTTCTATTTTGTAGGTTCATTGAGGGAATCTTGGGCTGAAGCACAACCCCGCGACATATGAGGGACCCGAGAACTAAAAGCAAAAAATGGATTAAGTGGAGACCGATTCTTCATCTCTATCTGATATCTATATTCCACTGTGTCTTGACTTTCTTCCTGAGGATCCATTTATGTTGGCCACATGCAGAGCACCCTGGAAGAAGAAATAATCAAAGAGAATTCAGAGTCCTTACCCTCACCGAGTTCCGAACTAATCAAAGCTTTCCGATGAACACCACCACCTTGGCTAGTCAAGCACCCAATGATTCCCTCAAGCATCATTCACAAGCCGTGATCCGATCTGATTCCGATCCAAATTATATGTGTTCGAATTAGGTAACAATCTATATCCAAAACAAATGGAATATTTCACTCCTTAATTTAGATTGATTGTTATCTTATACGTGATATTAAGCATATCCAATTAGGGCTTATTGATAAAATTGATTCAATTATTAATTTGATCCGTAAAGATATCGGATCATTTTTTTAATTTTCTCAACTTATTATTGAATAATTGCGTTGTTTGAGATTGCGATAATCTTTAATTTGTGCCGTGAGACAACAGATCATTTTTTTTTTTTTTTTAATGTTTGATTCTGAGTAAGTGCCTCATCAAGATTAAGATATCCATTAATCTAAGATGCAAGACGACGGATTATTTGAATGGATATCGTAATATTTTATTTGAATCTTGATTGATATCTTGAATGGTTTTGAAATTTTAGATAGAATTGCTAGCTCTAATAAATAAAAGTGCCAAAAACATTGCTTAAGATGTTAGATTTCCTTTTCTTTAATTAAAATTGCATGTTTAATTATTAGGTAATTTCAATTTTGAATTAAAAAAGAAAGCACAAAAAATATCACGCATACCTCATGTAAAATTAGGTCATCATTTGCACATCATTTAGTTATTGCATATTTAGGATCATTTAAATGTGTGACATACTAGGATAGTTGCATTAGTATTTGCTCATCATTAGCTTCGGTCAAGGGAGTAATATCGCATGACATATAATTTACCTATTAGATTGCACGTTGCACGTTGTGTTAGTATAGATACATTTTTATATGTCATTGCACTACATTGCACATAGATTAGGTTTCATTAAATAAGAAAAAACCCAAAAAAATAATTGCTTGCTTTGTGTGTTTATTTCTTTTGGTGCAATTTATTTGATTGTTTAATAATGAATGAGCATCCGTGTGATCACCCCATTGCATGATAGTAACTTAGGCTAAAACCAATCCAAACTGCCTACAAAGATATTTTTTTAAAATAAAAGAACAGTACCGAAAGGACATTAGAGAAATTTAGTGTAATCAAGTCCCCGTACCCAAAGTTTCTACTTCTCCCATTATTTTACTTAGGTGTCTAATCGACCTACCATAAACTGATTAGTGGCAACTCCTAACTAATAATCTTTTGTATGCTAAAAACTTGAACCTAAGTCGCGAATTAATATGGGCTTGGAAGAGCTCGAGCTAAGTTTAGACTTAGTAGTCCATTAGCTAAACCCTATGTGGTGCACCTGAGGTTAAGTCACAACAGTTGTCTTCCAACAGATTGACAAAACCACACATGATCAAACTAGAGATTCTCTTCACAAGCGTCAAGTTGATGAAAGTGATGATGAGAATGAAGACATCGGTCATGTCTTGTATAGGGATGAGGATGAATCTGGACGAACTAACGATGACATAGAAAATGAATAGAAGCTCTAAATTTTAAGAAATGGTCATTCTTGCCGGTGTTGAATTTGATTTGTCGTGTTGCGTCTTCATAAACTTTGGATTGTTGGGGTACTTCGTGGGTACATAAAAGGTGAAGTGAAGGTTGTAGGACTTTTTTCTTTGATTACATTTTCAGTAAAGTCTTTCATTCCATAGCGAAAAGTGAGTTTTATAAAGCATCTTGCTATAGACTAATTCATTTTTTCAATTAAGAACCGGTTATACACGAACTGGTTCAAGAATTTCCATGTGTTAATTATGGCTTTTAATTTTCCATACTCATTACAAGTAGCTTTGTTCCTCTAAGCATCAGTTTTAGTTGGGTGTTTTTTGCTGCTATGTAGCAGGAAACTTGCTCAAGATGGAGATGCTCGCTTGGGGAAAGTCATCAGGAGAAATTCATACATGTCGGTCGTATTGCATTACCGTTAGAAACATAACTTTAAGTCAGCTGAAATGTTCCTCACCATTAACATAACCCATGTTGATCGTATTGCATTATGGTTATAATCGGGTTTGATTCTTAAATAGCTTGATCAAATACATTAGGATCGGTTCTCCAAATGTTGAAATTGACGGGTTCTAATGTGAATGTTGCTTCTATAGGCAGTCGATACAAGACTATGAAGCACATCGTTGAGGCCTCGGACAAGGAAAACTTCATCTACAACAATTCCATCGTCGAGGGTGACGTGTTGGCCAACGCCTTCGAGAGAATCAGCCACGAGGTGAAGATCAGTGCATTGCCCGAGGGAGGCTCAGTTTGGAAGAACACAAGCAGGTACTTGATCGACGGTGAAGTAAAGGCCAGCGAGGAGAAGATCATGCCGTGATGTTCCGAGACGCCGTGACTTTTGTCGAGGCCAACACCAGATGCTAGATGGACACCCTATTGAAATTTTTATTCCTCAAAAGTAAAGCATGCCAGCCCAATTTTACCAAACTTCTTATCTCACTAAAAGGAGAGAAACAAGCACTCACTCGATGAAAAGTCAAACCATCTTTACGCACTTACTCAATAAAAGCAATCACTCTATAAGAAGACAAGTGTCCGTCTAGCATTTGGTGTTGGCTCGACAAAAGCCATGGTGTCCCGAAACATGGTGTTCGCCTTGTCTTTCACGGCCATGATCTTCTCCTGGCTAGCCTCCATTTCGTCGTCGGTAAAGTACCTGCTTGTGTTCTTCTAGATTGAGCCTCCCTCGGGCAACGCAATGATCTTCACCTCGTGGCTAATTCTCTCGAAGGCGTTGGCCAACACATCGCCCTCAACAATGGAATGGCTGTAGATGAAGTTGTCCTTGTCCGCGGCCTCAACGATGTGCTGCACAGTCTTGTACTGACTACCTATAGAAGCAACAATGACATTTAGAACACGTCAATTTCAACATCACAGGCACAATCAGCGTATTTGTTGAGCTGTAAATATATAGAATCTTTTAGTTGTTGAGTTGTAAATATATAGAATCTTTTAGGAGGTTTTTTTATTCTGATTTTATTTTGATTAAATCCCACAAATCATGGGATTATAGTTGTTAACCCACAAATCGTGGGATTTTAGTTTTTTCTCCTTTTTTAGGCTTTCTTTCCTTTATTTTTTGTTTGCTGCCTATAAATACAACATTGTAAAGCACCAGAAAATATGAATGAGAATTACAATTTCTCTCCATCTAAAATTTCTCATGGTATAAGAGCTCTAGGCTAGATTCCTGAATTTAAAATTGCAGCCTTCATTGCTGCGTTTTTTTTCCAGTCTTCGTTGTTGTCTATTATTCTCCAGAAATAGATTTCTGGATTTCACTTGCAGCCTTCATTGCTACACTATTACTCTTGTTCTCTTCTTAACATTCACTCTCCAAAATGGCCACATCTGAAATCACATCCAAAGCCATAGATCCTACCATGAACCAATCTGAGGAGGTCACCTCAACACACATGACAAGTGATCTTCAAAATATTAGGCCAACCTACAGATTGAATGAGAAGAACTACCTCAAGTGGTCACAATTTGTCAAGACGTATCTGAAGGGGAAAGGAAAACTCAACCATTTACTTGGGACGGGACCCAAGATAGGAGATCTTGATTTTGATGCGTGGGATGAGGCCGATTCCATGATCATGTCATGGCTATGGAATTCCATGGAACCAGCCATAAGCGACACTTGTATGTTTCTACCAACCGCAAAGGAGATCTGGGATTCCGTTCGACGAACGTACTCAAAGGCTCGTGATGCAGCCTAGGTGTATGAAATTAAGGTGAAAACCAGTGGGACAAAGCAAGAAGGTAAGACTGTTACCGAGTATGCTAATTCTCTGCAGAACTTATGGCAAGAACTTGATCATTATTGAGTATTTCAGATGCGGTGTCCAGATGATGCAACCATTCTAAAGAGTTTTATTGAAAAGGATCGAGTCTACGATTTCTTAGCCGGGCTTAATTCTGAATTTGACCAAATCAGAATTCAAATACTTGGCAAGGAGGAAGTTCCATCATGGGAGGAAACAATTTCCTTGATGGGGGCGGAAGAAAGCTATCGATCCGTCATGCTAGAACTACAGGCTGTAGAAGGGTCAGCCTTGACAACTAGAAAGGTTGATGAAAAGGGCGACTTATCAAGGAAAGACAACTGGGACAACTTGTGGTGTGTCTACTACAAGAAGCCCAGACATACAAAGAACAATGCTGGAAATTGAATGGCAGACCAACTACTTCAAGCCGAGAGTGGGTGAATCAGGCAACACAGCCAAGGCCTTGGGTCCACCTAACTGAGAAAGCTGGTCAAGAAGAAGTTCAAGAGAAAGCAACCTTCAGCAGTGAAGAAATTGAGAAATTAAGAGGTTTGTTAGGGTCTCTTAATAAACCCTCTGGTGCACGCTCACTAGCACTCTCAGGTAATTCTTGGGTTATTGATTCAGGGTCTACCGACCACATGACTCACACCTCATCCCATTTCAGCACTTATACACCTTGTCCTAGCAATAAGAAGATTATTGTGGCAAATGGATCTCTTGCTCCTGTTGTAGGGGTTGGAAATATTCCTATCACACCTAATCTTGTCCTTAAAGATGTTCTTCATGTCCCTAAAGTATCTGCCAGTCTCATCTCAATACAGAAACTCACAAAAGATCTTCATTGTCAAGCTGTTTTTTACCCATCTTACTGTGTTTTTATGGATCGGGACTCGGAAAGGAGGATTGGACTTGCTAAGGAACAAAATGGGCTGAACTACCTTGAGACACCTCTTACTACTAGAAGGATCATGAATAATCTGTCTATGTCGTTTCTTAGTACTTCAAATAAAGAAGCCATTTGGCTTCATCATTTTTGTTTTGGCCATCCGTCCTTTCAAGTCTTGAGTATTATGTTTCCATCCTTGTTTAAAGATCTGAATATTAAAGATTTCCATTGTGATGTTTGTGAATTAGCCAAGCATAATCGCGTACCATTTCCTATTAGCAATCACCGTAGTTCTAATCCTTTTGACTTAATCCACAGTGACATTTGGGGACCTTCCACGATTCCAAACATCTCTAGAGCTCGTTGGTTTGTCACTCTAATTGATGATTGCTCTAGGATCACGTGGACTTTCTTACTCAAACATAAATCTGATGTGAGTAGCATTATTCCTTCATTTCATTCCATGATTCAAACTCAATTTGGGGTCAAGATCAAGGTCTTTAGGTCGGACAATGGTAGAGAATACTTTAATCAAGTATTGTCCCCTTATTTTCAAAAGGAAGGCATTATCCATGAGTCATCTTGTGTGAATACACCACAACAAAACGAGGTTGCTGAAAGGAAAAATGGCCATCTCCTTAACACAACTCATGCCTTGTTGTTTCACGGACAAGTTCCTAAAGCATATTGGGGGGAAGCTATTCTTACAGCTACACACATGATCAATAGACTACCCTCACGTACATTAGACCACAAGACCCCAATGGAAGTTCTTTCTCAGTTCTATCCTCACTTTCGTACATCTAATGGTCTTACACCTCGAGTCTTTGGTTGCACTTCCTATGTCCACATTCATCATCATCAATGAGGAAATTTAGATCCTCGTGCAATCAAATTTGTGTTTCTTGGTTACTCACAAACACAAAAAGGATATAAACGTTACCATCCTCCTTCTAGAAAATTCTATCTCTCCGCAGATGTCACTTTTGTTGAAAATAAACCCTATTTTTCGCAATCTTATCTTCAGGGGAATTTTCCAGTCATGGAAGATAAGGACCTTGGTGTCATTGATAACTTCGATTTATCGTCCAATGTCCCTATCAACCAAAGCTCGTCCATTGTTGCTCATAAACCTATCTTGAATCCTGTCTCTTGTCCACCACAATCTCCCACACCCCAACCTGTCTCTGTTCCTATTCCCACTAGTCCAACTCATATTCACGATTCTAAGAGATTTTCTCAGGTGTATTCAAGGAGGACAGCCGTTCCAACACAAGAGCAGGTCCAAAATACCACTCCAAGTACTGTCAATGAAAACATAGTAAGTTCTAAATCTCCTTTGGATGAACAGCTTAGTGATACACTTGAGAGTGATCTTGATTTACCTATTGCTATTAGAAAAGGGACTAGAGAGTGCACCAAGAAACCGGTATATCCACTATCAAATTATGTGTCCCGTAATAGGTTATCATCATCATGCAAAAACTTTATTGTGAGTTTAAACACAATTGCTGTCCCTAACACCTTGTCTGAAGCACTGTCAAAAGAGGAATGAAGGAATGCCATGAAAGAAGAGATGGAAGCACTTGAAAAAAATAAAACATGGGAAATTGTTGACAGGCCAAGGGGGAAAAATCTAGTTGGTTGCAAGTGGGTATTCACTGTAAAGTACAAGGCAGATGGCTCTCTGGAGAGGTACAAGGCGAGATTGGTTGTGAAGGGTTACACTCAAACATATGGAGTGCATTACCAAGAGACATTTGCACCAGTGGCTAAAATGAATACTGTAAGAATTTTATTGTCTTTAGCTGCTCATTTGATTGGGAACTTCAACAGTATGATGTAAAGAATGCATTTTTACACGGAGATTTGGAAGAGGAAATCTACATGAGCATCCCACCTAGTTTTGAAGGTAAGGAAACAATAGAAAATGTTTGTAGACTTAAGAAAGCATTATACGGGCTCAAGCAATCACCTAGAGCCTGGTTTGGACGGTTTGCTAGAGTCATGAAGGCATTTGGGTATAAACAAAGCCAGGGAGATCATACAATGTTCATAAAACACTCAGACATGGGAGGAGTTACAGCATTGTTGGTGTATGTTGATGACATAATAGTCACGAGGCAATGATGAAAGGGAGAAACTTGATGGCTGAAACAGTGCTTGATTAGGGAATTCGAAATAAAGGAGTTAGGGAAGCTACGGTATTTTCTGGGAATTGAGGTTTCGTACTCCAAGCAAGGGGTCTTTATTTCACAACGAAAGTATGTGACAGATCTTTTGGAAGAAACTGGGAAACTTGGTTGCAAACCAGTAGCTACTCCGATTGAGCTGAACCAGAGGCTAACAAAAGCAAAAGAGGAGGCAGTAGTGGATCGAGAAATGTATCAGCGATTGGTGGGAAAGTTAATTTACCTTACTCACACCCAACCGAATATCTCCTATGCCGTTAGCTTAATTAGTCAATTCATGCATAATCCAAAGGAATCACATCTACAGGCTATTCATCGAGTCCTACATTACTTAAAAGGTAGTCCAAGAAAGGGAATACTTTTCAAAAGAAGCCTAGATCTCAAGCTTGAGGCTTATACAGATGCGGATTATGCAGGCTCAATGATTGACAGGAGGTCTAAAACTGTTATTGTACCTTCCTTGGAGGTAATTTGATAACTTGGAGGAGTAAAAAAAAGAATGTGGTGGCAAGATCAAGTGCAGAATCTGAGTTTAGGGTAGCGGCTTAAGGAATATGTGAGTCATTGTGGATCAAGATCATTCTTGATGACTTGAAGGTTGAGTGGCAGAGTCCTATGAAGCTATTTTGTGACAATAAGTCTGCAATTAATATTGCTCATAATCCTGTGCAGCACGATAGGACGAAATATATTGAGATCGATAAACACTTCATTACGGAGAAACTTGAAGAAGGATTGATTTGTTTGTCTTATGTTCCTTCAAGACAAGTAGGTGGCAGATGTCTTGATTAAAGGGCTTAATGGTGGAAGTTTTCATGAGCTAATTTCCAAGCTAGGAATGGAATATATCTATTCACCAGCTTGAGGGGGAGTATTGAGTTGTAAATATATAGAATCTTTTAGTTGTTGAGTTGTAAATATATAGAATCTTTTAGGAGGTTTTTTTATTCTGATTTTATTTTGATTAAATCCCATAAATCATGGGATTATAGTTGTTAACCCACAAATCGTGGGATTTTAGTTTTTTCTCCTTTTTTAGGCTTTCTTTCCTTTATTTTTTGTTTGCTGCCTATAAATACAACATCGTAAAGCACCAAAAAATATGAATGAAATTACAATTTCTCTCCATCTAAAATTTCTCGGTATTCGATCCGGCCATTTAAGAATCAAACCCAATTATAACCGTAATGCAATACGACTGACATGGGTTGTGCTATTGATGATGAACATTTCCACTAACTCAAAGTCATGTTTCTAACCTTCTTTGGAACTTGTCTCCTAAGGTGTACGGTCCTCTTGATGGCTTGCAGGACTCCTTGGAAGGGAGGCCATAGGCTTTGACAAGTTCATCAACCGCCTTGTCCTGAGGGATTGGAGATGCGGTCTCGATCTCGAAAGTATATCGTCCCATTGATTGAATCGGAATACAATTTGCTGAAATTGAAAGGGGGTAATCTAGGAAGAAAGGGCGACGACAGTGAAGAGAAGAAGCTCAAGAAGAGGCGAAGGAGGAGCATATACTTATAGGAAAGAGCGTGGCTCCGCGGACCCAGGAGACAACATCCATGCAGACGAGTGAAGATCCCACTATTCAACATCCCTATCAGCCCAGGTGAAAAGCGAAAACCCCACACCGCCACAAATCAAATCCATAAGAGGGAAAGCCAACCAAAAGCCCCACGACGAAAAGTCATAACATGCCACAGCATCTTGCAAAAGGGATGTGCACAGCATCTTGCGAAAGGGATGTGTGCAACAGAAGTCCTAAAACTTATTATGAAAATGCCATTGATTTCTAAAACTTACGAAAAGTGCAATCAAGTCCTAAAAGTTATTAAATTGATTTAATTGAGTCTAAAGTTAATATCGTCAGACTTATTAATAGAAAATGTTGACGTGACACTAACGTGATATCTTAAATAAATTTTAAATTTTCCTTTTTAGTTTATAAATCTAATTTAAATAAGAATAAAAATAATGTTAAAAACCACATGGAAAATAAAAAATAATTTTAAAAAATCATGTGGAAAATAATAATTCATTTTATATATCGGCGCCACGTCGGCGCCACGTCGGCGTTTTCCGTTAGTAAGTCTGATGATGTTAATTTTAGGATTCAATTGAATCAATTTGACAAGTTTTAAGACTTGATTGCACTTTTTGCAAGTTTTGTACTCAATTACATTTTTTTTATAAGTTTTAGGATTTATTGTAAGAGTTTTCCTAATGTGAACTACATTAATTAATATTGTAATTTACCGTTTTACAGAGTTGATCTAAGGTGAGATAGAATATTTCTTAATTAGTCTAATATAGGACTGGCTAATATGGGCCGAGTTAAACTTGACCCGTAATGAGAGGTCCCGATTGGAAAGTGCTCAAGTATCTCCTCTAACTTTAATTTTTTTTTTTTTTATAAATATTCTCACATAAGGAGCATTTACCTAGCACTAAAGGGTAAGGGGACTGTCTCATTGAGCCAGTGATATAGAGGGCAATAGAAGAGAATGACTTGCGCGCGGATCATTGCTTTTCGCTCCCACTTCAAGAATGATGAATTTCAAAACAGGTGAGTTAATCTCTCCACCCATTCATCTATGTTCTTATTCTGATTATGGAGATCATGGGATTGCACAATTTGCTAACTACATTCCTATTACACATATCCCAAAGTGACAAGCCAAAGTCCCATCAACAAAAAGCCTAACACCGTATGAAGTCAAAAACCAACGTCGCAAAATCATAACATGTGGGAACCAGGACGTCATTGGATGACGTGGAGTGCATATTCCACTGACAAAGCAATATTTGTCCGTGAGATGGAGGAATAATAACCACTGGATTCGCCCCAGTGGCCACCCTTCCAACATGGAAGGGGGAGGTGAGGGGTTCAAACCCCCACCTTCTCAGGGAGAGATGGGGTGGGGACGTGCAAATTTCAGGAGTGGGTTTCGACGCCCACGCCCTGCAAGAGACAAGGCAAAAGTCTGAGAGTGAGTGTAGAGTATGTATAGAATAGGACTGACAAAAAAAAAAAAAGATGAAGGAATAATAAATACTTGTCCGCTCAAAACCCTCTCTCTCATCTTTTCAATTTTTTAAGGGCTTGTTTATCCGGGCGCTCTCTCCCCTCTCTTTTCTTTCTCTCTCATCTTTCAACTTTTCAAGCAATGGGCCTCTTCACCTACTCTCTCTCTCTCTCCCCCCTCTTTTCTTTCTCTCTCATCTTTTCAACTTTTCAAGCAACGGGCTTCTTCACCTGCTCTCTCTCCCTCTCCCCCCCTCTTCTTCGATAAAATATTCGCTTGTTTCTCACGGCAGTTTTCTTCCTCCGTCCTTTCCAAAAAATCAAACGTTGGAGCGATTTCCATCAACGCAGATCAAGCAACAAGCGTAACCTCGGATAAGCAGGGCACAGGGAGCGGGAGATTATTCGTAGTCTCCAAAAAGAATAGGGTGCATGCTGTTGGTCCTCCTCTCCAATATTGTTCATCTTGTTTCTCTTACTACCTGACTGTGTAGGCCGACCATATTCATAGAGATCATACAAAGAGTGGGGTGCATGCTCATGGACGATCACGGGAAATTGTATCATAAGGGCGGGTGAGGAGGGTTCGGGAAGGGCAACTTCTCAGAGCTCTTCAAGTCCATCGAGGAGTACGAGAAAATGCTCGAAGCGCGGCGAGTCTCTGCCTACCACTATTTGTTACCTAGTGTGGGTTTCTCGTGGAAGCATAGTTCGTCGCCATATGGCGGAATAAACACTCTTTGTCGATGAGGTTGGGTGTGCTTGTGCTTCTCTGATGAACAATAATGAAGAAAACTCTATCTTCGGATGTGAGATTGCTCGTCATGGCATGAACCAGCAAAGAAGAATTGAACCCATGTGCACAAATCGATGACGACAGTTCCTTCTTCATCGCCTCTATCCTTGGCCTTTTGACATCACAATAGCAAACTCTAATCATTGATGCTCTAAAAGCATGAAAGCTGTATCGTCGGGTATGAGAAGAACCACATTGAAAAGGGCAAATTTTTACGATCGCTTGTAGCAATTTTGTTAATAATGTATATTTGTTGATCGAAATAGATGGCTAATTATGCCGTCCCTGCCAAGTCTTGATATAAAAGCTTTATTGCTTCTAAAAAATTCTGGTTGATTCGAATTTTCAAAGTGGCGAAGCTTAAATGCAATGATGACGTGAATATATAATTGGCCAAAAAACTAAAGTACAGAATGGCGAGAGGGGGAAAAAAAGGCCTAAGAAGTAATGAAGAAACAGGTATCCAATTTCTTTCTTGCATCATAAA
Source organism: Eucalyptus erythrocorys (assembly GCA_014182555.1). Lineage (NCBI taxonomy): Eukaryota > Viridiplantae > Streptophyta > Magnoliopsida > Myrtales > Myrtaceae > Eucalyptus > Eucalyptus erythrocorys. The sequence goes on along the minus strand of CM024597.1, from coordinate 5,489,613 downwards.
AAATATCTCAATCTTTCAAAGGATCCCAAAAAATGCATGAAAGTTCACTTAAGATGGTCCCCAAAAATTACTGCTGGTGCACAGACATAAAGCCATTAGTTGATTTCTATCATAGAGATGGGGCAGTGCATCTGCACACTGCTTGAAATGTCCGCCCACCATTTCTGGCAACATTTTAGCCTTCCTCGGTCGCACTGGTCAATAGCTTCACCACCGGATCGTTCACGAGTTCTTCCGCCGTCAGTGCCTCAAACATGGGTGGTTTTCCAAACAGCCCTTCATCCATTCGCCCGGTTCTTCAACAACTGTGATGGTGTAAATTATGCCCCCAACAACCAGAGTATATGCATACTCGTCTAGTAAGAGAAACAAGATGAACAACATCAGAGAGGAGGACCAACAGCATGCACCCCATTCTTTTTGGAGACTGCGAATAATCTCCCACTCCCCGTGCCCTGCTCGTCCGAGATTATGCCTGTTGCTTGATCTGCGTTGATGGAAATCGCTCCAATGTTCGATTTTCTGGAGAAGATGGAGGAAGAAAAATGCCGTCTTCTTGTTGATGCAGTGAGAAACAAGTGAATATTTTCTCCGAAGAAAGGGGGGAGAGAGAGAGAGAGAGCAGGTGAAGAAGCCTATTGCTCGAAAAGTTGAAAAGATGAGAGAGAAAGAAAAGAGGGGGGAGAGAGTGTTGGGTAAACAAGCCCGTGAATCTGACCAAAAAAAAAAAAAAAAAAAGCCCGTGAAAAATTGAAAAGACGACAGAGATGGTTTTGAGCGGAGATAAGTATTTATTATTCCTTTTGTATCAGTGATTTGCCAGAGGAGAGAGAAAAGAGCGTCCAAGCCCTTCCGTTTTTAATTTTTCAATTTTGATATATTCCAGGTCACAGACAGATGTCGCTTTCTTAATGGAATATGCATGCCACGTCAATCAATAATGTGGTGGTTACTAATCACTGAAATTTTTTCTCCCATGAGAGAAGACTTGTATTTCAATAAACCAAAACGAAGAGACCGAACACTTTGATGGGGCAATAATGTCAGGTAATTTTTTGTTGTCAAATTGATAGGGCAATGCATTTGGAAAATACTTGAAGCAAGAGGCAAATAAACTGCAAAAACATTTTCCATTGTGGGGAGGAACTCTAGTTACTTTTTCTAGTCCACATGTATGTACGTGAGAGAAATTGGGCATCAAAATAATGCGTAGAGACCAAACAGTTTGCATCGGTGCACCCATGGATCAGTTATTGTGGAGGGCTGGATGACTGAAGTGGGAAAATATCAATAATTCAAATCCTGTCATACAAGAGTAAAGAAGTAATAGTCGCTCAATACCCCAAAAAAGAAAAAAAGGAAAAAGAAGAAGAAGAAGCAAGAGTGGCCGAATTAAAATAAAGGTGGAAGCAAAGATAATTGAAGTTGATGTCGACGGTTCTGTAATAAATACCACCTAAAATTTTCAGCTTCGCAATCACGCGAAGTTGAAAATCAGCAGTTCCCTCCCCCCGACATTCAATGGAAATCATCCTCTCTAAGTCTTTAGATATCTAAAGAAAGCCACAAAAGGACTGAAATACGGGGGCACACGTCCAGAGTTGAGCATTTTTCTCCTCCTCTTTGGCCGAACATCAAATTGTTGATTTTAGCCATACATGGTAATTTATGTTATTCTGGTCCAGATTATAGCGAATTATTTATTTTTGGCTCTCATGATGATTATAAATATCGACACCCAATGTGAATTTTTATTGTCCATTTATTATTTCTTGTTTTTTTGGTGACATGGTTTGTCCATGTCTCCAATCTCAGTGCGCCATCCGACCACTTTTCACTTCTTTCAGTGAAGATGCCGACTATGTACATACATAGGACGTTGATTCCACAAGACCGCCGCAATACTTGACCGACAACTAAAAAAATAAGCAAGAAATATTTATGACATAAATTTACGTGAATCGATATCGATATTTACATCCACGTAGAAATCTAGTAATAATTAATAAATTATAATCGAAAAATCATAATTACAATTGCTTGTGTGTTCAAAGTGTTTCTTATCCTCAAACTTAAAATATTTACAAATAAAGGCTTTAATATGGCTGAATATGTAAACTCACGATATAAATCACTGTTTGTCCAAACCCTAGCAAAGGCTTTACTATGGCTGAATAACAACACCTGGGCATTCTTTTTTCTTCTTTGTAGGCGTAGCGCAGCTCCACTTTTTAGCTATTGTTAACTTTAGTTCTCCAAGTATAGTAAATTATTTGTTCTTGGCTCAGCAAGTGAATATAGATATCGGTACTTGAATCGTATCACATAAATCTTTATTGTCCTATGATATTCCTCGTTTTTTTTTCCATTTTAATTATCAATTATGCAGTCCTCATACTATACAATGAAGTCAATAATTATAATAATAAATTCATAAAAAATAAAGCAAATGTGAAAAAGGAAACAACCTGAGCTGTATCGGGTAAAATTAATACAAGACCTATCAATCCTTGTGAGTTCAAATATAGAAGCTTACTGGGATTTGTCCAAGTTCCATCCCTTCATGTTACAAAAAACGAATCCAACTTCTTTACTCTGTTTTAGGCCGATTCTTGCTTCCCTTGAACTGTGCAAAGCTTGGATGCTTATCTCACTCTTGTGAGTTCTTGTCAAAGTTCATTCTTGTTTGATCGACTTCTTGTTGTATCTATGGTCGTTGGTTCTTTGCTTTAATAACGTTCTTCTTCTTCTTCTTCTTCTTCTTCTTCTTCTTTGGTGGTGGTGATATTGCTAACTGGTTGGATGTTTCATCAACTTGTGCTCTTTCACTTTGTTCTTGCTATCTGAGGTGGTTTGCCTACTTGTTCTCAAGTTTGGATCATTTCCTTATCTGGTGTTCTGGTTGGGATGGTTGACATTACCTGCATTGGATTCAACAGCTTTTCACCTTTCTTGAGACTTTTATTGTATCTGTCCTGAACACCGATTTTGCTGCTTGTTTGCTGAACATTACTGGTGTTGTACAGTGGAAGTGGCTGATGCACTCCACAATTGAGAAGATTGAAGACAGAGGCTTGCACTTATGATTAGGGAAGAAGATGAAGACTCGAAGATTCATGATCAAATCAAAGAACTGTGTATATGAAATTCATTCTATTCTGTAAACTTTCTCATGTGTATTCAAGTAGAAGAATCAATACAAGAAGTTTTTACATGAATGAATCCTCTCTATTTCACTCTCCAAAACTCTCCATATAAGAACAAAAGGCGAATGAATATAGAAAGATAACAGAATTCTGTTTTTACACAACGAGCTCAACTTGCTTGAGTTCAGCAATCTTCGACTATTTGATGAGCTCGGCGATCCTTGTCTCTCTTATTTCTTTAATCTCCACCGTTGATTCTTTGTTAACACTTATATCAGCTTGATCTAAGTGTTCGGCTCAGTAAGAACTTGATCAGTAGCTTTCGCAGCTTTAACTTTTGTATCTGCACATTGTCCTTCATCACATTGCACTTCTTCATCAGCAATTTTATCAGCTGTATGCTGATATATCTTGACAGCCCCCCTCAAATTGGGTGTGGTGAGAATACCAAGACCCAATTTGAAGCGCAGTTGTGTATGTATGTGTCGAGGCGAGAGATTTGGTGAAAATGTCGGCAACCTGAAGATGATCTGGGCACATATTGAACACAGAGTGAGCCAGACGAAACCTTTTCTCTAACAAAGTGATAATCCACTTCAATGTGTTTGGTTCTGGCATGAAGTATGGGATTTGCAATAAGAGCTATAGCTGACTTATTATCACAGTAGAGATATGTAGGCTGTGTAAGAGAATAACCAATATCTCGCAAGACAAATCCAACCCAAGTAAGCTCAGCTGATGCAGAAGCTAAAGCTCTATATTCAGCTTCAGTGGATGAGCGACTTACAGTACTTTGCTTTTTGGCAGTCCAAGATATGATATTAGATCCAATGTAAGTACAAAACCCAGTGGTGGATCTTCGTGTGGCTGGACAACCTGCCCAGTCTGCATCAGAGAATGCATATAGATGGGAAGGACTGTGAGAATGGATAAAAAGACCAAGATGTAGTGTGCCTTTGATGTATCGAAGAACTCGTTTAAGTTGATTGAAGTCTGCGATAGTAGGTGATTGTAACTTTTGACAGAGCAAATTAGTGGCAAAAGCTATGTCAGGGCGAGTCAATGTAAGATATTGTAAAGCTCCTACTAAGCTTCGATAGTCTGTAGGATTGGTTATTGAAACAGAATCATGTTCCATGACAAGAGATTTGAGGGATAGAGGAGTAGAAAGAGGCTTGCATTCCAACATTTTAGCTCGAGTGAGAAGATCAGTGGCATACTTAGTCTGACACAAAAATAGATGATCAGGCTGTTGCTTGACTTCGATTCCAAGAAAATAATGCAATGGACCAAGGTCTTTCATGTGAAAGTTGAGACTTAAGGAATGAATGAGAGTAGACAGCAACTGAGAGGAGCTCCCTGTCAGGACTATATCATCTACATACAGCAGTAGAAGAATGGTATCTTGATTATGATGGTAGACAAATAATGAAGGGTCTGTAGAACTACAGAAGAACCCATAGTGAAGTAGAAAATCACTAAATTTATCAAACCAGGCTCTTGGTGCACGTCGAAGACCATACGGTGATTTATGCGGTAAGCATACATGAAAGGGTCTTTGCTGATCTTGGAAGCCAGGTGGCTGTTCCATGTAAACCTGTTCATGAAGTGATCCGTGTAGGAAAGCATTTTTCACATCAAGCTGATGGATAGGCCACTGTCTCATCTTAGCTACTGATAGTATAATTCGAATTGTGGCATGCTTAATGACAGGACTGAAGGTTTCAGTGAAATCTATACCTTCTTCTTGGTGGAAGCCTTTAGCAACTAATCTGGCCTTGAGTCTGTCTAGACTTCCATCAGGAGCCAACTTTGCTTTAAAGACCCATTTGCATCCAATGATATTCATGTGCTCATTTCGTGGTACTAATGTCCAGGTCTTATTTAAGTGTAGTGCATTCATTTCTTCAACCATTGCTGCATGCCAACTTTCATGTGCTAAAGCTGATTTTATGGACTTTGGTTCAGAAGGTATATTATACACAGCAAGGCAGGCATACCTGGGATTTGGCTTGATTATTCCAGATTTGGCTCGGGTCTGCATTGGATGCCTAGAGTGAGCTTGTTGCACTGGCTGATATGGTATATCTTCACTCTGTTGTGTCACACAACAATCAGAGTGATTATTGATCATTGTTCTATTATGAGAACATTCTTGTTGATTTTGTGATAGCACAGATAATTCATCTTGAGTTGCTGTATCAGGCATGATAGGTTCTACAAATACTCCATTTTGTGCTGCTGCTACAGACATGGCTAGTTCTGAAGTGCCATTGGAAAGAACTGATTCACCTATATGTTGTGTAGTAGTTGGTTGTATATGCTGACATGTTATTTCTGGACAGTTTGTGACAGTAGTTGAAGATTGAGAATTGACAGAAGGTTGACTGAGGTTCATTTCCTTGCGAGATAATTCTGTCACTTGTAATTCTTCAATCCACTTTGTTTATGTAGTCTTTGTAAGTGATGTACAATTTGTGAGAGTTATTTTAGTGAAGGGAAAAGATTTCTCATCAAATTGAACATGTCTATCGACATAAACTCTTCCAGAGGATGGCACAAGACATGTGTACCCTTTGTGTTGTGTGCTATATCCAAGAAATACACAAGTTAAGGATCTTGGATCAAACTTGTTTTGTGCATAGGGTCGAAGACAAGAAAAGCATGCACAACCAAATACTCTCAGGTGATCATAAGTTGGATTCTGATGATACAGCTTCCTGTATGGGGATTGCATTTGTATCTTTGATGCTGGCAGTAGATTTATGATATAATTGGCTGTAACAAAGGCATCAACCCAATATTTTAAAGGGACTCTACTGTTGTATAACATAGCTAGACCCAACTCCACTATATGTCTATGCTTTCTCTCAGATATTCCATTCTGAGCAGGAGTATAAGGACATGAGAGATACTGTCTAATTCCACAGTTCTACAAGTGAGATTGGAACCTCTTACTGACAAACTCTCCTCCATTATCACTCTGGAAGATTTTTATTTTGGTATCGAACTGATTTTCTACCAGTTTCTGATATAGAATAAAGACTTCATAGAAATCAGATTTTGACTTCAATGGATACAACCAACTATACCGAGAAAAATCATCCACAAACACAACATAATACTTGAAGTTTTGAGCTGAATTCACAGGGGAAGGACCCCATATATCACAATGAATTCTTTGTAGAGGTAAGTTTGCTATAGAATCAGAGGAAGGAAAAGGTAAAGCTATTGCCTTAGCAGTTTGGCAACTAGTACAGACATTCTGTAATCTGTCATCATACTGAATAAGTCTTTGTTGCTTTAGATGTTGCAAAATTTTTAGGTTGGTGTGAGCCAATCTTTGATGCCATATATCCTCAGTCACTCCTTTGTGTATCTGGGCTAAAAAGGTCTGAGCTGTTCTTGAATTTACTTGATACAAGCCTCTAGTTTTCCTTCCAAGAAACTGAGTTGTGTTGGTCCAATTGTCCTTAATATAGACACCAAAATTGTCAAAGATAAACGAGCATGGATAATCTTCTGTAAGTTTTGACACAGATAACAGATTTTTCTTGATGCTTGGTACTATAAGCACATCATTCAGTGGCAGTTGACTCTTGTTAACATGAAGTGATGTATTGCCAGTGTAAATGACAGGTAAATGTGACCCATCACCTATCATTACAGAATCAGATCCAGTACATAGAGAGAAGTTTCGAAGTATACCAGGATTAGCTGAGATGTGTGCTGTTGCTCCAGTATCAGGATACCAGTCACTGCCCTTTGTGTCTTCAAGATGTACTGCTACTAAAGCTGTAGGTATTCCTTCAGCTTGATAGGAATTATCAAACCTATACCAGCAGTGTAGGGCTCCATGGCCTGATCTTTTACAAATTTGACATTCGAGTTTGCCAGTACTGGATTGATTCGCATCCTGCATACTCTTAGAGGAAACTGAGCTTGAGGGATAAGACTTCATATCTTGATATCTTTGTGACTGACCAGCATAAGGTCGAAAACCAGAAGTGGACACAGGATTAGAGAGATTATTTTCCTGTATGTAACTGACATTATTGGGTCTATATCTTGAGTTTTCTGCATGATATCTAAACCCTCTTCCTTTGCTATTAGTAAACCTTCCTCTTCCAAAGCCACGAACTCCTCTGTAGCTTCCCCTTTGTGCTATAAAGCTTGAGTTTTGAGGAATGCAATCTCTTTCTGTCACTTCTTTGAATTGAACTTGAGAGTTCCTTTGTCCAAAATAAGCCATATTTGGATTAAACTGTGTTCTGGAATAGTTTTGTAACCTTGAGTCAAACCTTTCCAGTTGAGCAACCACTTCATCATAATCAGGTTGTGGCTTTAGACAATATATTGTAGTTCGAAAGCTTTCATACTCCACTCCTAAACCTTCTAACACACCAAACAATTTGGTTATGTCATCCACAGGTTTACCTATAGCTTTCAACTGATCACAAATGCTCTTATACTCCCTTAGATAAGTTGAGAGTGTTTTATCATTTTTCGGCAAGCCCGAAGCTTTCCCCGTAGCTCAAATTCTCGGCTATAGATCTCTGTGTGAATCTGTTCAACAACGTCTGCCAGACCTCAAAAGAGGTTTCTAATCCAATGATTAGACTTAGTATATTTTCTGATAGGGATCCACTTATCCACGAAGATATGAGTTGGTCAGTCTTTATCCAATCACCATAATCTGGATTCACCAACTCAGTTTCACAATCATCAGTATTAGGTTGCAGTACTCGAGAAGGACATTCAACATCTCCATTAACAAACCCAAATAAGTCTTGACTTCTCAGAAACCTCACAATCTGTGCTTGCCACAACAGAAAATTATCTTCTGCAAGCTTAATTGTAACAAAATTCGCTATGTTCACATGTATGGGAAAGGGATATTTTGATACTCGAGTTGCCATTTCCTGTAAACTGCTGATTTCAGAGCAGAAGACAATGATGATTGTGAGGAACTCTTAGTTACTCACCATGAATGTAGAATCTTTTGCAACTACAGATTCTTCTTCCTCTGATCTGATATACTTCAGCAGATCAGATGCTTCATTGCTGAGCTGAGCACCATCGGCTCTGATACCATGAGAAGATTGAAGACAGAGGCTTGCACTTATGATTGGGGAAGAAGATGAAGACTCGAAGATTCATGATCAAATCAAAGAACTGTGTATATGAAATTCATTCTATTCTGTAAACTTTCTCATGTGTATTCAAGTAGAAGAATCAATACAAGAAGTTTTTACATGAATGAATCCTCTCTATTTCACTCTCCAAAACTCTCCATATAAGAACAAAACTGAATGAATATAGAAAGATAACAGAATTCTGTTTTTACACAACAGAGCTCAACTTGCTGAGTTCAGCAATCTTCGACTATTTGATGAGCTCAGCGATCCTTGTCTCTCTTATTTCTTTAATCTCCACCGTTGATTACTGTTGACACTTATATCAGCTTGATCTAAGTGTTCGGCTCAGTAAGAACTTGATCAGTAGCTTTCGCAGCTTTAACTTTTGTATCTGCACATTGTCCTTCATCACATTGCACTTCTTCATTAGCAATTTTATCAGCTGTATGCTGATATATCTTGACTGTTAGAATGTTTAAATAATAAACCACGCCTCCATCTAACAGCTTAAGCTTTTAGAACAGTTGGCAGTGGTTTCACAAAAATCTAACATGGTATCAGAGCAAGTAGGTCTTGTGTTCAAATCTTCCAGGCCCCAATTTGCCTCCCCAATTAAATTTCCACACTTAGTACTAGGTAAAAAAGACCAGACTAAGTGTGAGGGGAAGTGTTAGAATGTTTAAATAATAAACCACGCCTCCATCTAACAGCTTAAGCTTTTAGAACAGTTGGCAGTGGTTTCACAAAAATCTAACATTATGTTTCTAGCCAGTTTCTGTTATCATTTCTCCTGGAAATCATCATAAGTTTAGGGGGCTGATAGAGTTAACCTTTGGATTTATACATATCAATGGGAATGGCTTGCTGAATCAGATGATTGTGTATGTGCGGAACAATATTAGCAAAAAAATTTTCTGATGAAATATAAGGTTTCATTTCCCCGTAGATCCTTTTCCATGGAGCATTGCTCTTGCTTCTAGCACCAAGCAATGCTGTGTATACAAGAGGAGACAGTGATGGGCAATGCAAGTATAAACTGGCATTGGATTTGGACCCAAGACCGCATAGCGTGTCCATAACAGAGTTCAGTGCTGTTGGAGACGGGAAAACTCTAAACACCGTTGCCTTCCAGAATGCCATTTTCTACCTCACGTCCTTTGCTGACAACGGAGGCCCTCAGCTTTACGTGCCTCCCGGCTCTTCTTGGAAAGAGAGGCCACGGTTCTTGCGTCACAGGTAAAATTTGCTGATGCTTTGCTGTTCTCACTTTGAGAGTAACGAGCAAAAAGCAATATTAATTCTTGCATAATATATTGTCTCTCTCATGTATCCAGGATCCATCTTACTGGGATATTGTGGAACCTCTCCCATCTTATGGACGCAGGATAGAAACTCCAGGAAGAAGGTACTGGAGCTTGATAAATGGGTATGGGTTGCACGATGTGGTGATAACAGGTACTCCAGATTCTTAACTTTGCCTGCTGCTGCTATAGTTAGTTTGCACATGCTAATACCAAGCCTCATCTAAGCAATCCATTGATCAGTAAATGCTTTAGGTGATAATGGAACCATTGATGGTCAAGGCTCATTTGGTGGGATTTATTCACCACTCACTCCTTGAACTACAGTCTCCCTTATCTCGTGGAATTTGCAGAGGCAAAACACGTAGTGGTGTCAAACATTACATTCTTGAATGCTCCTGCCTATTACATCCATCCAGTCTATTGCAGGTATGTTTCTGAGAGCCCTGTCATCGATATGTCACCCATCACTTTTAGTTTTAAGTTGCGCATATGAAATTTATCAACATCCCTTCAGTATAATGTAGCGATGTGCACATCCAGAACGTTTCAATTACTGCTTCAGCAGAATCCCCTCACACCGTTGGCATTGCACCAGGTTAGTGATGCAATGGTTTGGACTGAGGAAAATGCATAGCTGAACAATTGCTTCAGTCTTTAATATACATCTGCATTATTCAGTAATTTGTATCAGATCTCATGTCTGTAATGGGTTTACTTAGTGAAGGAGATGATTATGTTTGTCTGAATATTTTGCTAGAGCAAACACTGGCAGTTGCTTAAGTTCTTCATTCTGGGCCAAAAGCAAGTTGGACATGTCTTTGAAACAATTCCAAGATGCTTTTTCCTCCAATGAGAAACATTTTTTTTTGGATCTCATAGAGAAGCATAAGAAAATCCAGTGAAATTGGAAAACTTGAAAATTGATGCAGCTCCTTCTGTTCTGAGAGTTTATGCACAAGACCTAATTAAGCATTTCATATAATCTTCTTCTTTTGCCCTCCTTTCCCTCTCCCTGAATCAGGGCTTATAATTCTAGCCACGGCAAACTCTGCAACTGCCAAGCCCATTATTCGGTTAAATCTGTTTGGTATACCCTGATAATTGATATCAATACAAATTAACTGATATATTTTGTTCTTTCATGGAAAAATTTCAGATTCCTCAGACAATGTATGCATAGAGGATTGCAGCATTAGCATGGGGTATGATTCCATCTTGCTTAAGAGTGGATGGGATGAGTAAGGAATTTCCTACAGCAGGCCCACCTCTCACGTGCACATTAGGCGGGCCTACTTGCAGTCATACTCCGGCACTGCAGTTGCCTCTGGTAGCGACATGTCTGGTGGGATCTCCAATGTCTATGTGAATCGTGTCAGCATGTACAGTTCATCAAGTGGCATAGAATTCTGAACAACACGGGGCCGAGGTGGCTACATCGAAGACATAACCATATCCAACGTGGACAGGGATGATGTCCACATGGCATTTGGTGCAAAGGGTCACTTTGAGTCTCATCCAGATGAAAATTTCGATCCAAATGCTCTCCCAGTTTTGCGCTACATTACTTTACAGGATGTGGTAGGAAGAAGCATTACAGTTGCTGGAAATTTCACAGGAATTAGCGAATCTCCATTCACTTCCATCTTTTTGTCTAATATCTCCTTATCCATCAACTCTGGTTCATTAACATCTTGGATTGGTTCCGACGTTTCGGGTTCTTCCTCATCTGTGCTCCCCAAATCATGTCCTGAGCTCACAGGCTTGTCCTTAAATTCTTCCTCAGCTTGCATATCTAGTGTAACCGCCATTGGTAATTCCACAGCCTTGTGAAATATTCCATAAACGATCAATCCGACCTGTTTTGCAGCACTGAATTGGCATGAGAGTCTTTTTCAAGAAGGTGGGACATGTTCTAAAGAAGAAACCTCTCAGTCCACCGGTTGAATTGCATGGTCATCGATCACAGTTGTTTATTCACAAGCTGTTTGTACAGCATCATTTCTTCATTCATGCTGTAAGGAAATTTTTAGTAGAAGAAACCTTAGATTGTTCTCTTTTTGTACCTAGTGGTTTCTTCTCATAATCTTTGTATTTTGTAAGCTTTTTTATACTTATTTGGAACGACTTCATGTGAGATGATATCATATGTGACTATATGAAAAGTGATTCTCGATGAGGTCATGTGGAAGTGCAAGCAAGACAGTCCTCCCTTCTTTCAAGTTATGCATGTCTTGCAGCATTCATCTTCAATTTTCTGCTCTTTTATGCTGGGAAGTTTCATCTTCATATGTAGAGTCATTCATTATACGGTAAAGAGGAAGATGGCGAGAACTAAACATGGGTTATTCATTAATCGAGGCTGTGGCTGTTGAATCCAAGTCTTCTGCTGATGAAGTTTGTCACTCCAGGTCACACACAGGTACACATCATTCTTTCAGCTAGACCATAATCGCAGGCTGAGCACTCTTTACTTAGGCATTTCATCCTTTCTTTTAGCTCCACCGCTATAAAGAACAGAAATTGTCCAGCCACGTGTAAGATCAAGTTCCATCTCGATATTCATACATCATTATTTGTCGGAGTTGATGTTCTTCCACGAAATGATAGAACGGGTCATGAAGTTTACAGAGAAGACAGTAGTGACGGATATTTTAACTTGCATATGAATCTTAAGCTCATAGGGAATTGATGTCTCTTTATTTCTTCGTTGTGTTAGCCATCTTCTCTGTATTAATGGCCAAGTTTCTCGTCTGCTCATTTTTCCTGTGTGGGAGTGCTTGTTTGACAAGACATTTCTTGTGATCCGTAATAATTGTGATTTCACTATTATTTTATATATTGACGATGACTTTTCATTAAAATCTCTAACAATGCTAGAGAGATTGTTACTCATAGCTATATTGATTGATCCTCAATGGGTATCTGACAAGCAAAATCACATCAAATGCCAAAAGAGCAGTCGTGTAGATCAAATGTCCTTTACGTCTTTCCTCGATGGAGATAACAACAGAAGATTCACAACTCCAAGAAATCAATGGATTGGTTATGAACAACACAACATACACCAAGAAAATGAAACCAAAATGAAAACAGTAAAAAATTGAAAGATAGGGATCACAATGGCAACATATCCAATTCAAAATTTCATAATGGATACCACTTGCCAACCAAACAAGTTGAAGTGATATTAACAAAAAAAACTTTCCCTCCTGCCATCACTTCTGTCGCTACCATCTGTGTGGTATTTCACGATATATCCCCATACATCTTGTCGATACATTGCTTGAGCAAGCTACAATCAACTTCTTTTGAATGAAGGAAGAATTAGTTGCACCAATTTAGGAAACTGACCTTAGTCAGAGCAAAGGAAATTAGAGGATGCTGAAATGTAGATGCAATCCACACCCTTCTCGCATTCCTAGCTTACTTTGTGTTTTTAAGTGAAATTAACCACGATGAATGAATTCTTCAATATTAAAGAATAATTGGGTTGGGTTTCCATCAAACAACAAATACTTATTCAATTCAAGTGATGAACCGAACCGGATCGAAATAAATTCTAAAATCAATTCAACCTTGGTGGCACATGAACTTTTTTGAAGGAAGATTCAAGTCAGAGGAACCCTAGCTTCTCCAATTTGGGGCTTCTTCAAATTGGGTCATAGCAGATTTTTTTTTTTTTTTTTTTTTTTTGGGGGGGATAAAATTGCCTTTACTTTACCTTTCAAAATTAGGGCCCTAATTTGAAATTAGCTTGACCACTTCAATCTCTTTTTCGAGACAAGATTGAATTATTAACATTTTTTTGAGATAGTGGTCCACTTTAAACTTTTATTTTAAATTTTGCCATTCAAAATGGGATTTTTGTTTCCGAATTAATTAAGTCAATGGACTATACAGACCTAAAAGTTTATTTTGTTTCGTAATTGAGAATATTGTCGATTATATTTCACAATGGAGAACGAGGATGAAGATGCATACCATCCCACTGTCGATGGGCACTGTGACTCATCTGCTGTTTACTGTTTTATATTAAAAATTTTGCTAGATATTATCTGTCCTCCTTTGTACTTGAGGTTGGGTGTCAATCTTATATTCATTTTATTAAGAACTCCATCTGTTTTTGTAGCTTTCAGATGATAAAAAAACTAATTATACCTCTTACATATGTACATCCTCCGAAGCATCCCCAAGGAATAAATGGTTTAATTTGTTTTCATTTTATTTTAAGCATATGAATTTTTTAATTTTCTCCATTTTCCTCTCTTTTTGCTTATAATTTTATACAACGAGCTGGTAAATGTCCAGTCTTTAACTTTTTTACCCCATATAAGAAAGAAATCATTTGACAAAAAATAAGATCATATAAAAAAAAAATTGAGTCGAGTAACTGTAATATCTGAACAAAAAATCAATAATAAAAGGGACAAAAAAAACACAAATGGAAAAGGAAAAAAGAAATTCAGTTTTTTTTTTTTTTTTTTTTTAGGGGCATATAAAAATTTAGTCAGTTCAAAACCCTCGCTAAACCCTCCCAAAAGCAGAAGCTCCTCCTCGTCTTCCCCACCATAAACCTCCCCCGCCTCGCCGTCCCGCCGCCGGCGACCCTCTCTCGTCGGATTCGCTCAGCCCGTCTCCGGCGAAGCTTCCGGCCCGTGCTCGGAAGCAGGCGAGAGCAGACGGGTCGGTTTGCCGAACATCAGAGGCCTCTTGACGGCGTTCAGCCCCTCGTCGGAGTTCTTTGCCATCAGCTCCGGCGATGGCCAGATTAAGGTTAACCTCGCGTGCTTCCCGATTCTTTCGTTTTGTGCGACTTTTCTTCGAATTTGATAAGAAAGTATTGGCTTTGACGGTGTCTGATTCTGGAATCGGATGCGAATTAGCAGTTATTCTCAGTTCCGACGTATGCCGCTTTGCCTTATTACTCGCCCACTGTATCTCAGTAAGAAACAGTTGCTTCGTTTAATTAAATGGGATCTTTTTTTTTTTTTTTTTTTTTTTTTTTTTTTTTTTTTTCGGTTTCTTTGTTTTTTAGATTTGGGACACTTTGAAAGGGCAGATTCAGACGGAGTTTGTCGACATTGCGGCAAATGATCTGACGGACGCGTTCATGAAGCCGGACAGGGGTCACCTTTCGGTTGATTACACCTGTATGAAATGTTTGGATTTGGGGAAAAAGGTTGGTTTGTGATTTCTTACGGAAGTTAAGGGACAGTTTTGCCTCTTGATATCTGCTGTGGGTGGTGGGCTTTCGCTATAATTTGAGGTAACTAATCTGGCCTGTGACTGTGGTGATTGCAGAGGAAAAGAAAGCATGGGGGCTCGTTGATAGTTTTAGGGACAGGCGGGGGTGATGTCCTAGCACTCGATGTAGCATCTGATGAATTGAGATGGAGAATTAGTGACTGTCACCCTGGGTGAGTTACTTGCTAAGTATCTTGGAGTCTCTTGCTTGTTGTTGGCCATGGATGACCCTTTTGTCGTGGTTTTCGAGGAAAGTCATTTCTAGAAGATTTTCTAATCTTAATTTATTGCAGTTTGTTGCTTCTTCGCCAACTGCATTCTTTCAACATTGTTGGTAGAGTAGCGTAAATCCCAAAACTGTATGTCAGATTAGATTTTATCTTGCCAATGGAGTGCTCAGTTTTATGCTGAATTGGGATTGTCATTTTAGTCACTAATGAGGTGAATATTGGATATATCTGCCCATTATTTGGGGCATAGAATGAGAATGTTTGCAAAAGGATTGGCATTGCCCGCCCCAGGATTTGCAGCCAAAAAGCTTTTTCTTGTGACTTTCAAGTTGACAAAGACTTCCTTTTTTTTCTTCTCTTTTTTGGGAAATCAGTAACTTGTGGAATGGTATCTGTTTAATAGTTTTTAAGAGTTTCTTATATTGAGATTGAGACATTTCTGAAGTCTCCTGTGCAGGGGTTTAGCTGAATGGCTCATTTTTCTTTGTAAGGTTTAGCTGCACCCTTTTTTCAATGTGTTTTGAAGTGGTAAAGGGGATGATCATTAATGTTCTGTTGGCATTAATACTCTAGCAAGTTCCCTATATCCTACTTCTCATGTGCAGGGGTGTCACTGCCATCTCATCTTCTGAAAAAGGGTCATGCGTTTACACTGGTGGTGCTGATGGGATGATTTGTGAAATTGATCCAATGACAGGAAACTCCTTAAAAAGGTTTAAAACTTCAACAAAGGCTATATCTTCCATCTCTGTTTCATCTGGTATGCTTAATTTCTCCTTCTCTAGACTTCTTTCTTTACAGCTGTTTGGTGCTTTAAGCAGATTCTGCAGTGTAAGGGTAAATAAAAGTAGGAACATTTACTATGGTTGTTCTATCAATTCTAAATAAACATTTAAATTATGTAAGAATGTCGTATGTACTTAAGTAAGTGCTTTAAACCTTGCCTCCCCAAGTCTGCACTACTGTTTTTGTGGAAAAGCTATGTGTAATGACCATACCTAAGCTTTTTGAGCAATCACATGGCTACTAGATGCATGAGCTTTACATTGAGCTAGAATGGGTGGTTTGTATTTCAAATAGGGTTGAAACTTGGGAGCTATTTAATGTCAAGATTAAGCCAACCGATTTAAGGAACTTGGCCAGTCCATGTGGCTCAGGTTTTCCATTTCAGAGCTGTACTTCATATCTCCTAAACTTGGTTAACCTGTCTATGAATCAGGGCATTAATCAATGAAACATAAAATCTATAGAATGAGGTGAGGCTGCATTTGAAATACTTAATTAAGTTGGTGGATCATGCTGATGCAATACAAATGTTGGGCTAGAATCAATTAAATGACTCGGCACAAGATTTTATTCCTAATGTGCACTTACTTGATATATGCTAGTGAAATGAAAATTTGGAACATTCGGATTTCGCTGCTAGATGTGATGAGGAAAAAAGTATTTTTAATGTGAGTTGGAGATTATGTTAATTTATATTGGTTTAGTTATTGACTATAAGGGATTTTACATGAATAACAAGGTAGTCACCAGTCCAGTTAACTTCAAAAGATTTTATGAAAGAAGTGGGTGGATGTGTGGCAAGAAAATGTTCTGAACATGGTAAGCAGATGAAACAGTGTAGACAATGACATTTCCCGAGACTTCCAAGTCTACAGTCACTTGCATGGATGAGAGTTTCAAGGAAGTAACAATAGCTGGATGCGTAATGCATGCATAAGCTTAAGAGTTGACATGGCTTTTTTCTAAATGCATTTAGATGGAAATCATTCTGAGTGTATGAAATTAGAGAAAAAAATAGAAATCATGGTGAGTCTAATGAGAATGAAATGAATAATGGATCTGAAGTTATATAGGAAAGTGAAAAACACTAGGTAAGTCTTCCATGATTGGGAATTGAGAGTGTGCTGGGTTGTAGCTGTTAATATTTGCTGAGACTTCTATTTTGGTGTTATGCGGATGGAAGTGTACTAGCTTCTGCATCTGCACAAGTAAAGATATATAGTTGTTCAGATCACAAAAAGATACAGAAGTTTTCTGGCCATCCTGTGAGTCTTAGTTTTTTAATAAGTCTTGTATCTTCTGTTTTATGCATCCCCTATAGCTTCTCTTAATTTATAGTCCATTGAATTCTCCGAATTGTAGGGAGCTGTTCGCTCTATGATCTTTACCAATGATGGGAAGTATGTTCTTTCTTGTGCTGCTGGTGAAAGATATATTGCTGTTTGGCAAGTTGATGGTAGCAAAATGCACTCAGCAAGCTGTACACTGTCCATGGAGCATCCTGCAGTCTATCTTGACAGCAGATGCATTGATAATGGAGAAGAAGATCTCAAAGGCCTGTATGTTTTGGCTCTTACAGAGACTGGCGTTTGTTATTTCTGGTTTGGACAGAACATTGAGGAACTACGCAATTCGATACCTGCAAAAGTCTCTTTATCTATTGAGGACTCCTTATTGAAGAATCATCATGGTGCACCTACAATACTTGCCGCAAAATTACAAGGCATTCCAAGTCGTGCATCTGGGCACATTTTTATTTCCCATGGTCTGCTAGTAAAGCCACTCTTTCAGAAAATTTTAGTGCATTCTGGCGAAAACATGAATTTAAACAACTCTTTAGATGGGATTCTTTTGCCCACCAGTCAATCCCTGGTTAGGGCTAAAAGAGGACAAGATGTAAGGAATAAAGGTCAGTCTCACCTGTTGCTTTTCTTATATGTTTAATCTTGCAGTGTTAAGTCTAGTTTTAGACTGTAACTTGTAGGATCTTTGCAATTTTTTTTTAATGTTTTTTTTTTTTGGCTCAATTAAGTCCTCTGGCTCTCTCTGTTTGTGGAAACAAGTACAAACTTCTGGTGCTTTGGTTGAAAAGTAGCATGTATGTTGATTAATAAAATAGTCTACTGGCTACCTCCCCTTAGTAGCAGTTGAAGATGAAGTTCCATGACATTCTCTTGATCAAGAAGATTATAATATTTTCTTCTTAACTCGATGGTTCCTTAGCAATTTCATTTGTGTATGCATGATGGATCAAATTATGCCTATTTTGAAAGGAACAAATTGTTTCTGGCATCTATGAATTGCGGGGATGGATAGAGATGTGTGCTCCTGCTATTGTAAGCGATGAACATGATAAATGGAAGCATAAAGTTCAGATGATTTTACAGCTGAGGTCAACATAATTGTGAGCACCACTTTGGAGAAAGGATTTCTTTAATGTGAAGTTGGAAAGTTTTAGTAACATGCAGTGTTGAAGTTCCTGGACAAATGCCGAAAGAATTTATTGGAAGTGATAATTTTTTTGAGCATACTTCTTCTGTTGGTAGGATTATGACATTGTAGGATACAAAGATCTCTGGATTGAGATGCTGACTTTATATCTAGCTCTTTTTCTGCTTTTCTTTCCTGCTAAAGTCATCTATGAGTTTGTGGATTCTTGGATCATAGGATCTATGAAGGGATTTTAACTACTTTTACCTTAAGCACCTTCAAGTATACATGAAGTACTGTGCTTTTGTTGCTTTGAGTTATCCATGTCCTGAACCATCCTATAATTTAATACTAGGGGTGCCATATCTTCTGCAAATCTTTAGCTGCAACATATATTCTCACTGAGTGTTTGCCTGTATTTTTTGCTCCACCTCCTATGCTCCACTCAAATCATTTGCATTAATGTTCTAGCTGGCATATTTAAGTTTCTTATCATTGGTCCTTCAGTGATCATTAATTGTTACTTCCTCATAAAGCAGTGACAGCATTGGATCGAGCAAATGCTGAAGATGCACTACTTCCAGTTCCAACTTTTGCTGATTTGGGAGAAAGAAAGAAACCACATCAATATTCTAGCATTGACCCTGATGACGTAATTGCTGATATAGTCAACAACAGGAGTCAAGCAAAATCTTTGGACAGCGAACAAATGCGTGGTACTCTTCTTCTTAGAGTACAACAACTCTTGCTGTGATTTTATCTTGAGACTATTGATTGACTAGGTTTGCCAGTACAATTCATCCATGGTGTTGTTAATATACCAGCAGATAAATTAATATGGTTGGAAGTTTCTGTCTGAAGATGGTTTACCTGGCCATGTTAATTTGCTGTGCTTGATTATATTATGCATCATCTGAGGAGGCTTAGTCTAAACATGTATTTTCATTGAAAGTTGTTTTATGTGAGATTTCTAAAATTCATCATCCCAAGAGGCTTAGGGCTTACTTTTTATAACTCACGAAATTTTGGAAATTAACAATTGATAAGATTATGCTTGTTTCATAACCTTTAGGGTAAAGAGTTCACTTACTGTGGTAGGTAAGAAAGGGATTTGCTCGTCTGTACAATAGAAAAAATAATTGATGCTAATAGATTCTTACCAATTGTAGTGCTAAAACCTACCCATGATAATCACAGTTTTGTCTTTGGTATTAATAATTGGGTTAATACCTTAAAAAACCCCAAACTGGTACACTTGTGACAAATTTACCCCAAACTATTTTTTTGACCATGAAAATCCCCAAACTGGTACACCTGTGACAAATTTACCCCGACTAACTATAAAAAACCCTAAACTGGTATATTTATGACAAATTTACCCCAAACTAATTTATTCGACAAAAAAACCCCAAACTGGTAAATTTGTGACTAATATACCCCTTGCTAAATTAGATTAATACCACAAAAAATCACAAAAATTATAAACTGTGACAAATAGAGTGTAAAATCTCAAATTGGTATATCGGTCAATTGTCACGTGTCATTTAACTTTATAATTTAATAAGAAAATTTAACTAAAACTAATATAGGGTAAATTTGTCACAAGTGTACCAGTTTAGGGTAAATTTGTCAAAGGTATACAAGTTTGAGGTTTTTGGTAGTCAAAAAAATAGTTTGGGGTAAATTTGTATTTGGGGTTTTTTAGTATTTAACAATTTTTAGGGATCCAATATCAGTTATCATCAAACTAATTTTTATTTCTAATTTAAACACTTAAAATTGTTGACACAAAATTTAGCACTTAAGTTTTCAAGAGTTGTCCGGAAGCAGATGATTATTCATCTCCTTATGTTCCATGAATAGCTGGCAGTTCTATAAGAAAATGTTTCTTTTCTTAGAGAGTTGCTTTCTAAGCGATTTCCTAAATACATTTCTGTCAATATGTCGTTTTGAAAGATATATGTCATAGAACAGCTTGATATTCTGAAAAGTTATTAAGGGGAAAGCTTGAGAAGAATGCGGTCGAGAGAGATAAAATGCCAGAAGAAAGAAAAGGTGCAGTTGAAGTTTAGAGAGAGAGAGATAGAGGTTGGACATAGCAGTAGAAGTTAGATTGGAGAAGGGACGCAAGGAAAGAATTACAAGGGCATTGTAGTCATTGTTTTAGTATGAGGGTTATTATACCCCCGCTTATAACATAGCTAACTGCCGGTAGACCTTGTGTTTTATTTTTTCTTTCCTTATTATATCTTAAATTTCTCATTTGTTGGTCCTTGTGCGAACAATCTCGTATTTGTTATCTTCAGGAATAAAAGCTTTTTGAACTCTTTTGAAAAACGGTAATGCTTGGATCATCTTTTAACATTTTGTCCCCTCATCTGATACTAAAACTTTTTATATGCTAGATGGTTTGTGAAACATCATATTGTGTTTTGGCAACTCCCCTTATAACTCTGAATGTCCATTTGTTTTATTTATCTTTTATGTTTTCTTTCTCATGCTTTAATTGCTTTTAGTGTTTTCCATGGCTAAATATTCCTGCTTTTCAAGGAAATGACTTTTCGGTCCTCCGGTCACTGAATTAGTATGTGTACAATTATCTTTCTTTTGGGAATGATGCTGTCTCTGTTTACGTTCCAAGTTGCATTAGGAAAAAATTGGGTGTCCTTATTGCCTGTAGAACTAATTGATTTTTCTTTTTAAATAGACAGATACATGTATCTATTCACATGTAGGAAAACGGTCTCTTTAAGTTTCTTTTTTCACCAACTTTGTATGCAGAAACACTACCTTCATTTTTTTCTGAGACTATGTGATATTCTGTTACTTGACTATGGACTTTAAACTTGTCTGTCTATGAACAGCTCTTCTGCTTGAAACAAGTGCATTGATTATTACGCTAGTAGCTGGAGCTCTTTGTCACTTATTGCAGTTTCTGCAGGTGATGATTTAGAAGTGGAATATGCCTGGAGGACCAGATAAGATCACTAGGATTTATTGGTGGAATTGACGGTTTGTTTAATAGATCAGATCCTGATCCTGCTTTCTTCAGGGGTATAAATCTCGAAGCCAATCTATCAAATAAAAAGGTTAGTTTCTTACTCAGGGGAGATATATCTTTTTGGTTGAGTTAGGCCATAATTTCCATTGTTTGCACTTTTGATTCCAGTGCTTCACTAACGTTTCCCTGCCTTATTAGATAAGGGATGCTGTTTTATCTATGGGAGCAAGTGATGCATACAATCTACTGAGAAAGCTTTTGTCCTTGTGGCAATCAAGGTTCTTTGTTCTTCTTACTTTTCTTTTGCTAATATTTATGGAGCTGTTGTTTGGCTGGGCTCTTAGTCTGTTTCTTTTGTCTTATTCTCATGAGCATCTAGCAGGTTTAGAGGTGGTTCAACATTCTAATAGCTATTGGGTGTTATATTTTTGAACAGGTCATCTAATGCAAAGCTAGTACTTCCATGGATTAGCAGGATATTGGTCATTCACAGCGATTATGTCCTTTCTCAGGAACCAATGACCGAGCTGCTTTATTCTTTGGGCAAGGTAACAAGTTCATTGAAGTAAAATCAGCTGGTTTTATTGCTAGTTTGTTCTTTCGATGAGTGATTTTTGGATAGGCTCCTCAATGATTAAATGCCTTGCTAAAACCTTTTTACTTCGCCAATGTTGGCCAATAATAATGTCTGCTTTTTAGTCCAATGTTTTCGTAATTTGATATGTCTCCCTTGTTCAGCCTCTGACCTCTGTGGCCTTCTCCATGTATTGACAGTCTGCATGTTATTGTTGTGACGTTATCTTGTTCCTAGTTTGTCTGGTTATCAAAAGCAAATTGACAACCATGACGGGTCTCTTGTTTCTGATTGGCAATTATCCCAAGACAAAGCCTTTTCTCCTCGGCCAAAAGGTTAATTAATCAGTTGCATGAAATGGTTCCAAGAGAATAATGCAATACAAACATCTAAGTGTTAGCTTCCTGGGGTAAGCAAGAGCTTAGTCCATGTTTTTCTTGATCAAAGCTTAGCATATCTCTTGTTTCTTTTTCAAATGCTTTTCTTAGAATAGAAGTTTTGTGTATTCAAGTTTAGAATCAGTGTGGTGAGTGTCTTTTCTATTCGAATTGGTGACTATCTCATCAGAAAGTTATTCCACAAGTCTGAACTCAGAACCACAAAATTGGACCCCACTATCTGGGTTAATACAAATTTCTATGGTTTTGTGTGTACATTATTTTCTACGTTACTTCTGTTGAATGCTAAAACCAATGTAAGCGACGAGTGTAATTGGGGCTGGGTCATTGTAGACATTTCTGGTAAATGTCTAATATGATGAAATTATTTCTGAATTCACTCGCTTCTAAGATAGATATCTAAAAAAAAGGGCTGCTGCTGTTGCAAAGTAGGTTCATAAATATCTTAAATTGCCTCTATGTAGGTTGATTTCATTGAATTGTAAAAGTGGTGTGAAGGAAAGGGGTAATTATGGCTAGTGTTCCGAAGAGTAAGTACTCTCTGGTTCTAGGAAAAATCCTATCTTTTTCTATGTGTTGGTGGCATCAACAATGATATGAAAGAATTGCATTGGTTTCTTTTTTGCTTCATCTAAATTATTTTACTTCTCAGACTCTCCGTAGAACTTCCCGTTATTTACTGTTCTCGGGTTGTTGTTGCCTGATGGTAATTATTTTTCCCTTGTAGACTGCAAAAGCTAGAGGGGCAGCCATCCAACCGTTACTGCAGTTAGTTGGTCGGCTGCAGCTTGCTGTTGCTCAGGTTTAGGCTCTTTCTATCTTGGTTGAGATAATTTTTCGAGCTTGACAGGCTCTAATTTTGGTAAATGTTGTCTTCCAACAGATTGACAAGGCCACACATGATCAAACTAGAGATTCTCTTCACGAGCGTCAAGCTGATGAAAGTGATGATGAGGATGAAGACATCGATCATGTCTTTTACAGGGATGAGGATGAATCTGGACAAACTAGCGATGATATAGATGATGAGTAGAAGCTCTGACTTGTAAGAGGTAGTCATTCTTGCTGGTGTTAAATTTGATTTGCCGTGTCGCATCTTCATAAACTTTGGATTTTTGGGGTAATTAGCGAGTAAAGAATAGGTGAAGTGAATTAGCGGGTAAAGAATAGGTGAAGTGAAGGCTGTAAGACTTTATTCTCTGATTACATTTTCAGGTCAACGTCTTACATTTCACTGCGAGAAATGAGTTCCATAAAGCATCCTGTATATAGACTATTTTGCTGTTTCCGTTTAGAACCAGTTAAACACAATCAGCTCTAGGTTATATGCACAATTTACTGGAAGTTTTACTGCTGATCGTGATCAAGAATATCCTTGTGCTAATTATGGCTTTTAATTTTCCATGCTCATAGCATGTGGCTTGGTTCCTCTAAACATCAATTTGAGTGGGGTGTTTTTGCTGCTTTGCAGTGTGAAACTTGCTTATGATGGAGATGCTCGCTTGGGGCAAGTCAATGGTCAAGTTGCAGCTGCCCCAGGAGAAATTCATACATCTGGTGCCAATTTCATGCTCTCCACAAATTTTATGATCCCAACCGCGTGTGCTGGTCTCAGGCAATCACCATGACGAGAGAGACCACCACAGACTGATCGTTGCGGTTCGCCCTACAGTTGATTATGGCATCTCCATTTGTACTTTACTGAAAATTGTTTCTTTAATTACACAATCGCATGCTCCGTCTGTCCTTGTATCCGGTGTTTTCTCCTACAAGGAATAGGATATAAAAAATCCGCTGGAATTCTTGTTCGATCTTAGCGTATCCTTTTTGAAATCCTTTCTTAGGGACTGAATGCAGCATAAGAGTAGAACATGGCATTTTATACTCGAAGAGTTGACAAGAGTACATGTTTCATTCTTTAGACATAATTCCAAAATCCGAGACTCGGAAACTTTAGATGCCCATCTTACTGACCCAGTGCTTTAGATGTCCTCATTTGCATTGCACCGCACAGCAACCTAAAAGCCGTTTTGGCATTTTGACATCGTCTGCTGTGTGCTGGATGTAATTTTCAAAGGTTCTAAACCTAGTCATTACGTAAAGTGAAGTCAGCTAAAGCCAAGAGGTCGCTTTCGAGACGTCTGACAACATTAAAATGATACGGCAGTTTTCCACAGAAAACATGGAATATGACGATCGAATTCCAAGTCCGTTCGGATAAGAGAAATAACGAAAGGCAAAGGGAGTTCAAAAGGAGAAGCGAAAGTGGCTGCTGTATTTGGTTTTAAATTATTTTAGGTGTTCTCGGTTGATCATTCGTTCGATTTTGCAGGGTTTCGCTACTGATATGTCCCGATCCAAATTAAGTGCGAATCACCTGATCTGTGGACTTCCGAGATGATACGGCTACAAGCTGTATGTATCATGAAACTCAAAAGGGGGGCACACGCATCTATTGAGACCAAAAGAAAGAAAATCAGGGCTGCACGCTACAGCAGTCACTCACTTGTGGACCACATTGGACGCAGTTTTACTCCGACAACACTTTATATGGGCTTACGAATGAAGCAAGTACAGAAATTTTACGAAACACCTCCCAGAACCATCATATTCGCGGAAAGGGCAAGACCAACGCACTCCCTCGACGACAAGAGGAGCAGTACTTGACTAGCGCTTACTCTAAGTAGACAAGCCTAGAGTTGCGCGGCCAAATAAACCTGGATGGCCCCGAACATCATGGACGCCTTCTCTCTCATGGCCTTGATAGTCTCCTCCTTGCTGATGTTCACGTCGTAGTAGTTGAAATACCTGCCCACATACTTACAGACCGAGCCATGGTCATAGGGCAATGCTTCGATCTTCACCTCATGGCTGATTTCCATGGAGATGTCTCCCAGCTCATCGCGTTCGACGGTCGAGTGGTTGTAGAGGAAGGGCTCCTGGTCCGCTTTAACTGTGTCCCTCACCGTCCTGTGCAGTCTGCCTATAGAAGTAATGAAAGTGACATTCACATTTAGAACTCACCGGTTTCAACATCACGAGCACTGATTTCAATGTCGTCGATCAGGCCCAATTATAACCGTAATGTTGAGGGTAAGGAACATTTCGATTGACCAAGTACCTTCGATAGAGATCTTCTCCTGGATGTCAGCACACATGATGCCTGGCGAGAGGACGTGGGGGAAGAAGCCATTGGCTTTGAGAAGAGCCTCGACCAAATTGGCCTTAGGCATTGAGTGTGTGATCTCGAAGTTGTGAGTGACTTCTACCATTGATTAAATCGGAATAGAATTTGCCGAAACTAAGGAGGGGATATAAATCTTGAAAGAAAGAAAGATAGCAGTGAAGAGAAGGAGCTTTGAGTGGAAGGCAAAGTAAAATGTGGATATTCTTATAGCAGTGAAGAGAAGGAGCTTTACCTAGAAGGCGAAGTAAGAGGCGGATATTCTTATAAATAAGGTAAGTGATAATGATATAAATGATCTATGAATTTTTAATTTATATCATGTGGTTTTTAGATTTTTGGTATATGTTCAATGTAGCCATTGAATTGTATGAAAATGTTCAATGTAGTCTTTTATCAATTCAAGATCAGGAATAACATTGAATATTTTTATATAATATAAAAATTAAATTAAATATATATCAAAAGTTCATGAATTACATTGAACAAGTTAAGATTTTAAGGACCGCATTACACATTGGGCTAAGGTTTCAGGATCACATTAAATAAATTAAAAGTTTAAGAATTACAATACACATTTAATTAAAATTCATGAATTTTTTTATATGAAAAGGCTTACACGAAAAGCCCTAACACATGGACGTCAACCCTCCATGAACTTAGCCATGAAGTAACTTCTGCTTAATTGCAAGTGGTAGAAAAGCAAATTATTCCATTTTCCTTAAAAAGCATCTCTCCTCCCATAGAAAGTTAAATCCCTCGAAACCCAGTAAATTACCCGTACGACAAATGATTAACTTTAGGATTAAATTTAATTTAATTATCCCCTTCTTTTGCTAAAGCAACATAAAGCTTCTGCAACCCTTTTTCTTTTTCTTTTTTTAAAGTTTTAACTTCGTATTCTTGGCCTATGGAGAGAGGGAGGGAGGCTTTGGCCATTTTCCTTAAGGGCATCTCTCCCTTGTTCAGCCTTTAACCTTTTGCGGCTCTCTCCATGCATTGACTGGTCTGCATGTTACTAGTGTGATATTATCTTATTCCTAGTTTGGTCTGGTTATCAGAAGCAAATTGACAACTATGATGGGTATCTTGTTTCGATCGGGAATTATTCCAAGACAAATCCTTTTCTCCTCAGCCAAAGGTTAATTAATCCGTTGTGTGAAATGATTCCATGAGTATACTGCAATGTAAGCATCTATATGTCAGCTTTCCCCACAGCAAGCAAGAGCTTAATACATGTTTTTCTTGAACAAAGCTAGCCTATCTTTTGCTTCTTTTCAAGTGCATTTCTTAGAATAGGCGTTTAGTGTAATATTGGCCTTTTGTGGGACCCAAAAAAAAAAAAGGAAAAAAGGAGTCAAAAAATCAAAAGAAAGAGGATAAGTGGATGCTTTAACCTATAAAACAAAATTAGAGCTCGGGGAGAGAGGAAAAGAAAAGAAAGAAAAGAAAGAAGGGGGAAAAGAGAAAGAGATTTGTGTATACATGCCACGGGAGCTCGCTAAGTTAGAGTTGCTTTGACTGAGAACGCCCGGTAATGTTCATGCCTCTCAATCTTCCAATCAAAGTACTTTTTGGAGTTATGTCGTATATTAGAAGTTTTGTGAAAACCCAGCCACGAAATCCAATTATGGAGTTGTTGATCTATAGGATTTCATGGAAATGGTGATTTATGATGTCATAGAGTTGTAAGGTTTGTCGAGAATCTTTTTCGAGCAACTGTTTGTTTGGAGTGAGAATTTGAGGGTTTCATATTAGAATTGTGTGTTACGAATGGCTTGAATAATTGTTTCGGATGAGCGATTTGTTACTGAATAGAAGTTGTTTTGTTAGCATTTAGGCATATTTTAGCTATTTTTGTAGTTGAGGTAGAGTTTTACTTAGTTTTAAGGTCGATTTTCATTTAATTAATAGGATTACGAGATTGTCGACTTGTTTAGCTACGTGCTGGTTGGTTTGGGCATTCACAGGTGAACTGTGCTATCTCTTCTTTGAATTTGTAAACTTATGTGTTGAAAGTTATAGAAATTTGATATATTATAAATTATTAAAAGCATGCTTTGTTGCATAAATCTGAATTGAGCATTTACTATAATTTCATATTTTTGAATGGTTTGCCAAATAGTTTTGGCATGTTGTCGCGAAAGATTGTGTGTGTGTGTGTGTGTGTGTGTGGGGCAAGTTGTCATGAAAGATTGCGTGTCACGCTCCGAACCTCAAGCGCGCGCACATCCCTCAGTAGTCGACTAAATTGCGACGTTCTGAGGACGTGTCGCCAACCCAATCGATTTATGCACATGCGGAAGCGAATTAAACAATCTTCAGACACAACCAAACATGGGATAGAAAAGTAGGACAACCAATTAACACAAAACATATTTCATAAACAAACCAAGTCTATATACACAAGAGTCTACACCAAAAAGAGCTATTGAGCCTCCTATGCTTCGAACAATCCAGTCATGGGCTCCGAGTCCACCGCAACACCATCAGCGGTGTTGATATTCATAGGGTGCCCTACCTCCCATTCCCCGGTCTCGACGGGAGGTCCGTCAAAACCCTGTAAGGGACCCTCCTGATCCCCTTGAGGAAAGTTAATGAACCACGCTATGAATCGATGAGGTACCAACTAAGGTAGGCCCTCCTCGACCCAAACCGTGGACTCAACTAACTCCCGGGTCAGGGTGGTACCGGGAATTGGAAAATAGGAGTGCTGAAAATCAATCACCTATGGGACCCCATAACGTACATGGCATACCTCAATCTATGGACCTGGAAATTTAATCACGATGGGGTGAGATAATGTTTCAGCGAGTCTACACCCTATACCCTGATTAGGAGGAAATTCACCTAGAGGCAGCCTAAATACACATCATATAAGACTTACCTCGTCTCAACACCTTCCTGCATGTCAGTATAACTCATATAACATATGCATACAGTACATGCAATCAATAATTGGAACACTCCATAACATATATCAATCAGTCACAGGGGTTTCGATTATAAGGCCAAATCGTCATAACACGTCTTATTCCATGTCACACAATTTATCTCATAATCAGGCGCGACTATTTCACTCATTCAAGTGTGTCCCAATTACTTACGACCCAACGGCCACGGTCAACTCAACAGTTGGTGGTCATTCGGCATAACCGGGTGCCGTCTCGCTTTGTCGGGCATGGCAACGTCTACATCTAGACGGCATTCCCAACGGAGCATCGGTCTAGCCTCCACTGCAACTGGCATCCGTTGACTTAGGGCATTCCCGAAGGAGCATTGTCCGGCGTAAACGCATCATGACGGTTTCCAATAGCGATCACACACACATTCAATCTCGGTGAAGGATATCGTGCTTTACACTCAAATGTCTCAATTTCAAATAATGTACTTAGTCTATTTTCTTCATATTAAAAACATCCAATCAAATAATTGTACGTGGACACACGGTCAAATCGATCTACAAAATGTGATACTCTTCCATTTAAAAATCCCACAATTTTATATAGTACTTATAAATTTTTTGGCGCCAAGAATCGACACCCGATTTTTTTAATTAAATACCAAAAATTCACATTTTTTAAATAATAATTCAAAAATCATCACCAAGCAATCAATTGCATAAATTAACACTCAATTGCACAAACCAATACAACCATGACGATTAGCACGAAATTCTAACAATCGGCTATCTTGGTATAATTTTCGCTAATTAATAAATAATTAAATAAATTACAAATTAATTAAATAAATTGCAAAATATTTAAATTAAATCATTAATTAACTTACACTAATCTAACCACCTAATTAATCTAATTAATTAACTAAATAACTAATTACACTAACTAAATTAACCTAAAATCTATTTAGACCAAATCTAATCCCCTCTAAGTGAAATTAACCCCCTAATTAGAGATTAGGGCGCTAACTCACCCGTTTAGCGCGAAAATCGATTCACGATGACGGCGGCACAACGGCGACCAGGACTCAGGCCTATGACAACACCGAAGGAGGCCGAGAAAGGGCCAAAAAAGGCCAAGCAAACCTCAGCCCAAGGCCGAGATTTGCTTTTGAGCTGGGTTGGAACAAGGGGCCGAGGGGGCTGGTTGGACGGCAAGCTGGAGGCGGTGATGGCCAACGGACGCGAGGGCAACAGCTAGGTGAGCAGGGGTGGTCGGAGCTGGGACGGGTAAAGTTAGTGGTCGGACTGGACGCACGCCAGACCTAGGCGGACGGTTGGACGGCATGGATGGGTGTGAGGACGGGTTCGCAGGCAGTTGGGACAATCGATAGGCGTGCGGGCTAGGGGCGCGGAACTGGGCTTGGTTCGGTGGCTGGCTATTTCGGCAAGGGGTTGGAGGTGGTGGTTCAGCAACAATGGAGGAAGAAGAAGCTGAAGAAGAAGATGATGCAGGGGATCTTGCTGTTGGTCAACCAAGGGGGAGGAGAGGGAGAGAGGGGAACCAAGGGGGACAAAGGCCTTGAAGGTCAAGGCATGCACCAATGAGGTTTAAGGAGAAATATCCATGCAATGAGTGCTAAACCCCAAAGTCTTCTGCTCAAGCTATCAAGGCTTCTTCCACAAGCTGAATTCTTCACAATTCTTCACCAAAGGACTTCAATTTGGTGCCCAAAATTCAGCAGCCCCATGGCCCTACGAATTTGCACCCATTCCTCCTCTAAATCCTCACCAATTCAACCAGATTGGCCTCTAAAAATACCAACTTAGGTGCCCATACGAATTTCTATAATTTACTTCACAAATCAATCCATTTTGAAGGCAAAGTTTCACTTGAAATGCCCCTCCGAATTTTCACCGCTTTAGATTACCAAGTCTTGATTTTCCGCCAAAATTCCGGGCTCACCAAAAATTCTTCAAAGGATGAGACAATGTCCTAAAAATAAATTGTGACATGCCTGAACTTTCAATTACCGAAACCGAGTTCAATTTCGTGGTTAATATCAAGCGGACGTGATTTTAGCGTGACCTAACCTATCGGGTAGCTTTTAGATATTTTATCGCATTTAACCCGTGGTTGATAATTTTCAATCCACGTTTGTGCATCTTCGACTCATCGGCGACTCTCAAATGTCGTAAAAATCTCAAGGTTTCAATTATGGGCACCGGGTACAGAATCGACAGAAAAATCGGTTTATTGCCATTCAATACGAATTTTGCAATCAGGTGGAATCACCCACAATTTAATTACGTTCTTTTGTCGAATGGACCTATCTCCGATCTCTAATCGATTTTAATGGTGCCGTATTGACCCTTGCCGATTAGCACGGTCGAGTAGTCGATTTCTGAATTGTCACATTTATATCCCTTTAACGGCTTCACTTGATAGATTAGTCATCTCGTGAATGATTAGCTTAGAGAAAAAGAACCATAGGCGCGTCGATGAAAAGCCCATTATATTTAATCAAAGCATGGTCGAAAATTAGGATGTCGTGTGTGTGCGCGTGCGTGCCTGCATGCGTGCGTGCGCGCATGTGTGTTTTGATTCATGAACTTGATTTATGAAATGGATTCTGAAATGGTGTGGAAAATGCATTGTGATTTATAAAATGGATTTTGAAATGGTTTGAGAAACGCATTGTAAAATTATTTTGTTTGATGAATGGAGTTGCAAAAGATTATATGTTTGGTTTGTGAAATCATTTTTGTGATATTGATTCCATATTAGCTTGTGAATTGGCTTGTGAATTGTTAAGGATGCTATTGTGAATTTGTGTTGGTGCTCAATATCGTGGTGAGCCCAATGAGAGACTTGTAGGTATACATATTAGTTAGTATATTCTTGTGGGTCAGCCACCGGCGATATTAGTGGAAATCTCGCCAAGGGGGAGCATGGTCGTATCATCACAAGGCATTATGTATGACCATGGTAGACATTTTAGTAGGAATTTGGCCAATGGATGGACTATTGACATGCATGATCATGATAGAATAGATTGTTGACATGTGTTTTGTTGAGATTGATTAATGGACTTGACCTTGATACTTATAAGAATAATATTGATTTAACGAATATTTTTTGATATGTATCTAACTATGTTAAAGCAATAGAATTCATTTCATCTTATATGTTTATTATTTTCTAGAATTGAGATAAATGAATTTTGATATTATTTTGTAAAGTGCATAGTGGGTACTCAATCTACTTAGAAGATATACGCACTACTCACTAGGCCGTGATGACTCATTCCGTTCATCTTTCGTGTTTTTTAGGTCCTCGGTTAGTGGCCATTAGAGCGAGAGCATTATTGCGAAGATTTTTAGGAGTGGGCTTTTGGGTGCTTAGAGGCTACATTATTCGGGTGGAAGGACAGTCATATCATCCCATTTTTTTGCTAAGATTCGAGATGTGATATTTTGGTTCTTCAAGTTTAGAATCAGTGTGGTCAAGTGTCTTTTCTATTCGAATTGATAACTATCTCATCAGAAAGTTATTCCACAAGTTTGAACTTAGAACCCACAAAATTGGACCACCAAATCTGGGTTAGGATAATTTCTACGTTTTGTGTATACAATGTTTCATATATACTTCTGTTGAAAGCTAAAACCAATGTAAGCGTCAAGTGTAATTGGGGCAGGGTTGTTCAATACATTTCTTGTGATGTTCAATATGATGAAACTATTTTCGAATTCACATGCCTTCAAGTTAGAAATCTAAAAAAAATTGGCTGCTGTTGATGCAAACTCGGTCTTAAATATCTTAAATCACCTTTATACACGTCGATTTCATTGAATTGTAAAAGTGGTGTGAGGGAAAGGGGTAATTATGGCTAGAGTTCTGGAGAGTTTTGGTAGTCTCTGGTTCTAGGAAAAATCCTATCAATCTCTTCTCGAGGTGTAGGTGGCATCAACCATGATATGAAGGAATTGCATCGGTTTCTTTTTTGTTTCTTCTAAAATATTTTACTTCTCAGACTCTTCATAGAGCTTCACGCTTTTTACTATTCTTGGGTTATGGTTGCCTGATGGTATGATTTATATAATTATGTTTCCCTTGTAGACTGCGAAAGCTATAGGGGCGGCCATCCAACCATTACTGCATTCGGTCGGCTGCAGCTTGTTGTCGCTCAGTTTTAGGCCCTTTATATCTTTGCTTCAAATAATTTTTGAGCTTGACAGTCTCTAAATTTGGTAAACGCTGTCTTCCAACAGATTGACAAGACCACGCATGATCAAACTAGAGATTCTCTTCATGAGCGTCAAGCTGATGAAAGTGACCATGAGGACGAAGACATCGATCATGTCTTTTATGGGGATGAGGATGAATCTGGACAAACTAGCGATGATACAGATGATGACGGGAAGCTCTAAATTTTAAGAGTTAGTCAACCTTGCTGGTGTTAAATTTGATTTGTCGTGTTGCATTTTCATAAACTATGGATTGTTGGGGTAATTAGTGGGCAAAGAATAGGTGAAGGCTATAAGACTATTTTCTCTGATTCCATTTTCAGGTTAAAGTATTATATTCCACTGCGAGAAGTGAGTTCCATACAGCTTCTTGTGGATAGACTATTTTGATATTTCGACTAAGAACCAGTTAAACATGATCCCCTCGGAGATCCCGATTGCATGTGCTGGTCTCAAGCAATCACCCCGACGACAGAGACCACCATAGACTAGCCGTTGTGGTAGTGGTGGTTGCCCTGCAGCGGATTATGGCATCTCTATATATACTTTTCCTGAAAATTGTTTATTCAATTATACAATCATATCCTCCGTTTATCAAACACTCTGTAGGACCGTTTATCTGTATCTGCCCTTGTATCCGGTGCGTTCGCATACAAGGAATTTGATACCAAAAATCCGCAGGACTTCTTGTTCGATCTTGATGTATCCCTTTCGACTTTATTTCTTAGCGACCGAATGTGGCATAAGAGTAGAACATGACCTTTTACCCTCGACGAGTTGACGGAGTACATGTCGCATTCTTTAGATATAATTCCAAAATCTGAGACCCAGAAACTTTAGATGACCATCTCACTGACCTGGGACGCTTTAGATGTCCTCACTTGGATTGCACCGCACGGCAACCTAAAAACCGTTCTGGCATTTTAACATCATACGCTGTCTGCTGGATATAATTATCAAAGGTTCTAAATCCAATTATTATGTAAAGCGAAGTCAGCTAAAAGCCAAGAGATCGCTATTGAGACATCTGACAACATTAAAATGATACGATAGTTTCGCACAGAAAACATGGAATATGACACATAGAATTCCAAGTTCGTTCCAGTAAGAGAAACAACGAAAAGTAAAGCGAGTTTAAAAGGAGAAGCGAAAATGGTTGCTGTATTTGGTTTTAAATGATTCGGTCGATTTTGCAGGGTTTCAATACGTCCCGATCCAAACTAAGCTGTATTTGTATCATGAAACTCAAAGTGGGGCACACGCAACTATCGAAACCGAAAGAAAAGAAAGAAAACAGGGGGCTGCAAGCTACAATAATCACTCAATTGAGGACCACATCGGACCAAAGTTTATACGGACAACACTTCATATAGACTTGCGAACGAAGCAAGTACAGCCATTTTACGAGACATTTCCCAGAACCAACATCACATTGGCCTAAAACACGAGCAGTCCTCTGTCACATGGTGATATCCCCTTGGCGGAGCCTGGATGGCCCTGAACATCACGGACGCCTTCTCTCTCATGGGCCTGATCATCTCCTCTTCCGTGATATCCCCTTGGCCAACGGCGAAGCACCTGCCCGCATACTTACAAACCGAGCCACCCTCCAGGGGCAACGCAACGATCTTCACCTCATGGCTGGTTTCCTTGGAGATTCTGCCCTGCTCATCACGATGGACGGTCGAGTGGTTGTAGAGGAAGGGCTCCTGGTCTGGCGCTTTAACCGTGTGCCTCACCGTCCTGCGCTGTCTGCCTATAAAAGTAACCAAAGTGACATTCGCGCTAATCTGTCATACGAGTTTATTCATACTGAGGGTTCGGATCCCTCTCTTTCCTTTTCCGTTAATGACTCGTTATATTATATTTATTTTCAAAACCTTTCCTTGTTTTATTTTTTAATTTTATTTCATATAGTAAATAAGAATGTATAATAGATAAAATCCTAAGTAAGAGCATTGAAAAATTACACAAGTAAAATGAAAGGCCTTTTTATTTTTCGTGCTTAAGATTGCATCCTGGATCATCAGATAGGAATGCAAAAATAAGAGAGTACAAACAAAGAGATTGAGAGTAAACATTACATAATCTCCAATATCTTTTTTTTTTTTTCAACATCATGAGCACCGATCTTAGTGTTGTTGATCAGGCCATCTAGGGTCACGCCCAATCGTAACCGTAATGCAATACAATTGATATGCAATTATAATGATAAGGAACATTTCAATTGACCAAATACCTTCGACAAAGATCGTCTCCTGGATGTCAGCATTTGTGATGGCTGGCAGGAGGGTGTGGGGGAAGAAGCCCTTGGCTTCGAGAAAAGCCTCGACCAACCTGGCCTTAGGGATCGGGTATGCGATCTCAGCCTTGAGAGTAACTTCTACCATTGAATCCAAATAGAATTTGCTGAACTGAAAAGGGTATACAAATCTTGAAAGAAACAAAGAAAGCAATGAAGAGAAGGAGCTTTGAATGGAGGCGAAGTAGAAGGTCGATATTTATAGTGCTAAGAAAAGAGATAATGACACAAATGATCTCAAAACATTGATCCAATGCGCAATGTGGTCCCTAAACTTTTAATTTCTTTAATGCAGTCCTTGGACTTTTCGTAAATGTTCAACATAGTCCATAAACTATTTGAAAAGATTTAATGTAATCCTTCATTAATTCAAGATCAGAGACACCGTTGAATATTTTGATATAATTCAGGGACTAATTGAACATATACAAAAAATCTAAGTACCATATTACACATTAGATTAAAGTTCATTGATCATACATATCATTTTTTAGTACGGACATCAACCTTCCAAAAATTTCTCCATAGAGTTACTTCCGCTTAATTGCATGTGGTAGAAAAGCAAATTATTTATTTTCCTTGAAAGCATATCTCCTCCCATAAAAAGTTGAACCCCTCAAAACCCAATAAATTACCCATACGACAAATGATTAACTTTAGGATTAAATTTAATTTAATTATCTCCCTTCTTTTGCTAAAACAGCATAAAGCTTCTACGACCCAATTTTTTTTTTTTGTTTTTTTTTTTTTTAAATTTTGAGTTTGAACTTTGTCTTCATGGACTCCGGAGAGAGGGAGGAAAGCTTTGGCCATTTTTCCTTAAAAACATCTCTCCTTTGTTCAGCCTCTAACCCTTTACCTGGAAATACTGGAAATACTGACTGGTCTGTGTGTTATTGTTATGATATTATCTTGTTCCTAGTTTTATCTGATTATCAAAAGCAAATTGACAACTATGATGGGTTCCTTGTTTCTGATCGGGAATTATCCCGAGACAAATCATTTTCTCCTCGGCCAAAAGGTTAATTAATCAGTTGCATGAAATGATTCCATGAGTATATCGCAATGTAAGCATCTTTATGTTAGCTTCCTGAGGTAAGCAAGAGCTTACTCCATGCTTTTCTTGATCAAAGGTTAGCCTATCTCTTGTTCCTAATTCAAGTTCTTTGCTTAGAATAGTAGTTGAATTTATTCAAGTTTAGAATCACTGTGGTTGAGTGTCTTTTCTATACGAATCGCTGATCATCTCATCAGAAAGTTATTCCACAAGTCTAAACTCAGACCCATGAAATTGGACCCCACAATCCAGGTTAGGATAAATTTCTACAGTTTCATGAATATATTATCTTCTATGTACTTCTGTTGAATGCTTAAACCAATGTAAGCGACGAGGGTAATTGGGGTTGTGTCATAATATATACATTTCTCGTAAATGTCTAATACTATTGTGATATTAACGTGGAAACAATATGATCTTGTAAATTAAGTCAATGTGAAAAAAATCAGAGAAATAAGCGAGGAATAATAGAACACTAGAGATTTACGTGGTTTGATCCAAATATCGATACCTGCATGCATAGAGAGAGCTGGTAGTAAATAATCCATTACAATCGAAAAATCAGATTTACAATTGTTCACACGCTTGAGCGTTTCCCACGTCTAAATTTAAGTTCAAATCCAAAATATTTACAAATAAATACTCAATTAGACAAACACTCACAGCACGAAATCACTGCGTATTCACGTCGGTGCGGCCAAGAGACAACTCTTTCGTGCGTCCAAGAAGTCATCTGATCGGCTTCTTGAATCTTCTATGAGCAGCGTCTATACCACCCACGAAGAACCCCCTGGCGGCTATTTCTCGTGCGGCTCCTTTTCACTCATGAAAAATCCTTTGATTTTATTTTATTTTATTTTATTTTGTGCAGGTACAAGGAGTCCAATGAATCACTCCTTTGTTGACCGACCAATCACAGGACTAGGATTTGAAGAAGACGTCCACTGTACGGACCTAAAGCAGATTTCCTTTCCTGTGCTATTTCCTTCAACAAAAAAGATAACTTCACGATTAAATATGAAAAAGTTATCCAAATAGTTCAAATATAAAAAAACTCATCCAAGTAGGTCACATTTAGCAAACGCTCAAACTCAAAACATAATTTAACAAATATGATGAAATTATTTCCGAATTCACACTTTTTAAGTTTGAAATCTAAAAAAGAAAAATGTCTACTGCTGATACAAACTATGTTAATAAATATCTTATATCGCCGTTATACACGTCGATTTCATTGAATTGTCAAGTAGTATGAGGGAAAGGGGTAATTATGGCTAGAGATCTGAAGAGTTCTATAATCTCTAGTTCTAGGAAAAATCCCGTCCATCTTTTCTCTAGGTGTAGTTTGCATGAACAATGGCCTGGAAGAATTGCATTGGTTTCTTTTTTGCTTCATCTAAATTATTTTACTTCTTAGACTCTCTATAGAAATCACTGGAGTTTGCTCCAATGGCCATCTTTCAACATGGAAGAGGGTGATGGTTGTTGGAGTGGAGACAATTTAGTTTCAGGTGTGGATTTCGATTCCCACGCCTCGCAACGAGACAGGACAAAAGTTTGAGAGTTAAAGTTAGAGTAGAAATAGAGTAGAACCGACAAAAAAAAAAAAAAAAAAAAAGACTCTTTATAGAGCTTCACGTTATTTACTATTCTTGGATTACGGTTGCTTGATGGTATGATTTATATAATTATTGTTTCCTTTGCGGACTGCAAAGGCTAGAGGGATGGCCATTCAATCATTACTGCGGTTAGTTAGTCAGCCACAGCTTGCTGTCGCTCAAGTTTAGTCCCTTTATATCTTTGCTTCAGATAATCTTTTGGCTTGAGAGTCTCTAGTTTTGGTAAACGTTGCCTTACAACAGATTGACAAGGCCACGTGTGATCAAACTAAAAATTCTCTTCACAAGCGTCAAGCTGATGAAAGTGATGATGAGGGCGAAGACCTTAATCCCGTCATTCTTGCTGGTGTTAAATTTGATTTGCCGTGTTGCATCCTCATAATCTGTGGATTGTTGGGGTAATTAGTGGGTAAAGAACAGGTGAAGTGAAAGCCTGTTAGGACTTTTTCTCTGATTACATTTTCAGGTTCAAGTCTCATATTTCACCGCGAGAACTGAGTTCCATAGAGCATCTTGTATATAGTCTATTTTGCAGTTTCAATTAAGAACCAGTTAAACGTGAACAGCTCTAGTTTATATACGCAATTTACTGGAAGTTCTACTGCTGATCATGATCAAGAATTCCCATGCGCTAATTCTGGCTTTTAATTTTCCATGCTCATTGCCAGTAGCCTTTATCCTCTAAACATCAGTTTGAGTTGGATTTGTTTCTGCTGCTTTGTAGTGTGAAACTTGCTCATGATGGATATGCTCGCTTGGGGCAACTCACTGGTCAAGTTGCAGCCGCCCCAGGAGAAATTCAGACATATGCTGCCGATTTCGTGCCCTCCACAAATTTTCTGATCCCTACCACGTGTGCTGCTCAGGCAATCACCATGACGACAGAGACCACCATAGACTAGCCGTCGCAGTAGTGGTTATTGCCTCACAGTGGATTATGGCATCTCTATTTATACTTTCCTGAAAATTATTTCTTCCATTATTTAATCATATCATCCGTCTATTAGACACTCTATTGATTGTTTATCTCTATCTGTCCTTTCTCCGGTGTTTTCTCTGTTGAACTTTGCGAAAATGTGATACAAATGTAACTCACGAAATATGACTTTCACTATTATAATATTTTCTTACACCACATACAATACTCGAACAACTCTACACAATTTCTCTCACACTCACATGCATACATAGCACACAGCACACTTTCAAGACCCCTGCACACACACCCCCACACTTCACGCACTCTTCACTCAACACCCCTTACACACACGTACACACTTCCACTACACTCACACACTCACACAAGAGGCAAGTCCCCTATTGATAGGGTGTAAAGTCGGCACATCCACCCACTTCTCACACCATCTTGTTCCTATTATTTTATTGCAAATTGTTGGGTCAACAATTGCGGCTAAGGCTGAAGAATTGTCTGGAGAGAGAGGGAGAAATCTAGAGAGAAAAGTCTGGAGAAAGAGGGAGAAAGGACCGGAGGAATAGAGAGAGATATGGAGAATTCTAGAGAGAGAGAGAGAGAGAGAGAGAGAGAGAGAGAGAGAGAGGCGGTGCTTTTTCTAACATTCTCATACAAGGAATATGATATAAAAAATCTGCAGGACTTCTTGTTCGATCTTAACGTATGCTTTTTGACTTCATTTCTTAGTGCCCAAATGCAGCATAAGAGTAGAACATGACATTTTACCCTCCACGAGTCGACAGAGTACATGTGACATTCTTTAGATATAATTCCAAAATCTGAGACTCGGAAACTTTAGATGACCATCTTACTGACCTGGGATGCTTTAGATGTCCTCACACCGCGTGGCAACCTAAAAACCATTTTGGCATTTTGATATCATCTGCTGTGTATGCTGGATATGATTATCAAAGGTTCTAAACCCAGTCATTGTGTGAAGTGAAGTCAGCTAAAGCCAAGAGGCTGCTTTTGAGACATCTGATAACGTTAAAATGATGCGGCAGTTTTGCACAGAAAAAGTGGAATATGATGATTGAATTCCGAGTTCGTTCGTGTAAGAGAACAAACAACGAAAGGCAAAGGGAGTTCAAAAGGAGAAGCGAAAATGTTTGCTGTTTTCAGTTTTAAATTATCGTTCGATTTTGCAGGGCTTCAATACGTCCCGACCCAAATTAAGCTGCATGTATCATAAAACTCAAAGAGGGGCACACGCAACTATCGAGACCAAAAGATAAAAAAAGAAAGAAAACAGGGGCCGCACGCTACGATAATCACTCAATTGAGGACCACATCGGACCAAAGTTTATTCGGACAACACTTCATATGGGCTTGCGAACGAAGCAAGTGCAGCAATTTTACGAGACATTTCCCAGAGCCACCAACATATTCACCTTAGCAGAGTTTTTACTGGACCAGAACTGGGTGGATAGACCCAGTCCGGAAAATCCAGACTGGTTTAATGGGTTTAGTGGATTTCGCCTCCGCATAATCCAAGATGGCCTTGAACATCACGGATGCCTTCTCTCTCATGGCCCCGATCGTCTCCTCCTCGGTGATATCCCCTTGGCCGACGGTGAAGCACCTGCCCGCGTACTTACAGACCGAGCCACCCTCCAGGGGCAACGCAACGATCTTCACCTCATGGCTGGTTTCCTTGGAGATTCTGCCCTGCTCATCACGATGGACGGTCGAGTGGCTGTAGAGGAAGGGCTCCTGGTCCGGCGCTTTAACCGTGTGCCTCACCGTCCTGCGCTGTCTGCCTATAAAAGTAATCAAAGTGACATTTGTGCTAATATGTTGTATGAGTTTATTCGGACCGGGGTTCGAATCCCTTGTCTTTCCATTTCCCTTAATGACTCGTTATTTTATTTATATTATTTTCAAAACCTTTATTTGTTTTTATTTTATATATATATTTATTTCATATAGCAAATAAGGATGTACAATAGATAAAATCCTAAGTAAGTGCATTGAAAAATTATGCAAGTAAAAAGAAAGGCCTTTTTATTTTTCGCGTCTAGGATTATATCTTGGATCATTAGATGGGAATCCAAAAATGAAGATATAAACAAAAAGCTCGAATCTAACCAAAAAAAAACAAAACAAAAAAAACAAAACAAAACAAAAAGCTCGAGAGTAGATATTACACAATCTCCAATATCTTTTTTTTTTTTCAACATCATGAGCACTAATCTTAGTGTTGTCGATTAGGCCATCTAGGGATCATGCCCAATTATAACCGTAATGCAATACTATTGATATGTGATTTCAATGATAATCAACATTTCAATTGACCAAGTACCTTCGACAGAGATCGTCTCCTGGATGTCAGCATTTGTGATGGTTGGCAGGAGGGTGTGGGGGAAGAAGCCCTTGGCTTCGAGAAAAGCCTTGAACAACTTGGCCTTAGGGATCGGGTGTGCAATCTCGGCCTTGAGAGTAACTTATACCATCGATTGAATCTAAATAGAATTTGCTAAATTGAAAAGGGTATACAAATCTCAAAAGAAATAGAGAAAGGAATGAAGAGAAGGAACTTTGAATTGAGGTGAAGTAAAAGGTCGATATTTATAGTGATAAGAAATGGGATAATGATACAAATGATCCCAAAACTTTAATCCAATGTACATTATGGTCAATAAACTTTTAATTTATTTAATGTAGTCCTTAGAGTTTTGATAAATATTCAATATAGTCCATAAATTGTTTGAAAATGTGTAATGTAGTCCTTCATTAATTAAAGATCAAAGACGCCATTGAATATTTTCATATAATTCAGCGGCTAATTGAACATGTATCAAAAGTCCAAAGACCATATTGCACACTAGGTTAAAGCTCATTGATCATTCGTGTTATTTTCTAATACGAACATCAACCTTCCAAAAATTTCGCCATGGAGTAACTTCCGCTTAATTGCATGTAGTAGAAAAGCAAATTATTTGTTTTCCTTGAAAGCATCTCTCCTTTGTTCAGCCCCTAGCCCTTTGCCAGAAAATATCGACTGGTCTGCACATTATTGTCATGATATTATCTTGCTCCTAGTTTTGTCTGGTTATCAAAAGCAAATTGACAACTACGATGGGTCCCTTGTTTCTGATCGGGAATTATCTCAAGACGAATCCCTTCTCCTCGGCCAAAAGGTTAATTAATTAGTTGCATGAAATGATTCCATGAGTTTATTGCAATGTAAGCGTCTATATGTCAGCTTCCTGAGGTAAGCAAGAGCTTACTCCATGCTTTTCTTGATCAAAGGCTAGCCTATCTCTTGTTTCTTATTCAAGTGCTTTTCTTAGAATAGGAGTTTTGTTTATTAAAGTTTAGAATCACGATGGTTGAGTGTCTTTTCTATTCGAATCGCTCACCATCTCATCAGAAAGTTATTCCATGAGTTTAAACTCAGAACCACAAAATTGTACTTCTATTGAATGCTAAAACCAATGTAAGCGACAAGGGTAATTGGGTTTGTGTCATAATATATACATTTCTTGTAAATGTCTACAATTGTTGTGATATTAACGCGGAAATGATAGGATCTCGCAAATGAAGTCAATGCGAAAAAATAAAAGAAATAACCGAGGAATAATTGTTGATGCCTAATTTTGGATTTTAATTTTGGGCTTTTACTTAATTTTTATCATTGTTATTATTTTCTCTAGGTTTTATTTTATTTCATTTTATTTTGATAAAAACCAAAAAAAAAAAAAAACAGAAAAAACCGAAAAAATAGAAAAAAAAACAGAAAAACAAGAAAAACGAAAAAAAACAGAAAAAGAAAAGCGGCCCGGAGGGCCGCGAAGGCCCAAAGCCCGCGGGTTAGCCCGACCCGGTGCCTGACCCGCGGGCATCTTCTTCCTCGCCCGGATCGCGTGTGTAGCACGCGCGGGGACGCGACACCGGAGCGGATTCGACGGGTAGCAGAGTACGGCGAGCAGAGGGCAGGTGAGCAACTTCGCGCAGAGGGGGCGTGGCCGGATAAGTCTGATGGCCGATGGGACGCCGGTTCGGCCGGTGGAAGCCGCGGCAT
The DNA here is from genome assembly GCA_014182555.1 of Eucalyptus erythrocorys. NCBI lineage: Eukaryota > Viridiplantae > Streptophyta > Magnoliopsida > Myrtales > Myrtaceae > Eucalyptus > Eucalyptus erythrocorys. The sequence continues at coordinate 5,447,056 of CM024597.1, read as the reverse complement.
CCACCCCGGCCGAACCCTCGCCGACCAGCCACCCGTCGGCTATAAATACCCCCTCCCCCCATCGATTTCGACACAGAGCAACGGCAGGAGGAAAGACGAAGCTCGCGAGCCTTAGGAACCCCACTGAGAGACATCAGAGGGGGGGGCCGAGGTCTCGAGCTCCGGTCTCGATCTCGCCGGAGCCAGGAGAGAGAGAGAGAGAGAGAGAGAGAGAGAGAGAGAGAGAGAGAGAGAGGGAGAGAGAGAGAGAGAGAAGGAGGTGCTGCCGAGCTACGCCGTCGCCGCAACTCCGCCCCGTAGGTAATCCCCGCCGTCGCCCCCGTCGCATCTCCTTCCCAGACCACTCTCCGCCGTCGTCGCCGCCGCCCGCCGTTGCCGTTGCCCCCCCTTCGGCCCCAAATTAGGAACCCTAGGGTTCCTGGCTTCCGGGTCACGATCCCGGGTCTCCGGGTCGGACCCGGACCAGAAACCGGGTAGGGTTCCATCAATTTGGGGAGGAAGCGGAGTCGGGTCGCGCTTCGGGTCGGGTCGAGTCGAATACCCCGGGGATGGCGTCGTTTCGTCGGGTGACTTGGAGTCGGGTCGCGAGTCGGGTCGGACCGGGTCGGGTGTCCGTAAAAACATCACCGTTTCGCACTTGTTTGGGAGGTCGGGTCGTCCGGTCCGGATCCGGGTCGGGTGTCCGGAGCGCCATCGTTTCGCGTGAAAGTGGGAGCCGGGTTGCGGGGTTGGGTCGTCGGGCCGGGCCGGGTGTCCACGCCTGGCCACGATGCCGTTTTGGCGCCCTGCCCCAAAACGCGGCCCCTGTCCGCGTTTCGGACGCCGGGCGGATCCGACCCATGGATCCGACCCGGGTCAATTTTATAATATTTTATCTTATTTTAATATTTCAAAAAAAAAAAAAAGAAAAAACTGAGTCGGCGCGCGTTGCGGGCCGTCTTCACCGGGTCGGATCGGACCCCGTGGATCCGATCCGAGTCGTTTTTTTTATTATTTCAAAAATTCAAAAATAAATTTTATTTCAAAATATATTAAAAATCATTTAAAAAAATCAAAAATCATTAAAAATGTTTTATTTTCTAAAAATAAAAAATGAAAACAAAAATGATTTATTTTTAAAAAATGTTAAAAAATAATAAAAATATTTTATTTTCCCAAAATTCAGAAAAATCAAAAATATTTAATATTTTCCAAAAAATCCAAAAAAAAATCCCAAAAAATGCCAAATTCCCAAAAAGGCCCAAATTTTCATAAAATACCCAAAAGACTTGCATTTTCCAAAATATCCCAAAATCCAAAATTCCCTTTTATGTCCAAAAATGAGAAAAGCACCCCAAAAATGTGATTTTTCCCAAAAGTGCATGAAAAATCCCCAAACATCCAAAAAACCTTAGAGTTTAAACAAGATTAGGTACCGAAAGGGCATTGGTGATTAACTAGTGTAATCAAGTCCCCGATCTTAATTTCTCTGGTTGCGTAGGAGCAAGTATTCCTCCCGATACTTTGCTTGGGTTTCTAATCAACCTACCCCAAATTGATTAGTGGCGACTCCGTTTTAAAAATCAATTTACAAAACAAATATTTTAAAGTCGTGAATTGGCGGACTTGGGAGAGTCCAGGCTTTAATTAAATCCCGCCGAGCCATTAGCTTCCTTTAGGCGCTCGTACCCGATCCGGCTGGGCGCCCCCGAAAAAAAGGGGTCGCGACAGCTTGGCGACTCCGCTGGGGACTCTTTGAGGACTTAGGCCATATATATGTTGTTTAAATTATTTACTGACTTAGGTTTTTTTCTTTTTACAGGTCAATTATTTAAGAAGTTTATTTTAAGCTTACCTAAATTAAATTGTCTTGTGATTATAAACTGTTATGCATGCTCTATTGCTTTTAAACACTACACATGGCACACACAACCCGGCCGCCATAGGATTTCTAGGATGGTGTTAAGAAGGATACGGCCTCGAAAGCGAGACTGCCATGTAGAGGTTGCCCTTCTTTTCCCCGAATTTCTTAGCCGAGGCTAAGAGGGTACGCCGCTAACGCGAGGCGCGACGGCAGATGCCCTTTTAATTTCAACAAACCTTCTAAGTTAGAAATCGAGCCACACGTCCCATCTGCATGCCCCTGTGTTTGCCATATTTATTTCAAAGCAAAGTAATTTATTTAATTTTACTCGGCCCCATCGGCTCATGGCAAAATAGGATCAGGTCGTGTAACCCCATTTTTAAATGCGATGGGAAGGATCGATATCAAATTCATTCCTACCCCAAAGGAAGAGCTCCTCAGATGGTGGAATCAGTTAGATCAGCTTGGCCAAAAGCGTGTCAAGATGAGGATTGGTCATCTCCTCCCATTGCTCCAAATCAGTATCCATTCCGGAGTCATGCAAGCCCTACCACATTTCTGGTGCCCAGAAACATCCACCTTCGTGTTCGGCAAATTTGAATTAACTCCCACTCTGGTGGAATACAGCCTCGCCATAGGAATGCCCCTGGGAGCGGAGCTTGCTAAGCCACTAACCGATATCGACCCTATAGTCAGTCTATCACGTTTTTTAAGAAATAGCTTGGTAAGAGAAATTGTCAAAACCAACAGCAATACTTTCCCACTATCATCCTTAACCGAATGCTTTGAAGAACAATCAATGTCTCAAAAAACCAAAATCTTCCTTTTGGCGTTCTTTGGATTTATTATCTTCCCCTATAGAAAGAATGCCATAAATCCTTCAATTACGGGGATAGTAAATCAGATCTTTTTTGGTGCAGGATATGTAAACATGGTTTTAGTCGAAACATTTTTATCCCTTGATCGTTTTAAAGCCAAAAAAGAAAAAATCATGAGAGCAGCCCCAGAAATTTTACAAATGTGGTTCTTTTCTCATATCAAAGGGTTTGGGCACCACATGCAAATATTTGAAATTAATGAGTACAGACACCCGTTGCAAAAATTCCAAAGTTTGGAGGAGCATTCTCCTGATAAGGAGTATTCGCGGTGGATTGACTTATTAAAAAACTCGCCCCCGGAGACATTTCTATGGCGAGCCAAGTGGTTCACTGCAAGCGAGGCACGTTTCGCGCTTGACTACCACGATCCCATCCCGCTGCTCGGCCTCTCCGGAGCTACCTCATACTACCCATATAGGGTGGCCCGCCAGTATAGAGCCCTTCAAGAAATCCCGCCACCACTCAAGCCTAATCGGCTTCAGATTTCTTTTGCCCCCACGGGTGGTGATTGCTCAGAGGAAATCAACATGATTCAAAACACGTGGGATAGATGCCAGCCGGAAAGGATTATCGTATCCAGAAGACTAAAGGGGCAAGAAAAGGCCCATCATGCATCCATCTTTTACATCCTCAATCACGAGATTCCCAAAGAACTGCAGCCTGAAATCCCAGACGTAAGTAAGAAGATTATCAAGCAAGAAAGGATCAAGCTTCCTAAAGAAGGTTCGGAGGCTAGCAAAAGACACTTGTCAAAACCACCCCAAGGAAACAAGCGACGCCGCAGGATCGAGACCTCCCATTGCATATAAAAATGGGTGTCGTGGCTTTTGATGTGAATATCTAGGGTCGTTCTGACTTGTGTAAAAAGGCTCTTTTGACATTGTACAAATCTCTTGTTGAATAAATAAGAATGACTCGATCTTTGCCATGAGCCAGTGTCCTCAGTGTTTCCTTTACTTACACTTTGCCCATTTCTTACATGCGCAGGAAATCATAACATAGCCATATTCTACAAATCCAGAAACTAGAATGGCAGAAGAGAGTGTACCAAGCCGTGTTGAGATCATGGAAAATGAAATGAAACAAGTCTTCAATGTGCTCCAGCAACTCTCAAAACAAATGGATTCCATCCAAGGCAAACTAAATCCCACTCCGGCCTCAATCGAAGTAGTACTGCCACAGTCATCCACCCGAGGAAACCCTGGGAGAGATATCAATGATAGTATGCCCGAAATGGAGGACGACACGCACCAAATCATGATAGAGAAAGCCAAGCCCGGAATTTCACCCAAAACCGAGCATGACAAGCGTCTTGAAAAGCTCGAAGAGAGGCTCAAGCAGCTGCAAGGCCTACAGGATCCTACTCCAACGGACCTCTCTATCTACTCCAAAGTCAAAATGCCCGAAAAGTTCAAGATGCCCAAGTTTGAAAAGTACGATGGCACGACTTGCCCGAGGGCCCATCTACAAATGTATTTAGTTCGAATGACCCAGTACGTTAGTAATGTGCCTCTAATGATTCAGTCATTCCAGTCAAGCCTGGCAGGTCCTGCCTTGAGGTGGTACATCCAGAAAAACATAAACCTCGTTGAAACATGGAGTGAAGCAAGTGAGGCTTTCCTCAAGCAATATAAATTCATAATGGACATTACCCCTTCGCGTGAGGATCTCGACCGCACGGAAAAGAAAAAGCAGAAATCTTTCAAAGAGTACGCTATCAGGTGGAGGAATCTCGCTGCTCAGATCAGTCCCGAACCAAATGACTTCGAATTAAGGAAAATGTTCGTCAAGACCCTCCCCTACAAATACCGCAACAGAATGGTGACTACGGTTGCGGAATCATTCAATCAACTCATTCCCGTGGGAGAGCAGATAGAGATAGGATTAAGGGATGGTTGGTTCACCGAGCCCGCGCCTGTCGGTAGAAGATTCAATCTGAAGAAGGATAAAGATCCCCTAATTGATGTCAATGCCACCTACACTGCAGACACCGGCCGTCCCCCATTCATTCAGACAAACACAGGACAACGCCAGGCCAATGGCCGTCAGTCCCAGCGCTACAACAACCAAAGGCAATTCACTCCACTCCCTGGATCTCCATCCCAGGTTTTGGCAATCCTCCGGAATAAGAATCTCCTCTCAACTAAGCCAAGACGACCCAATGCCGAAAGCTTTTCCAGCTATGACCCGTCCAAAAAATGCGACTATCACATGGGGGAAGTAGGCCATTCAACTGACGATTGTTTCACCCTTAAGCATCGGATCCAGAACTTGCTAGATACCAAAGCCTTTTCGTTCCAGACTACGAAGCCAAATGTCCAGAGCAATCCGCTCCCTGATCACGCTGACAAAGTAAATGCGATATTTGATTCTGAAGCTCGCCGAGTCAAAAACACCAGTGCACATATTATTGACATCTATCGAGGGCTAGTCGAAACCAGGTATTATCCATGTGACAAAATACTACCTCTTGCAACAATGGAAGAAAGGGTATCGAGAATGATAGAAGCTGGAGTAGTCAGGCGCGTTGGCCACACTAACACAGTTTCCACTATATCACAAATCCTCATCGACTGGGATGAGGAATGTGCCGCGCTAAAGACAGAAAAAGAAAAGAAAGGTCCTGCCCCATCCGAAGGTGTAGTTGAAGAAAAAGGGGCCATAATTGAAGCATCAATAGCAGGGGCAGCCATAGTCATTGAAATGCTCCAGCCTTACGAGTATGAGTGCAATAATGCTGTACCATGGTCCTATGACCTTGATGTGGGTTTAGTCACGAGATCTGGGAGGACCTATGCTCAAGCAAACACGCACTCCGCTAAGCCCGTCACCGACGAAGAAGCCAAGGAGTTTTTGGCCGTGGTTAAGGCTAGTGAATATAATGTGGTTGAACAATTGCGAAAATCACCAGCACAAATCTCTTTACTGGAATTGCTCCAAACATCCGTGAAACACCAGAAATCCCTCATGAAGGTGTTGAGCGAAGTACATGTCCCCGAGACAATCGATCATGACAAACTTGAGGAATTTGTCAGCACCATCCTTCTAAAGGATCAAATGGCGTTCTCTGATGAGGAAATCCCCGAGGAAGGTAGAGGACACACCAAAGGCCTCTATATATCAGTCAAATGCAACGCATCTCATGTCACTCGAGTATTGATTGACAATGGATCTGCTCTGAACATATGCCCATTGGCAACACTCTGCCGCCTTAAGATAGAGAGATCACGAATTCAGGTACCTAAAACTTCCGTTCGAGCATTTGATGGAACAAAGAAGGAAACGGTGGGGCAGATTGAGCTCAACGTCCAGATTGGCCCGACCATATTCAAAATCTTGTTCCAAGTAATGGATATCTCCACTGCATTCAATTTCCTCTTAGGGCGCCCATGGATCCACGTCGTAGGGGCAGTACCATTGAGCCTCCACCAAAGTGTGAAATTTGTAGTTGAGGGAAAGCTGATCACGGTCCGAGGAGAAGAAGACCACCGTATTTATCATGAGACGGCCATCCCTTATATTGAGCCTAGTGACAAGAACGAAGCCAGCTATCAATCATTCGAACTCGTGTCCACTATACATGAAGCTCATGGGACTCCGCCTCTCGTCCCCAAGGTATCAAGTGCTGCAATGATGGTTGGAAAAATCATGGTCGGACATGGTTTCATTCCTGGGCAGGGGCTCGGTAGGGAAGGTCAGGGCATCAGACAACCTATTGAAGCCGTGAGGAGACCTTACACCATCGGCCTAGGGTATTCCCCGGATAAAAAAGCAAAGAAGAAAGTCAGCTTTAAATATCCCCGTCTCGAGGAGACTTTTCCGGTCCCAGCCAAGATGATGCATGAAGAGGAAGAGATAATCGGCACCTCGAAATGGCCCAAACACGGAAGCTCGAGCTTGCCCACGATCCAAGAAGGCACGGCTTGGCCCTCTCTGGCAGAGAAAGTAGAGGCGGAGGACATGACCACCATGTTCGAAGATATTTTCATAGGCGCCATCGAAGAAGAACCATTGGAGGGAGCAGACAATGGCTTCTCGTTCATCCAACTCCAACGCCAGATTGACGAATTACGTGAAACAGTGGACTATTTGACAGAAAATTTCACTCGAGCTACCCACTCTAGTCATAATGAGGACTTGGCAACAAAGGAAGGAAACCATATTGATGTGAGTTGGCAAGAGGATCCACTATCTCAGTCCTCAAAGCGCTCGCGGCCATATTCACCTCTTCCTAAGTCAATGACTATCATTTTCCCCATCCTCCTAGAGCAAGGATTGATCGCCAGGGAGCTGAGTCATCCTACTCCTGAGTTTTTCCTCGATTACGATCCATCCAAGCAATGTGATTACCATTCGGGGGAGCTAGGACATTCGCTGGATAACTGCACGGTCCTGAAAGACAAGGTACAGGACCTCCTGGATGCTGGGGTATTCACTTTCCGCTCTCCATGGCTGTGTTTTGGCAACGATCACCTCCTTGTGGTACCCAGCACTCGCACCATGTTCCCCGAGCATGCTGAGAAAGCACGTAGAGGGAAGGTGATCATGGACACTTTGGGCCAACCGAGTGGTAAATTTGATTACTATGTCAATTATTCAAATCCCCAAAGTTTCTATGATCACATTCCCCGTGTTGTCCCTGATGGATGGGAGGGCCTGGATGATCTAGAGTCCTTGAAGTCGCAAGGAAGTGTAGCCGACAGCCGATATGAAGACTGCTTCGTGGGCGCCATTAGCGAAGGACCGTCAGGGGAAATGGGCGCAGGCCCGCTCGAGTAGAATCCTTTTTATTCTCTGCATACTCCCCTACGTGGGAGCCTGTACATATTTCTTTAAGCCTGTTTAGTTTCGTTTTCAACATCAGTTCCATCCAGGGAACCCCTTTTCGAAATCACTCTGTAAATCCATCTGCTAATAAATAAAGTTGCAAACCTTTTGAGGGCATGAGGAGACACTCCAAACCGGCCCGTTGATGATAACCAGCCGGCAAGCAAAAGAAAAAATCTAAGGCCGGGTCTCCTCATGTTTCCTTGTCCCGAATCTTCAAAAAAGAACAATTCATCACCTTTTCAAAAAGAAGCATGCATAACGCTAACCCTATTTGTTCCCTTAGCCTACCTCTTCTATGACACAGGAATGATCTAGCGGAAAGCGAGGGGATGGGGACGGTCCAAACCGACAGCATGGATAGCCACTCTGATAGCTCGGAAGATGACTTTGATAATTCCAGCGAAATCCAACAGAGTTGGGAGCGGCATGAAGAAACAGGGCCCCCTACCACTGAAGACGCCATCACTGTCAACTTAAGCAGCACAGAGAGTTCAAGAGAGATAAAGATCGGCGCCAACCTCCTTGAAAAAGAAGCTACGGACTTAATTGCCCTTCTAAGGAGGTATCAAGACGTGTTCGCATGGTCATATGCGGATATGCCGGGCCTTGACCCGACGATTGTGGAGCACAGCCTGCCAACTGACCCTGACATAGCTCCCAGGAAGCAACGGTTGAGAAGAACCAAGCCAGAATTGTCGAAAAAGATTGAAGAAGAAGTAATGAAGCTGCTCCAAGTAGGTTTCCTCGAGGTCTCGCAATATCCCAGCTGGATAGCAAACATTGTGCCAGTAAAGAAAAAGGATGGTCGGATACGTGTTTGTGTCGACTATCGTGACTTGAACAAAGCAAGCCCGAAAGACGATTTTCCATTGCCCCACATAGACGTTCTTGTAGACAGTACTGCGGGATTCAGACTTTTCTCTTTTATGGATGGATTCTCGGGGTACAACCAAATAAGGATGAAGGAGGAAGACAAGGAAAAAACGGCATTCATTACTCCATGGGGAACTTTTCATTATAAAGTTATGTCTTTTGGCTTGAAAAATGCTGGAGCAACTTACCAACGTGCCATGGTCACCCTCTTCCACGACATGATGCACAAAGAAATTGAAGTATATGTCGATGACATGATCGCTAAAACCAGGCATGGAGAAGACCACGTGAAGACCCTGGAGAAGCTATTTGAGCGGCTTCGCCAGTTTAAATTGCTCTTAAACCCAGCAAAATGCGTGTTTGGGGCAACCTCTGGCAAATTACTGGGATTCATTGTAAGCTCTAAAGGAATAGAAGTAGATCCATCAAAAACCAAGGCGATATTTGAGATGCCTCCTCCTTCAACTGTAAAAGAAGTCCGGAGCCTCCTTGGAAGACTAAATTACATTGCACGATTCATTTCCCAGCTTTCTGAAGCTGCAAAACCTTTCTTTAAGCTTCTTAGGAAAGACGCACAAATTAAATGGGACGAGGATTGCCGATTGGCGTTTGAAGACTTGAAGCAGTACTTGACGAAGCCCCCAATCCTGATACCTCCAGTCCTGGGGCAGCCTTTAATTCTCTACCTCACCATCAACAGTGAATCCCTAGGTGCCATGTTGGCGCAAAAGGGACCTCAGGACCAAAAGGAGCGAGCCATCTACTATTTGAGTAAAAAGTTCACAACGTCAAAACAAAACTACTCCAGATCAGAGAAAACGTGCGCCGCATTGGTATGGGTATTGCACCGACTCCGACAATATACCTTGCATTACCAAACTTTCCTTGTAACCGAAAGCGATCCAATCAAGTATCTACTCAGTCGTCCAGCATTAGTAGGAAAATTGGCCAAATGGCAAATCCTGATCTCAGAATTCGACATTCAAATCTTGCCACATAATTCAGTTAAAGGGCGGGTAATTGCCGATATGTTAGCAAACTGTCCTGAAGAAGTATGCGAGGATAATCCCTCGGATGACCAGATTTCCACCATAGAAGAAAACAAGTGGACCATGTTCTTCGACGGAGCCGTGAATTTGTCAGGCTCCGGCACTGGGGCAATCTTGATATCCCCAGGCGGACAACATTATCCTGTGGCTGCGAAATTGGTCTTTCCATGCACCAACAACATAGCCGAATATGAGGCGTGCATCCTCGGCTTGCAGGTGGCTATGGAAATAGGAGTGACCAAGCTGAGGGTATTCGGTGATTCTACCTTAATAATCTGCCAGACGGTAGGCGAATGGAAGACAAAGGACACCAAGCTCCTACCTTACCATTGTTACTTGGAAAAGTTGGCAGCAAAATTCCAAGACATCTCATTTGAATACTAACCTAAAATTCATAATCAGTTCGCCGATGCGCTAGCAACGCTATCATCCATGCTGCAAGTCACAGAAGGATTAGAAGTAGAACCCTTAAAGATCGAAGTCCTGGCAAGACAGGCCTATTGCATGGCCTTGACTGAAGAGCCCGATGGGAGGCCCTGGTATTACGATATCATGAGATATGTCCAGAAGCAAGAATTCCCTGAACAAAGCACACCCTCTGATCGAAAGTACCTAATGAAAATGGCTTCAAGGTTTTTCGTCAGCGGTGAAAATTTGTACAAGAGATCGTACGACTCAGTCCTACTAAGATGCATGGATGCGGCCGAAGCCACGCAAATAATGCAAGAAGTACATGAGGGAGTATGTGGCCCTCACATGAACGGACGTATGTTGGCCAAGAAGATAATGAGATTAGGCTATTACTGGCTCCCCTTGGAGCGCGACTGTGCTCAGCATGTGCGAAGTTGCCATCGTTGTCAGATTCACGGAGATAAGATAAATGTCCCTCCAACTGAACTACACCAATTATCTGAGCCATGGCCATTTTCAATGTGGGGGATCGATGTAATCGGCCCGATTAACCCAAAAGCGTCGAACGGACATCGGTTCATCCTGGTGGCAATTGACTACTTTTCAAAATGGATCGAAGCCGCGTCATATGCCAGCGTGACTGCACGAAATGTTATGAAGTTCATCAAGCGTGACATAATCGCCCGTTATGGTGTGCCGGATTCCATCATCACTGATAACGAAACAAACTTGAATAACAAGCTGATCGAGCAGTTATTTTCTAAGTTCAAAATCCAGCATTTGAATTCATCACCCTATCGACCACAAATGAATGGAGCTGTAGAGGCCGCCAACAAGAACATCAAAAAGATTCTAGCCAAGACGGCTGAAAATTACCGCGACTAGCATGAGAGGTTACCCTTCGCACTGATAGCATACAGGACCTCGATTCGAACCTCTACCGGGGCAACTCCTTTTTCCTTGGTTTACGGTATGGAGGCCGTTTTACCCGTGGAAGTAGAAATCCCTTCCCTACGAGTTCTATCCCAAGCTGGGCTATCCGAGGAGGAGTGGACACAACAAAGGCTCGAGCAGCTGAACATGATCGAGGAAAAGCGACTGAAAGCTCTCTGTCACGGCCAGTGTTATCAGCAGAGAGTAGCTCGATCATTTGATCAAAAAGTGCGGCCTAGACACTTCGAAGTAAACGAGCTAGTCTTAAGGAAGACGTTGCCAATCTTTCCGTAACCCGGAGGCAAGTTCGCCCCGAATTACAAGGGTCCTTATGTAATAAAGAAGATACTCCCCGGAGGAGCCTTGATCCTAACCGAGATGGATGGGCGAGAGTTTTCTAAGCCAGTAAATTCTGATGCTGTAAAAAAGTACTACCCTTGAGAAATGTTCACTGTTTGGCATTGCCAAGTACTTCTCTATCGGAATGAAAATACCTATGCACCTTTTTATGAGTGATGTATTGACACCCTCACCGCATTTGGTTAAATGGTAACCACCGGCATTTAGGGAAGTGTCGAAAATCGAATAGCAAACTTAATGACATAACTCAGGTAAATCGACATTACTCAGGCAGATGCGTGACGATTTCACCCAACTCGGCACAAAAGAAGCATCATTCAGGAGCCACTCCAGTCAGAAAGAGCTTTCAGTCAACAGCTTAGAATCCGGAAACCTCACTTCTTGTTCCAAACACATGCTCTCGCAAAAAGTAGTTGCCATTGAAAAGCTGGAAGTTTTGATTGTCCATCTCAAATTCCATAGAAGCTTGAGGTACATGACTTTTACTCAATGATGCCATAGCCAAAGACAGAAAGAGAAAATCCACAGAAGAAATGCGACCAGCAATCACGCATACAAACGAAAGAGGCTAACGGGAGGAAACACCGAACCGTGCCAAGATAAAAAGGCCATCCTCAACATTCAAGTATCCTTAAGAGCTAGCACGGACAAGCTCCGGTGAAGGGTAATCTAGTATCATTTCCAATACCCCTACTATCTGAACATGTTTTTGATGTATTTTCCTATTTGACAGGAAATCTCACAACTCAAGAGCCAGACTCGAAGGTTAAAAAAAAAAAAAATGAAAACTAGCTAAGCCAGTATACAGAAACGACTTGCATCGAACACACTCGACCCTGTGCAAAGGAGTATGTCATCCTCGAGTCGATAATCGACCTACCAAAGTGAGAGGCACAAGGCTTCATCCACCCAATCATCTGCCAGCTAGTGAAGAGTAACGTTGTATCATTTCCAATTGTTTCACCTTTGAAAAAGGTTCATGCTTAACATGCCCTTTCTTGTCTTCTACAGGGTCACATGAACCGCCAAAGATGCGGAAAATAAACCAACGAAAGTCTTGTCAACTTTCCAATCAATGATACTTCAAATGAAGCACAAGGCTTCATCCACCCAATCATCTGCAAACCAATGAAGAGTAATGTTGTATCACTTCCAATTATTTGACTTCTGAAAAAAAGATTCGTGACTAACACACTTTCTCTTGCCTTTTACAGGATCATATGAACCGTCAAAGACGCAGAATGTAAATCAATGAAAGTCTTGTCTTTGATAAACTTTCTGAGCAGAATGACACCTCAAATATCACTGAAGCAAATGACAGAGATCCTCCAAGCCCCAAGTCGCTTGCGGCCTGGGCCCTATTGATTGAGCCATCTCCACAAGTTTCTCTTCTGCAAAAAGGAAAGAGTAGAAATTCCTGATCAGATCCCCAATCCCCGGCTGAGCATGCATGTGTCATGTCCCTAACCAATAGAAGCATTTTATTGACATCCATCTGTAAATAACCCTTTGTAAATAACTCTTTTGATGTTCAAATTTCAACACATTTGTAAATACCATTTCACCAAGTAAACTCTCTTGAAGTTGTTTCTTGAGTGAAAAACCATTCGTTTTTGGAAAACATGAACTCTTTCACATCATATTGCATGTCTTTTTCCATGTGAATTGTGCATGATGGCTTTGTCTGTCTAAATCTTTGATTCCATTGAGGAATATTAGAATAGACGGCCAAGTAAAGAATACAAGATCAATTGAGCATGTCGGATGAGGCACGTCAGAATGATGACAGGCAAGCCATATCCCATACACAATCCCCTGTCTACACACTTGTGAGATGAGTGTAGAAAATTCCATGACTAACAGGGTAAAGAGTTCTCTCGCGAATGGTACGATGACCAAAATAGTGGGAGGCATTCCATCACCCACCTTGAGCCCCATACACCGGCCAAATTTCCATCTTACCCCCTGCCAAAAAAAACCACCCCACACTGGGGCAAGCCAAAAGCGAGTCAGCACCACGAGGTGAGGAAAGGGATAGAAATTCTCTTGCTTGCACTTGCATCAATCTTTGAGTATCTTTATTTGCATATGAGCACTCGCGTTAATTTAAGTGCCCTAGAGTCATGAAGAGCAATTCTTTCTTTACACACTTGTAACCATTGTACAACTCAATTGAGTCTGTAAGATCACCCTCACGAGGAGGCAAAATAGAAGCTGTCTCTCAAGCAGCATAATCAGAAGAGCCAGCAAAAGATGAAGACTCAACAAGTCTAGTGAAGGCATACGCTTGAACTCGTCAAGACCAGTGCCTCAAGCAACAAAGACAAAAACCTGGGGCATAAAAAAGCAGTGTACCTGGTAAAAGCAAGGTTAGTGCCCGTGAGTAAAAATTTTTGAAAAGTGGAATAGGGGTATGAGAAAAGCAGTGTGCCTGGTAAAAGCAAGGCCGATGCCCCAAACAAAAATGCAGCCATTTGTATTCCCAAGAGAAGTTGCTGTTGAGGACCTTGGAACCTTCATCAGACCGAGAGAAGAAAGATCGGTGGTAAATGCCAAGGCGATCACCAGTTCTCACCCTTTCACACATGAGTCAAGCCTACATGGCGTCCTATTGTAAAGAGTCTCTTCAAACTAGGGGCACTTCGATTAATGTAGGATTTCATAGGTTTATAAATATCGCTCGAAGAAGTACGAGCAAGATTATTCTATCTCTTTTCACAGGATCCTTGACTTGCAAAACCCGAAGATAACTGTGCAACATCTTCCCCACAAAACCATGACCTTATTGGTCCCCTTTGATGAGCCATTGGCCAAGCCTTCATCACAACTCAAAAAAGACCTCTCACATTGGTAAAGTCGTATCATTTGCAAGAATACTCAGACCCCTGCTGACATGATGATAGTGAGACAGTGTGGTCCTTATAAATCCTGCATCAATGGTCAGGATAAAACAACCTTTCCCATGAGAGTGAGTGAAAAGTCCTTTCAGACTGAAAGTCCCTCATTTGGCATGCTCAAAGACATCTACATTCTAAACAAAAGTTGTCTTTCAAAATCTTCCCCAGTAGAATTCAAATGGTGCAGAACTGACAAGGTCATCATGCATAAATCACATCTTTACAAGCACATACAATCATTGCATACACATTTGCATATTGTGTAAATAGCAGGCATACTCATAAAAATTAGAAATGTCACCAGGAAGCATATCTCCATTCCTGTTCCCCAGAGCTTTATATTTGACAATCTTTGAGTACCTACCGCTGTCTAGGCACCCCCCCTCTTATTAACACTCGGTTTGTGCTAGTTGTCCCCAAAGTATTGATATTTGTGACTGACCAAGTATCCCTTTATCTTTAAGTACCTACCACTGTCTAGGTACCGATGCTCAGCTTGCTCGATTTGTCCCTCAAATATCGACATCTACAATTACCCAAGCATCCCCCTGTTTTCGAGTGTCTGCCACTACTTAAGTGCTCCCTCTGTTGACACTCGACCTATTCATGCTGTCATCAAAGTTTAGGTGCTTGTGACTATCCAAGTATCCTCTCATCTTTAAGTACCGACCACTGTTCGTGTACCCCTTTTTATGACACTCGACCTGTTAGAGTTGTCCTCAAAATCATGACATTGGATGCTAGCAACCCTCAAGCATTCCACCACATCATGCGCCGGTGATTACCCAGGTATGCTTTCTTACACTTGGACCAATTGAGTGGTCCCTGATCATATTGATAAATATTTGTGTTCATCCAAATATTCCTCTACTGTGTACACCTGCGTACCCACGGCCATCCAGGTAAGCCTCGTGTTGCATCTGAAATTGCCAGAGGATAGCAACCTTCACGAACATCTCAGGTACGTCCTCGATGTTCCCAAAATTCCAGGAGGCGGGAGGCCTTCATGAACATCTCAGGTACGTCCTCAGGTGTTCCCAATTTCCAGAAGGCGGGAAAGCCTTCACCAATATCCGAGGTACGTCCTCGGCATTCTAAAATTCCAGGAGGCGGGAGGCCTTCATGAACATCTCAGGTATGCCCTCGGTGTTCCCAATTTCCAGAAGGCGGGATGCCCTCACCAATATCCGAGGTTGTGAGTGAAAGCCGCCAAAGTATGGCTATGCCTTCCGGCTGGGACTACCCTCCGAATTTGGAATTGGTCGTGCCGAGTAAGGCCGTAATACCACTCAAGCTCTAATCTGCCACCTGACAAAGGTCGCGCCGAGTGAAACCATAATGCCACTAAATTCTAAATTTGCCACCTGATAAAGGTCGGCGCTAAATTCCAGGAGGTGAGAGACCTTCATGAATATGCGAGGCATGTCCTCGGTATTCTCAATTCCAGGAGGTGGGAGACCTTCATGAACATCTCAGGTACGCCCTCGATGTTCCCTTTTACCAGGAGGTGAGAGACCTTCATGAATATGCGAGGCATGTCCTCGGTATTCTCAATTCCAGGAGGTGGGAGACCTTCATGAACATCTTAGGTACGCCCTCGATGTTCCCTTTTACCAGGAGGTGAGAGACCTTCATGAATATGCGAGGCATGTCCTCGGTATTCTCAATTCCAGGAGGTGGGAGACCTTCATGAACATCTCAGGTACGTCCTCGATGTGCCCCTTTACCAGGAGGTGAGAAACCTTCATAAATATGCGAGGCATGTCCTCGATATTCCCAATTACCAGGAGGTGAGAGACCTTCATGAATATGCGAGGCATGTCCTCGGTATTCCTACTACCAGGAGGTGAGAGACCTTCACGAGTATGCGAGGTGCGCCCTTGATATTCTCAATGGCCAAGAGATAAGAAACTTCAACGAATACCCAAGATATATCCTCGGTATTCCCAATCTTCAGAAAGTAAAAGACCTTCACAAATGCACAAGGTCCATGCACGTGAATGTTCGAGTATCCCTAAAAGCTCGTACTTGTGATCATCCAAGTACCCCTTCAATGCTTATGACGCCTGCCAAGGCTCAAATATCCGTCAGGTTAGTACTTGTGAATATCCATGTACTCTCTAATATCTCTGTGAATGTTCAGATATTTTCCAAAGCAGATGCCCTGAGAAAGGTCGGCGCATCCCCCGAGAAAGGTCGGGTCCAAACGGGTGTCCCCGACGAGAGGTCACACACCCCCGAGAGAAGATGCCTTGAGAAAGGTCGGCGCATCCCCGAGAAAGGTCGGGTCTCAACCGGTGTCCCCCCCGAAGTCAAACAAAAAAAACAGATGCCCCGAGAAAGGTCGGCGCATCTCCCGAAAATGGTCAGGTACCAATTAGTGTTCTCGATACAAATCAGACACCCCCCAAATGAGATGCCCTGAGAAACGTCGGCGCATCTCCCGTCACGGCAACCGAAGAATAGTTCGGGTCCGAGACAACCCCCTGATTGCTCCAACAGCGACCGAAGAATGGTTCGGGTCCCGGGAGAAGTAATCCCCGTCACGGCGACCGAAGAATGGTTCGGGTCCGAGACACCCCCTGATTGCTCCAATAGGCGACCGAAGAATGGTTCGGGTCCTGGAGAAGTAATTTCCCGTCACGGCGACCGAAGAATGGTTCGGGTCCGAGACACCCCCGATTGCTCCAACAGCGACCGAAGAATGGTTCAGTCCCGAAGAAGTAATCTCCCGTCAAGGCGACCGAAGAAAGGTTCGGGTCCTAGATAAATTATCCGTTGTTTTGACAGGCGACCGAAGAATGATTCGAGTCCTGGAAAAGCAGCCTCCTCATATCACCAGGTAAGATGACGCCTTGATACTTGCCAAAAAAACCCGGGGTTCACACCCTATCTCACTCTCTCCCGGTAAGTAACTCCAGGTATCTTCCTATCTGCCTTAGTATATGTAAAGTTATATTGCACTCTTTTGGCATGGGGTAGTATGTCTCAAATAAGATATAATCTGCTGCCCACACTGAGTAAAAATTAGGCATCAGTTTGTCTTTGAATGCAACCTCTGCGAGCTCACATTCAAAGAGGGGCAGCTGTTGACGCCTAATTTTGGATTTTAATTTTGGGCTTTTACTTAATTTTTATCATTGTTATTATTTTCTCTAGGTTTTATTTTATTTCGTTTTATTTTGATAAAAACCAAAAAAAAAAAACCGAAAAAAAAAAAAACAGAAAAACAAGAAAAACGAAAAAAAAAAAACAGAAAAAGAAAAGCGGCCCGGAGGGCCGCGAAGGCCCAAAGCCCGCGGGTCAGCCCGACCCGGCGCCTGACCCGCGGGCATCTTCTTCCTCGCCCGGATCGCGTGCGTAGCACGCGCGGGGATGCGACACCGGAGCGGATTCGACGGGCAGCAGAGTACGGCGAGCAGAGGGCAGGTGAGCAACTTCGCGCAGAGGGGGCGTGGCCGGATAAGTCTGACGGCCGATGGGACGCCGGTTCGGCCGGTGGAAGCCGCGGCATCCACCCCGGCCGAACCCCGCCGATCGGCCACCCGTCGGCTATAAATACCCCCTCCCCCATCGATTTCGACACGAGCAACGGCGGGGAGGAAAGACGAAGCTCACAAGCCTTAGGAACCCCGTTGAGAGACATCGGAGGGGGGCCGAGGTCTCGAGCTCCGGTCTCGATCTCGCCGGAGCCAGGAGAGAGAGAGAGAGAGAGAGGGAGAGAGAGAGAGAGAAGGAGGTGCTGCCCGAGCTATGCCGTCGCCGCAACTCCGCCCTGTAGGTAATCCCCGCCGTCGCCCCCGTCGCATCTCCTTCCCAGGACCACCCTCCGCCGTCGTCGCCGCCGCCCGCCATTGTCGTTGCCCCCCCTTCGACCCCAAATTAGGAACCCTAGGGTTCCTGGCCTTCCGGGTCACGATCCCGGGTCTCCGGGTTGGACCCGGACCAGGAACCGGGTAGGGTTCCATCAATTTGGGGAGGAAGCGGAGTCGGGTCGTGCTTCGGGTCGAATACCCCGGGGACGGCGTCGTTTCGTCAAGTGACTTGGAGTCGGGTCGCGAGTCGGGTTGGACCGGGTCGGGTGTCCGTAAAAACGTCACCGTTTCGCACTGTTTGGGAGGTCGGGTCGCCGTCCGGGTCGGATCCGGGTCGGGTGTCCGGAGCGCCGTCATTTCGCGTGAAAGTGGGAGCCGGGTTGCGGGGTTGGGTCGTCGGGCCGGGCCGGTGTCCACGCCCGGCCACGGTGCCGTTTTGGCGCCCGCCCCAAAACGCGCCCCCGTCCGCATTTCGGACGGCCCGGGCGGATCCGACCCATGGATCCGGCCGGCCGATTTTATAATATTTTATCTTATTTTAATATTTCAAAAAAAAGAAAGAAAAAAAACTGAGTCGGGCCGGACGGGTCGGATCCGACCCTATGGATCCGACCCGGGTCGTTTTTTTTATTATTTCAAAAAATTCAAAAATAAATTTTATTTCAAAATATATTGAAAAATCATTTAAAAAAATCAAAAATCATTAAAAATGTTTTATTTTCTAAAAAATCAAAAATGAAAACAAAAATGATTTATTTTCGAAAAAATGTTAAAAAATAATAAAAATATTTTATTTTCCCAAAATTCAGAAAAATCAAAAATATTTAATATTTTCCAAAAATTCCAAAAAAATCCCAAAAAATGCCAAATTCCCAAAAAGGCCCAAATTTTCATAAAATACCCAAAAGACTTGCATTTTCCAAAATATCCCAAAAATCCAAAAATTCCCTTTTATGTCCAAAAATGAGAAAAACACCCCAAAAATGTGATTTTTCCCAAAAGTGCATGAAAAATCCCCAAACATCCAAAAAAACCTTAGAGTTTAAACAAGATTAGGTACCGAAAGGGCATTAGTGATTAACTAGTGTAATCAAGTCCCCGATCCTAATTTCTCTGGTTGCGCAGGAGCAAGTATTCCTCTCGATACTTTGCTTGGGTTTCTAATCAACCTACCCCAAATTGATTAGTGGCGACTCCGTTTTAAAAATCAATTTACAAAACAAATATTTTAAAGTCGTGAATTGGCGGATTTGGGAGAGTCCAGGCTTTAATTAAATCCCGCCGAGCCATTAGCTTCCTTTAGGCGCTCGTACCCGATCCGACCGGGCGCCCCCGAAAAAAAGGGGTCGCGACAATAATAGAACACCAAGATTTACGTGGTTTGATCCGAATATCGATACCTACGTATACAGAGAGAGCTAGCAGCTAATAATTCATTACAATTGGAAAATCAAATTTATAATCACTTACACACTCGAGTGTTTATCACATCTAAATTTAAGTCCAAATCTAAAATGTTTAGAAATAAATACTCAATTAGACATAAACTCATAGCATGAAATCACTGCATATTCACGTCCGTGTGGCCGAGAGACAACTCCTTCGTGCGTCCAAGAAGTCCTCTGATCGGCTTCTCGAATCTTCTCTGTGCAGCGTCCATACCACCCACGAAGAACCCCCTGACGGCTCTTTTTCACTCAAGAAAAATCCTTGATTTTCTTTTATTTTATTTCCTTTTGTGCAGCTACAAGAGTCCAATGAATTAATCCTTTGTTGACCAACCAATCACAGGATTAGGATTTGAAGAAGACGTCCACTGTACGGACCTAAAGCGGATTTCCTTTCTTGTGCTATTTCCTTCAACAGAAAAAGATATCTTCACCATTAAATATGAATAACTCATCCAAATGGTTAAAATATGAAAAAACTTATCCAAGCAAGTCGTGTTTAGCAAACCCTTAAACTCGAGACATAATTTAACAAATACAGTGAAATTATTTTCGAATTCACACACTTCTAAGTCAGAAATCTAAAAAGAAAAAAAGGTTGTTACTGATGCAAATTATGTTCATAAATATATTATATCGCCGTTATACCCGTCGATTTCATTGAATTGTAAAGTAGTATGAGGGAAAGGGGTAATTATGGCTAGAGATCTAAAGAGTTCTGTAATCTCTGGTTCTAGGAAAAATCATGTCCATCTTTTCTCTAGGTGTAGGTTGCATGAACAATGGCTCGAAAGAATTGCATTGGTTTCTTTTCTGCTTCATCTAAATTATTTTACTTCTCAGACTCTCTATAGAGCTTCACGTTATTTATTGTTCTTCGGTTATGGTTGCCTGATGGTATGATTTATATAATTATTGTTTCCTTTGCAGACTGCAAAAGCTAGAGGGACGGCCATTCAATCGATACTGCGGTTAGTTGGTCGGCTGCAGCTTGTTGTCGCTCAGGTTTTTTGCTTCAGATAATCTGTTGGCTTGAGAGTCTCTAATTTTGGTAAACGTTGTCTTACAACAAATTGTCAAGGCCACGCGTGATCAAACTAGAGATTCTCTTCACCAGTGTCAAGCTGATGAAAGTGATGATGAGGACGAAGACATCAATCCCGTCTTTTATGGGGATGAGGTCGAATCTGGACAAACTAGCGATGATACAGATGTTGAGTAGAAGCTCTAAATCTTAAGAGGTAGTCATTCTTGCTGGTGTTGAATTTGACTTATCGCGTTGCATCTTCATAAACTTTGGATTGTTGGGGTAATTAGTGGGTAAAGAACAGGTGAAATGAAAGGCCGTGAGACTTTTTCTCTGATTACATTTTCAGGTTAAATTATTTTCCACCTCGAGAACTGAGTTCCAAAATGCATCTTATATATAGACTATTTTGCTGTTTCGATTAAGAACCAATTGAACAGGAACAGCTCGAGGTTATATACGCAATTTACTGGAAGTTCTACAGCCGATCATGATCAAGGGTTTCCATGTGCTAATTGTGGCTTTTAATTTTCCATACTCACTGCAGGTAGCATTGTTCCTCTAAACATTCAGTTTGAGTTGGATTTGTTTTTTGCTGCTTTTAGAGTGAAACTTGCTCATGACGGAGATGCTCGCTTGGGGCAACTCACTGGTCAAGTTGCAGTAGCCCCAGGAGAAATTCATACGTATGCTGCCAATTTCGTGCCCTCCACAAATTTTCTGATCCTAACCATGTGTGCTGGTCTCAGGCAATCACCATGACGATGGAAACCACCACAGACTGGCCGTCGCAGTAGTGGTAATCGCCTTACAGTGGATTATGGCATCTCTATTTATACTTTCCTGAAAATTATTTCTTCAATTATTCAATCATATCATCCGTCTATCAGACACTCTATTGACTGTTATCTGTATCTGTCCCTGTATCTGGTGTTTTCTTGTACAAGGAATGTGTTCGATCTTAACGAATGCTTTTCGACTTTTATTTCTTAGCGACCAAATGCCACATAAGAGTAGAACATGACATTTTACCCTCAACGAGTAGACAGAATATATGTCGCATTCTTTAGCTATAATTCCAAAATATGAGACCCGGAAACTTTAGGTGACCATCTCACTGACGTGGGATGCTTTAGATGTCCTCATTTGCATTGCACTGCACGGCAGCCTGAAAACCGTTTTGGCATTATGACATCATCTGCTGTCTGCTGGATGCAATAAGTTGTAAAGCCAGTTATTGTGCAAAGCGAAGTCAGCCAAAGCCAAGAGGTCGCTCTCGAGACATCTTACAACATTAAAATGATACGGTAGTTTTACAGAGAAAACATGAAATATGGCGATCGAATTCCAAGTTCATTCCGGTAAGAGAAACAATGAAAGGCAAGAGGAGTTCAAAAGGAGAAGCGAAAATGGTTGCTGCATTTGGTTTTAAATTATTCATTCGATTTTGCGGGTTAGGAGCACACGCAATTATTGAGACCAAAAGAAAAAAAGAAAGAAAGAAAGAAAACAGGGCCGTACGCGAAAATCACTCAATCGAGGACCACATCGACGAAGGTTTATTCCAACAACACTTCATATGGGCTTTGCAAACGAAGCCAGTACAGCAATTTTACAGAACATTTCCGGAACCATCATATTCGCGGAAAAGACGAGACCAACACACTCCGTCGACGACAAGACAAGAACAGCACTCGACTAGACCGTATTCGAAGAGAACATATTAGACTAAGCTGCCGGATCAGCTTGGATGGCCCTGAACATCACGGACGCCTTCTCTCTCATGGCCCTGATCATCTCCTCCTCCGTGATATCCCCTTGGCCGATGGTGAAGTACCTGCCCGCGTACTTACAGACCGACCCACCCTCCAGGGGCAACGCAACGATCTTCACCTCATGGCTGATTTCCTTGGAGATTTTGCCCTGCTCATCGCGATGGATGGTCGAGTGGTTGTAGAGGAAGGGCTCCTGGTCCGGCGCTTTAACCGTGTGCCTCACCATCCTGCGCTGTCTGCCTATAGAAGTAACCAAAGTTATATTCGCGCTAATCCATAGTATGAGTCTAAGGGTTCAAATCCCACTTTTTCCATTTCCGTTAATGAGTAATTATTTTATTTATATTTATTTTCAATACCTTTCTTTATTTTCGTTTTTTTTTATTTCATATAGTAAATAAGGATATACAATAGATAAAATCCTTAGTAAGAATATTGAAAAATTACACAAGTAAAAAGAAAGATCTTAATTCTTCACGTCTAGGTTTTGGTGTAGGATCATTAGATAGAAATCCAAAGATGAAGAGAGTGTCAACAAAGAGCTTGAGAGTAAACATTACACAATTTTCAATTTTTATTTTTATTTTTTTCAACATCATGAGCATTGATCTTAGTGTTGTCAATCGGGCCATCAAGGGATCATGCCCAATTATAATATGATTGATATGCGATTTTAATGGTAAGGAACATTTCAATTGATCAAGTACCTTCGACAGAGATTGTCTCCTGGATGTCAGCATTCATGACGGCTGGCAAGAGGGTGTGGGGGAAGAAACCCTTGGCTTCGAGAAAAGCCTCGGCCAACCTCGCCTTAGGGATCGGCTGCGTGATCTCGACCTTGAGAGTAACTGCTACCATCGATTGAATCTGAATAGAATTTGATGAAATTGAAAAGGGAATAAGAATCTCCAAAGAAAGAAAGAAAGCAGTGAAGAGAAGGAGCTTTGAATGGAGGCAAAGTAAAAGGTCGATATTTATAGTGATAAGAAAACAGATAATGATACAAATGATCCCTGAACTTTGATTTAATGTGCAATGTGGTCTCTAAATTTTTAATTTGTTCAATGTGATACTTGGACTTTTGGTACATGTTCAATATAGTCCAAGAACCGTTTCAAAATGTTTAATGTAGTCCTTCATTAATTCAAGATTAGAGACACAGTTGAAAATTTTTCATATAATTCAAGAATTAATTGAATATGTACCAAAAGTCGAAGGACCACATTACACATTAAGTTAAAGTTCAGTGATCATTTACTTCATTTTCCCGTACGGTCCTTCCATAAATTTCACCATAGAGTAACTTCCACTTAATTGCATGTAGTAGAAAAACAAATTATTTCATTTTCCTTGAAAGCATCTCTCCTCCCATGAAAAGCTAAACCCCTCAAAACCCAATAAATTACCCATACAACAAATGATTAACTTTAGGATTGAATTTGATTTAATTATCTCCCTTCTTTTGCTAAAACAACATAAAGATTCTCCAACCCAATTGTTTTTAAAAATTCTGAGTTTTAACTTTGTCTTCATGGACTCCAAAGAGGGAGGGAAGCTTTGGCCATTTTCCTTAAAAACATCTCTCCTTTGTTCAGCCTCTAACCCTTTGCCAAGAAATATTGACTGGTCTGCATGTTATTGTTATGATATTATCTTGTTCCTAGTTTTATCTGATTATTAAAAGCAAATTGACAACTATGATGGGTCCCTTGTTTCTGATCGGGAATTATCCCAAGACAAATCCTTTTTTCCTCGGCCAAAAGGTTAATTAATTAGTTGCATGAAATGATTCCATGAGTATATTGCAATAGAAGCATCTTTATGTCAGCTTTCTGAAGTAAGCAAGAGCTTACTCCATGCTTTTCTTGATCAAAGGTTAGCTTATCTCTTGTTTCTTTTTCAAGTGCTTTTCTTAGAATAGGAGTTTTGTTTATTCAAGTTTAGAATCAGTGTGGTTCTTGGTGACTATCTCACCGTTAGCCCTAGTCTAGGATAATTAGCAGAGAGTGGTGATTTTAACTGACCTCAGGGATGTGAACAGTGGCATGCAGTAATATAGGGCTTAATCACATTAGTTAGGCTGTACAGGACATATAATGGGGTTCTAGATTTGGGATTGCTGGCTGGGACTTTCGAAGTAGAAGGGAGAACTAGCAAAATGTTCTGGTGCTGAAATTTATGGTGCCTAATGTGGCTTAGACGATCCATCCTCTTCCTTTTCTCCTGCAATTACATTTTCCCTCCTGCTCAACTTAATTCTTCCAAATAAGGTAAGTTCTTTTACTTGCTGCCCCCATTTCGTTCTTTGTCACTTAAATGATTTATTGTGCATTTGGTTGTTCTATTTCGTAGATCTCTTCTTCTTTTTTCATCCCTTGACCATTTTGATTTCTAACAAGGAATTTTCTTTCACCCAATCTACCGTTCCTGCTGTTAATATCAAATATTGCAGCATTGGACGGATTTATCTCTTGCTCCCTCTGCTAATATTTTCCTATGCATTTGGCAGGTTTGCGGTTATGGTGCCAGATCCCAGGTTTGATAGCTCTTTTCATGATGTAGCGGACCAAGTACTGAAATCTCTGTTGGATTTCCATCCATTGGAATGGGGTTTGCCCCCCTTTGACAGAAAAGCTGAGAATTCATTCGAAAATCAGACGATGTGCAATGGCATCTCGTGTCAAATTCATTTGAAACCACTGCGTATTTACGTTCATGCGGCCGATAGACAACTCCCTCATTCGTCCAAGAAGTCCTCCGTGCGGCTTCTTGAATCTTCTCTATGCAGCGTCTACACCACCCACGAAGAACCCCGTGGCGGCTGTTTCTCGTGCGGCTCTTTTTCACCCAAGAAAAACCCTTGATTTTCTTTTATTTTATTTCCCTTTGTGCAACCACAAGGAGTCCAACGAATTAGCCCTTTGTTGAACGACTAATCACAGGATTAGGATTTGAAGAAGAGGTCCACTATACGGACCTTAAGCGGATTTCTTTCCTTGTGCTATTTCCTTCGATAAAAAATATCTTCACAATTAACTATGAAAAAGTTATCCAAGCAATTCAAATATGAAAAAACTTATCCAAGCAGATCGTATTTCGCAAATGCTCAAACTTGAGACATAATTCTAACAAATACGATAAAATTATTTTCGAATTCACATGCTTCTAAGTTAGAAATCTTCGGAAAAAAAAAGGCTGCTGCTAATGCAAACTCTGTTCATAGTTTTCTTAAATTGCTTTTATATGCGTTGATTTCATTGAATTGTAAAAGGAGTATGAGGGAAAGGGTAATTCTGGCTCGAGCTCTAAAGAGTTTTGTAATCTCTAGTTATAGGAAAAATCTTGTCAATCTTTTCTCTAGGTGTAGGTGGCATCAACAATGATATCAAAGAATTGACTTGGTTTTCTTTTTTGCTTCATCTAAAATATTTTACTTCTCAACTCTCCATAGAGTTTCACGTTATTTACTGTTCTTGGGTTATGGTTTCCTGATGGTATGATTTATATAGTTATGTTTCCCTCATAGACTGCAAAAGCTATAGAGGCAGCCATCCAACCATTACTGCAGTTAGTTGGTCGGCTACAACCTGTTGTCAATCAGGTTTAGCCCTTTATATCTTTGCGTCAGATAAATTTTTGAGCTTGACAGTCTCTAAATTTGGTAAACATTGTCTTCCAACAGTTTGACGAGGCCGCGCACGATCAAGCCAGAGATTCTCTTCACGAGTGTCGAGCTGATGAAAGTGATGATGAGGACGATGACATCAATCATGTCTTGTACAGGGATGAGGATGAATCTGGACAAACTAGCGATGATACAGATGATGAGTAGAAGCTCCAAATTTTAAGAGGTAGTCATCCTTGCTGGTGTTAAATTTGATCTGTCGTCTTGCATCTTCAAAAAATTGGTTCGTTGGGGGAATTAGTGGGTAAAGAATAGGTGAAATAAAGGCTGCAACATCATTTTCTCTGATCTACATTTTCAGGAAAAAGTCTTTTATTCCACGGCAAGAAGTGAGTTCCATAAAGCATCTTGTATATAGTCTATTTTGCTGTTTCGATTAAGAACCAGTTAAATGCGAACAGCTCTACTTTATATACGCAATTTACTGGAAGTTCTGCTGATCGTGATCAAGAGTTTCCATGTGCCAATTATGGCTTGTAATTTTCCAGGCTCATCGCAAGTAGCTTTTTTCCTCTATACATCAGTTTGAGTTGGATTTGTTTTTGCTGCTTTGCAGTGTGAAACTTGCTCATGATGGAGATGCTCAATTGGGGCAACTCACTGGTCAAGTTGCAGCTGCCCCTGGAGAAATTCATACGTATGCTGCCAATTTCGTGCCCTCCACAAATTTTCTGATCCCGACCGTGTGTGCTGGTCTCAAGGAATCACCATGATAATAGAGACCGTCACAGACTGGCCGTCGTGGTAGTGGTTATTGCTTTATAGTGGATTATGGCCAGAAGAAGAGATAGTGGAATGGACCCTTTTCTCATGCCAGCGGGGGAAGGAAAAGAAGCCCACTACGAGAAGAGAGTGATTTAGCTGCCAACAAGCGCAGGTTTTTCATGAAATGAATGGTTATTCATTCGGGAAAAGTCTGTTGATTAGGAGGTTATACCTCTATTAATACTTTATTGACTGTTCATCTATATGTCCTTGTATCTGGTATTTTCTCGTACAAGGAATGTGATATAAAGAATCTGCAAGACTTCTTGTTCGATCTTCAAATCTTTTTCCACTTTACTCCTTAGTGCCCAAATGCAGCATAAGAGTAGAACATGACATTTTACCCTCTATGAGTTGACAGAGTACATGTCACATTCTTCAGATATGATTCCAATCTGAGAGTCGAAAACTTTAGATGACCATTTTACTGACCGGGGGATGCTTTAGATGTCCTCAAACCGCGTGGCAACCTAAAAACCGTTTTGGCATTTTGATATCATCTGCTGTATGCTGGATATAATTATCAAAGGTTCTAAACCCAGTCATTTGAAAAGGGAAGTCAGCTAAAGCCAAGGGGTTGCTTCTGAGACATTTAATAACGTTAAAATGATATGCAGTCTTACAAAGAAAAAATGGAATATGATGGTTGAATTCCGAGTTCGTTTGAGTAAGAGAACAAACAACGAAAGGTGAGGGAGTTTGAAAGGAGAAGCGAAAATGGTTGCTGTATTCAATTTTGCGGGGCTTCAATGCGTCCCTATCCAAATTAGGCTGTATGTGCATCAAACTCAGAGGGGGGCACACGCAACTATCTAGACCAAAAGTAAAAAAAAAAAAAAAAAAAAAAAAAAAATGAAAAAAGATAGAGAAAACGGGGGCCGCACGCTAGTCCATCATTCAATTGAGGACCACATCGAAAGGTTACTCCAAAAACACTTCATATGGGCTTGCGAACGAAGCCAGTACAGCAATTTTGCAAAACATTTCCCAGAACCACCATCATATTCGCGAAGAGACAAAGACGAACGCACTCCCTCGACGACAAAACAAGAACAGTACTCAAGTAGCGCTGACTCGAACAGGACTAGCAGTCTCCTGCCTCGAGGCGCTGATCATCTCCTCCTCGGTGACATCCCCTTGGCCGAGAACTTACTCGAACAGGACTGCGCCTGATGGCACCTCCAGATAAGCCTCAATGGCATCGAACATCACGGACGCCTTTCCTCTCATGGCCCTCATCATCTCCTCCTCGGGGATATCCCCTGGGCCGACAGTGAAGTACCTGCCCGCGTACTTACAGACCGAGCCACCCTCCAGGGGCAACGCAGTGATCTTCACGTCATGGCTGATCTCCTTGGAGATTCCGCCCAGCTCATCCCGATCAACGGTCGAGTGGTTGTAGAGGAAGGGCTCCTGGTCCTGTGCTTTAACCGTGTGCCTCACCGTCCTGCGCTGTGTGCCTATAGAAGTAACAAAGGTGAAATTCGCGCTGATCCGTCCTATGAGTTTTTCGTACCAATGGTTCCAATCCCTTTCTTCCGTTTCCTTTGATGACTTGTTAGATTATTTATTTATTTTTTCAAAATCTTCCTTAGTTTTTGCTTTTTTAAGTTCATATAATAAATAAGGATGTACAATAGATAAAATCCTAAGAAGAACATTGAAAAATTATGCAAGTAAAAGAAAAAAAAAAAAAAGGCCTTTTTGTTCTTCATATCTAGGATTACGTTCTAGATCATTAGATTGGAATTCAAAGATGAAGAAAGTGTAAACAAAGAGCTTGAGAGTAAACATCACATAATCTCCAATATCTATTTTCTTCTTCTTCTTCTTCTTCTTTCTTTCAACATCATGAGCATCGATCTTAGTGTTGTTGATTAGGCCATCTAGGGATTCTGCCTATTTATAACCGTAATGCAATCTAATGAATATGAGATTTTAATGGTGAGGAACATTTCAATTGACCAAGTACCTTCGATCGAGATTGCCTCCTGGATGTTAGCATTTGTGACGGTTGGCAGGAGGTTATAGGGGAAGAAGCCACCTACTCCTAGAAAAGCCTTGACCAACTTGGCCTTAGGGATCGGGTGTGTGATCTCAGCCTTGAGAGTAACTTCCACCATCTATTGAATCCGAATAGAATTTGCTGAAACTAAAAAGGGGATAAAAATCTTGAAAGAAAGAAAGAAAGCAATGAAAAGAAGGAGCTTTGAGGGGAGGCAAAGTACAAGTTTGATATTTATAGCGATAAGAAGATGGATAATTACACAAATGATCCCTAAATTTTGATTTAATGTGCATATGATCTATAAATTTTTAATTTATTCAATATGGTCCTTAGACTTTTTATATATGTTTAATATAGTTCCTAAACTGTATGAAAATGTTCAATATAATGCTTCATTAATTTAAGATCATAGACAACATTAAACATTGTTATATAATTCATGGATTAATTGAACATGTACTAAAAATTTAGGAACTATATTAAACAAATTAAAAGTTTAAGCACCACATTACACATTAGGCTAAAGTTTAGGAATCATTTGTATCATTTTCCTGTAGAGACATCGATCCTCCATAAATTTGGTCGTAGAGTAACTTTCACTTAATTGCATGTAGTAGAAAAGCAAATTATTCCATTTTCCTTGAAACCATCTCTCCTCCCATAAAAAGCTAAACCCCCCAACTTTTAGCCAAAAAAAATAAAAAATAAAAAAGCGAAACCCCTCAAAACCCAATAAATTACCCATACGACAAATGATTAACTTTAGGATTGTATTTAATTTAAGTATCCCCCTTATCCTAAAGCAACATAAAGCTTATGCAACTCAATGTTTTCAATTTTCTTTTTAAAATTTTGAGTTTTAACTATGTCTTCATGGACTCTGGAGAGAGGGAGGGAGGCTTCGGCCATTTTCCTTAAACGCATCTCTCTTTGTTCTGCCTCTAATCCTCTGCGGCCCCCTCCATGCGTTGACTGGTCTGCATGTTATTGTTGTGATATTAAATTGTTCCTAGTTTTGTTTGGCTATCAAAAGCAAATTGACGACTATGATGGGTCTCTTGTTTTTGATCGGGAATGATCCCAAGACAAATCCTTTCGCCTCGGCCAAAAGGTTAATTAATCAGTTGCATGAAATGATTCCATGAGTATGTTGCAATGTAAGCATCTATATGTTAGCTTCCTAAGTAAGCAAGAGCTTACTCCATGCTTTTCTTGATCAAAGGTTAGCCTATTCCTTGTTTCTTTTTCAAGTGCTTTTCTTAGAATAGGAGTTTTGTTTATTCAAGTTTAGAATCAGTGTGGTTGAGTGTCTTTTCTATTCGAATTGGTGACTATGTCATCAGAAAGTTATTCGAGACTTAAGCAAGTCTTTAAATGGCTCAAGGGGATTCTTTCTGGGGGAAGAACCCCTAAGGGTTGGGACTTCCCATCGTAATCCCCCATCTTCCCTCCTATTTGGGAAGAAAAGGATAGGATGGGAATTGGGGTGCTTGTCGGTGGTGAAGCTAACCACCACATTAGTTCTTCGGAGCTGGCTACCACGTAGGAAGCACTGATACTCTTTGAAAGTCTTTGTGTCATGTTGAACACTTCAACACATGTCTGATACTCTCCGACATTTTTCGACACTCTTTGATACTCAATTAACAGGTGTCAGAAAATTTGATACTTAGTTAACTCTCCCGATACTCTCCAACACTCAAGTTCGAAATTTCAACATGCAACTTTAGAATTCTAATAAGTGATTCCGACAGGTATTGAGTCAATTTTAAAATTTTTTAATAAATGAGGAGTCTAAATGTAAATATGTAAAACAAATAAGAATAAAAATAAAAATGGGGGGGGAAGAAAAACCTCATCTTCCTTCTCTTCTAACTTTCACTTCCTATGATACATAATTCACCCTTCAAGTTTATTTTTTTCTCTTCTCTTCTGACATGCTCTAACACACGACACCAAAATGTGGATTGCTTTTTTTTTTTTCCTCCAAGTTATATGGATTATTAGAATGCAGTTAAATTTGTCAAATTCAAATAATGAATTATATTAGCAAATGTTAAATTAATATTTTTAGCATAAATTCATTCTAGGCTCTTTTTTTATAATTTATTTATTTATTTGTGAATTTAAATCAAATTAATTTGATTAAATAATCATAATATAAAAAAATACATTAAATATACTACATATCTTAACATGTTAAAATTCTCCATTTTTCGAATAACGACATGTCGGCTTGTCATGTCACGTGTCGGTGTCGGTGCTACTTAGGCTACCATAGGTTAGGAGAGTATAGTAGTTCTTCGTGCCTAGGTGAGACATGGTGGCTTCAAAACCAGTGCTGGGCAAGTAAAGCTTACTCAAGTCTTTCAACCGACTGCTTAGAATATGAGTTTTGTTTATTCGAGTTTAAGATCAAAATGGTCAAATGTCTTTTCTATTCAAATTGGTGACTATCTCATCATAAAGTTATTTCACAAGTTTGAACTTAGAACCACAAAATTGGACCCCACAATCTGGGTTAGGATAAAGTTCTACAGTTTCATGTATACCTTATTTTCTATATACTTTTGTTGAATGCTAAAACCAATGTAAGCAACGAGGGTAATTGGGGCTGGGTCGTTATATACATTTCTCGTAAATGTCTTATATGATGAAATTATTTATGAATTCACAGGCTTATAAGTTAGAAATCTAAAAACAAAAAAGGCTACTGCTATATTGACATCTAAATTTTACCATTTTATTTATGACTTAATCGCGTAAAAAATTAGGAATTAATTTTTAAATTCTAGCCAAAAATTAATTTCCATTGAATTGCATGGCATATAGACATTAGGAGCATTTGCATTAGTAGTAACAGAGCCATTTCATTAAAAGAGAAAAAAAAAAGAAAATTAATTAAAAGAACTATTATTTAAAAAAAACAAAAAAAAAAAAAAAACAAAAAAAACCAGCGAAACTGGGCTAGGGCCAAGCCGGCCCAGCCCTTCTTTTCTTTTCTCTTTCTCTTTCTTTTTTCTTCTCTTCCCCAACTCTTTGCCTGGCCCTTATGCGCAGCACACACGCCTCCTCCTCCTCCTCTTCCTTCTTCTTCTTCTTCTTCTTCTTCCTCCTCCTCCTCCTCTTCATCCCGGTCATGCTCTACAAAAAAAGAAGAGTACAGGTCAGAGAGAGGGAACGGATGACGAGCAGCGGAGGGTAGCACGATCCACGGGTCAGGGCCAGACCAACTAGCGAGCTGGTGATGGTAGAAGCCATGCGCACTGGCCGATGCCCTCAAAAGGGGAGCGGAGAAGGACATAGAGAAGGAGAAGGGGGGTCAGTGAGCTAGAGAGAGTTTTTGAGCGAGAGAGAGAGAGAGAGAGAGAGAGAGAGAGAGAGAGAGAGAGAGAGAGAGAGAGCTGGGGAGAGTGGAGAGCAACTAAGGGAGAGTAGGAGGGCTTCAGCCGACGCCTTAGTCATGCGTGGGCTCGATTTAGAGAGTGACGCTAAGAGAGAGACCAAGGAGATCACGACCCACAAGTCAACGCTCCTCTTGTCTTGGTGCTGTTAGCCTATCACCACTGCTGGCCATCGGAAGCACAAGTGATGAGTTCCATTAGCGACAATTCTGGCTGCTCTTCGTTACTACACAAGTGACATTGCTACTCTTCGTCGCTGGTCATTTCCTGAATCGCTCACCATTGCCGGAGGCCAGCCCGCTAGTCGCCATCCGCCACAACGCCTCGCCCGAACCAGGTAAGTCCCCTCGGCCTTTGTGTGTGCTCTCATTCTCGGGTACATCAGGCTAAAGCTCGTGGCCGTCCGGTTCGCGCGAGCTCTAGCCTGCATCGCCTTACTTTTTGTTTCTGATGTCTTGTTTGTCGTGTGTCGAAGATCCCGTTATGGTTTGAGCTTCGGTTGAGCAAAAACACCCTAGTTTTGACAAAATGTCCCAAGAGAGAACCGAGGAGCAACCCGGGTTGAAACTCGGTTTGGTTCGTGCTTGCTCTTATATACATCAGACCGTGCTAGTCTTTTATGTTTCCATTGCAATTTCATGCTATTTTCGTGGAGCAATCATGTATTCTTGAGCCGGGGGGATTTTTGTGCTCGAAAATGGTTTGGCCACCGGAGTTCATGGCCGACGCCGGCGGTGGTCGTCGCCGGTTGGAGTGGACAACAGATAGACAGTGGTGGTTCGGCGGTGGAAGGTTCGCTGGTTGCGATGCCGGTGTTGCTGTCTGGGTGAAGTTTTGGGGGAAGACATGCAAGGAGGTGTCGGGGAGAAGAAGACCCATGGAGAGAAAGGGTACGTGGGGAAAAAGGAGAAACTATTGATTGTAGCTCTGACTCCAGCGTGTCTTCCTTTGAGTCCATTCACCGGGCGACACGTGTAGCCCGGCAGCCACGCTGGAATTAGAGTAAATTTTGGAAAATTGTTATATTAGTTTCTCTCTCTTGCTGGCCCATCAGTCCTTCGGTTGAATTTGAAAAAGCCAAGCGCGAAGCGCTCTCTCTCTACTGCACACGCTCTCTCTCCTCTGCAATGCATTTATTACGGAAAACTTCTTTCTTTTCTTCTCAAGAAAGAGGGCAATCGTTCTCTCCATTTCTTTCTCCACACGAAGGTTCCGAAATTTTGAATCCCAAATTCTCCCTCCACGCTCGTTGTTGCTCTGGCATTTGTCAAGCGGCCGTTCTCCTGCCGTCTCCAACAAAGCACATAACGGCCGCCCCTGCTCCGGTGCTCACTCGCTTTTCTATCTTTGTGCTCGTTGCTGCTCCGGCCAAGGAGGAGGAGATCCAAAAGATTGGGAAGCTCAACTTGGCACTAGAGGAGCAGGTGAAGTCACCATGCATGGAAAACCATATTTGGAGGACCTTGCCCGGGCCAACAAGGCCACCGCCAACGCCCTCTGCACCAACCTCGAGCAGGTCTTAGTGTGGGTCAGTAAGGATGACCACCCTCGAGGCGGGGCCTCTCTGGAGGATGAAGCGGATGGTGCTGGGTTGTGCTGCAAGAGCAATTACGAAGTCGGGGAGGAGAGAGGAGGTGGGCAGGAGGGAGGCGCAGGTTGATAAGAGGAGAGGGAGGGCGATAACGATGTGGTCCTAGAAGTGCAGGAAGGAGGAGGCGAGCGTGCTGTTGTTGCTGTGCAGGAAGGAGGAGGCGAGCGTGCTGTTGTTGCTGTGCAGGCAGCTGTGTTTGTGGCATTGGCAGTGGCCTTGTTGGCCAGGGCGAGGTCCTCCAAATCTGGTTTTCCACGCATGGTGACTTCACCTACTCCTCCAGCATCGAGTTGAGCTTCCCAATCTTTTGGATCTCCTCTTCCTTGGCCGAAGCAGCAACGAGCACAAAGACAGAAAAGTGAGTGAGCGCCGGAGTCAGCGGCGGCTGTTATGTGCTTCGTCGGAGACGGCGGGAGAATTGCCGCTTGACAAACGCCGGAGCAAACAACGAGCGTGGAGGGAGAATTTGGGATTCAAAATTTCGGAACCTTCATGTGGAGAAAGAAATGGAGAGAACGATTGCTTCTCTTTCTTAAGAAGAGAAGAAAAAAGTTTTCCATAATAAATGCATTGCAGAGGAGAGAGAGCGTGTGCAGTAGAGAGAGAGAGCGCTTCGCGCTTGGCTTTTTCAAATTCGACCGAGGGACTGATGGGCCAGTAAGAGAGAGAAACTAATATATCAATTTTCCAAAATTTACTTTGATTCCAGCGTGGCTGCAGGGCGACACGTGTCGCCCAGTGAATGGACTCCGTGGAAGACACGCCGGAGTCGAGCTGTAGCCAATATTTTCTCGGGGAAAAAGACCATAGGGGAAGATATAAATAAAAAATAAAATAAAAAATAAAGGAAAAGGGAAAGTACAGAGAAAGTAAAAAGTCAAACAAAATATGAAAAAAGAAAAAGAAAAAAGAGTTACGGGAAGGAAGAGTGCAGAGAAAAGGTGCAGTGGAAAAGACAATTTAGGGAAGAAGACAAAATGGCAAAGAATAAAAGATATATGAAAATCATTAAAAAATTTAAAAAATTTAAATTAATTTTTTTTTAAAGTTTTCCTTTTTTAATCCAATTGGGTCGGGTCCGAGTCATCGTCGGGTCAAGGGGCTGGACTGGGTTTACCCGGTCGGGACCCCTTTCCCAAATATAATATTAAATATTAAATATATATTAAAAAAATTGCAAAATTTTAAAAATAAAAATTTGGAATGTAATAAAAAATCAAAAAAATTTCCAAAAATTCAAGAAATTTCAGAGAAAATAAAAAAATTCAAAAATTTTTAGAAAATATTGAAAATTTGATTTTTTTAAAATAATAATAAAAATAGAGAAATTAGAAAATTAAGAAAAAATAAAAATGTTAGAAAATTCAAATTTTCATTTGAAAAATTTTTTAAAAACAAAATTTTCAAGCTATTTTCTTAAAAAATGGAAGTTTATTAACTCTAAAGCGTGCCAAAAATATTGAGTAAGCCTTTAGGGCCCTATTTTAGGGTTTCAATTATCTTCAAAGACAATTACCCTTGTTTGCATGCTTTTGCTGTTTTGATCCCTTTAGCCTAGTTAAGATTAGTATTTATCTTTTCTTTAATGTTAAATATTTGCTCTCCCATGCAATTTATTTAAACGCTTTTCTTGTCTGCTAACCGTTATTTTAATTATTGCGTACCCACATGATCGCCTCGCATATTAGTGAATTGGTCTGAAATTAATTCAAATTGCTTGACAAAATTTCTTTCTAAAATGAACAAGATTAAATACTGAAATGGCACTAATTAGTTAATTAGTGTAATCAAATCTCCGATCCTAAATTCTCTAGTTGCGTAGGAAATGAGGTGCACCCCACACCTCCCTTGGTTTCTAGCCAACCCCAATAGGCTAGTGGCGACTCCTTATTACAAAATTCTTATGAATATACCAACATTGCATAAAGTATAGACTTAGGAGAGCTCATGCCTGATCATGGACTGTAAGCCCACCTTTTAGGCGATACCCCTAAACTTATTCCCTTCTCCGAGGGGTAGGTCGCGAAATGTTGATGCAAACTTTGTTCATAAATATCTTAAACTGCCTTTACATCCGTCGATTTCATTGAATTGTAAAAGTGGTATGAGGGAAAGGGGTAAGAATGGCTAGAGCTCCGAAGAGTTCTGTAATCTCTGGTTCTAGGAAAAATCCTGTCTATCTTCTCTCTAGGTGTAGGTTGCATCAACAATAATATGAAAAAATTGCATTGGTGTCTTTTTTCCCTTCATCTAAATTATTTTAGTTCTCGGACTACCCGTAGAGCTTTACATTATTTACTGTTCTCGAGTTATGGTTGATGGTATGATTTATATAATTATCATATCCCTTGTAGACTGCAGAACTTAGAGGACGACCGTCCAACCCCATTACTGCATTTAATTGGTCTAGTTGGTCGGCTGCAGCTTGTTGTTGCTCAGGTTTAGGCCCTTTATATCTTTGCTTCTGATAATCTTTTGAGCTTAATAGTCTATAATTTTGGTAAATGTTGTCTTCCAACGGATTGACAAGGTCACACATGATCAAACTAGAGATTCTCTCTACAAGCGTCAGGCTGATGAAAGTGATGATGAGGACGAAGACATCGATCACGTCTTTTATAGGGATGAGGATGAATCTGGACAAACAAATGATGATACAGATGATGAGTAGAAGCTCTAAATCTTAGGAGGCAGCTGTTCTTGTTGGTGTGAGATTTGATTCGTCTTGTTGCATCTTCATAAATTTCGGATTGTTGGAGTAATTAGGGGGTAAAGAGTAGGTGAAGTGAAGTTTTATATTCCACCGCAAGAAAGTGAGTTCGATAAAGTATCTTGTATAAGGACTATTTTGCTGTTTCAAATAAGAACCACTTGTTCTAGGTTATATACGCAATTTGCTGGAAATTTTGCTGCCGATCGTGATCAAGCGTTTCCATGTACGCATTACAGGTAGCTTTGTTACTCTAGACATCAATTTGAGCGGGGTGTTTTTGCTGCTTTGTAGCGTGAAACTTGCTCAAGATGGAGATGATCGCTTGGGGCAAGCCACGGGTCAAGTTGCAGCTGCCCCAGGAGAAATTCGCACGCATGCTTGCCAGTCTCGTGCCCTCCAAAATTTTATGATCCTGGCCGCATATGCTGGTCTCAGGCAATCACCATGACGACAGAGACCACCACAGCCTCGCTGTTGCACTAGTGATTGTCACCCTATGGTGGATTATGGCTCTGGAGATGTACTTTTCCGGAAAAATTGTTTCTTTAATTACACAATCACATCCTCCGTCTATCAAATATTTGACTGAACAGTATCTCAATATCTGTCCTTGTATCTGGCGTTTACTCGACCAAAGAATATGATATAAAAAATCTGCAGGACTTCTTGTTTAATCTTAACATATCTTTATTGACTTTATATCTTAGTGACCAAATGCACCATAAGAGAAGAACATTACATATTACCCTCGATAATTTGACAGAGTACATGTCACATTCTTTAGCTATGATTCCAGAAATCTGAGATCTGGAAACTTTAGATGACCATCTTCCCTAAAAGCCATTTTGGCATTTTGACACCATCTGCTGTATGCTTAGATATAATTATCAAAGGTTCTAAACCTAGTTATTATGTGAAGTGACCTTAGCTAAAACCAAGAGGTCGTTTTTGAGACATTTGACAACATTAAAATGATATGGTTTTACACAGAAAACATGGGATATGACGATCGAATTCCAAGTTCCCCAATGGTAACCCGTCTGTTCGGGTAAGACAAACAACGAAAGTTGAGATGTTCAAAAGGGAGAAACGAGAATGGCTGCTGGATTCAATTTTCAATTTTTGCAGTGTTTTCAGTTGATTGTATTTTTGATTTTGCAGAGTTTTGATACGTCTTGATCCAAATTGAGTACAAATCGCCGGATACTATAAGTTGTTGGTCTGCACGTAGTGTCAATATGATCGCAACTAATCGAGAGATGCAGTTGCTCATTTCTGTTTATCTCACGTCCCAATTGTCCAAGCTCAAGAATTTAAATCCGACTTCGAAGAACTTGGTTTCCATAACTCTGGCGAGCTCTAAATGCTGCAGATCAAAATTTCGTCGGTCGAAATCACAAGACAAAAGTAAAGAAGAGATGGTAGCTCTGCTTGAGAGCAAGAGCTTTTGTGTGACACTCAACAAATTCTTATGTGTAAACCTAAATCATGGCAAAGAACTACAATCAATATTCTTAACGAGGAGGGTGTTGG
Source organism: Eucalyptus erythrocorys (assembly GCA_014182555.1). Lineage (NCBI taxonomy): Eukaryota > Viridiplantae > Streptophyta > Magnoliopsida > Myrtales > Myrtaceae > Eucalyptus > Eucalyptus erythrocorys. The sequence goes on along the minus strand of CM024597.1, from coordinate 5,409,218 downwards.
AACATGTCCTAGGCGTAGGCCTGTGGGTTCTCCAGGAGGTAAGATTCCACAACCTTGAATATGGCCATGGCCTTTTCCTTCCCAGCCTTGATCTCCTCTTCTTCAACTTGAAATGCCTCCTTGGTGTTGTACTTGCTCGTCATCTTGCACACTGACCCTCCGTCACTGGCGGCCTCAAACTTGACCTCATAATGAATCGACTCAAGCTTGTCGCCCAATGCGTCACCCTCAATCATCGTGTACCTACAAACGAAGTTCTCCTTGTCGAGCTCGTTGATCCGGTGCCTCACATAGTTGAAATGACTAGCTGCGTTTGTTACCGAATGAGAAATAAATTCACTGAACACATCACTTGAGAGAGGATCCAAAAGAATGGTGTATGCTGATTCTACGTACCTTCGGTGAAGTTAACTTGCTCGATGCTCCCAGCTCCTCCGTCACCTTGCACAAGCTCCACGCTCTTTATGAACTGAGGAAGGAGCTCCGGATCAGGGCATTCGACTTGATGATCAAGGCCTTGAACATGCGAGCCGGAGCGATCGGGCATGTGAGCTCTTGTGTGATGCTGGTTGCCCCCATGGCTATTAGCAAAGCGATGAGAAAGAAACAGCCTCAAAGAAGTGATATGCTTCTGAGTCCTGTCGATGCCTCCTATTTATGGTTAGAATTATGTGAATAGGTAGGCTTAGTTTGGCTAGAGTCACGTTTGAGGAAGATAGAATTGTTAAGGATTTGCAGCCTAAAGGAATGTAAAAGAGTAATTGAGTTGGTCTCTTTTGTTCTTTTGGTCATGAAAATGGTTTCGGTCCATTTCAGATTCAAGTTGAAATGTCAAAGATGATGTTCCGAAAGATGAACACAAGAGAGAGCACATTCTCATGTTCACATGGGCGGCCATCCCTTTGAATTGATTGTTGTGGAGTTTGATCTAATAACGATTTGGTCGGACTTCTACGGGACTTGCTGAATAGATATTATAAGAAAATACCCTCGTTTAGAGAAAAGTGTATTAATTGAATGTCATTTGACATGGAGCAAACGAGAATTCTTGATTGATTAGTAATATCATATCAGCATGTCACATTATATCAACATCACATAATTTTTATTTCTTCGCAAGCAACGCCCTAATGTCACGGCAGATCTGTTCAAATGCATCGAGCAAGGCCGTTCAATTGGGTTAAGGTTGATTCAAACTTCACCAACACCGGCGGTTTGACTGGGTCAAAATCGGGTCGGCCAAGGGGTGTCTAAGGATCAGCTTATCGTCTACGTTGGGGGGAGGTGGGGCCGGCTGCTTTTCCGTTATACTTTGCTTCTCTTCTTCTTCTTCTTCTTCTTCTTCTTCTTTTTGGTTTTTGATATTATTATCGTTGAATCATTTGATCTCTAATCCAACGTCCCCATCAAGAGATATGATAGGATTAGCTTAAATAGAATTTCAAATAGCCCAAGTGTTGTAATAAGATAAGTCCAAACCCTAGACACATTCAACTATGTTTTTCAATAGCTTTTTTAATATATTATAAGAATGAACTTTTCCTTAACAATCTTACGTATCGTGATTTATGAAAGATTATGCCACAATTGATAGCTTTAGATGTTAGTCCAAATTCGAAATATCGGGCCAAAATTTGGTATGTTATTGGCCATTTGGCATTTCATTTGTAACTCATGAATTCTCTCCTTGTAAAAAAAATTACTAAAATTAGAGAATTTCATTCTAAAAGCTTTGTATAAACGTGTAGCATAGTTTATCAAATTCCACAAAACCACTGCACCAGATTCCAGTCACACCTTTTATTCTCTTATTCTTAGCAAAGACAAGAACAACATCACTCACTAGCCCAACATGCTTAGCTCCAAACAGAGTGACTCAAACTCTTCTTGTCTCCTTTTCAGTTTAGCACAACCAGACATATTTAACACATTACGTAAACAATACAAGATAGCGAAGAGATCGGCTCAGTAGGCATCAGGGTTTGCCACGAGATAAGCCTCGATGGCCTTGAACATCGCAGACCCCTTCTCTTTCCCGGTGTTGATCTCCTCCTTGGTGATGTACACGTCGCCACTGTGGAAGTAATTGTTTGCGCACTTCAACATCGAGCCTCCCAAAGGCAACGCGTTGATCTTCACCTCATAGCTTCTCGAAGGTGGTGCCCAGCACTTCGCCCTCGATGATTGAGTAGCAGTAGGTGAAGTTCTCCTTGTCCAAGGCCTCGAACTTGCGCTTCGCTGTCTTGTACTGTCTGCCTATCAATGTAACAAAAAGTCACAATTACATTAGAACTCGCAAGTTTCAATATCACGAGCACCAATATTCATGGTGTCCATCAGGCCATTTAGCAATTAACCCAATTGTTCTGACCGCAATCCAATCCAATTGACTTAGACATAGCCTGACTTTGCCTGATCAAAATCAAGTCACATAGGCTGCGCATGACAACACTTCTTGGTTGGGGAGTAGTTTTTTCCAGAAATGTTTCTTTTCTATTTATATTCTGGGGAACAATTTCTATGTAAAAAAACCCGTTTGATAATTACACAAAATTTTTACTCTAGAAATAGAAAAAGAATAGAAATGTGTTTGGTAAAAAACAGTTTCTTTTTTATATTTATTTGTTTTTTATTTTTGCCGGCCAATCACCGCTACCGCCCATCGACCGCTGCCCGCCGCCGCACGCCGCCACTCGCCGGCCGCTACCGGCCGACCGTCGGTCGATTGCCAGCCGCCGACCGCCGCCGCAGATCGTCGCCACACGGCCCATCAACCGCCACCTCCGCAGCTAGCAGCCGGCGGTCAACGCCGGCCAATGGGCCGTGCGGCAGCGATCGGTGGCAGACGTGTGGCGGTCGACAGCTGACGGTCGACCGACGGCAACGTGCAGCGACAGGCGACGGTCGGCCGGCGACCAATGGCGGCGGCGACGGAGGGCGGCGGCAGCAAGTGGCAGCGGTTGGCCGGCGATGGTCAGCGGCGGTTGGCCGGCAACCGGCGGTGGCAGCAGGCGGCGGTCAACGACGGTTGGCGGCATCGGCAAGAGAAGAATAAAAGAAAAAAAAAATTGTTCCCGGGAAGAAGAAGCAACTTTTTTTTTACTTCTTATTTCTATTCCAAAACCATTCCCAGGACTAACTTTTTGTTCTCAGGAACAAAAAAACAAATTGCCGTTACCAAACGGGTTTCTATTCTTTTTTTGTTCCGGGAAAGAAAAGAATAGAAATTCTTGGGCTTGGGAAGTTTACCATGCGCAACCATAATCACTCGTGTAAAGTTAAACAGTTAGAAACATCTTAAGTAACCGAGTCATATTTCTATCTTTTTCCATATTCATTATAGTGTTCCATAAGGTTGAACCCGCCTTGATTCAGAGCAATCCTAAGTTCCTAATACGGATGGACTAACCCTCGCCAAAAGTCATCAACTTGATTGTTCCAGGACCCCCATCGCCCTCGAGGACTTCAACGCTCTTGATGGCTTGCGGGAGGACCATGGGGAGGAGGTTATCGGCATCGAGGATAGCGGCCTTGAACATCCTGGCCGGGGGAATGGGGGATGGGATCTCGAAGTGAAAAGTGATGACACCCATGACCGAATCCTAACAGAGTTGTTGAAACTGAGAAGGGGGTGATGATCTGGAAAGACTTGAGTAGTAGTGATGAAGTTGGTCTTTGGGACTTGGGAGTGAAGAGAAGAGGCTGAATTGAAGTTGACATATATAGAGAGAGGGAGACCAAGTGTGAAGGGTTCTGATCATTGCATATTTTCTTCTTACTAAGATGCATTATATTTTGCAGAAAATAAATAATTCAGAAAATATTTTCCTAAAAAAATCACTAAACTTAGATAGTGTTCCGAGCATAAGCTATTTGGCGAGTGTGCTGCATGTTCTAAATTGATCTAAATTGCTAAATTTAATGGGCTCACTAGAATTAAAAGTCTAGATTCCCCTTAATAAAAATACGACACTACCTCATTTTCAAGTCTTCGTCAAAATTGTGTTGTATGTACTAAGTTAATCTAAATCACTAAATTTGATAGGTTCACGTGGGATCTATACAAAATTCACTAGAATTACAAGTCCATATTGTGCTTAATATAAATATGACCCTAGCTCATTTCTGAGTCTTTATCAAACATGTGTTGTATGTCCTAAATTGATCTAAATCACTAAATCTAACAGGTTCATGTGGGATCCATGTGGAATTCACTCGAATTAAAAGTGTAGATTCTCCTTGATATAAATACAATGCTATGTCATTTTGAAGTTTTCGTCAAAATTGTGTTGTATATAAATATGACCCTAGCTCATTTGCAAGTCTTTATCAAACGTGTATTATATGTCCTAAATTGATCTAAATCGCTTGGAACTCACTCGAATTAAAAGTCTAGATTCTCCTTGATATAAATACGATGCTATGTCATTTCGAAGTTTTCGTCAAAATTGTGTTGTATATACTAAGTTAATCTTAAACGCTAAATTTAATGGGTTCATGTGGGATCCATAGGAAACTAAATTAAAAGTTAAGAACAACTTAATATAAATACAGTTTTCTTTCATCAAAATTACGCCATATGTACTAAATTAACCCAAATTCCTAAATCTGATGGGTTCATGTGGGACCTATATAAAACTCACTCGAATTAAAAGTCAAGATTCTCCTTGATATAAATACGATGCTATGTCATTTCTAAGTTTTCGTCAAAATTGTGTTGTATATAAATATGACCCAAGCTCATTTGCGAGTCTTTATCAAACGTGTGTTGTATGTCCTAAATTGATCTAAATCGCTAAATCTAACAGGTTCACATGGGATCCATGTGGAACTCACTCGAATTAAAAGTCTAGATTCTCCTTGATATAAATACGATGCTATGTCATTTCTAAGTTTTCATCAAAATTGTGTTGTATATAAGTATGACCCAAGCTCATTTCCGAGTCTTTATCAAACGTGTGTTGTATGTCCTAAATTGACCTAAATCGCTAAATCTAACAAGTTCACATGGGATCCATGTGAAACTCACTCAAATTAAAAGTCTAGATTCTCCTTGATATAAATATGATGCTATGTCATTTCTAAGTTTTCGTCAAAATTGTGTTGTATATACTAAGTTAATCTAAATCGCTAAATTTGATGGGTTCATGTGGAATCCATAGGAAACTCACTAAATTAAAAGTTTAGATCAGCTTAATATAAATACAATTTTCTTTCATCAAAATTACACCATATGTACTAAATTAACCCAAATTGCTAAATATGATGGGTTCATGTGGGACCTATATAAAACTCACTCAAATTAAAAGTCTAGATTCTCCTTGATATAAATACGATGCTATGTCATTTCTAAGTTTTCGTCAAAATTGTGTTGTATATAGATATGACCCTAGCTCATTTCCGAGTCTTTATCAAACATGTGTTGTATGTCCTAAATTGATCTAAATCGCTAACTCTAATAGGTTCACATGGGATCCATGTGGAACTCACTCAAATTAAAGTCTAGATTCTCCTTGATCTAAATACGATGCTATGTCATTTCTAAGTTGTCGTCAAAATTGTGTTGTATATAAATATGACCCTAACTCATTCTCGAGTCTTTATCAAACATGTGTTGTATGCCATAAATTGATCTAAATCGCTAAATTTAACAGGTTCACATGGGATCCATGTGGAACTCACTCGAATTAAAAGTCTAGATTCTCCTTGATATAAATACGATGTTATGTCATTTCTAAGTTTTCGTCAAAATTGTGTTGTATATAAATATGACCCTAACTCATTCCCGAGTCTTTATCAAACATGTGTTGTATGCCATAAATTGATCTAAATCGCTAAATTTAACAGGTTCACATGGTATCCATGTGGAACTCACTCGAATTAAAAGTCTAGATTCTCCTTGATATAAATACGATGTTATGTCATTTCTAAGTTTTCGTCAAAATTGTGTTGTATATAAATATGACCCTAACTCATTTCCGAGTCTTTATCAAACGTGCGTTGTATGTCCTAAATTGAGCTAAATCGCTAAATCTAACAGGTTCACATGGGATCCATGTGGAACTCATTCGAATTAAAAGTCTAGATTCTCCTTGATATAAATACGATGCTATGTCATTTTGAAGTTTTTGTCAAAATTGTGTTGTATATACTAAGTTAATCTAAATCACTAAATTTGATGGGTTTATGTAGGAAACTCACTAAATTAAAAGTTCAAATCAACTTAATATAAATACAGTTTTCTTTAAGCAAAATTACGCCGTATGTACTAAATTAACCCAAATCGCTAAATCTGATGGGTTCATGTGGGACCTATATAAAACTCGTTGGAATTAAAAGTTTAGATTCTACTAAATAAAAATAAGGCCCTAACTCATTTCTGAGTCTTTGAAAAAAGTTGTTGTATGTCCTAAATTGATCTAAATTGCCAAATCCGATGAGTTCACATAGGATCCCTATTTAATTCACTAGAATCAAAAGTCCAAATTCCACTTAATAAATATATGACGCTAGCTCATTTCTGTTTAATCATCAAAATTGTGCTATGTACTAAGTTAATCTAAATCGCTATATTTGATAGGTTTATGTGGAACCTATATGAACCTCACTAAAATAAAACGTCCAAAATCGATTAAATATATGTATCGCTTTAACTCATTTCTAAGTTTCCATCAAGTGCCTTTTTCTCATCTCTTTGAAGCTTCCGATCGCGTGCCATTCTGTCACATGTGAATCGTGAATGATTTTCCACGCCAGAGTCTTTGTTAAATCTCAAGACTTAAAAATACGAATGTGGAGTAACAATTGCGTGTCAAATGCAGAAAATTCTTATGTGAAAGAGTTGGCCGTCCCTTCTTGAGTCAATAGTTCTCTTCCTTGATATGCTTTTCTGATCTGGCCTCGGACACAAATGGTCAAAGGGGTGCATTCATATCCATAATCTCGCAGCAGTTTCAACTCTATAGAAGAATGCCGAGATCTTTACAAGATGTTTGACAAGCGTCTTTGATGACAGCATGCAGCATATCTACCGCTTCAAAACATAGTTACGGTTGAGTCTCGATTGTTATTTTTCTTGAAAGAGACACGAATGAAGACATAAATTATGGTGGGAGATAGAAAGATCCAGCCAACATGTAACAACAACTCAATCGTAAGCATCAGCATTTTTGCAAGAGATGGGTTTCTATGGCTTTCAACATTCCCATGGCCTTCTCTTTGCTGGCCTTGTTCTCGACCCGGTCCATCGCGAAGTACTTGCTCATGCTCTTGGCCATACACGCTCTCTATCTGGACCCGCCTCAAACTTCATCTCGTTAGGGATCTTCTCTAGCGCGTTGCCCTGGACGATGGCGTACACATGCGCGAGCTTTCCTTGTTCAGCTTCTCGACGGGTGCTCCACCGAGTTGAACTGTCTAGCTGCGAGACACAGACAACTGCAGTCAGCTCCCACGTTAGCCTTAACAAAGAATGTTGGCAAATGTCCTCTTTGACATCACATGTTAATGCAACACAATCAAAATAGATGAAAATAGAAGACTACGCAAGCACTCGCCTTTGCCAAAGATGGCGCCGGGACCCCCATCACCTTCAGGGGTGACAAAATCCTTAAATGCTTGTGGGAGGAGCTTGGGGATGAGATCGTCGTCAAGAACAAAGGCCTTGAACATTCTTGCAAGTGGGATGGAATCGTCTTCACCTAAGAGTTCCAAGTCCCACGGCAAGAGATCTGTGAGATTATGTTGAAAATGCCCTCTAAATGATTCTCAGTCGCCTCGTTTAGTAATCTAACTCAACATCACATTGGTCTAAATCATATAATAAAGAAAGAGGACAAAAGGCATGGATCTCAAGCCCAAATGATACTTGTTAGCATGCGAGAGATCTTTGAATGCAGACAACCTTGAGGGAGTCACTAAATTATTATTAAAATATTCTAATAGAACCCAATGGCTTAGACAAGCAAGCTTGGGTGCGTGTGGATAATTCCTGCCTGACAAAATGCATGGTAGGTCGCGAATCGAGACTCGTCCCCATGCACATCCACTTCCTGGGCTAGTTGGCCGGTCGGAGGAGGAAGCCGTGGGTCGAGCACATCCTTCGGTAGCACATTTGAGTCTTTCAATAATGTCCACGTTTGCGTCATTTGTAGGGAAGAAAGAACATTCAATGGATGCTTCCCATCATTCTCTATTGTCACTACTTTTACTGCTGACTCTATTTCTTGAAAGAATAACTAATCAGGGTTTTGCACACAAATTCCAAATTTCTGTGATACTTTTAAAACAAACCACTTTTCATAATCTATACTTACTCTTCCTAAAAGTATTGTTAGATTTATTGAATGAATCCAAATTCGATTTGTCTATTAATCGCAGAGTTACTACTAATTTTATTTTTCAAGAAGAAGAATGAATCAAAGTCATGATCATAATGTCAAGTTGTACCCAAATTCCAAATTTGAATGACACTCTAACACAAACCACTTTTCAAAACCTATACTTGCAGAATCCTAAAAGTTCCCTTAGAATTATTTGAATGCAAATTATCGATCCAACACCATTTGTACCCGCGAAATGTTCGATTAGATTCAATCATCTAACTTACTAGGAGCCATGTAGCCATAAGATCCAGCCACAAATAAGGCCGGAAACTCGCATGAACCGGAAAGCAGCAGCCCAGTTCGACGAGCCCGAAACAAGGCAAGGGCACAAGAAAGCGCAGTCGGCTGAGAGTCCCTTACCCAGCTCGCGGCGTCGGACAGTGGACGAGCCCGATAGATCGGGCTTCGTCCGTCCGCCTCGCTCGTCTCCTAGCCAGGATCCTCGGGAAGCCGACTCCGAAAAGGAAAAACCAAGACGGCCCGAACGGGGACCTTACCATGGCCTCGAAGTGGACAAGGAGCGGCGGCGGATCATCAGTTTTGGTTCGGAAGTGGAGCCCAACAGCGGCTCTCTCAGTCGCATTCTCTCTCTCTCTCAACTCACGGTCTCTCTTTCGCGGCCCTCTCTCCTCGGATCCGAATCCCTCTTGCCTCGTACTTGACCCCCTCCGATTTCTCCCTCCTCCCCGCCCTCTGGCTTTCTATTTATAGGCTGAGAAGGCCGGTCGACGGAGGCGCTTCGGCCGCCGGTCCTTCGCGCGTCGAACGGCCCCCCTTGGCTAAACCAACATCACATCACCTGTCGCCTTCAGCGCCGCTTGCTCTGCTTCACGCCTGCTCTGCTCCTACTACTGCGGCCGTCCTCGTTGGCGTGAGGAAGAAGCGGGAAGGAGGAAGGAGGGGCCGGGCCGAGGTGAGAAGCACAAGCAGAGTGGGCCCCGAGCCCACTCGGGGAAGACAGGAGAAAAGAAGGGGGCTGAGGCGAAGGCCCGGCCCCGTGGGCCCTTTTTTTATAAATTATATTAAATAGGGTTAAATAAGAGAAAATAAAACTTAAAATGCAAATAATATTAATGCTTATATGATGTGAAAATCGTTTTTATTAGGGTCAAATTGATTCTAAATTTTTTATATAATTTTAATTTTAGATGTTTGGTCAAAATTTAAGTATCAATAAATATAAATCTCAAACTGCCAAAGTAAAAATAAAAAAAGAAAAACAATTAAAGAAGAGACAAGTGCGGTTGCCCCTTTAGTTGAGATTATTTATTGACATTGACATCAACCTAAAGCATCTCCTTTTACTAATGAATAAATAATCAACCTAGCGATATTCTAAAATAGCTCCTTTTTGCCTTGCTCTTCTAGCTTTGGACATCACTTTATTTATTTTTTAATTTACTTGGAATCTAATTTGGTGAAATCTATACATGTTCATCGAAAGTGCACGATCTAAAAGATTCCATCAGTGTTATAGCCACAACCAAAAAGTATGTATGATATATATATATATATATATATATATATATATATATATATATTAGAATACCAAACTACATTACTAGGCAACCGTGCATTTAAGTACCACAAGAGTTGTATTTTGATCCCACATCAACTAAAAGCACACTAACATTCGGACCAATATCTAATCACTTGTGGATTGCCGACTATGAAGGCATAAAGGAGTAACTATATAAATTAATCCTGGCCAGGATCTTCCTACATTTCTACATGGGTAGGCATTTAAACCATATAAGCAAAAGCATTCATTTATTGATATACAGAATTGTTCTACAAAGGGCCCGTTTGGTTCGGCTTTTGTGGAATGCATTTGCCAAAATGCAAATACCTTTGGGTGAAAGAGGTTTTCAGAAATGCAAAATCGTTTGGTAAAATTTGCATTGAGATATAACTTTGACCAAAATATCGTTTGGTAAAATTTGTATTTGTAAATGACTTTATTAAATTAAAAAAACAAAAAAATTATATTTTTCTTTTTTGAAGTCCGGCCACTAGACCGCCGGATCCGGCGGCCGGACCCCTCTGTAGGTCCATCAGCAAAGAGAGGCCTTTTCTGGGTAAGAGATGAATGAGGCCTTACGAGTGAACTGCCTTACAGCTCCGTGGGGAGACCGTCGGACTTACTTTTGGCAACTTCCCATGAAGTAGTGCTTTCTTCTTTGATCTTGGGCATCTCACTGGGCTAGGTAAAGGGTCGACGAAAGAGCTTGCCCGCGGCATTCGGGTAAGGTAAATAGTAGCCTTAGTTTGATAAGCCATCCCCGGGAGGAGATATCTTGTTCAATTGATCTTCCTTCCATTATTCTTTTCATGGATTCAGTTGAAACTTGAGCTTCTCCCTATCTTTCTCCCCTTCTCTCTGCCGCCTCAACTCCCATTGGGGGTCCGAATCCAGGCAACCAGGCGACGCCTAGGGTCGCAAGACCCAGGCAACCAGGCGACGGCCGCGCGCAACCAGGCGACCATCGCCTGGGTCGCGTGACCTCAGGCAGCCATCACCGGGTTGCGCGACCCGGGCGACCCGGGCGATGGCAAATGCCACCCGGGCGCCGCGGGGTCGCACGACCTCGGGCGGCCGTCGCCGGGGTCACGCGACCTCGGGCGGCCGCCCCGGGTCACGAGCGGCGCCGCCGGGGTCGCGCGATCCGGGCGGCCGCGCTGGGTCGCGAGATCCGGGCGGCCGACGCTTGGGTCGCGAGATCCGGGCGTCGCATGAGGTCCGGCGACGGTCGTCGAGGTCGGGCGACCCTAAAGCGGCGGTCGCCAACGCGCGCCATCCCTTGCCGATGGTCGTCGGCCTCCGGTCAGCAGCTTGGAGAGGTTGGAGAAGATGAACAGTAACCGAGCTACTTGCATTCCCAGGATGCAACTTGCCAATGCACCTCAAGAGGTCCATTGGCCTAAAGACCCTTGAAGGGCCTTGGAGATGCAATTGCATCTCCCCAAAGTCCCCAAAATATTGAACCAAACACCACCCACTTTTGCCCAAACCCCTTTAGAGGCCAAAAGCCCCTTCTAAATGCCGAACTAAACAAGGCCAAAGCATATTCCATAAAAATTAATATGAAGGAAAGTGAACATTAACCAAAAGGATCACAACCACCGATTTCATCCATCAAGCTAGAAACGTATTGTTATCAAGAGGTTTATTTAGAATATGAGCGAATTGCAGATCGATGCTAACAAATCCTTTTCATTGATTCATGTTGTGCTGTGGCTGTCGTAATTAAATAAATAAATAAAAGAATCATATGAAAGAGTCTCTCTTCTTGAAGTTTGACCTAGTTCAGAGCTCCTCGAAATGGAAGCCACCCTCGTTAATTAGCACAACTCATTGTTTAGGGTTAAATCTTTTATTAGAAATCCAAAATTTAGGTAGAAAGAAAGTGGAGCAACTAGAGAAAGAAAAACAGAGGTAGAGAGCTCGAGAGGGAGGGAGAGAACCGGAGAGGAGGAGGGGAGTCTCCGGCACTGTTGCCACCGCCGCCGACGCCTCTACTAGTCGCCTCCCACACCTCTCCAGCAACCGCCATCCCCGACAACCACCGCCGTGTTGCTTCCCCCACCATCGCCTGCTGCTGCATTTTCGTCACCAGCCGCTGCGTTCGCCATCGCCCGCCACTGCTGTTCCGCCATTGTGCCATCACCGATCGTCGCCGCCGCCGCCATCCGTACGCCTAGCGACGCCTCAGTCGCGAGCAAGGAGAGGGACGTCCATCGGGTCACGACCAGGTAGGGTTTTGGCCAAAAACCGGGTTGGGCGCGGGTCGCGAACCGAGTAGGGTTTAGATCTTCGGGCGGGCAACATCCGGGCCGAAGCAAGGCCTTGGGCGGGCCAGTTTAATATTAGTTTTTCCTTTTGTATTGGGCCGGGCTTAGTTTACTTAGGTTTCTTTTTTAGGTGGACTCAGTTTTGAGCTAGACTAGGCCCGTCGTTGAGGCCCAATCCTATTGGGGCCTGCCAAATTTGGCCCTCCCCCAATCGGGCCGAGTCCGGTCAAACCGGACCTGATCGGTACTGACCGGGCTGAACTCGGGTCGTGTCGACCGAACCCGACCCGATTTGCCCATTTCTTTTTAAATTAAAAATTAATTTTAAAAATTTTACAAAAATTAATTTTAAAAATTTTAAAAAATTTTTAAAAAATTAATGTAAAAATTAAAAATTTCGAAAATTTAAAAAATGTAGGGTTTGGTTAGGAATTGTCATGTTTTGGCTTTTTAGCTTAATTAGACTTTTATTTTCTTGCACCTTGATTATATTGCATGTTTAATTCGCATATTTGATTATGTTTGTGGATGATTAATTGCACGTGCTCAATTTTACTGCAATTAGGATATTGGTAGCTACGATTGTTATTTTAATGATTGTACACTCGTATGATCACGTCACATGTTAATGGATATGTATAAAATCAATTCAAACTACCTGATAAAAATCATTTTTTTAAAAATGAACAAGATTAGGTACCGAAAGGGCACTAATTAGTTAATTAGTGTAATTAAATTCTCGACCCTAGGTTCTTTGGTTCCGTAGGAAGTGTGGCATACTCCCGTGCCTCACTTGATTTCTAACCAACCCCAATAGGCTAGTGGCGACTCTATTTTTCGAAATTCTTAAAAATACTCTAATGTCATGCAAGGTATAGGCTTGGGAGAGCCTGTGCCTAATCATGAGCCTTAGGTCCGTCATTTAGACAATATCCCTAAACCTATTCCCTCCCCCCAATGGTAGGTCGCGACAATGATCTAAGCTCCAACAATATTCTTACATGACATTTTTTGCTTGTCAATCATGTGACTTTAACGATGTTGTAAATTAAATCTATTACACGTAAAAAGTTTCAGTCAATAATTGACACAAATAGTGGTAGTGGACCGACCACAGAACATTAGAATGGCAATGCAAAATCTAATTTCAAGAGATCAATAGCATAATTGCAGCAAATATCAAACTTTAGGATTGTGAATGAAATTTCTCGGTGTTAAAAAATAATTTTCCTTCTCTTGTCGCGGCCACAAAGAAAATCTTTTAGCACCACCACTGCAAAAAAGGATCGTGGTTTTCTTCCATCACAAATTTGATTGGCTAGTTATCAAAATCTGAAGAATCATCCTAGAGACCGATTTAAGGACAGCAGTTGATCTACTAGTTGGCAAGATTACAGAGTCGTCGAGGCCAAATTGGGTGGTGAAAACCAACACAGCCCGTGAAGGCAAAACGTGTGACGATTGATAAGCCAATCAAGCGTTCTTTTAGAGACCAGATTTAATTATTCACTTAAGTTTATCTACGGGGCTTCAATTTGTACTTTTTAGGAGATAAAAGTGGGTGTTAGGAGGCCGGGACTTGCATATGAGATGTGTTAGAAATTAAACCAAATTAATAAATATTGTCAATCGACTACGAGTTGCTAATGTCAATGGAGAAGTTACTGATATTAATGGTTGTCAATGCCGATATTCTAGAATTTGATACCGATGATTTTGCTTGGTGAATTGATATTGATGACTGTCCGTTTCTTTAGTTAATTAGATCCTTTATTGTAGCATTATTTTTAGAAGTCATTCGTTTTTCTCTTTCATGACTATTCATGTTTTTAAGTGTAATCAATGTTTTGTAAGTTCTTAGGATTTTATCACATTAGAACATTAGTTATATTTATGAGTCATTTAGTTTAAGAGTTATGTGTGAAGCGTATAAAAGTCAGTCCTGTAATTGTTTTCGATAAGGTGAAAAAAAGTTGAAATAAACAAAAAGGATATCTGTCTCCTTCTCTATTTTGTGTTGTGTTAGTGAGTGTTTCAGCTTTAAATTATCCCATCAAGATGTAGCCTGTATTTGTCTTTTACAAAAACTCGAAATTTTTTAGTTTTGATGCCGTATGAAATTATGAAGGAGCACTATTAGCTATTATAGAAGTTTAGATAATTAGATGGATGCATTATTCAAATACTTAATTGATATAACATCTCTTTCACGACCTATGTTCCTTTTCAACAACTAGATTACTTGCACAGCTTCGGCTCAATGGACGGAGAGCTGTATAGAAAAGTGGAGGATGGTGGAATGAACAACTCGATCATGGAGGAGGTAAAGAAGGATGAAAGAGGACCTTTAATGGAAGTGTCAAATGATGAAAGGGATTCTGAAGAAGAAATCTGGAGAGGTGTTGACGCCTAATTTTTAGTTTTTAAATTTGGGTTTTTAATTAATTTTTATCATTATTACTATTACTATTTTTCTTTAGGTTTTATTTTATTTTATTTTGATAAAAAACTGAAAAAAACGATAAAAACGGAAAAACCAGAAAAAAAAAAACAAGAAAAACAGAAAAAAAATGGCCCAACGGCCGAAAAACAGAAAAACGGCCCAACGGCCTAAAACGGAAAACGGCCCAACGGCCCAACGGCCCAGCAGCTGAAGGCCTTCGCGGCAAGAGCCCGCGGGTCGACCCGCGCCTACGCTCGGACCAGCGCCCGACCTGCGCGACCCGTCTTCTTCGCCCGGAACGCGTGCGAAGCACGCGCGCCTGTCGCACAGAGCAGAGGAGCAGGTCGTCGACGCGGCGTACGGCGGCAGCAGGGAGGTATGGGTGAACAGCAGCGGTGAGGGGACGTGGCCAGATAAGCCTGACGGCCGATGGGACGCCGGTTCGGCCGGTGTAAGCCGCGGCATCCACCCCGGCCGAACCCTCGCCGACCGGCCGTCCGTCGCCTATAAATAGGCCCCCTCCCCCTTCGATTCAAGACACCAGAGCGACGACAAGGAAGAGAGAGGGAAGTTCGCGATCTTTAGGAACCCCGCTGAGAGACTTCAGAGGGGGGGCCGGGATCTGCGAGCTCCAATCTCAACCTCGCTGGAGCGAGAGAGAGAGAGAGAGAGAGAGAGAGAGAGAGAGAGAGAAAAGGGACCGAAGTCCGCGGTCGCCGCCGCAGGGCCACCGTGCAGGTAGCCGTCCGATTAGCCCCCGCCATCCTTCACCCCCCTAATCCAGTTGTCGCCGTCACAGCCGCCTCCGTCGCCGTCGTCGCCGTCACAGCCGCCTCCGTCGCCGTCGTCGCCGCCCCCCTCGCTGCCCCAAATTGGAACCCTAGGGTTCCTAGTTTTCCGGGTCACGATCCCGGGTAACCGGGTCGGACCCGGGCCAGGAACCGGGTAGGGTTCCATGAGTAAATGGGAGTATTGGAGGTCGGGTCGGGCGTCGGGTCACGGAGCGGGTCGGGCCGCCGCAACGTCGTTCTGTAGGGAGAGATAGGGTCGAGTCGGGTCAGGATCCGGAGCCGGGTCGGGTAGGTTTGCGAAGACCGCGACGTCGTTTCGCGGAGTTGGAGGCCGGGTTGTCGTCGGGTCAGGTCCGGGTAGAGCCGCTGGAGAAACGGCACCGTATCGCTCGACGAACCGGGTCGTGGAGCGGGTCGAACGCGTGACCCGCGGGTTGCGCACGACCCGTCCTCTCCACGGCGTCGTTTCGTGAGGAGTCAAAACGGCGTTGGTTCGTGTATCGCTACGGCGCCGTTTTGCGCTGAGCGGGAACCGGGTCGCCCGAACGGGTCGTTGGGCCGGGTCGGGCATCCACACCCGGACACGACGCCGTTTTGGCGTCCCCCCCCCAAAACGCGGCTCCCGTCCGCATTTCGGGTCGACCCGAGGAGGATCCGACCCATGGATCCGACCCGGGTCGGTTTTTAAATATTTTTATATTAAAAAATAATATTTTATTTTCAAAATATATTAAAAATCACTTTATTTAAAAAAATCAAAAAAATGTTTTTAAAAATGTTTTATTTTCCCAAAAATCATTTATTTTCGAAAATATTCAGAAAAATAAAAAATACTATTATTTTCCAAAATATCCAAAAATATTAAAATATTTTAATATTTTCCAAAAAAATCCCAAAAAATGTCAAAAATCCCAAAAAATGCCAAAATTCATAAAAAGCCCAAAATTTTCATAAAATGTCAAAAAAGACTTGTATTTTCCCAGAAAATACCCCAAAAATCAAAAATCCCTTTTATGTCCAAAAATGAGGAAAATACCCAAAAATGTGATTTTTCCAAAAATGCATGAAAAATCCCCAAACATCCAAAAAACCTTAGAGTATAAACAAGATTAGGTACCGAAAGGGCATTAGTGATTAACTAGTGTAATCAAGTCCCCGATCCTAATTTCTCTAGTTGCGCAGGAGCAAGTATTCCTCCCGATACTTTGCTTGGGTTTCTAATCAACCTACCCCAAATTGATTAGTGGCGACTCCGTTTTAAAAATTAATTTATAAATCAAATATTTTAAAGTCGTGAATTGGCGGACTTGGGAGAGTCCAGGCTTTAATTAAATCTGGCCAAGCCATTAGCCTCCTTCAGGCGCTCGTACCCGATCCGGCCGGGCGCCCTCGAAAAAAAGGGGTCGTGACAAGAGGTCGACGGGAGATAATGAATAAAGCATTGGCGGCTTCTGCAGGGGGACAAGATCCGGCAAAAGCTTACGAATATGCTCAAAAACTGGCGCATCATTTGGGGCGGCGGCAAGGTTTTTTTTTTTTTTTTTTTTGGTTAATCCCACTCTATTCTTACTTTACACTCACTCTCAGACTTTTGCCTTGCCTCTTGAAGGGCGTGAGAGTCGAAACTCACTTCTGAAACTTACATGTCCTCACCTTATCCCCCCTGAGAATATGGGAATTTGAACCCCTCACCTATCCCTTCCATGTTGGAAGGGTGACCACTGAGGTGAATCCCATTGGTTTGGTGGCGGCAAGGTTGACGAGTTCCTTTCCAAGATCGATGATTTAAATGATCCATGAGAGCATGTCGATTGGTCTGCCATTTTAAATTCCCGATTGGATCGCAACAAATCACTACTCCATGAGGCAGCATCACCCGGGAAGGACGACCTCCTAAGGCTTCTACTTGAGTATGTTGGTGACCACCTCATAACCGCCCAAAATGATTTGGGAGATACCCCACTCCACCGGGTCACTCGGTGGGAGGGATCTACTGGAGCTGCAGAGATGTTGATTCACCAGGCAAGAGGCCTCCCCAACGTCGAGGACAAGAAACTCGTGAGGATGAAGAACAAACGTGGGAACACTGCTTTGCACGTGGCCGTGTGCTTTCAACGTGCCAACTTGGTGCGCTATTTGTTGAGCGAAGATTTGGAGCCCGTGTACTGGAAGAACGCGGGTGAGAAAAATCTCCCCTGTACCAAGCCCTCAACATTAACGACTCCGCTGTACATGAGGCTTTATTTTCACTCGCGTTGGAACCATCAAAAATAGAAGGCTTGTCGCCCATTCATGGTGCCATTGTACTTCCACGACGTGGTACGTACCTAAATCTGCTTATGTGGAAATATATTTATCTATTTCTAGATTGACTCGTCCTAAATCTGTGCGATAACTTTTTGCTCTTACCAGAACCCCTTACCAGTTTTTACATAAAATTCCTTACCCTGCTTGTTAAAGTAGTTGGATACCCATCGGTTTAGCCGCATAATAAACAAATTATTCACATTAGAGCATAATAGATTGGCTTAAATATTACAAAAACAATGATTTCACTAGTGTCGCGACCCCTTTTTTTCGGGGGCGCCCGGCCGGATCGGGTACGAGCGTCGAAAGGAGGCTAATGGCTCGGCTGGGTTTGATTAAAGCCTGGACTCTCCCAAGTCCGCCAATTCACGACTTTAAAATATTTGGTTTGTAAATTAATTTTTAAAACGGAGTCGCCACTAATCAATTTGGGGTAGGTTGATTAGAAACCTAGGCAAAGTATCGGGAGAAATACTTGCTCTGCGCAATCGAGAGAAATTAGGATCGGGGACTTGATTACACTAGTTAATCACTAATGCCCTTTCGGTACCCAATCTTGTTTAAACTCTAAGGTTTTTGGATGTTTGGAGATTTTTCATGCATTTTTGGAAAAATCACATTTTTTTGGGTATTTTTCTCATTTTTGGACATAAAAGGGATTTTTGGATTTTTGGAGTATTTTTGGGAAAATACAAGTATTTTTGGCATTTTATGAAAATTTTGGGCTTTTTAGGAATTTTGGCATTTTTGGATTTTTGACATTTTTGAATTTTTTAGAAAATATTAAAATATTAAATATTTTTGGATATTTTGGAATAATAATAATAATATTTTTGATTTTTTTAATATTTTCGAAAATAAATGATTTTTGTTTTGATTTTTGATTTTTTTGGAAATTTAAAACATTTTTAAAACATTTTTTTGTTGAAATTAAAAATGATTTTCGAAATAAAATAAAAAAAATGACCCGGGTCGGATCCACGGTTCGGATCCGCCGGGTCAGCCCAACGCGGACGGGATCCGCGTTTCGGAGCGGGGCGCCAAAATGGCGTCGTGGCCGGGCGTAAGTGCCCGACCCGGCCCGGCGACCCGTTCCGATGACCCGGTTCCCGCTCTTTCGCGAAACGGCGCCGTTTCCACTTGCGAAACGGCGCCATTTCCACTTGCGAAACGGCGTCGTAGCCTCTCGGACGGGGGATCCGGGTCCCAGGGAGAAACCCTACCCTGATCCGGCCCGGCTTCTGACCCGACTTGCGACGACCCGCTCTCCTGCCCCTCTGCAAAACGACGCCGTATCCTCGGGCCCGTCAGACACCCGACCCGGATCCGGCCCGGACTACGACCCGACTCCAAGCCACCCCTGAGTCTACGGAACCCTATCGGGTTCCCGATCTAGGTCCGACCCGATGACCCGGGATCGTGACCCGAAAATTCGGGAACCCTAGGGTTCCGAATTTGGGGGCGGCCGTGACGGTGAAGGCGACGGCGACGGTTACAACGGCGGTGATGAGGGAGGGGGAAGCTTTGACGGCGGCAGCACCACGGTGAGGGTACCTGGCTGCGGCGGCGACGTGGTGGTTACGGCGGTGGTGAGCGGGGAAACTTCGACGACGGCGACACGCGGCGGGGTGACGACAGAGGCGGCGAGGTCCCTGGTTCTCTCTCTCTCTCTCTCTCTTTCCCTCTCTCTCTGGATCTCCGACGAAACCCGAATCGTGGCCGCAAGTCTTTGGCCCCTCTGAAGTCTCTCAGAGGGTGTTCAAAGGCCGCCGCTTCGATCGAGCTTCCCCTCCACCTCCGGCGAAATCAAGATCGAAGCTCGCCGGTCTTGGCCCCCCCTCTGAAGTCTCTCAGCGGGGTTCCAGAGCTCGTGGCTTCTCTCTCTCCTTCTTCCTTCTTCGGTGTGCTCTGGATCGAAGGGGGAGGGGGCCTATTTATAGGCCGCGGGCGGCCGGTCGGCGAGGGCTCGACCGGTGGACGCCGCGGCCGCGGCGTCCCATCAACCCTGCGTCCCATCGGCGGCCCCATTCCGCCGCTCCACGTGCTCCGATCGCTGTTCCTCGATCTACCGTGCACGCCACCGTCCGTCCTGCTTTTCTCCGGTGACGCGCCCGCCTGCTCGTCCTGTGCACGGAGCCGGGCGAGGAAGACGACCCCGCGGGTAGGAGGCTGGGTCGGGCTGACCCGCGGGGGGCGCGGTTTGGGCCGCGAAGGCCCAAGGGCCGTTTTTTCTGTTTTTAGTTTTCCGTTTTTTTGTTTTTCTTGTTTTTCCGGTTTTTTGTTTTTCTTGTTTTTTCGTTTTTCCGGTTTTCTTCTTTTTTTTCTTTTTTCTCTTTTTTTTATTTTTTTCGGACAAAATAAAATAAAATGAAAAACAGTAATTCAATTAATTAATTAAAAACCCAAAAATAAAAATTAGGCGTCAACAGCTGCCCCTCTTTGAAGGTGAGCTCGCAGAGGTTGCATTCAAAGACAAATTGATGCCTAATTTTTACCCAGCGTGGGCAGCAGATTATATCTTACTTAGGTCATACTATCCTATGTCAAAAGAGTGCAATATAACTTTACATATACTAAGGCAGATAAGAAGATACCTGGAGTTACTTACCGGAAGAGAGTGAGATAGGGTGTGAACCCCGAGTTTTTGACAAGTATCAAGGTGTCATCTTACCTGGTGATATGAGGAGGCTGGTTTTCCAGGACTCGAACCGTTCTTCGGTCGCCTGTTAAAACAATAGGTAATTTGTCTGGGACCCGAACCTTTCTTCGGTCGCCTTGATGGAAAATTACTTCTCCAGGACCCGAACCATTCTTCGGTCGCCTGTCGGAGCAATTAGGGGATTGTCTCGGACCCGAACCATTCTTCGGTCGCCGTGACGGGAAATTACTTCTCCAGGACCCGAACCATTCTTCGGCCGCCCTGTCGGAGCAATCGGGGGTGTCTCGGACCCGAACCATTCTTCGGTCGCCGTGACGGGAAATTACTTCTCCAGGAGCGAACCATCGGGGTGTCTCGGACCCGAACCATTCTTTGGTCGCCGTGATCGGGGGTGTCTCGGACCCGAACCATTCTTTGGTCGCCGTACTTACTTCTCCAGGACCCGAACCATTCTTCGGTCGCCTGTCGGAGCAATAAGAGGGGTGTCTCGGACCCGAACCATTCTTCGCTCGCCGTGACGGGAAATTACTTCTCCAGGACCCGAACCATTCTTCGGTCGCCTGTCGGAGCAATCAGGGGGGTGTCTCGGACCCGAACCATTCTTCGGTCGCCGTGACGAGAAATGCGCCGACCTTTCTCAGGGCATCTCATTTGGGGGTGTCTGATTTGTATCGAGAACACCAATTGGTACCGAGCATTCTCGGGAGATGCGCCGACCTTTCTCGGGGCATCTTTTTTTGGGGGTGTTTGACTTCGTCGAGACACCGGTTGATACGACCATTCTCGGGAGATGCGCCGACCTTTCTCGGGGCATCTATTTTGGGGGTGTTTGACCTCCGTCGGGGACGCCGGTTGATACCCGACCATTCTCGGGAGATGCGCCGACCTTTCTCGGGGCATCTATTTTGGGGGTGTTTGACCCTGTCGGGGACACCGGTTGGAACCCGACCTTTTCGGGAGATGCGCTCTGGAAGATACGGACATTCACGAGATATTAAAAAGTACATGGATATTCACAAGTACTAACCTGACGGATATTTGAGCCTTGGCAGGCGTCATAAGCATTGAAGGGGTACTTGGATGATCACAAGTACGAGCTTTTAGGGATACTCGAACATTCATGTGCATGGAGAGCATACCTTGTGCATTTGTGAAGGTCTCTTACTTTCTAGGGATTGGGAATACCGAGGACATACCTTGGGCATTCGTTGAAGTTTCTTACCTCTTGGCGATTGAGAATATCGAGGGCGCACCTTGCATATTCGTGAAGGTCTCTCACCTCCTGGTAGTGGGAATACCGAGGACATGCCTCGCATATTCATGAAGGTCTCTCACCTCCTGGTAAAGGGGAATATCGAGGACGTACCTTGGATATGCATGAAGGTCTCTCACCTCCTGGAATTGGGAATACCGAGGACATGCCTCGCATATTCATGAAGGTCTCTCACCTCCTGGTAAAGGGGAACATCGAGGACGTACCTGAGATATTCATGAAGGTCTCCCACCTCCTGGAATTGAG
Organism: Eucalyptus erythrocorys; assembly: GCA_014182555.1. Lineage (NCBI taxonomy): Eukaryota > Viridiplantae > Streptophyta > Magnoliopsida > Myrtales > Myrtaceae > Eucalyptus > Eucalyptus erythrocorys. The sequence continues at coordinate 5,387,323 of CM024597.1, read as the reverse complement.
AATACCGAGGACATGCCTCGCATATTCATGAAGGTCTCTCACCTCCTAGTAAAAGGGAACATCGAGGACGTACCTGAGATGTTCATGAAGGTCTCCCACCTCCTGGAATTGAGAATACCGGACATGCCTCGCATATTCATGAAGGTCTCTCACCTCCTGGTAAAGGGGAACATCGAGGACGTACCTGAGATGTTCATGAAGGTCTCCCACCTCCTGGAATTGAGAATATCGAGGACATGCCTCGCATATTCATGAAGGTCTCTCACCTCCTGGTAAAGGGGAACATCGAGGACGTACCTGAGATGTTCATGAAGGTCTCCCACCTCCTGGAAATTGGGAATACCGAGGACATGCCTCACATATTCATGAAGGTCTCTCACCTCCTGGTAAAGGGGAACATCGAGGACGTACCTGAGATGTTCATGAAGGTCTCCCACCTCCTGGAAATTGGGAATACCGAGGACATGCCTCGCATATTCATGAAGGTCTCTCACCTCCTAGTAAAGGGGAACATCGAGGACGTACCTGAGATGTTCATGAAGGTCTCCCACCTCCTGGAATTTGAGAGTGCTGAGGTCGTACCTCGGATATTGATGAAGGCCTCCCGCCTTCTGGAAATTGGGAACACCGAGGGCGTACCTGAGATGTTCATGAAGGCCTCCCGCCTCCTGGAATTTAAGAATGCCGAGGACGTACCTCGGATATTGGTGAATGCCTCCCGCCTTCTGGAAATTGGGAACACCGAGGGCGTACCTGAGATGTTCATGAAGGCCTCCCGCCTTCTGGAATTTGGCACCGACCTTTATCAGGTGGCAAATTTAGAATTTAGTGGCATTATGGCCTCACTTGGCGTGACCTTTGTCAGGTGGCAGATTAGAGCTTGAGTGGTATTACGGCCTCACTCGGCACGACCGATTCCAAATTCGGAGGGTAGTCTCAGCCCGAAGGCATAGCCATACTTTGGCGGCTTTCTAGATACACTCACAACCTTTTATGATCAAAACCAATCAAACACCGGCATTAAACAACCATGGAATAAATTTCCACATAAATGGTTGGACATCTCAATTTGTTAAGAAAAGAAAGCCGGAACTGTTTAAATGGTGGAATATTTCACGTTTGGGTTCAAATAGGAAATTTGGCCTTAAATAGAAAAAGAAAGCAGTTTGGAGCACCGTCGGCACCTTTAGCCGAGTGGTACCCGGGGTGAAGCCGCAGTCCGAAGTCGGGAGTTCGAATCCCGACGCGGCAGTTAGCCGCTTTGTGGAAAAATAAAAAAAAAAAAAAAAAAAAAAAAAAGAACCAAAACTTTTGCAATTTTCATTTTTGTAAAATTGGACAAGTGCATAGCCTTTTGGAATTGAGAATGCCAAGGACACACCTCGGATTTTGGTGAAGGCTTCCCGCCTTCTGGAAATTGGGAACACCGAGGACGTACCTGAGATGTTCGTGAAGGCCTCCCGCCTCTTGGAATTTTGAGAATGCCGAGGACGTACCTCGGATATTGGTGAAGGCCTCCCGCCTTCTGGAAATTGGGAACACCGAGGACCTACCTGAGATGTTGATGAAGGCCTCCCGCCTCCTGGAAATTAGGGAACACCGAGGACATACCTGAGATGTTCGTGAAGGCCTCCCTCCTTCTGGAGATTAGGGAACATCGAGGACGCACCTGAGATGTTCATGAAGGCCTCCCGCCTCCTGGAATTTGGGAACATTGAGGACGTACCTGAGATGTTCACGCAGGTTGCTATCCTCTGGCAATTTCAGATGCAACACGAGGCTTACCTGGATGGCCGTGGGTGCACAGGTGTACATGAACACAAATATTTAATGATATGATCAGGGACCATTCAGCTGGTCCAATTGTAAGAAAGCATACCTGGGTAATCGCAAATGCATGATGTGGGGGAATGCTTGAGAGCGTGCTAGCATCCAATGTCATGATTTTGAGGACAACTCTAATAGGTCGAGTGTCATAAAAAGGGGTACACGAACAGTGGTTGGTACTTAAAGATGAGAGGATACTTGGACAGTCACAAGCACCTAAACTTTAATGACAGCATGAATAGGTCGAGTGTCAACAGAGGGAGCACTTAAGTAGTGGCAGACACTCAAAAATAGGGGGACGCTTGGGTAATTGTAGATGTCGATATTTGAGGGACAAATCAAGCAAGCTGAGCATTGGTACCTAGACAGTGGTAGGTACTTAAAGATAAAGGGATACTTGGTTAGTCACAAATATCAGTATTTTGGGGACGACTTAGCATGAGCTGAGTGTTAATAAGAGGGGGGGTACCTAGACAGCGGTAGGTACTCAAAGATTGTCAAATATAAAGCTCTGGGGAACAGGAATGGAGATATGCTTCCTGGTGACATCTCTAATTTTTATGAGTATGCCTGCTATTTACACAATATGCAGATGTGTATGCAATGATTGTATGTGCTGTAAACTTGTAAATCAAAATGTGATTTATGCATGATGACCTTGTCAGTTCTACTTCTTTTGAATTCCACTGGGGAAGATTTTGAAAGACAACTTTTGTTTAGAATGTAGATGTATTTGAGCATGCCAAATGAGGGACTTTCAGTCTGAAAGGACTTTTCACTCACTCTCATGAGAAAGGCTGCTTTATCCTGACCATTGATGTAGGATTTATAAGGACCACACTGTCTCACTATCATCATGTCAGCAAGGGTCTGAGTATTCTCGCAAATGATACGACTTTACGAATGTGAGAGGTCTTCTTTGTGATGAAGGCTTGGCCAATGGCTCATCAAAGGGGACCGATAAAGTCATGGTTTTGTGGGGAAGATGTTGCACGGTTATCTCCAAGTTTTGCAAGTCAAGGATCCTGCGAAAAGAGATAGAATAATCTTGCTTGTACTTCTTCGAGTGATACTTATAAACTTATGAAATCCTACATTAATCGAAGTGCCCCTAGTTTGAAGAGACTTTTTACAATAGGACACCATGTAGACTTGACTCATGTGTGAAAGGGTGAGGGCTGGCGATCGCCTTGGCATCTGTCGCCGGTCTTTCTTCTTATAGTCTGGTGAAGGTTCCATGGATCTTGATGGTAACTCCTCTCGGGGATACAAATGACTGCCTTTTTGTTTGGGGCATTGGCCTTGCTTTTACCAGGCACGCTGCTTTTTTATGCCCCCATTTCTTTTTTCAATTTTTTTTCATGGGCATTGACCCTGCTTTTACCAGGTACACTGCCTTTTTTATGCCCCAGGTTTTTGTTCTTTGTTGCTTGAGGAACTGGTCTTGATGAGTTCAAGTGCATGCCTTCACCAGACTTTGTTGAGTCTTCATCTTTTGCTGGCTCTTCTGATTATGCTACTTGGATGACAGCTTCCGCTTTGCCTCTTTGTGAGGGTGATTTTACAGACTCAATGCAAGTGCATAAAGGAAGAATCGCTCTTCATGACTCTAGGGCACTTAAATTAATGCGAGTGTTCATATGCAATAAAGACACTCAAAGATTGATGCAAGTGCAAGCAAGAGAATTTCTATCCCTTTTCTCACCTTGTGATCGCTGACTTGCTTTTGGCTTGCCCCAGTGTGGGGTGGTTCTTTGGTAGGGGGTAAGATGGAAATTTGGCCGGTGTATGGGGCTCAAGGTGGGTGATGGAATGCCTCCCACTGTCTTGGTCATCGTACCATTCGCGAGATAACTCTTCACCCTGTAGTCATGGAATTTTCTGCACTCATCTCACAAGTGTGTAGATGGGGGACTGTGTATGGGATACGGCTTGCCTGTCATCATTCTGACGTGCCTCATCCGACATGCTCAATTGATCTTGTATTCTTTACTTGGCCGTCTATTCTAATATTCCTCAATGGAATCAAAGATTTAGACAGACAAAGCCATCATGCACAATTCTCATGGAAAAAGACATGCAGTATGATGTGAAAGAGTTTATGTTTTCCAAAAACGAATGGTTTTTTTACTCAAGAAACAACTTCAAGAGAGTTTACTTGGTGAAGTGGTATTTACAAATGTGTTGAGATTTGAACATCAAAAGAGTTATTTACAAAGGGTTATTTACAGATGGATGTCAATAAAATGCTCCTATTGGTTAGGGATATGACACATGTACGATCAGTCAGGAGTTGGGGATCTGATCAGGAATTTCTACTCTTTCCTTTTTGCAGAAGAGAAACTTGTGGAGATGGCTCAATCAATAGGGCCCAGGCCGCAAGCGACTTGGGGCTTGGAGGATCTCTGTCATTTGCTTCAGTGATATTTGAGGTGTCATTCTGCTCGGAAAGTTTATCAAAGACAAGACTTTCATTGATTTACGTTCTGCGTCTTTGACGGTTCATGTGATCCTGTAAAAGGCAAGTGAAAATGTGTTAGTCACGGATCTTTTTTCAGAAGTCAAATAATTGGAAGTGATACAACATTACTCTTCACTGGTTTGCAAATGATCGGGTGGATGAAGCCTTGTGCTTCATTTGAAGTATCATTGATTGGAAAGTTGACAAGACTTTCGTTGGTTTATTTTCCGCATCTTTGGCGGTTCATGTGACCCTGTAGAAGACAAGAAAGGGCATGTTAAGCATGAACCTTTTTCAAAGGTGAAACAATTGGAAATGATACAACGTTACTCTTCACTAGGGCGAGATGATTGGGTGGATGAAGCCTTGTGCCTCTCACTTTGGTAGGTCGATTATCGACTCGTGGATGACATACTCCTTTGCACAGGGTCGAGTGTGTTCGATGCAAGTCGTTTCTGTATACTAGCTTAGCTAGTTTTCGTTTTTAACCTTCGAGTCTGGCTCTTGAGTTGTGAAGTTTCCTGTCAAATAGGGAAAACATGTCAAAAACTGGTTCAGATAGTAGGGTATTGGAAACGATGCAGATTACCCTTCCCGAGCTTGTCGTGCTAGCTCTTGAGGATGCTTGAATGTTGAGGATGGCCTATTTATCTTGGCATGGTTCGGTGTTTTCTCCCGTCGGCCTTCCTCGCATGCGTGACTACTGGTCATTTTTAACACCTTCCTTCTGTGGAATTTCTCCTTTTGTCTTTGGCTATAGCATTATTGAGCAAAAGTCATGTACCTCAAGCTTCTATGGAATTTGAGATGGACAAATCAAAAACCTCCAATTCTGGTGGTGACTATTCTTTGGAAGGAAATGCCCCAGGAGTAAAGCTTCTGGACCTCAGAGTCATTGTCTAATGTGTGGGGTCATAGATCGCCTTGACTGTCTGGATTTTCTCCCTATTGACAGTAATCACTTTTAAAGGTAGAGAAGGAATTTCTTCCTCATGCTTCTGAGTCTGTCGAAGCCGTGGCACCTGGTTGTGTCGCGTGACGAGGTAGTCCTTTCACTCAGGGGGGGAGTGAGGCACGTCATGGATGCTTTGATCTCAACTCTATGCCCGTACCTATTACACTTCATCTTCCATATCTTGCGGCTGAGAATTCATTTCATTGTTTTCCTCTTGAAAACTTTTCCTTCTGTCTTGGATTGTAGCGGTATTGGGCAAAGCTATGCTCCTCAAGCTTTTACAGAACTTGAGATGGGTAATCAAAAATCTCAAGTTATCTGATGGCAATTCCTCCTTGGGGAAAACATGTATCTAGGGTGTGGCTTCTAGATTTTAAAGTCATTGTTCAGGGCATGGGCTACAGATCGCCTTGACTGCCTGGATTTTCTCCCTGATGGCATTAGTCACTTTAAAGGAGGAGAGGGAATTTCTTCCTCATGCTCCTGGGCCTATTGAAGCTGTGGCACCCAGCTGGTTGGGTATGTCATGCAGCAAGATAGTCATTCGGTTTAGGAGGGAATTAGGCAGGAGCAAGACATGTCACGGATGCTTGAATTTCAACTCTATGCCTGTACCTATTATGCTTCATCCTCTGTATCCTATCAATAGAAGGGAGAGTTTGTTATTTTCAATGTCATGTTAGGGGATAAGACTTACCCTTTTTGAAACAGGATGATCCTTTCTGTTTGCCCCCATTTTCTTGGAACAATGTTTTCGTGTTTGGCCTGTTCGCATGATGTGCTAATTTCGAACGTCTCTCGGTATTCTGAGACATAAAGTGAGAGAGTCAAAATGACAAACATGCTTAAATTTATCATCTTATTTTGACCAAGGTTTTCGGCGATGAAATTCTTTTCTTTTTTCAAAATGCATTTTTTTTTTTTTTTTTTGGGAGAAAAAGCATGAGGCAACCCAACCCTCAGTATTCTCCTTGGATGAAGTTTTCTTTTCATGGTTGGATAACATCGCTGGGCTGGTTTAGGATACTGCCTCATGCTCTCGGAATGTTTTCAACTTTATTTAATGGGTGGATTTACACCTTGGAATAGTGATTTCAAAAATAGTTCCTCAAGCGGAACTGATGTTGAAAACAAACCAGACTTAAGAAAGATATACAAGCTTCTTCGAGGAAATCAAAAAGGATTCCATTTGAGTGTGTCTGCACCCATTTCTTCTCATGGTCTTTCATTGACGGTGTCCATGAAAAGGTCTCCAAACATGGTGGTTACTTCATCTAGCCCTTCTTTCTCTATTGCTGAGGTAGGCACTTCGTTGCCTGAACAGTACCTGGCCTCTACTAGCCCTTGATGGATGTCAGCGGTATGTGCTTCAACATTCCTGCTCTGACTATCTTCAGAACTGAATACTGCATTTACTTCGTCAGTGTGATCAGGGATTGGATTGCTCTGGAATGAGAAGGCTTTAGTGTCCAACAGATTCTGGATTCGACTCTTGAGGGCGAAGCACTCATCAGTTGAATGCCCCGCTTCTCCCATGTGATAGTCGCATATCTTGGACGGATCGTAGCTGGAGAAGTTTTCGACGTTTGGTCGCTTAGGCTCAGTCAAAAGGAGATTCTTTTTCCGGAGGATTGCCAGTACCTGTGATGGAGATCCAGGAAGAGGAGTAAATTGTCTTCTGTTGTTGTAATGTTGGGATGACTGATGACTGGTGGTCTGCTGTTGTCTTGCACTTGTCTGAATTGTTGGAGGATGATTATAGGTTGCATTGACATCTACCGAGGGTTCTTCATCTTTCTTCAAATTGAACCTGCCCGTGGGTGTAGGTTCAGTGAACCAACCTTCCCTTAATCCTATCTCAATTTGCTCCCCAATTGGAATGAGTTGATTAAATGATGCAGCGATCGTGGCTACCATTCGATTGCGGTATTCATAAGGGAGAGTTTTGATAAACATTTTCCTTAGCTCGAAATCGATTGGTTCAGGACTGATTTGGGCGGCCAGATTCCTCCATCTAATAGTATATTCTTTGAATGATTCGTGCTTCTTCTTTTCGATACGCTCAAGATCCTCACGAGAATGGGTAATGTCCATTATGAATTTATCTTTGCTTGAGGAATGCCTCACTTACTTCGCTCCATGTTTCAAGGAGGTTTATGTTCTTTGTAATGTACCACCTCAGGGCAGGGCCTACTAGACTTGATTGGAACAACCGGATCATTAATGGTACATTATTAACATATTTGGTCATTCGAACCAGGTACATCTACAAGTGAGCCCTCGGGCAAGTCGTGCCATCGTATTTCTCAAACTCGGGCATTTTGAATTTTTCTGGCATTTTGACATTGGAATAAATGGAGAGGTCCGTCAAAATAGGGTCTTGGAGGCCTTGCAATTGTTTCAACCTTTCTTCAAGTTTTTCGAGGCGTTTGTCATGCTCAACTTCAGATGAACTGTCTTGTTCAGCTTTCTTGATCATGATTTGGTGCGGATCATCCTCCAATTTGAGCACATTATTGTCGGGATCTTTATCTTGATCACCTCTAGTGGATGATTGTGGTAGCAAAATCTCGACTGAGGCGGGGGTGGGAGTGAGTTTGCCTTGGATGGAGTCTATCTGCTTTGAAAGCTGCTGAAGCACATTGAAGACTTGCTTCATTTCGCTTTCCATGATCGCAATACGGCCTGGCACATTTTCTTCGGCCATTCTTGCTCTAGCTTTTGAGCGAGTCTGGATCGGCGAATGTTGACGTTCCGTGATTACCTGTTTGGTGAAAATAATGAATAAGCATAGAGCAAATAAAGATTGACCCATGGCAATGGTCTATTTTTTTCATTCATCAAAAGGGAATATTTACAGACTCCTAATGATAGAACCAGATACTTAAAGAAAAAGTCCCTAGACAATGGGACAAAGTTTTCAAAAACTAAGGAGACACGACTGCTATATGCGACAGGGGGTCTTGTGAAGACTGCTTGCTTCCTTGGATTGTCTCTGAGTCGGGTATCTAGCCTATTTCTCTTCGCAAAAACTCTGCTCGTGTGGGCGGATCTCTTTGATCGAGCAATGGATCGACAGCTTTTACTTTGCAGGGATATGATATTTGCAAAATGCAGTGGCGTGGCGGGCTCCTTCTTCAAGCCCCTCAGGTATCATGATCTGTTCGTGGTGGCACTTGTCCCAGATTTCCTTGGTAGTAGAAATTTCGAGTGCGAAATCATGGCTTGCGTTGAAAAGGACCGGAGAGGTTCTCCTTCTGGAAGGCGGCAGGATCCTCTGGAGGGCTCCAAATTGTCGTGCCAGGTGATAGGGAATAGCGCCGGCGCAATCGAATAGCGGAATTGGGCGGCGAGCCCCTTCTTTATGGAATCGATCGGCACACCACTGGAATGCCTCAGGAGCTGGATTTCTTAAGAAGTCAATCCAATGCAAAGAGGTTTGATTAGGAATGTAAGGTCCTAAAGCAATGAATTTTTGTAATGGATGCTCGAAGTGTTTGATCGCATGATGCCCCAGTATTTGCTCAAGTGGGAAAAGAACCAAACTTGTAAAATTTCGGGAGAAGCCCACATGATTTTCTCCATTTTGTCTTTAAAAAGATCACGGGACAAGAGTGTTTTAGCTAAAATTAGGTTGACATAGTTGGCTCCTCCCAGGATTTGATTGACGATCCAAACCATTCTAGGACTTATGGCATTTCTTTGGTGGGGAAAAACGATGAGCCCGAAAAATGCAAGAAGGAAAATCTCGCTTCTTTTAGCCATGGGTTGATTTTGAAAACATGCATCCAAAAATCCTAGTGGACAGGTGTAATTGTTGTTTGCGAGAATTCGCTTCATAACATTGATTTTAGCTCCTAAAAACCTTGCCAACTCACACCAAGGGAGGGGGCCTGTCAATAGTTTGACCAGTTCTTTTCCAAGGGGCATTCCAGTGATGATACTGTACTCTTCCAGGGTTGGGGTTAGCTCAAACCTACCAAATATAAAGGTGAGTGTCCTTGGGCACCAGAAATGTGCAATGCTTTGTATGACCTCCGTGTGAACAGTAATATGGATTAGTGAAAGGAGATGGCCGAGCTTAGCCTTCACAAACTCCTGGGCAGGCTTATCCAACTGACCCCACCATCTGAGGAGCTTCGCCTTGGGAGTAGGAATGAACTGGATGTCATCTTCCCCCATCGCATATAAACCGGGGTTTTGAAAATTTTATCCTAAATTGCCATGGGCCAAAGACTGAGTAAATAAATACTGAGTAAATAAATTACTTTACTTTTAAGTAAAATGACAAGCACAAAGACATACACATGAGACGTGCGGCTCGATTTCTAACTCGAAGGCTTGGTGAAATTAAAAGGGCATGCCGGTCGCGAGTCTCGCGTTAGCGGCGTACCCTATTAACCTCGGCTAAGAAATTCGGGGAAAAGAAGGGCAACATCTACATGGCAGTCTCACTTTCGAGGCCGTATCCTTCTTAACACCATCCTAGAAATCCTATGGCGGCCCAGGTCCGGCGGCCGGGTTGTGTGTGCCATGTGTAGTGTTTAAAACAGTAAAGCATGCACAACAGTTTATAATCACAAGACAATTTAATTTAAGCAAACTTTAAAATAAACTTCTCAAATTATTGACCTGTAAAAAGAAAAAAAAACCTAAGTCAGTAAAGAATTTAAACAAGATAAATATGGCCTAAGTCCTCAAAATCCCCAGCGGAGTCGCCAAGCTGTCGCGACCCCTTTTTTTTCGGGGGCGCCCGGCCGGATCGGGTACGAGCGCCGAAAGGAGGCTAATGGCTCGGCTGGGTTTGATTAAAGCCTGGACTCTCCCAAGTCCGCCAATTCACGACTTTAAAATATTTGGTTTGTAAATTAATTTTTAAAACGGAGTCGCCACTAATCAATTTGGGATAGGTTGATTAGAAACCTAGGCAAAGTATCGGGAGAAATACTTGCTCTGCGCAACCCGAGAGAAATTAGGATGGGGACTTGATTACACTAGTTAATCACTAATGCCCTTTCAATACCTAATCTTGTTTAAACTCTAAGGTTTTTTGGATGTTTGGAGATTTTTCATGCATTTTTGGAAAAATCACATTTTTTTTGGTATTTTTCTCATTTTTGGACATAAAAGGGATTTTTGGATTTTGGAGTATTTTTTGGGAAAATACAAGTCTTTTTGGCATTTTATGAAAATTTTGGGCTTTTTAGGAATTTTGGCATTTTTTGGATTTTTTGACATTTTTTGAATTTTTTAGAAAATATTAAAATATTAAATATTTTTGGATATTTTGGAAAATAATAATAATAATTTTTTATTTTTTTGAATATTTTCGAAAATAAATTATTTTTGTTTTGATTTTTGATTTTTTTGGAAATTTAAAACATTTTTAAAACATTTTTTTATTTTTGAAATTAAAAATGATTTTGAAATAAAATAAAAAAATGACCCGGGTCGGATCCGCCTTTCGGAGCGGGCGCCAAAACGGCGTCATGGCCGGGCGTAAGTGCCCGACCCGGCCCGGCGACCCGTTTCGATGACCCGGTTCCCACTCTTTCGCGAAACGGCGCCGTTTCCACTTGCGAAACGGCGTCGTAGCCTCTCGGACGGGGATCCGGGTCCCGTGGAGAAACCCTACCCCGATCCGGCCCGGCTTCGACCCGACTTGCGACGACCCGCTCTCCCGCCCCCTCGCAAAACGACGCCGTATCCTCGGGCCCGTCGGACACCCGACCCGGATCCGGCCCGGACTACGACCCGACTCCAAGCCACCCCTGAGTCTACGGAACCCTACCCGGTTCCCGATCCAGGTCCGACCCGGTGACCCGGGATCGTGACCCGAAAATTCGGGAACCCTAGGGTTCTAAATTTGGGGGCGGCCGTGACGGTGAAGGCGACGGCGACGGTTACAACGGCGATGATGAGGGAGGGGGAAGCTTTGACGGCGGCAGCACCACGGTGAGGGTACCTGGCTGCGGCGGCGACATGGTGGTTACGGCGGTGGTGAGGGGGGAAACTTCGACGACGGCGACACGCTGCGGGGTGACGACAGAGGCGGCAAGGTCCCTGGTTCTCTCTCTCTCTCTTTCCCTCTCTCTCTGGATCTCCGACGAAACCCGAATCGTGGCCACGAGTCTTCGGCCCCTCTGAAGTCTCTGAGAGGGTGTTCAAAGGCCGCCGCTTCGATCGAGCTTCCCCTCCACCTCCGGCGAAATCGAGATCGAAGCTCGCCGGTCTCGGCCCCCCCTCTGAAGTCTCTCAGCGGGGTTCCAGAGCTCGCGGCTTCTCTCTCTCCTTCTTCATTCTTCGGTGTGCTCTGGATCGAAGGGGGAGGGGGCCTATTTATAGGCCGCAGGCGGCCGGTCGGCGAGGGCTCGACCGGTGGATGCCGCGGCCGAACCGGCGTCCCATCACCCCTGCGTCCCATCGGCGACTGTTCCGCCTGCTCCACGTGCTCCGATCGCTGTTCCTCGAGCTGCCGTGCACGCCACCGTCCGTCCTGCTTTTCTCCGGTGACGCGCCCGCCTGCGCGTCCTGCGCACGGAGCCGGGCGAGGAAGACGACCCCGCGGGTCGGAGGCTGGGTCGGGCTGACCCGCGGGGGGCGCGGTTTGGGCCGTGAAAGCCCAAGGGCCGTTTTTTCTGTTTTTAGTTTTCCGTTTTTTTGTTTTTCTTGTTTTTCCGGTTTTTCGTTTTTCTTGTTTTTTCGTTTTCCGGTTTTCTTCTTTTTTTTTTTTTTTTTTTTTTTTTGTTTTTTCGGACAAAATAAAATAAAATGAAAAACAGTAATTCAATTAATTAATTAAAAACCCAAAAAATAAAAATTAGGCGTCAACAACTAGAAACTAATGTGTTGTCGATCTTTGATTAGAAAAGCTATAAAGTGCAAATATTTAAGATTGATGACTATGAAAATCTGGAATCTAACAATAACGCCATTTTTGAAGCGACTGAAAGCCATGAACCAAAATGAACAAATGAAAGTTTAGGGCATGAATTATAAACTGGTAGCAAACCTGTAGGCTGCGTAGGCGTGATTATTTCATTGGAAAAAGAGGAGGTGAAGATTCCGTCACTCTCAGCAAATTGATGGGACATCGTAAATCGTTAATTTGTTTGTGACAAACAGTCAATAAGTTTTTAAGAAATTAACAAAAGTGGATCTAAATGAAGAAAGAAATTTTTTATTTTTTATTTTTAATCTTTGCAGAAAAAGCTGATACGGTAGTGTAGCCTAAATTACCTTGACCATTAAAAATATTGAGATAAAATTCATCAAACGCGCTATAATCAATTATGTGAAATTTTTTGGCTGCTAACACCATGTATCCTAAGTTTACCACTTGAAAAGCGCAGCTAACATTCATTGATCATCAGATTGGTAGATGGCATTTAGGTGTTACAGTCATATCAAATAGAGAGAATTGGCCAAAAAGTTCTAAACTTATTGTACGGTTGTCAATTCAGTTATAAATGTGTCAATTGTGTCAATTTAACATCTATTTTAGTCCTAAACTTTTTAAAGATTTACGAACTTAGTCCTTCTAATCAATTTTTGTTGGAAATCGCTGACATGGTGGTCTAGTCAAAGCTAGCCATCCTACATGATGTTGATCGCTTATGTGGCTTTTTTAGAAATATATTTTTAATTTTTTGCTTTTTTTCCTTTTCTTTTTTTTTTTTAAATCCTGTTTTCCCTTTGCTAGCCTTAGGCGAGGGTCGCCCTCCAACCCTCGCGTAGAGCAACCCTTGCCCTTACTCGACCTCCATTAGGCGTCAACTATTGATGGTTAGAGAAGAGAAAAAGGAAAAACAAAAGAAATTAGAAAAAGAAAAGGAAAGGAAAGGAAAAAGGGAAAAAATTGCAAAAAATATCCGCATTAGAATTGGCTGTGCCATGTAGGACATTCAGTACTACTAGACCACCATGCCTATGATTTTCAACAAAATTGGTTAGAATGACTAAAATGACATATCGTATTGCCCTTGCTCGACCTCCATTAGGCGTCAACTATTGATGGTGGTTAGAGAAGAGAAAAAGGAAAAACAAAAGAAATTAGAAAAAGAAAAGGAAAGGAAAGGAAAAAGGGAAAAAATTGCAAAAAATATCCGCATTAGAATTGGCTGTGCCATGTAGGACATTCAGTACTACTAGACCACCATGCCTATGATTTTCAACAAAATTGGTTAGAATGACTAAAATGACATATCGTTAAAAGATTTATTATTAAATTGACAAGTTATTAAAATTGTTATGACTAAATTGACACAATTGAAAGATTTAAGACTAAATTCAACACCATACAATATATTCAAAACTTTTTGGACAATTTTCTCTATCAAGTATAATTCCAACCCTAGATGCAGTAACTTTATTTTTATCCTGTCCCAATTTATTAATCCAAGTACATGTTATTATTTACATTGCACGACGTAACATGTTTGAGGCTCTCTATTTGAATTGAACATGCAAAACAATTTCAATGAGACATAAAGTGAAAATGTGTAACAATGTATTGTGTGATGCAAATAATAAATTAGCATGCCCAATAAATGTATGTGTCTAAACTTACGTTGCACTCGTTGAATAGATTATAAAAGTCGACCTGCACACATAACGTTCACAATCCATTTATAAATGGCTTAACTTATTTGTAATAATACAATTAAACCCAATTCTGCCATATTTAACCACGTTTCATGTAGTGAACATGTATGTAGAAGGGCTGTTTCATAGTTTGTCAGCTCATAATTCTAATAAGCACTTTAGAAACTATACAAAAGATCCCATCGAAATTGGATTTACTATATATTTCTTATTCTTACTGTCCAATATATAAAAATCCTTTTACGAAGTACTACTAATTGAAATCTTGTAATAATAGTTCAATTTATTCTTCATTGAATGTAAAAGTAGATGACATTGTGGAATGAATCGAGCGTTGGCATGGGCTTTTGTAGATAGGCACTTTAATTAGGTTATCATGATAGGCACTTTTTTTAAGGTTCATATCAATTAAATAAGGTAAGGTTATTTCTTTAAATCTAGTAATATTCTTTCACTTGGGAAAATTATCCAAAAAGTCCTAAGTCTATTGCACTTTTGCCAATTCAATCCCAAATCATTCAATTTTGTCAATTCAATATTAAACATTTTCACTTCTTGCTAAATGAGTGTATCCAGCTAATTTTCACTGGAATTCGTTGACGTGGATAATTTTTAATAATATTTTAATTTTTTTGAAATTTTGTATACTTTTTCCTTCTTCTTTTTATTTTCTTTTTTCTTTCTTTCTTCCCCCCTTTCTTCTTCCTTTTATCAGTGGCTAGCTACCAACCACCAGTGATGGCCAACTATCGACCATGGCCGGGTGATTTGACCTTGCTCGCCATAAGTGATGTCTAGCCTCGCAAGGCCAAGCCCCAGCAAGGGTCAGCCTCACCTAGGCGAGATCGCCCGGGCGAGGGTGAGCCCCCGTGTTCGGCCTCGTCTTACCTAAGGCATACGAGGCTAGCTGGCTTGGCCATAGTTGGTGGCTGGCACAAAAGGAAGAAGAAAGGAAAAAAAAAAAATCAGAAAATCAAAATCAAAAATATTTTTAAAAATTGTTTACATTAGTGCCGACCGTCCTAGAAGAAACCACTAGTGTCCACGTCAACGAATTCCTATCAAAATTGGCCGGATGGATTCAATTAGTAAGAAGTAAAAAGGTTTATGACTGAATTAACATAAATGCAATAGATTTAGAACTTTTTGAACAATTTTCACTCTTTCACTAATGTATATGGAATGTAACCAGTTACCCATATTGAAATTTGTGGACTGAATTGCTTCATCAATTTCAAGAATGACGTCATCTGTCATGCGAGCACCTTTTTCTGTATTTGTGTAAAATTGAAATATGTTTTTTATTATAAATAATTGGTGAAATATTATTCTATTTCGTAAAAAAATTATTCTTTTGAATAGAATAAATGCGAAATCCTTAATTCACGTTATATATTAATGTAAAATATAGAGGGCTTGACGACAATTAGAAAATTCCTAATTATCGTTGTTATATGACTCATGAAATTTGTATATGTACTTAACAATATTATTAGAGTATATTTTATAGGAAGTATTATAGAAATGTGAGAATTTTCAATAATTGCTCATTTGCAGTTTTTGAAACTCAGTAGAACTAATTTCAATAAAACTAATACCTCTTTTGTTGAACAAAACTCATGGTATAAGAGGCAAACATAAATCCTAATTTGAAGCAAAATAAATGGGAAGTGGAAGAAAAACACTCTTTGTGAGGAAAATAATCAATCCCTTACAAATTAGAGCCCTATAAATCACTTTTAGAGATGAAATGTTATCAGTAGTCCGCTCACGCAAAAGCATGCCGAGCAGGGACATCGTCAAGGATTACATCAATTCCCGTATGGTGGTGGCAACGCTTGTGGCCACAGTGACTTTCGCAGCTGGTTTTGCAATTCCTGGAGGATTTAACAGCTCGGACACAGCCTCCAAAGATGAGCGGGGCATGGCTATGATGCTAGACAATAAAATGTTCCAGGTTTTCGCGATTTGCAACACCCTCGCGATGTTCTGCTCAATAATTGTGGTCGTCAACCTCATCTGGGCGCAGATAGTTGATGTCGATGCTACAGTCACTGCATTCGAGCGCACAACGCTACCACTACAGATTGCACTCCCGGCGATATCCACCGCTTTCTTAACTGGTGTCACCTTGACCATTGGCAAACTCCCATGGCTTGCTAACACCATATTTTATTTGGGACTCATTTTCCTCCTCATTATCTCATTTGCTAACTTGTTAGGGGAGCCTCTCATCTTTAAAATCCTCGGTCATCCTCTCCGTTGACTAACATTCTGGCTTATTCTCGCTTACATTTATTTGTGGAGAGTTGAGACGTACATTTATGATGACGACGATGCGAAAGATAACAGAAAGGAGAAGAAGACCTTCGCTAGTCCGCCTGGGAATGTTGCCGGTGAATCGAGGACCAATGACTCGGCGAAAGCAAAATGTGAGGATGCGTTACATCCTCCAAGTCACTGATTTGAATTGATCATTCCATATTATCTGTAATATGTAGTAATAATATATGTTTTCCTTGGTGAGTGTGACTCACTCTATGGTTGCTTTCCTTTATGTCAGATCAAGGGTGATTGGTAATGTATGTAAGCTAAACCATGTGTTTCTCTAATAACTTAACTTATTGGAATTGTTGGATATAATTCCATTACATTTCATATGTTATTAAATCAGAGGTTCTAAGTTCAAACATTTCCAAGTTCTATTTGCTCATCTATTATATGTTCTCATGTTTCAATCTTAGATCAAGTCAAGTTTACGAGTGAAGATGAGTATAAAATTATTTGTATTAAAGTATTTGAATTAAACATCACATTTGTCTAATAATTTAAGTTTTTAGAACAATTAATTATATAGTTCCCCGAAATTTCAAAGTGATACACACTTCATGTAAATTAAATGGATGAATGGCTCATTTCATCTGTTTCATCGCCCTGGAATCAAATTGTTAACTTTGAACATGTGGAAGCTTGTGGGTTTATGAAATCACTCTTCTGGAGTGGCCACGTCCGATTCACTTTGAACCAGTCCAATTTGCAGCACTCTCGAGTCACGAAATCCTAAGCACTCACTTAGTCACTTACCTGTCTTGTGTGCAATGAAAATAATTCTCATCGCCTACTCTCTGAGTCGAGAGTTGGGTGTAGAAAACCGGAACAAAATAATTCTCTTCACTACTCACAAAAATATAGAATCAAACACCGAACTCATTTCCATTTACACCCCTTTCATTTCCCCACTTCTCCCTCCTAGGCGCCCAATTTTTGTGCATGCAAATGAGTTTTGGCGTTTGATTCGTGGCAGGGTATAATCTAGCGAGCAGCGGGCGCAAAAGTCTAGTCAAGGGACGAGATAAAAAGGAATTGCGATACGCAACTCAAGGAGAACTGTGGAAAAGTCTGGATATGTGATTTTCCTCCTCCGATCTCTGATTTTTATTTCAAAGCTGGTTGGTATTGACATGTAGAATATAACTCTAAAGTGATTATGGACCTATTTATTCGACAGTGAACGTAGATAATTACAAAAAATAAAAAGGACCCCATTGTATGAATGTCTATTGAGTTATAAACTATTAAAATTAGTCGATTTAATTTTAAACATCTTGACGATTTGCCAATATAGTCATTTCAACAAGTTTTGACCGAAAATCGTTGATGTAAATGCTAGCCATCCTATGGCACATGACCGATATTGAGGTGGACAATTTTTGTAATTTAAAAATATATATATTCTCAATTTTTTTTTTTTTTTCATGTTTTCATTTTCTTCATTTTCTTTTTTTATATTTTTCTTTTTTCTTTTTCTTATTCCCCTTCACCAGCCATTGGCCGGTCCATGGCTTCGGTGATTGATGGCAAGGGCCCAGATGCCCTCGCTAGCAATTAGCAAGGGCTCATGGATTTGCTGGGGCCACAGACCAATGGAGGGACAAAGGAAGAAAATAAGAAAGAAGTAAAGAAAAGAAACTAAAAAATGAAAAAAAAAAGTTTTGAAAAAATTGTAAAAATTATTCACATCAACATCAGCACCTAAATCTAGGCGAGGCCAATCTCGTCATAGCCTAGCCTAGATTTGGGTGAAGCCGCCTTGCGTGCGGCCCCGAGGCCTCACTCGTGGCCGACGAGGCTTGTCAAAGAAGCAAAAGAATCGAGAAGAGAAAAAAAAACAAAAGGGAAAATAAAAAAATTATTAAAAAATTATTAAAAATTGCCTCGTCAATGTTGGTTGAATGGCCGGTGGCCACATCGGCGCTAGTCGACCAAAATTGGCCGAATAGATTGAATTGACACAATCACAAAAGTTTATAATTGATTTGGTACAATTATAATGGATTTAAAACTTTTTTGGTAATTTTCCCAATCTATCTGTTATCTCCATTTTTAGATTGCAACATGTGTCCATCCAATTTTAGTCCTCACCACACCTCATTTAAATACCATCAAACCTTAGCAGCGAGGATGGTACTTGGAGATCTATGCAAATCCATAAGTGATATGCCACATCAAATTTCCAACATTTGGGTGAACATTTAAAAAGAAGAAGAAGAAGAAATTGACACTTTAATCAATTGAAAATCATAGCACTCAAGGGAATTTTTTTTGAAAGTTGTAGTACTTAAGTAGTCAGGAAAAAAAAAAGTTGTGGCACTTAAATGAGGGTCATATGATAGTTATAACGTTATCACCTAATATTAAACCTGGCAAAATGGGTCATAAACTCATATAACACACTTTTAGTTAAATGGGTCATATATGAGTCAAGTGAAAGTTAAATATGAGTCACAAATAGGTCTTAGAAAGTAAAGCAAAAAAAGAAATATGTCTTAGTGAGTTATTAGGAAACCCACTTTGAACCCATGGCCTTCCTCTTCTGCATCCTCAATGATCTCTTCCTTTCATCGATTGCAAATCTTGGGTGAGCAGAGCACCCCCTTTCCTTTATGATCCCAATTGATTGCAACCACCGCCTACCTTGCTGTCACACCGCCATCTTCATCACCGATCCTGAGCTTGCCAACCTTAGGTGAGCCGAGAGCTCATTGGCCTCAAGCGAGCCGCAAGCTCGCCACCTCGACGAAGCTCGAGCTCGCCTAGATCAGGCGAGCCACAAGCTCGCTGACCTTGGCCAAGCTCCGGCTTGCTTGAATCTGCCAAGCCACGAGCTTGCTAGTCTTGGTCAAGCTCGGGCTTGCCTAGATCTGGCAAGCCACGAGCTCATCGACCACAACAAAGCTCGGCAGCTCGAGCTCGCCTAGACAAGCGAAGCCTTGATCTTGCCAAACTATGGCTTGGTCAGTCACTGTTGGCGGAGGAACAAGGGACAAGAAGGAGGAGGGAAAAAAAAAAAAAAAAAAGAGAAAACAAGAAAATAAAATAAATAATAATAATAATTTCAAAATAATTCAAAATAATGAAAAATTTGATTTTTTTTTAATGATATTTGGTAGATAGATAACCATATACATACCGGAGAAGTACTTTTAGAGGAAGCTCAATGCTATTTAGATTGAAATTCATTCAATATTGAAATAGAAATTCTAAACATCATAATGTAACAATTAAGAAATCAACCAAAATAAAAAAGAATTACAATTAAGAAGCAATGCATTCTCATATTCAAGAAGATTTGTTATAAGCAAATATTATTTTCATGTCAATTATTAGCTTATCAAACTTTTTCTTTTCAAGAGTTCATCAAAAGTATTTCAATTTAAAGATTTTTCACATTTTTTAGTTTATTTAATTTTAAAATTTGGCGTGAAGTTTTTATTTAAGTAACTAAATTGAGTTAAATATTAATGTGTTTTGATAATATGGGTCAAGTCGGGTATGGGTCATTAAATTTACATTGCATGAAAACATGTAAAAACATGTTAAATTGGTCAATATGGGTCGGATCATTTTCGACCCACTCACCCATTTGACGGCCGTACCTAATATTTTGTATGAAGCCATGTTTTATTCAAAGTCAATTACCTATTCTTGGGTATGTCTTTCAGGGTCGAATGCGTGGTTTTAGTTATCGTCGGTGCCATTAATCGTAACCAGCCATAAAGATCCTCAAGCTTTCTTAAGTTTGCAAGGTTTCAGGCATCATATGTTTATGCCATCTCTATCATATCCTGGAACACTCAATCGTTGGAGTGCACAGCTAACTGCTAGTTGATTTAGCTTCTCCGATGATGTAGATTAATCTATAAGAGAAGAATGGGAGTAGTAATTGCTAACGGAAGATTGAATCCGTGAGTTGCATCATTGCCAATTTTGGTGTGAATGACTGATGCAGAATGGAGATTGCTCCGGCACCAAATGCTGCGAAGAGACCGTTTTAGGATGATTTTCATAGCCATATACGGAGTTCTTTCGGTTCTTTTAAAAGCTTCTGTAGGAATAAAGTAGGCACTTCACCCGGAATAAGTCAGTTCCGATGTTATAGTCCAAATGAAATCTGGTTGAAAAGAACAAAGAATCTTGCTCTTATCCAGCTTTTGCTCGCTATTGGCACTGAACAGGAACGTGTAACGGCACAGCTTGCTTCGTATTGTACTCTTCCCACATGGGAAGGGGGAGGTGGGAGTTCAAATCCCCATCTTCTCAGAGGATTGGAGTGGGGACGAGTTAATTTCAAGTGTAAGTTGCGACTCCCACGTCCTATAAAAAGGTAGAGCAAAAATTTGAAAGTGAAAATTAAAGTAGGAGTAGAGTAGAACCGACTGAGCAAAAAAACAAACTAGCCTACTCCTTCTTTGTATTGGTGAGTGTAAACTGGCACAAGATAAACTTTTCTGTTACAGAGCTGTCACCTTATTGCATGCAACATGGGAAAGGTCAGTCATATTGTATCAAGAACTTGTTACAGCTTGAGCGTGATTTGCATCTATTCTATCCTTATTCGCATACGGGATCGATCTTATCTGTGCATGTGCTCTGGATATAGCATTCGTCGACTACTGCTACATGCTGTCCTGAAAACTCAGGTATGGTTGGGTCACGACTGTTATGTATCAATGCGATGTCGGTGCTAAAAGTATGGGACTGACGAAGATGCCTTCTTGCTTTTCTCGGTTCATGAACGAGAAAGCAATCTTCCATGTCATGCCCGAGGAGTGAAAAGGAAGAGGAGCTCAAGAGAAGCAGCTGATAATGAAGGCGCTGTGGGTTCAGAGGAGGCTAATGGGAGAGCTGAGCGAACACGGGCTGACGAGAAGGAATTGGGCCAAAGACATTGAAGCAATAAAACAGTGCACGAGGATTGATACCTGAACCGGTTCTTTTAACCTGAGTCGGCATTCGCATGAGCACTAGGTTCATGCGTGTCAACAGACCATACGAGTCCTACGTGAGTCTCGTCAAATCAGACGGCACCCATGCACTTGGGGCGCATTAGCTTGGTGCATGGAATAATGAGAATGCTACCTACACGGCTTCTTCAGCTGCGTCATCCATATTTACAGAAAGTCCGTGTTGTTCCGTAATATTTCAGTTGTGTTCCGTAATATTTCAGTTGTGTCTCCACGGACCGTTTAATCTTCGGAGGGGAATGTCAAGCCAAAACTAAAGACTAGCATTTTAAATAAGCCTTGCACATTTCGCACGTAAATTCTTCAGGTAAAAAAACAAAAAAATCAAATGCAACTTGATCACAGCAGTAGCCGACCTATTGTATTTTTGCCAATTCAATCCTAAACATTTTAATCTTATCAATTCCGTCCTAAACTTTTTCACTTCTTACCAATTGAGTCCATCCAACTAATTTTGGCCGGAAATTCCTGACGTGGATACCAATGGTGCCGCAGAGGACCGTCGATGCTAACGTGAACAATTTTAATAATATTTTAATTTTTTTGAATTTTTATTATTTTTCTGATTTTTTTCTTTCTTTTTTTATTTTTTACTTTCTTCTTTTCCTATTGCTGGTGGCTAACCACGGCCACAAGCAATGGCTAGCCTCACCCACCACGGGCGAGGCCCGGCCAAGCGAGGGTAAGCCTCGGCAAGGGAGCCCTCGCCTAGGCGAGGCCCAATGAGGTTTGGCCTTACCCTAGCTAGGCAAGACCAACCCTTAACCAGACTAAACGAGGGTCAAGCTCACCAGATCTGGTGGGGGGAGCCCAAGTGAGTGTCAGCCTCACCCATCCTAAATCTAGTGAGGTCGGCCCTTGCCTAGGCCAGGGCGACATCATTCAGCGTCACTATTGCTCAGCCAACCCTCGACGAGGCTACCCTAGCCTAGACAAGGCCAACATCACCTGTGGTGGGTGAGACAAACATCGCCTATGGTGTGCTAGGCCAACTGGCTGGCCATCGACAATGGGAAAAGGAGAAAGCCAAAAAGAAGCCAAAGAAAAAAGGAAAAAAATCAGAAACAATAATAAATATTCAAAAAAAATTATCTAGGTTAACGCCGACAGTCCTATGTGACACTTAGGCATCCATGTTGGTGATTTCCGACTAAAATTGACCGGATGAACTAAATTGGTAAGAAACGAAAATGTTTAGAATTGAATTAGTAAGATTAAAATATTTAAGATTGCATTGATAAAAATATATTAGATTTATGACTTTTTAAATAATTTTTCCATTTCCAACCTTATGAGGGCCATTGCCTTCGGACTCCAGCTTGTCTTCCTGTACCTAGCCTATTTCCCCCGCCACATTTCGTACCACCTCCTCCATAACTCTCCCAAAGTGGCAAACCTAGAATATGAACTCAGAAAGTACCATACGTGAATTCATGTGTAATGCTCCGGGATATCTGGATCACTTTGTTGGAGAAATAGCAAATTACTAGAGAGACCATAGGCCAGCCTCCCACGCCCTTTTCTTTTCCAATTCTGAAGCAAGTGTGAACGAAAAAAATCCTGATTCAATAGGAGCACATGCAACAAAATCTGACTTCCACTCTCGTCGTAGTGTTTAAAAAAGGCTTGAAAATTAACATTTGATTTTAATTAGAGTTTCCCGCACAATGTTAAATCACATACTTATTTTTTCTCCATAGAAACTTCGCCTGTAACCAACACATGATCATCTTCCTGCCCTAAGTTGCCCAACTTTCTACATAATGCTGCCAAGCGAATGGCCGAGTCATTCTCACCTTCAATACTGTTAGATGCTAAAGAGGACAGAAAGTGATGGATGAACCAAGAAGACAGTGGCTGTTGCAGCTAGAAGACTAGGCAAGCAGACGCAATTAATAAGACCTTCGACTATGCCTCCCGCGGTACACACACCTTGAAGGTCCATTGACGGAGAACCCCCCAAACCAAGCTGGCAAGTCGAGCAGGAGAAAAAATGTGACTGAAACTAGGGCAGAAACTTACAATGTGTGATTAAATCAATGTTAAGAGGCCAATGGTTGGGTCAAATCATGGAAGGACTCACAGCTATCACTGATTTGGTAAAGATTTAGGCAAAAGAAGACCTGAAGTGCAAAAACTTGATAGAGGGACATTTAAATGTTAAAAGTTACGAAAATGATACTTAAGTATCATTTTTTTAATACTTTTGAACCGGGGCACTGTTCACCCAGACTCTCTCTAGCTGGTACGATCGGTTACTGTTCACTGGAGTGCAGTTTTGCTGGTTCCGGCCATTCTGGCCGTCCGTTGAAGCTCAATTTCGGAGACGAGCTGTGCCTAGACCCAATTTGAGCTACCACCAAACAGTTTTCCCCGGTATGTCTTTTGTAATCTGGAATCGCGATCTGAACGTCTAGGGTTTGGTTTGCGCGAGCTGTTCTTCGCTCGAATGGCTTCCTCATTCGCTGCTCATGTGAGCATTCTCGGCAAGGGCCCTATTTCAGATCCGAAGGATGCTTCTATCCCCCCTCCCTCTTGTTCATCCCCTGCTCGATTTGCCTTGGTTGTTAGGGGTGCTCGGGGTCGTTCCCGATGCAGAGGGTGAAGCAGAGCAAGGAAAGCTCGGCCTCGCCTAGGCTTCGCCCCTCTACCTTCTGTTATTGGCGAAGTATCCGCCCCACCATCGGACAAGGATCCGAAGAGTAACACCATTGCTGGGAATGGATCAAATGATGTTCGTCCTCGTCTCCCCCCGGTTATGCGTGATAATGTGCGAACTGGCCTATCTACTATTGCTACTAAACCGCATGTAACCCAGAAAGGCTCTCCATCGACTGATGTTCTACCCCCTGTTCGAACGTGGGCTACAGTTACTCGTTCAGCTACTAAGGGATATAAATTGTCTTTTACCCGCCTGCTGTTGTGGATAATGAAGTAATGCCGCATATTACACCTGAGATTATGCAGGTTGCTCATCCTAAATGGGAGGATTCTCTGGTTGGATACTATATCGGAAAGAGACTTCCCTATCAATTGACGCAAGACACCCTTAAGCACACCTGGGGTGATGAGTTAGTTGAGGTAATTGCAGCTGATATGGGTTTCTATTACCTGCGTATTCCGAATGAGGAGTTCAGGAGGAAAATTCTCGAAGGTGGGCCGATTACGGTAGCAAAAATCCCTCTTATTCTCCATCAATGGCATCCTAAGATGGAGCTCAAGAAGGATTGTCACAACTCTGTGCCTATATGGATCCGTTTAAGGAATGTTCTGGTCGTATGTTGGTCTGCACCTGGTTTGAGCACTCTTGCTAGTGCTGTTGGTAAGCCATTATTTGTTGACAGCAAAACAGAACAAATGGCTATGGTTGCCTTTGCCCGTATTTGTGTGGAGATTGATGCATCGAGCTCGTTTCCTGAATTCATTAAGTTTTCCCTTGATGGTGAAAATCGCTCTGTGGATGTTCATTATGAATGGGTGCCAACTATTTGCCCCTCCTGCTACACTTTTGGTCACAAATGCGCTGCTCTTGGTGAACTTAAGTCTAAATCTGGCCCTGCAGCTACTAATCCAAGCTCGGTCTGTTCAGCTAATGAATGGAGGGAAGTGCGGGGAAAGCATAACAACAGACCCCCGATTCAACCAGAGAACCCCTCTCCCTCACCTCACATTACGGCTCCCCCTCAATCAGAAGGTGCTAAAGATTCTACAACTCGGCAGATGGAGCCCGAAATGGTAAATCAGGTACCTACGAATGAGGTAGATCTTCCCCCTCCATCTTTCGAATTAATACTTGATATCCCTTTGGCCCCTTCTCTGGCAATACAAGTTCAAGATTCAGGGAAATCCTCTTCGGATTCATCATCCTCAGATGAAGAAGTGGTGGATGAAATTGCTTCGGGTAGTAGTGACTCGGATTCACCTCTTGTGGTAGCATCATCTATCCCGGAGGAGACTATCCCTCCCCCACCTCTCCCTGATCCCGTGGTAAATGCTCCTGCTCGATTGAAAGGACCTCTTCGATATGCATCTGCTGATGCGAATATACCACCTAGCCCAAAGCCAGTGCCCTCCTCGGTTAGAAAACAAGGAGGAAGGAAGAGGTGACCCCTCCTATCTTTTGTTTCCTATGTTTTTTGGAGTTTGGAATATAAGGGGTCTCGGTCTCCCCCTTAAGCAAGCTGAAATTAGGCATTTTGTGAGGACCAACAACCTTAGTTGTGTGGGCATTTTGGAGACCAAAATCTCTCCTGCTGCGTTTTCTACTATTTCTGTAGCCCTTATTCCGGGTTGGTGGTGGTGTTCCAACTACATCCATTCGCATAGGGGGAGAGTATGGGTAGGTTGGAATCCCATTAATGCCTCTTTTGATATCTCTGATTGTTCGGCTCAGGCTGTTCATGGTCGGTTGCTTTGTCTCAATAGTGGCAGTTCTTTCAATCTATCTATTATATCTGCGGAGCATACCTTTGTTCTGAGAAGACCCCTCTAGAATGAGCTTATGCATCTTAGTCTTTTGCTCTCGGATTCGCCATGGATTATCGCTGGAGATTTCAATGCGATTCGGGATGCTTCGGATAGAGCCGATTCTTCTAACTATTGGATCCCGTCGTTCAATGATTTTGGAGAGTGTCTTGTTGAAGCTAGGTTGGATGATCTGAGATATGTGGGAAATAGATTCACGTGGGCAACATCTTCAAGATTGAACCGCAGACTTAGGAAAATTGACAGATTTTTGATCAACTCAGCCTGGAATTCGATGTTTTCGTTCTCAGAAGCATCCTTTTTGGCCCAAGGGGTGTCAGATCATTGCCCAATGGTTGTGAGAATCATGCATGTTCCCAATACCCACAAGCCTTTCAAGTTCTTCAACTTCTGGATGAGTCATCCCTCCTTCTTTGACTTGGTCTCGCAGGTTTGGAATTCTGAGTTTCCTAGTACGACTATGTATTCCCTGTGCTGCAAGCTTCGTGCACTCAAATGCAGGCTCAAGCGTCTGAATAGAATGGTCTATGTGGACATATCTATGAGAACTGATGAAGCTAGAGCTCAACTCTCTTTGGCCCAGGAAGCCATTCAACTTGATCCGTTTAACCAGGTCCTGGCGGATACAGAGCAAGAGAGGTTACGGATATTTTCTGACCTTCACCTCCGAGAGGAATCGTTTTATAGGCAAAAATCGAGAGTGAGGTGGCTTACGGAAGGAGATCTAAATACAAAATTTTTCCACCAATCCGTCAAACAATCACACCTGCAAAATAGAATCATTTCAATCCATGATGGAGACCGATTGGTCTCTCGCCCGCCTGAGGTTCAGCAGCTCTTTCTCTCTCATTTCCAGGATCTATTGGCGGCCTCCCCACCATTCTCGGTGCCCTTCGTTGCTGAGATCCAGGAGAATTTGATTCACACTCTCAATGATATACAGATCCAGGAGCTGTCTCGCCCTGTTTCGGATGAGGAAATTCGGTCTACTCTGTTCTCCCTTGCTTCTGGTAAATCCCCTGGCCCGAATGGCTTTAATGTAGAATTCTTCGAGCGGGCGTGGGAGATTATTGGACCATCGGTCCTGCTGGCAATCCGGGACTTCTTTATTAATGGTCAGCTTCTGAAGGAGATCAATGCAACTATCCTGACTCTAATCCCGAAGGTCCCTAATGCGTCGACGTTTAATGACTTTCGGCCGATAGCGTGTTGCAACACTCTATACAAGTGTATCACAAAGATTATTGCTAACAGGTTAGCTGCTGTGCTCCCCTCCACAATTAGTCTTCCTCAGAATGCTTTCGTGAAAGGGGGACGTATAAGCGATAACATTTTGCTGACCTAGGAATTGTTTAGTGATTTTCACCACGATCTTTATCAGCCTAAATGTATCATCAAGGTTGATTTTTGCAAAGCCTACAATTCCATTGATTGGAACTTTATCCGGCTTACCTTGATGGCCTTCGGATTCCCTGCTGTTTTTATTGACCGCATAATGGCTTGCATTCAATTGCCTAAGTTTTCTGTTTCTCTTAATGGTGAATTGCATGGTTTTTTCTCGAGTGGGAGAGGAATCCGGCAGGGCAACCCTATGTCCCTGTATCTATTCACTCTTGTTATGGAAGTTTTTACTGGAATCCTCAATACCCAAACATCCAAGGTGGGCTTTGAATTCTTTTGGAGATGCAAAGCGACTAGGCTCTCCCACCTTTTCTTTGCAAACAATGTATTATTGTTCTCCAAAGGTAATATGTCTTCTCTGTGCCTGCTTTTGGATGGGATACAATCTTTTGCTAGCTGGTCTGGGCTGAACCCCAACTTCAACAAAAGTGAAATGTTTCTCTCGGGTGGCTCTCAAGCTCTAAAAGATTCCATGGTCAGTACCTCTAGCTTCTAATTGGGTTCGCTCCCTTTTAGGTACCTCGGTGTACCTATTGTTTCATCTAGACTGGGCAAATTGGATTGTATATCTTTGGTGAATGCTATAACCTCTAGAGTCCAATCCCGGACGAATCGGTTCCTCAACATGGCTGGTAGACTACAGCTCATCAGATCGGTCTTGCACTCGATTCAGGTCTATTGGTCTAGTGTTTTCATCCTCCCCTCCTCGGTCACAAGACAAATTAGAAAATATTTCGCCAATTCCTTTGGAAGGGACCGACCCTTGGTTCAGGAGGGGTGAAGGTCAGATGGGATGAAGTTTGCCTACCCAAGGAGGAAGGTGGCTTGGGCATCCGATCCATTCGGGTTAGTAATATCGCTTCAATGATTAAACACTTGTGGCTCCTCTTTATTGATAAAGAATCGCTTTGGTGCAAATGGATCCATTCCAATTTCATCAAGCATAAGAATTTTTGGGTCGTTCCTAGGCCTACTACTTGCTCTTGGTCTTGGAAAAAACTGCTAGGCCTTCGAGACTTAATTCAGCATCAAATTATGTGGCGCATAGGCAATGGATTATCTACATCCTTTTGGTTCAATCATTGGCATCATCGGGGGCCGCTCTATAAGCTTTTCATAGATCAGAACATATACTATTCTGGCATCCCTCGCCTTGCTTATGTTACTGATGGTATTACTGCCATCCCCCTTCCCTCTGCAATCTCGGCAGCCATTATGGGTTGGGATGATCCTCTCCCAAACCTCAACGACAATGATGACCAACTCCTATGGCTGGGCCATTCTTCAAGGATGTTTACGATGGCTTCTACTTGGACGCTTCTTAGGGCGAGGGGCCAGCTTGTGCCTTGGTCGAGATTCATTTGAAATTCTTCTCCCCCCCCCCCCGGTTATCAAATCCACTTATGGTTGATCACTCGCAACCGTTTACCGACCCAGGTAATTCTATTTGCTCATGGGAGAATTCCAGTTTCCTCCTGCGTGTTCTGTTCCTCTACACCTGAATCTATTGATCATTTGTTCTTCGGATGTTTGGTTACGGGTAGACTTGGTGCGTTTTGGGTGGAAAATTGTAGTCTGCCATGGTGGAATTCTACGTGGAAGGATAACTTAGATTGGGTTGTCAAGCATCTCTCCGACACTAGCTTTTATCAATCGGTGGCTTGGTTTGGCTTTGCCGCATTATGCTACCTTATTTGGAAGGAAAGGAATAACATCATCTTCCGCAACCAAACCTTATTCCTCCCGGCTTTAAAAGAACATCTTCGCAAGGCTATCAAGGATAGAGCCTCTACCTTTTCGAAGGTCCCGGATACGACCCGTAATAGAAGACTACAACTCAATTAGGGTATCCATCCCTCGATCTTTGACTAAGGCGTTACCTTTTACTGGTCAATGCCTCCAAGATTCTGATTGGTTTTCTTTGCAGTTCATATCGGCAAGTTTTCTAAGGACACCCTCCCTCCTTCTCTGTTTTTCCCTCGGAGGATTCTCGTTCGTTGGTTGTTCGCTTTCTGCTCGACACTAGTTGCTGGCTATCCCCGGTGTTTCCAAGATATTCCCCTTGCATGATGCGGCGTCCGGTCTCTTCAACTTTAGATGCTTCCGTGGTGTCCCTAGCTCGCTATTTTTTAGTTTTCTGGTTGTATTCATTCTCCCCTGCGCGGGTGCCTTCGTCTTTCCCCTTCTCTTCTTTTTTGGTTGCTGTTTGGCCTGGTTCTAGCTGCTGTTCTTTCGTTCCTCTTTCTGCAACTCCTCCCCCCCTCCTTCCCCGGCATTCTTCCACTCTCGACTGGTTGTCTTCTGAGTGTAAGCCTTGGTGCCAGGGTCTATTGCTGTACATTTGTGTAGCTCCTTGGTTCAAAAGTTAATATATATTTACACTTTACCAAAAAGAAAAGTATCATTTTTTAAAAATTGGGACACTTTAATACTAAGTCTGGCGAAGGTGGCCGAAAATCCTCCGTGGTAATTTCTTAATAATATAACTCGTCTACGTAACACGTTGGAAAACTAAGTCAGCAATGAGAACCAAAACGATGTGCTTTTGTTTTGTCTTTTTTTTTTTTTAGTATAAATATTAATTAAATTAAAAAATATTTATATTTAAAAAGAGAGAAAGAGAGAGAGAGAGAGAGAGAGAGAGGAGGAGGAGGAGGAGGCAGCGGCTACGAGGGCTCAATTCTCACCGCCTGCAATTTTCATCTTCATCTTTTATTTTATTTTTTAAAAAATAGTTTTAAATTTAATATAATTAATATTTATATTAATTATCTAGCCATGTCAGAAAAACGACATTGTTTTTGCACTTGTCTAACCACGCCAACATGCAAAATGATGTCATTTTGCATTTGTCTAGTCGGAAAATTTCAACGTCAGCATTTTAGTCGGATTTTGTTGCCGTTGAAACTTAACTGATCCATTTTGCTCCGATTTTGGCACTTAAGTATTACTTTCATAACTTTTGGTACTTAAATATCCCCTCATGCCAAGTTTTGGCACTCCAAGGATCCGGGTGTCTAAAGATTTGTGTGTGGGTTTGGGTTCAGTGTGAGGATGAATGAACAAGTGGGGTTACCTCGAACAGGGGGAGCTAGGTATTTGGGAAATTTCCAGGAATGGAACAGTGAAGAGAATAGCTAGGTATTTAGGGAATTGATGGACTGAGGAGTGGGAGGATGGGTGTGGGATTGTGGTTAGGGTTAAAGGTTGGGTACGGTTTTGGGAAAACTACCACCATGGGGAAAGAGGAGCTCTCGCAAGAAGAGAGTGAATGATGTTATTGGGTGTGTTGTTCCTATCTGTTTGATAAAAGAAATTTTGCTGTTCTAAGAGCTGGGTGCTGTGCGAAGCAATATCAGTCAGCAACATGACATCTAATCTAGCAGATAAAGCCACATTTTGGGGCATCGGAATTAACTTGTTTCTGGGGTTTTGCTCTTAGCCATGACAAACCTGTTCATTCCTTTTCCAGGAGAGATTAGATGACGCGGGAAATGAATACACGGCAACAATAGCCAGTTTACATGCCTTGGGTTTCTAAAGTAGAGATCAAAGTGTTTTCTTTCGCAATGATACAAATGCTTCGCTTTCTCCTATATTGATGCACGAGCTATGAACAAGTTTCACCTTCAAGTACATTTGAGGGTCTGCATGGTAATGTTACTATTTCTTCCAATTTATGTTCTTTTGTTCTCCGGAACAAAAAAGAAAAAAAACATAAATTTGTTTGGTAATACTAACTTATTTTTCTATTCCCTAAAATAGAAAATAGCCGAGGAATAGATTTGGAACATAAATAAGAAATAAATAAAAAAAAAAAAAGTAATTTCATGTTCCCGGAAACAATTTCTAGAAATATGCCAATTTTTTCTATTCTATTTTTCTTTTGCTCTTCTTCCTTGCTGTGGCCACCGCCCGCGGCCACCATCAGCCAACCTCCAGCCACTGACCGCCACTACTAGCGATCATTATCGCCTTTGCCACCCGACAATCGTTGACCATTGTCAACTGACCGCCAATCGCCACCGTCACCACCCACAGCCCATCAGCCACCCCTGCCAACCAACGACCGCCACCAATCGCCACCGATTGCTATCGCCGCCGTTGACCACCGCCAGTCACTCCACGACCGTCGCCTGCTGTAGCACAACCGCTAACCATCGACTGTTGCCACAACCGCCCCCGCACAATCGCCGTCCACAGCCCACCAACCGTTGTCCCCTCGAGCTGTGGGCGGCGATTGTGCAAGGGCAGTTGGTGGCAACGGTTGACGATGGACGATCGGCGATTATGCGGTGGCAAGCAGCAGTCGTGCAATAGCGAGCGGCAGTCGGCGGTTTGTGAGCAAGAAGAAAAAACAAATAAATAAAAAATGTTATAAATTGTATCAAACACATTTTTATTTTTATTTTTCTATTTCAAGAGTAAAAATTTTGTATAGTTACTAAACGTGTTATTTTACTTAGAAATTGTTTCCTGGAGTAGAAATAGAAAAGAACTATTTCCGAAAAGAAATTGTTCCTCGGAGAAGAAGCGTTACCATGTGCACCCTTGATGTCCATACAAGACGTGTACATGAGTGATGGAGCTAGAATATAGTTTCACTGAGATCATCCGAATAAAGGCACAACATATCTTCATGTACAAGTATTGCAATCACGAAAAATTTTATAAAAACCAACTTCAAAAGACGAGCAGAACTACCAAAGATCAGACATGCGAGGAATTATATATAGTTTCACATATCAAAGCATATAAAAAGTAAAAAAAAAAAAAAATACAACTAAAAGTCATAGGAGTTCTATTCTTCTTTAGTGCAAGCACACAAAATTCAAACTAACAAGTGTATTGGAATCTTAAAACTTGTCACAAAAGTGCAATTGAGTCTTAAAACTTTAAAAAAATATAATCAAATCCCAAAACTTGTCACAAAAGTACAATTAAGTCAAAAAAATTTTAAAAAATGCGATCAAATCTTAAATCTTATCAAGTTAATGGAATCAAGTTCTTCTATTGACTCCATCCAACTTGACATATGGAAGATGCTAACAAGTTTTGGGATTTAATTACACCAACTCGATAAGTCTTAGAACTTGATTGCACGCTTTGGAAATTTTAGGGCTCAGATGCATTTTTGTAACAAATTTTAAGATTTGATTATAGTTTTTAAAAGACTTAAAAGACTTACCACTCAATTACGCTTTCGCGATAAGTTTTAGAACTTCTAGTGTATTTATCCTAAATTCAAAAGAAAAGTGCTCTATTTTCTTGTTTCGCCAAATGTTTTGCATGGTAGGTTGTTTTTTTTTTTTTTTTTTTTTGGTCAGAAGTAATGAGTATTCATTAGAGCTTTGAACCAACATTTACAGGATCCGACGCCACAAAACTTACACTCAGCTAGACCACCAGTCTGCACGAGTGGAAGGGTGCCGGATGTAAAAGAACCGTGCACGCGGCCAAAGCGAACTGGAGCCACACGGCTAACACTCTCAAGAGGACAGAGGCCACGCAGGGCCATCACTTACAGACCTCCGAAAACAACAAAGAACAAAGCAAGAAGCCACAGCCGAAGGCGGAAACCACCAAGAGTAAGCCAAATATGCGGGTGGAAACCATCAAGAGTAAGCCTCTCGGGGGATCCAACAAAAGCCACTAAGGTAGGGGAGGACCTTACGGGTTCTCAAAGATAGACGGATCCACTTAGGTATTTCATTGTATACGAAAATTAAGGATCGGATTTGACCCCTAAACAAAAATTTCAATATTGCATGGCCTTGCATTTCCGCATTTAGAAATTAGGAATGTTTTTTACAATGGCATGTCCACATAAAGCATCAACTTATGGCGACAATAAAAACTTTCAAAGCTTAAGCCCTATACACAAACAATTGCCTGGGCTCTTAATGAGATCACACTTATGATCGAATATTTAATCAAGGTTTCTCCTCATGAATGGAGTAAATTGCGATGGATAAGCTACAATCCGTCGAGCATGGCCACCCCGTCAATTTTGTTATCTTGAAGAGCAAAAGAAAAGAAATAGTCCGTTGGAGGAGCGTGGGCATTCAGTGGTCAAAAGAAAAAGGAAAGTACGTGTCAGACAAAAGAAAACAGACGGCGGAGGCAATATTTGTTCAGCTATTCTCATTGGAACTGAAAAGAAGACATTAGCACCACCAGCACACGAATCATAAAGGACTATGGCTTCAGCAAGATGTCAAGAGGAAAAGGAGAGAGAAATTCAAAGCAAAGGCAGAAATCGTGGTTGTCAAACTGAGAAGATTCAATCAAGATTCACTGGAACGCGTTCCACAGATGAACATTCATGCGGACAATTCATTAACTCTGCGGCGGCAATTTTGGATTGGATCACTTTGTCAAAGCAAAGAAGATTGTTGTTCTTCAATGCTCAGATTTGGAGAGAGATCCATCTACGAACAAAGAAACAATTTCAAATTCCTTCACGAGGATGTGTGTGTGTATACATACATACATACATACATACATACATACATACATATATATATATATATATATATATATATATATATATATAAAAGCTACGGACAAAGAACTGACAAAAAAAAAAAAAAAGCTACGGACAAAGAAAAAAGCAGAAGACGAGCTTCCACTTTTATTTTTCCTCTTACTGAAAAAAGTCTCAACAAGAAAGAAAAATTCTCCCTCAGAAGAGGACATCTCGAACTTTTCTTATTTAGGAAACTCCCGAAGCATTTTTTTATTTCTGAAGGTAGAATTCTCTGCATCTTAATATTCTTGAGGTAGGATAAATGAGTATTTGTTTCTGCTGGTTTGAGGCCGGGTGGGTTTAAGAGTAAGCATTCCAAGGACCTCTATATCACTTCGTTGTGTTCATTCCTACCTTATTATCAGAAACTTTGTTGATGTGTTTGTTTAATCACTAATAAAAGGTAGGAAAAACCTTTTTATTTGTATTCGTTTAATAGTTCTGGCGATCTGTTATATACGCCCTAAGTTTATTGTTTACCTTTGTCTGTTCACTAGTTCGCTTCTCAAGGTTTGCTAGTCAAGATGTATAGGTCCTCAAATGTGGAGATTCTAGCTTTGTTACTGCCTTGCTTTGATCACCCATGGTGATGCTTAACTTGAGTGTGAAATCCACAACTATTTAATGTCGTTTTGTCATGTCCATGTGACGCGTGGTGACATTGATCCTTACTGTCCGTGCTCATTCCTTGCTCAAATCATTAATGTTTTATTGTATTTACATTTCTTTTTAACTTAAACACATAGATTCATCTAAGAGAGTGTCGTAATGGTACTTGTGTTCGTTCTCGCCAAACCATCACATTTCAAGATTGTATCATGTTAATTTTGAGAGAGAGGCTCGCCGTCCAGATTTGGCGCTTAATCTTAATGAGAAATATTCAGCTTGGTTCGCATGTCATCTAGGAAAAAACTGCGTCTGACTCACGGTAATTCCTCATCCGGTTATTGCATGTGCATGCCCTATATTTGCTGGATAGGGGCGAGTACCGTGTTGTCCAAGTTTGTGTGAACTGAGTTGAAGAGCGTTGTTGACGCCCTAAATTAGTAATCATTTCTTTAATTAATTAGGTTATTTATTTATTTATTTATCTATTTATTTATTTTCTTTGAATGAAAAAACAAAACAAAACAAAAAAAAAAGAAAAAAAGCCAAAAAAAAAAAAAAAAAAAAAAAAAAGAGCTGCAGCTTGTCGGTCTAGGCCTTCAAGCCCAGCCCGACGATCTTTCTCCCCCCCAAAACCCGCGTGACCTAGGTCAACCTGAGCGACCTGGCCCAACCCGACACCTGTTGTCTTCTTCCTCGCGAATGGATAAGACGCACGCGCTGGACACGACGACGCGCGCGACGCCGAAGCAAAGAATGAAATGGCAATGTACGTGGAGTAGAGGGCAGCTGGCGTCAATGGGACGTACCAGAGGAAGCTAGGTGGTGGATGGGAAGTCGGTCCGACCGGTGGAGACCGCTCAACACACGAAGACCAGCGGTTGAAGCCTCGCTGACCAGCCGCCCCCTCACCTATAAATAGAGGGGGCCATCGCCGGCGTCAAGGGAGGCGAAACAGAGAGATCATAAAGGAAGAGAGGCCAGCAAAAGCTCGAGATCCCCTGAGAGACTTCGAGGAACTCAAGTGCAAGGCCAGCCGAGGGAGGGGCGAGTTCGGAGGGGTCCCCGAGAGACTTCGGGGGGCTCGAAGGGCAAGCTCGAGGGAGAGAGAGTGTTCCCTGGCGCCGGATCTGACCGGATCTAGGACCCGCCGTCGCCATCGTCATTCGCCGCCACCATTGCCGTCTTCAATCGAGCATCGCCACCATCGCTATTCATCGTCCCTGTTCGAGGAAAGGTAAAAGGGCCGTCGCCATCACCTTCACCGTTCATCGCAATCACAATATTCCATTGACCTAGCCGCCGTCGCCGTCGTCATTGCCATCGCCGTCATTGCCGTAGTCGTCGTCGCCGCCGTAACGCCTTCATTTCCCCCTTCAACGCCGCAGATTTGCAAACCCTAGGGTTTGCGATTTTCCGGGTCACGAAGTAGACCCGGACCCGGGTTGGGTTGGGTAGGGTTCACAAGTTTGGATCGGCGACTGGAAGACAGATCGTGAACTGGAGCCAGGTCGGGTAGGGTTATGACGAAGTCGGGTCACGGTTGCGAGCCGAGTCGGTGGCCGAAGGTCGAGCCGGAAGTCGGGTCGAAGCCAGGTCGTCGGTCAAGTAGGGTTTTCACAATTTTGGGGCGGTGGAAATCCGGGTCGTCGAGTCGAGTAGGGTTTCGCCGAACTGGGTCATCGGGTCGACCCGGTCTTTTTTCGAAAACGGGCTCCTAGGCCACAAAAAAGAATAAAAAATAAATAAATAAGAAAAAAAGAGTCGGGCCCGCATAGCGGGCCCATCTACGTTTTGGGTTAGACAGCCCCGGTCGGACCCAACCCGCGAGATCCAACCCAGTCGTTTTTTTATAAATAATATTTTAAAATATAAATAAATAAATAATTTTCAAAAAAATCAAAAATATTTATTTTCGAAAAAGAATAAAAAATAAAAAATATTTTATTTTCCAAAGATCAAAAAAATCAAAAATATTTTATATTTTCCAAAAAAAGTCAAAAATCCAAAAAAAACCCCAAAATCCATAAAAAAAAAGTCAAAAATTTTCATAAAAAGCTAAAAAAATTGTATTTTCTAAAAAATACCAAAAAAATCCCCTAAAATATCCAAAAAAAAACCTCAGGGTTTAAACAAGATTAGGTACCGAAAGGGCATTAGTGATTAACTAGTGTAATCAAGTCTTCGATCCTAATTTCTTTGGTTGCGCATGAGCGAGTATTTCTCCTAATATTTCGCATGGGTTTCTAATCAACCCACCACGAATTGATTAGTGGTGACTCCGTTTTAAAAATTAACTTACAGGTTAAAATCTTAGACTATTAAAATCATGAATTTGTGGATTTGGGAGAGTCCGGGCCTAATAAATTTAGCTAAATCATTAGCCTCCACTGACGCCCCTACCTAACTGCGGGCACCCAAAAAAGAGGTCACAACAAGCGTTTGGTGTCATATACACGTCATCTAGGTCACCTAAGTATATACATTCATGCATGAAAGGGTGACATTGGATCCATATTCACCTCTCATTAAATCGATGAATCTTCATGCCATGGCATATATGGAACCCGATCCACTACTTTCTGGTTGTCCCTCTTTAAGTTCGAATTTTCATGATTCCAATCCTGTTTAGGCATTATTTCGATTGTCCACGACAAGAAATTAAGTTAAATGAGTCCCCAGCCATAGCTTGCATGCTTTGTGTCACACGGGTGCCTAATTATATTCTTCCATGATAGAAAGTAAAAAGGAAGTAAAATTAATAAATAGAAAAAGCACGAAAAAAATTCAGTATCTTAGTGGTAGGGAAGCGTTTAATGTGGTTCGAGTGCATGCTCAGTTTACCATGTAGTTTGCATGTGTAGTTTGCACTAACATTGATCCGTGTTATATCCGTTACGATTGAAAATTGATTAAAAAAAATCACGAAGGAAAATATAAATAAATAAATAAATAAAGATTTGCATTTAGCATGAAACCATACTCTTTGGCATGTGTATTTCATGATTAGTGATATTTCTAGTTGGGATTGCATTTGATGTTAATTTTATAAAACAAAACAAGAAAAATAATAGTATTTCGTAATATTGAATTGAATGTGTATGTTTGGATTAGTCGACCATTTAACATAAGATAAATGTCCTCATGGTTATCAATTAGTTCTTTAAAAAAAATGCATAGTTTAATTTAGAAGCAAGTTTAATTTTGAGCATTGCTCACGGGGTCCTATCTTAGGGCGTGATGATAAAGCCATGTAATATTCTTTGCATGGCTCATATCGGGTTTTCCTTTCCCATATTTACTTTCAAAGCATTTCAATTTCTTGGGTGTTTACTTGTTGCACTGCTTTTCAATAATTGAGTGTTAATTTCTTTCCTAAGTCAAGTTATATTGGAGAAAACAACCCTAAAAAGACATTTGCATGGACACTTAGTGGCTTCAATACCACAGGATCATAATTGATTGTCAAGATTGCATGACAACTTAGATAATGACTTTTCAAGTTAGTGGTATAAGGGGTGTAAATAAACATTAGCATAATCAAGTCTTTGAACTAAAATCTAATTTTGTAGGAAACAAGACAAACCTCCCATATCTCACTTGCTTTCTAGTCAACCACAAATGGTTAGTGGCGACTCCTATCTCAAATAGAACCTTATAAGTTAAATCGAACTTAAATTAAAATTCAACGTCGCGTGAGATATTAGCTTGAGAAAGTCCGCACTTGGTCGTAAGCCATTGGCCCGCCTCTTTAGGTAATACCCCTAAACCCCATTTCTTTTTTCCCGACTGAAAAAGAGGGGTTGCGAAATTGGTATCCATCTTTTACTTCAAACAGCCATAGGGCCCATTAGGGACGAACGACGAAGACAATGACTATAATGACCCGAAGAACAGTAGATCGACCAACCACGTGTGAAAAAGTGAAAAGGATCAAGTCTATCTAGTAGGGATTTGAGTGAGTGGTGAAATGTTCGATTTTTCATATGAGATTTTGGTGTTTGAAGCAGTCTTTTGCCAGAAGTATCCTTCACGAAGGCCGAGCCCCACCAATATCCAAATGGACTTCTGGTTAGGCAACCTGGATCATGATGATCCAGACGTGAAAAATATCATTTCTTTCATCTCAAAACGAGCTTCAGCCCCAGTGAAAAGTCTATCCAAATCTGGAACTCCAAACTTGTTTGATTTTAACTACGAGTAACTCCTATTGTCCATACCAAAAAGAGGTTTCAAAATCCCCATACAAGACGGTCAATAATTTGTAAAGGACTAATCGAGTTAAAAGCGTGAACTCCTCGTGCTAATAGAAAAAGAGATCCGTAAGCATCGAACTCAGGCCTCAAACTTAATTATGAATCGGACTCTCAAAAGGGGAGCATTAAAATATCAAAAGGAAGAAGGAATAATGAACCCTCACACAAAAGAAAGAAAAAATTATGACTACCGGTAAAATTATGAAGTCCTCCTTTCATATTTTATTTTTGTCCTCTCCCGTTACGTGTTCCAGCCGACAATCTTGTCCCCGTGTGCATCACGCATTGAGATGAAAGCTGACATCAGCTCTTGCTTTAAGGATTCTGCAAAATGACGTGGGCACTGAATAGCAAGTCATTCTTTAGTCCAAAAAAATCGATAGGTTGCAGATATCACTTTTCAACTGTAACTCCTAGATGTCCCACCAAAAGTCAATAGCAAGTCATTTTTTAGGCCGAAAAAATCGACAGCTCAGCGTAAAAGTAACTTTACACAAGCAATTTTAGTCGCCTTTGAGTTGATGGTTAATGATAGAGTTAATGGCCAACACCTCCAACTCAGAAAAGTTAATTGATAAACTTTATCTATGCTTTTACCAAAACGTGAGTCCCGTGATTTGATTGCTATGAGCCTCGGACAATTTCGGTCTGCATAGATTGAGTCTTTGGAATATTTTTCCTTTAGATTGAGAGTGGGAAAGACCGTTTGAGTAATACTTTCTTTACATTGACCGTTTAATATATGATGAGATTATTTCAGTTGTATAAAAAAAACTACAAATATTATCTTATTGAAATTCTTATCAAGAAATGGTCAAATAATTGATAATTATCAATAAGTTCATCGTAGAAAAGTTCAGAAACTAAAGTTAATGCAAGACACTCCTGACCACCAAAGTCTAAATAACCACATGGATACTTATTTTCTATTCTCTAAATTTTGAGCATAGATAACCTAAAAGAAAAGTAATGGCTTTGTTTGTTTAATGAAAAATGAATGATTTAAAAATATTTCCCTAAAAAAAATCACTTATATTGCTTACATAAATTAATAAACGAAAAATATTTTCATTATCTACAAAAATATTTAGATATAAATTGTTGTCACTAATGAAAAAATTTTCTATTAACTAATTATTTAAAGCTATACGAATGATTATTTTTCGGAAAATCTTTTTCAAATCATTCATTTTCCATAAAACAAATTGAGCATTAACAAAATTTAATTTTTCTCTTTGTTAGGGATAGAATTGGAGTCAAGATGAGGTAAAATTATGCCAGATCTAACATTGTATAGGACTCCACCTATAAAATGGATGAGCACGGTCCTAAGGTTATTCCAAGTGAGAAACACTGAGCTCTGAATATGTTACCATTGTATTTTATTCAAACTTGTACCGATTCAAGCAATTCACTAGATTTGTTAATTCCGGATATGAAACATGGTATTTTGTACAACTCTTGACTTCTTCGACTAAGTTAAACTATCTTAGATTGATGTGAAATCATTAAATATATTGAAAAGAGTACTCTATTCATGATTATAAAATTTGAAGCATCTTATTCATCAAGTCTTTCAACCTCAAAAGTTTGAGGAGAGGCAACTAGCACGATTACCTCAATGGAACGTAGCCCATACATAAGTATAAATTTGGCCTATTAAGTTCTCATATTAAGTTGATATAAGATTATTCTATTTTATTGACATGGAGGATAACCCACTCTTCCTATACAAGCACAATCACATG
This sequence comes from Eucalyptus erythrocorys, assembly GCA_014182555.1. NCBI lineage: Eukaryota > Viridiplantae > Streptophyta > Magnoliopsida > Myrtales > Myrtaceae > Eucalyptus > Eucalyptus erythrocorys. The sequence goes on along the minus strand of CM024597.1, from coordinate 5,347,147 downwards.
ACTTGTTAGAAAATAATTTATATGTCAATAATATCAAGAATGTTGTTTGATTTCACTAAATTTATCATGGATACTAAATTTTCATTGTTACATATGCATATGCAATTAGAATTGAGATAGGACCGATTTGATAATAAAGCATCAACCCGCCCAAAGTTGCATCATCATTAATGAGACGTTTTTCCTCTAATGTGATTCTATGAATCTTTTCCAGATTCTCTTACAAATCTTTATATTAAGGGGGAAAAGGTAAGAAAACCTGTCGCCACTTGCTTTGGTGGGAGACACACATGCCTTTTAGCAACGTCCCACTTATATTGACTTGACTTTGGCTTTGGCTTCTATCATCCACGTGAAAGGGAAACGTTTTTTCACGATTTCTTAGGCTAAAGCAAAAATGGTTTATGGAATTATGTCATTGATTGAATCGAGATCATAATTGAGTGAGAGGACATTGTCATTATCTTGTGAAGTACATAATAATGGATGAGTTCAACTTTGCGAAAAATCCAAACAAAACAAAAACATGACATCTTGCTCCATTTTGAATACGTAGAACAAATGAAACATTCGAGGCTTCACTATATTAGGGATGTCTTTGATTCGACTTTTTGGAGAAAGCCTTTGATAAAATGCAAAGGACTTTAAGTAAAAGGAATTTACCAAAATACAAATATTGTTTTGTAAAGTGTAATTTAAAACATACTGATAAATAATTTTGATGGAAATGGCGTTTGGAAAAAAACTACAATTTTGCTTCTTCTTTTTTAAAACAAATCTCAAACCTTTCAAGCAACCTAGGTGACCATGGGACCTCAGGCTGCATCACTTGGGGTCACGCAATTCACTAACAATGATTGCCGACCTTTGTGCAGCTTCTCTATGCAAATGGTGGGAAAGATGAATATTGCAAGAGTGGATAAAAAAAATTATTAAATCCAAGACTTACATTCGGAAAATGCAACATTCCAAAGCACTTCTAGAGTTGCCTAGGATCAAGGTCTTTAAAGACATTTGGAAATGCAATTTTATCTTCCCAAAGTTCTCCATAAATTTTGCCAAATGGTATTTGCATTTAGCCGAGGGCCTTTAATTTTTTGTAACATTTCTATTCTTGGAAAATAATTTCTTTTTAGAAATAGTTATTTTTTATTTCCACTTATTGAAACATTTTTTGAGTAAAACAACACGCTTGATAATCGCACAAAATTTCTATTCTTTGAATAAAAATAAAGAACAGGATTTTTGTGATGTAGAATTTCTTTTAATTTTTAATATTTTTTTGAGATTTTTTTCTTTTTATCTTTTCTTTTTTTTTTTCCTCTCTTCTTCTTTCGCCACTGCTCACCGGCTGCAAGCAGCCGGCGCTAGCAAACGAATTGCTAGCGAACAACAAGGGCGGCAGGCAACAAGAAAGAAGAAGAAAAGAAAACAAATAACTTATTTCTAAAAACAAGAAACTACTTTTTCTACTTCTTGTTTCTATTCCAAATCTATTCCCCGGCCACTTTTCTATTCAGAGAAACAAAAAAAATTAATTGACATTATCAAAGGACTTCTATTCTTTTTCTATTCCGAGGAGTAAAAGAACAGAAAAAACAAAAGAACATAAATGCTATGTTGACGGCTTAATTTTACCTAGGTTTTATTTTATTTTATTAAGTTTTTATTTTCTTTATTTTATCTTTTTTTCGGCTAATAAAATAAACAAAAACTGAAAAAATGAACAAAAACAGAAAAAAACTGACAAAAAAAACCGACAAAAAACGGACAAAGAGGCCGAAAGCCTTTTGGGCTTCCGCGGGTCAGCCCGCGCCCGGCCCGACCTGCGCTCGACCCATTTCCCCCATCTCCTTCGCCCGATTGCGTGCGCAACACGCGCCGAAGGCACGACACCGGAGCAGACGCGATAAACAACAACGTACAGCGAGCAGAGGGGAGCAGCAGCCTCGCACGTGAAGCAGGGAGGAGCAGGCGGCCGACAGGACGCATCGGATGGGATGCCGGTCTAGCCGGCTAGAGCCGCAGCAATCCCCCCTCGGCCGAGCTCCGTCGGCCGGCCGTTCCTGCCTATAAATAGGCCCCATCCCCCGTCGTCAAAAGCACACGGAGGCGGAGCAAGGAAGAGGGCTGGATCAAAATCGCGGCTCTTGGACACCCTCTGAGAGACTTCAGAGGGGCCGAGAGCTCGCGGCTGCGATCCGAGCCTCGCCGGAGGCATTTGCCAGAGAGAGAGAGAGAGAGAGAGAGAGAGAGGGCCACGGAAAAGAAATTGCAGAAATCCGAGGGAGAGAGAAGGGGATTCCGGCCAGATCGCCCGGGCCCAGCCTCGTTGTTGCCGTCGCCGTTCGCCGCGGTCTTCATCGTAGCGAATCGAGTCCTCTGGTCCCGTCGTCGCTCGCCGTAGCCTCCGCCGTTGGAAATCGGCCCCCCTGCCGTAGCCGCCGTTGCTTCCGTTCAAGAAAAGGTAAAAGAGCCCGTAGCTGTCGTTCCCGTCGCCGCCGTGGTCACCGTAGCCATCGCCGTCGCCGTCGTAGCCGCCGCCGTAATGCTCCTGTTTTCCCCTTCGGCGCCACGGATTCGCAAACCCTAGGGTTTGCGATTACCGGGTCATGAAGCGGATCCGGGTTTCGAAACCCGGGTAGGGTTTCCGAGATCTAAGGGCGGCGAAAGCCGAGTCGGGGTTCGGAGCCGGGTCGGGTAGGGTTGCCGAGGAGCCGAGTCGCGGGACGGGTCATGGAGCGGGTCGGACGCGCGACCCGGCGCCCGCGAGTACCGCGCAGGCCGGACCTCCACAATGCCGTTTCGTTGTTCATTAAAAAAAAAAATCGGGCCCGCGTAGTGGGCCCGTCTAGGTTTCGGGCTGGCCCGGGTCGGATCCACCTTATAATATTTTTAATATAAAATAAAATAATATTTTAAATAAATAATAATAAATAATTTATTTTCAAAAATATTAAAAATCATTTTAATTTCCAAAAAATTGAAAATCATTAAAAAAATGTTTTATTTCCAAAAAATAAAAAATAAAAATAATTTATTTTCAAAAAAATACTTAAAATATTAAAAAAATATTTTCATTTTCGAAAAATATTTAAAAAATCAAAAATACTTTTATTTTCCAAAAAATCCAAAAATTGCCAAAAAAATCCCAAAAATGCCAAAATTCATAAAAAGCCCAAAATTTTCATAAATTGCCCAAAAAGACTTGTATTTTTCAAAAATACCCAAAAATCCAAAAATCCTTTTTATGTCCAAAAAATGAGAAAAAAGAACAAAAAAATTGATTTTTCCAAAACGCATGGAAATCCCCCAAACGTCCAAGAAAACCTTAGGGTGTAAACAAGATTAGGTACCAAAAGGGCATTAGTGATTAACTAGTGTAATCAAATCCCGATCCTAATTTCTCGATTGCGCGAAGCGAGTCTTTCTCCGTACTTCGCTCGGGTTTCTAATCAACCTGCCCCAAATTGATTAGTGGCGACTCCATTTTAAAAATTAATTTACAAACTAAAAGTCGTGAATTGGCGGACTTGGGAGAGTCCGAGCATTAACAAATCTAGCCGAGCCATTAGCCTCCTTAGACGCCCCCACCCGATCCGACGGGCGCCCCAAAAAAAAAAGAGGTCGCAACATGCTACAATGCATGGTCTAAGGCTACAAAAGGCATTGGCAAAGCCAAACCAAATGCACCCTAAGCCTCTCACTTCAAATCTTTCTTATTTTATTTTCATCCCTTATAAAGAAAATAACCAAACACCGCCTTATTTCCTCTTGTGATTGGCTTATTTAATGGCTAACTAGGTAGCTGCATTCACAATCAAATTCATCTCACACAACCAAGGTAATAAAAGTGCCCTGCTTTCACATTTGCTAAATGTTTCAGCATGGTAGGTGTCCATCTTTTACTTCATAAAGATAGGCTTAAAATGCTAATTTCCCACACACACACACACAAAAGAAAAAAGATCATTTAAATTTATGAAAATGAGGTCAAGGACCAACTTTAAATGGGTTCATCTCCATAAAACTAACAAAGAAGTTTATACATGACTAGGGATTTTACAACATTTCGGGGGGACATTACAGAAAAAGCAACATATTGTACATATGTTAATTCAATACTGAACTTTTCAATTATACTAAATTAGTCTTAAACCTTTTGACAGTTTACCAATATAATCATTTCGGCTAATTTTGGTTGAAAATCATCAACATAGACACCAACCATCCTACATAGCACAACCAGCACTTATATAGATGATTTTTGTAATTTTTTTCAAATTTTTCTAAATATCTTATTCTATTATTCTTTTTTCTTTTCATTGTCGCCAATGAAGGAAACCCTTATGGCCTAAGCCATGAAGTTATAGCTAGTTAAATCGGATTAATACTATGAAAAATTACAAATTTGTACACATGTAACAAACAAAAGGTAATACACCCATCAACTACCATGTATCATCCAATTTAGCAATTTGACGATAAAATTTAAAGGAAACTAATAGGGGATAAATTTGTCATAAGTATATCAATTTAAGATTTATAGTGGTCAAAAAATTAGTTTTGGGTAAATTTGTCACAGGTGTACTAAATTATGGTTTTTTATGGTATAACCCTTTAACATAGTCTACATATCATTAAGACTTTATTCTAGTTCATTAATCATGTTAATTTAGAACTCATATGGTTATACTACTTAAATTAAGTCAATTTTTTTCAAATATTTAAGCCTTGCTAGTGAGGAATCATCGGACAATCTATTAAATCAAATTTCTTCAAGTCTTGCAAGGTTACAAGAATCTTTTCATACACAGTTGCACTTTCCCTAATCACCAAGTACATACTCTGTCTTTGCATCAACATTTTCATCACATCCCTTTGAAAATAAGGAAAGGCTCATTGTGATCTGTCTTCACAAAAAAAAAAAAAAAAAAAAAAAAAAAAAAAAAATCATCATATTGCATTTGTATAGTCCAAATTTTAGGTATCATTTGTCTTTGAATGAAATCTCTGCAAGCTTCCCTTCAAAGAGAAGTAGCTATTGACACATAAATTTTGGCAATCCATTCAATCATTCATTGTATAGAAAATCATATATCAACCAAGTATGTCGAGGAGTGGGTTTGGAGGTATTGCCCAAGAAGAGGGGCCAAATGGCCCATTTGTTAGGCTCAGGCTCTCCCAAGCTCATATCTCGCGTAACTTTGGATTTCATTTTTAAGTTCTTTAAGCCTTAAGGATTTCTAGAAGTCATCACTAGCCATTATGGGTCAGCTAGAAACCAAACAAGATGCAAGAGATTTGACTCCACGCAACTAAATATTATAGACTCAGGGACTTATTTATGCTAAAATCTCTATTAACGCTCTTTCAATAGCACTAACTTGGAAGTTTGTTTATATAAGTGACCATACAATTTTGATTACTAATTATGAACCTAAAGGCAAAAGTTTCGATAAGTGATGCAAGGAAGGTTTATTATGGTCCTAAACTAGTCCGAAACATTCTAAATGAAAAAGAAGAAACAATTTATTTTGAAGTGCGGTGCGGTAAAGAATAATCAAGCATCAAAGTGACTTTGAAGTAAACAATCAAGTAACAGAAGCATCTAAGTAAAAGGCATGGGGAATGAAAATCCAATACAAATTGAGCAAAGAGTAGACACAGGCTTGTTATTAAGCCTCGGGACATGGACATGAACCCCTATAAGTATGAGTTCAGAGACTAATTCTAAGAGCCTAAATATACCCGTATTATGATAGTAAAAGCTAACCATTAAAAGGTGATACTAATTCTAATTTGATTTTATTACCTAGAACCTAAGCTAGATTACTTATTAAAGTCTAGATTAACCTAAGTTCATTAACTAAATTAGCGTAAGCTAAACTAGACTAAATCTATTACATCTCTTGGACCGCCTCCTTGGCCACCGGTCTTCTTGGAACTCATGGCGACCACCATCATCATCGGTTTTCATCGGCCAATCCATTCCACGTTCACATCATGCACTCATTCGAAACAATCAATTAGCAAGTTCATCAATCACTAATTAAGAATTAGGCTTGGGAATTGATTTTGCCCATGCAAATCGATTAACCCAACTACCTCCTTATCTGACTAGGGTATTCATTGATTAAAAATTAATGATAATTAACATCCACTTATTTTCACAAAACGATATGCTAACATCGTTAACCTCTGACTAAGCTCCAATCACCCTTCTAAGCTACCCGCTGAAGGACATGCATCGAGAGCCTAACATACTTTTAAACATTCACATGCAAGGCTAATTAAGACATGCAATTGACTAATCAGCAATGGGAGACAAGCAAATAATTAGTGAGCCCAAAGGATCAGTTCTCAATTTCTGTCTTGACCGGTTCAATTATGTTTTGACTCAATTGGATGCTTTAATGACCTACCCATGAACGATTTTAGCAGCAGTTGATAGCTTAGGATATGTAGCTTAATATTCATTAAAACCATTTTCCCCTGCTCAGACATGAAAGGCTCGGATTAAAACCATTTGGTTTTAACACCATAAGAACAATCTAGCTCTCTTTCCTTAAATCGATCACTAAAATATGGATTGAAGTCCCTAGACTCGTAAGGGACTATGAACAACTCTTACTGTCCATACCAGAAAAAGGTTTCAGAATCCTCATGCAAAGCAGTGTCAATAATATATTAAGGACTAATGGAGTCAAAAAGTCTTATTTCCTCTTTTCTAATAGAAAAAGAAATTGATAAGGATCCAACTCGGGCCTCAAACTTAATTATGAACCGGACTCTCCAAAAGAAGAGCTTCGAATCTCAAAAGGAGGAAGAGTTAATAACCCCTCACACAAAAGAAAGAAAAAGCTATGGCTTCAGATTAATCCACGAAGTGATGAAGTCCTTTTACATTTTATTTCTCTCTCTCACCGTTCACGTGGTCCGGCTAGCAATCTTGTGCCCCGCGTGCATCATGCATTGAGATGAAAGCTGGCATCAGCTCTTGCGTATTCTGAAAAATGACGTGGGCACAGAGACTCCATGAGTCAATAGCAAGTCATTTTTTAAGGCTGAAAAAGTCGTTAGCTTGCAAACATCCCTTTCAATTGTAACCCCTACATGTCCCACCAAAAGTCAATAGCAAGTCATGTTTTAGAATGAAAAAATCGAAAGCTAGTAATTTTTTTTTGAGTAATTCTAGCGTACACCTTCACTGTGAAAATAACTTTACACAAGTGATTTTAGTGACTATTGAGTTGATGGTTAGCGATAGAGCTGAATGGTTAACATATTCCAATTAGAGAAGCTAATTGATAGACTAGATCTATGCTCACCAAAATATTTTCCGTCGGCGGCCGGTGGACGGTCGACCGCAACGGATGACAAAGAAAAGAAAAAAAACAATTCTTAAAAAATTATAAAAAAGAAAAGAAATACTACATTATAAAAAAAAAAAATTGTGGATTGCACCAAATGCATTTATGTTCTTTTTCTATTTTGAGAGTAAAAATTTTATATACTTACCAAACGCATTCTTTTACTCAAAAATCATTTCGGGGAGTTTCTGAAAAAAAAAAAATTATTTCTCGAAATATAAATATTTCTAAATAGACTCCAAATTTCCACCCCGTCTTGATCAAAACAGTAGTGACGCGTTCATATATGTACTTCTTTCATTTAAAAAAAAAAATAGGAAACATTTATTAATCTATATATATCATGCAGATGCGTAAAGCAAGGCCCTACCACTGAAGAGAGAGAGAGAGTGTGTGAGAGAAAGAGAGTGAGTGAGAGAGAGAGACAGAGACAGAGAAGAGAGAGAGAGAGAGAGAGAGAGACAGAATGGTGGACGCGGGAGCAGAGACGACGACGTTAGAATTCACGTCGACGTGGGTGGTGGCCGTGGTTTGTTGTGTGATAGTGCTAATTTCTTTACTTGTTCACAGGTTTCTTCAATGCGCCGGGCAGGTCCGCTCTTGGTTTCTTTCTTTCTCCTATGATTTCTTTACCTCATGAGATACTCATCTCGTGATCAATGGTGACCGTGTGACCAACTCTTGTTGAGCACAGCTTCTGAGCAGGCCGAGGAAGGACTGCGCGGGTCTCCGCAGGGGCAGGCGAAAGCACCTCTTCGATGCCTTGCAGAAGATCAAAGAAGGTGAGCGGACTTAAAATTGATCGAGAACGAGACGGGTTTTTTATATGCTTTATGTTATGTCATACCCATGGAATTGATGTGCATGGGTTTTGGCCGCCGCAACTCTCCTACGACAAATTTATATGAAACCAAAATGTGTTTGTAACTTATATGTGATGGTTTTGGTTTTGGAAATTTGGCAGAGTTGATGCTGTTGGGGTTCATATCCTTGCTGCTATCGGTGTTCCAGACGAGAATCGGGAAGATTTGCATATCGGAGACACTTGCCAACGTCTGGCTTCCCTGCCACAAGCCTGCTGACTCTTCTTCCACCACCACTGCCCACTTCTCGACTAATCCCATCCCTTCCGATGGATGTCGAGGACGCCGACTCCTGGCGGACACCGATGATTACTGTCAAAAAGTGAGTTTACTCTCTCTCTCTCTCTCTCTCTCTCTCTCTCTCTCTCTCATTTTAGTACTAGCAAACAAATAACCATTGGGTGTAGACCCGTCAAATGAGTGGATCAGATCAAAAATGGGTCAACCCATATTTGATCAATTTAACCCATTTTGACCCATATTCATGTAGTATAAATCAAATAACCCATACCCGACTCAACCCATATCCGACATATACCTGACCTAACCCGTATTGTTAAAATCTATTAATATTTTAAGAAAACCCACCTCTACTATATTGCTAAAACCCGTATTGCTAAAACCTATTAATATTAAAACTTCAAATTAAATTTAAAATAGTAAATAAAATAAAATAAGTTTTACAAAAAAAACCTATAAATTGAAATATTTATAATGAATTAGACCATGCACATGCTTCTCTTATTTGAAGTGAACATACCATTGAGTAATTAAAAGCGTAACATGAAAAATCTTTAACTAAATTTAAGAAAGCTCATTTTTATGATTTTTTTATTAAAAAAAGTATTACTAAAAAATTTTATGCAATACAAATTTAATGAAAAAATTTTATAATTCTTTTTAAAATATTTTTAAAAAATCGAATTTTTAATTATTTTTATTTTTAAAAATATATTTTTTCTTTTTATATTCTAAAATATAATTTTTATTTTTTTAATAATTTTTGTCTTTTTTTTTTCTTTTTTTTTTTCTTCTTCTCTAGTTGGCTGCCGGCGACCGACCATAGGCAAGATCGAGCTCGCCGGCGTCGAGCATGGCTCAATCAAGCCTCACGGCTCATTGTCGCCGCCAACGCCCGCCGCCCACCGGCTTAGGAAGGAAGAAAAAGAAAGAAAAAAAATTAACATGAAATTAATTATAATTTCGATTTTTTATTAAAAAAATTCTAAAGTTAAAGATGAAAATATTGTATAGGCTTGAGTTGAAAATTTAAAAATGAGTTCTAACTTCCAACCCACTTGATATTTTAAATGGGTCAAAAATGGGTCAGAACTTCTAACCCATTTTTGACCCATTTAAATCAAACTCACTTTTTTTATCCATTTTTAGTTGGGTTTTTAAAAAGTTCTTACCCATATACAACCCATATAACTAAAATATGGGACAAAAATTGGGTTAATGACCCATTTTGACACCTCTAGGTGTTTTAGCAAATGATGAATCTATAAAATGCTTAAATTATTACTACAATGAGTGTGCAAAGCATATAATCTTTGTTGCGTATTGTCTCAGGGGAAGGTGCCATTGTTATCTCTCACGGCACTTCATCATCTGCACATTTTCATATTTGTGCTAGCCACCTTTCACGTGATCGTTTGCGTGGTCATTATTCTATGTGGACAAGCAAGGGTATATGACTACTGTTGACTCAAAAGAATTTTCTATTTTGCATATACATATCTTGGATTAATTATGTAGATTTTCCTACCGTGCTGTTGATTATAGTTACACTATTGGTGGAAATGGGAGCAATGCATTATAGAGAACGGGCGTTACATCAAAGAAGAGGGTACGTGATTCTTTTTGCTAAATCCTTCTCTTTTCCCTCGAGTAATCGCAAGGGCACAGAAACTGATCCACAAACTAAACTGACAAGTCACAAACTAAATCCTATGGAATGCTTGTCAGAATAGTCTACCCACTATGGAAAATTTACATAAGCAAAAAATAGTTCCAGGTCCACAATGTTCGCTGTGTAAAAACCAGGTGGAATCTACAGAGCACCTCCTTCTTCTTTGCCCTTGGACGAGAGAAATCTGGGCTCACCCGTCCCTAAACATTCAGCCATATTCTCAAGGGTTAAGTAGAATAGAGATATGGCTCCTGCAGCTCCTTAATACCTTAGGAAACCCACAATCTCTGGAATTGGTGGCTTCCATCTTCTGGTTTTTTTGGAAATCTCGCAACAACTTCATATTTAGACAGAAACTCCCAGACCCAACACAAACACTCCAGGGAACTCTAACATCCCTCAATACCTACAGAAGGTGGAACTCAAGTCAAAAATCAAACCTTTATTCACCTACCTCTTCCCAAATCTAGAAACCCCCGAGCCTCAGAACCTTAAAGATTAATCTTGATGGCTCCTTCAATGAAAATTCCACGGAAGGTGCAATCGCTTGTATTTGTCAAAAGTCTAAAGGGACGCTTGTGGATGGCTTGGCAAAATCTATCCCCGTCTCTTCGGCCTCACAAGCGGAATACATGGCTCTCTCAGAAACCCTAATGTTCTTACTCCCACCAAGACAACAACCCCTTGAGATAGAGTCAGATAGTCTAACTTTGGTTAAAGCAATGGAGAGCAGAGACCTAATCCCATGGGATGCACGTGCAGTTGTCTCCCAAAGGGCCTTGGACTGACTTCGAGCTTCTCACAGATGCGTAAAACTCATTGCCCCCGTGAAGCCAACTCTAACGCGGACTGGACCGCAAAAGCTCAACGAAGAAATGCTCTGCCGCGGGACTGGGTCTCATCCCCTCCCCAAATCTTGTTGGACCTACTTTGTAAGGAAGCCCAGTTTATGGGTTCTGCGTTTTCAGCCTCAATAAAATTTCATCAATTTACGACCAAAAATAATAATAATAATAAACTGACAAGTGACCTGGTAAAGTAGAATTGAATGCTTTGAATGTGCCTCACTCACTTGTATACCCATTTACAAGAAGTTGTTTCATAATTGTATACCAATTTTATAGGTCAATCTTTTGACTGATATGAGGTATCTTATTGGAGAGCTACAGATCGTTGCCACAAGCTGACCGAGCTTGCCAAAAAAGATGGTTCTTTTTCCGACCGAGGCAAAAGATCAGCAGTAATTGGCTGGTTGGTAAGTCTCATGTCTCTCTTAAAGAAGTTATTGCATGATTTATAAATTATTAGAATGAAATCATCTAAACCATTAATTACGTTGGACCCTATGTAGGTCTCGCATTATCAATAATTAAAATGGACATGATCTTCATGGTATCTAGACTATATGATATTTTTTTCAAACTTGGCTATTCCCTTTTATCACTGTATTGTCAAGTAATCTTGGAGTAAATATTTTGGTCTTCTAAATCACGAGCATTATTTGAGGAAAGAAGACAAACTTAGGATCTTTCAGTATTTGTATAGAACTCACAATGGATGGTTGAAATTATATCATGCATACCGAGTAAAATTGATGTTTATATATATTAGTTACGTAAGGTAGATCTTCACTAGGAAATATATGTCAGGACTACACCAATTTTCTTATTGGAGTATTTTCTACACAAGTCTATTAATAATGCTACTATATTAGTGACATATGGTCAAACCCAATACGCTTCTCAGATTTCCCCTAATAGAAGCTCTATACGAATTAACAAATACAGTCATCGCCTTTTCTCTAGCTTCATCACCAAATTTAAAACTGCTTAAATTAACTTTCTATTCTTTTTTACTTTTTTTATCAGTATTGTTTCTCTACCATGAGTCTCCCTTATGCTTGAAGAGTTCTGCTAACTCCTAGCAATTTGTCTTGAAGCATTTCTTTTCATCGGCCACTAATCAATTTTACAAATCAATATTAACTTCTAATGAGTTACAAAATGAATGTTTTATTGACAGATGACTTTGGATTAGGTCTCCTTTTTCTGTATCAAGTCATCAATACTATCGTATTAAGTCGCTAATTAAAATTAGGGCCTCTGGATTGACTTAGTCCCACATTGCTTGAGTGTGTGCAAATAGTGTTATAGAGATGTCTGCTTTCGCAGGAGGTGAGCCTTTCTAAATCTCTCCTTTGGAGTCCCTTGAACCTCTATATACATGTCGCTCATTTGCATTAAGATTAAGGAATTGGTCAGGAATCACAACTTATCATCTCACTATAAGAATTTTCACAGGAAAATAACACTAGAAATGCAATTAGTAACTGAAACTTGCAATAGAGGTCTGCTACTTCGTTTGTGTGATTTGTCTCATTTTACCATGGGATTTTGAGGAAGGAGATGGAGTTGGGGGAGAAGAGGAGGAGGACATCGCCCTTGCCGATGCCCATAGAGGAAAGGCGGGAGGTGAGGGAGTTGATGGAGTGCCAGAGCTTGCGAAAGGGGACGTGGAGACGTGGAGGTAAAAATGAAGGCCGAGGAGCCGCAATGCATATAAGAGGAGATGAAGGAGGTGATGTCGAGAGAGAGGTCGGGGGAGAGGGGAATGGGTTGCGCTTGCTGTAGAAAGTGGAGTAGGAGGTATGGAAACCATTTTTGGTATACTTCTTGAGAGCTTGAGCTCCAAGCCAAGCGATCTCTGTTCTTGGATGAGAGAGGGGGGAGAAAGCTTTAAGCCAGGTCATCGTCCACTTTGGACTTCATTTTTTATAAGAAAGTTACATAGATTAAAAAAAAAAAAAAAACCATAGGGGACAAATCGTCAAAATTTGTTGTCGAAGACCCTTAAATGATATTTTTTTCATCAATTTGACAGTGATTCGGCGAAAATTTTTTACACTAAGGTATGGCATTTCTAGTATCATTTTCCCAAAATTTTACCACTTAGGTTTTGCAACTAAGACCTCATTGATGACAGGCTGATATACGCAAACGTGAAAATACACATGCCATGCCATATTTGCAGAGACTTGATATGCAGAAAATATTTTGTGCAGAGACTTGATATGCAGAAAATATTTTGTTTGTGTGTCATATGTACTCAAATGCAATGGAACCTTCAAACCTAATGGGTGTCACTAGATTTCATTTCCATATGCTGTTTAGTATATATAGCACAGTCAAACTTGTTCCATCTTCTTTACCAAAAAAAAAAAACTTGTTCCATCTTCTATAATACCCTAGTCAGTGTAGAAAGCAACACCTAGAAGCTCCTTTTCGTGGAATGAAGCTTTCTAGAAGACATGATGAGATTGTCTCTGAACAGTTCTTCCTCTTCTGCAGCATACGATTGGCAAGCACTTTTTTCCATCCTTGACTGAGTTGGAGTACATTGCGATCCGTCTGAATTGCATCAAGGTAGGAAATTCTGGCCGTACTTCTCTATTTTTCCTTAAATTTAATTGGCTTCTTTCTTCCACCATCTTTACAGGCTCGTTATTTGGAAAATCCCGAAGATCATTTTCAGAAGTACGTAATCCATGGTGTGCAAAAGGATTTTGACAAAGTCGTTGGAATCAGGTGAACGATCCTGCTTTGTGTCTAGAAAAAATGTTACCTTCATGAAGAACTGCTAGTGTCTTCTGCAATTGACAGTGTTTCATGACTAACAATATCTCCAAAAAATATTCAGCGGATTCTTCAGGTACACTGATTTTCTTGTTTTTATCAATGCAGTTGGTATCTGTGGCTGTTCGTGGTGCTTTTCTTGCTCCTGAATGTTGCTGGTGAGTGATTTGGGCACGAAATGCGTTACATTCTCCATTGTGTTGCTGCTATTAAAGTTCAAGATTTCCAAAATCAGAAGTGTTGCATGAAGTTCAAGTACCTCTCTTTCTTTTCAGGCAATATTATGTGTATTAAGACCGATCTGCAAAATTGAATTTTTTAGAGCAAGTGTAGCATTTAAATAAATGGGTCACTTTCAACACTACTAGCAACCTGCCACGTCACTTAGTAGAACAATTTTGTAAACCAGCCTTAGTGATTGCTTAGCATTAGCATTTCTCTCCTTTTTGCTTTAAAGTGAGATCATAAGTTATTTCAAAGAAAGACATCATATGAATCGTCTTGGATGATATTTCCTTGCAGGATGGAATGCCTACTTTTGGATATCTTTCCTTCCCTTGACTGTAAGTGTAGTGATGAATAGTCTTCCTTTTTGAGTAGTTGCATTTTGCAGTAGTAAAGTCGTCCATTGACTATTCAATCTCTACCGTATCTTGGGATGTTCAAACTATGGCCGAACGTGCATTAAATGTAATTTCATTGCCTTTTGGACAAAATTGATAAAAGGACTACTGATTAGTAGGAGGAGGATTGGCACGGCCTTGTCCTAATGACAAATTATGTTCAAGACATACATAGGAATTAAACCATGTAACCTCTTGTTTGCACTAAAAGAACAAATTTTGCTCGTAGAGAAATCCATAAAAGATCATGTTGAGTCTTACTTGGTGGAAACAATATGTTTTTGTCTTCCCTTTTCGCAGCTTCTGCTGGCTGTTGGCACGACACTGGAGAACATAGTAAAACAGCGGACTAACAAGATCATCGTGGAGTATCGTTCAAGTGCAGGGGCCTCAAAATCAAAAGTTACCGCTATTGAATTTTCAGATAAAGATTTCTGGTTCCAAAAGCCTCACCTTGTCCTCGACTTGATTCACATCATACTCTTCCAAAACTCTTTCGAACTTGCTTTTTTCTTCTTTATATTGGTGAGCATTGATTTCCCAAACTTCTGTTTATATTGGTTGGGAGAAAATTGGTTCCTAACATACCATACTCCTTGGGAAACAGGGTCAAGGGTAGAAAATGGGACTAATGCCCGTGTCTTTTCTTACAGTTCCAATATGATTTTCACTCATGCATTATGGGAAAGGTTGGCTATGTCATCCCAAGACTTGTCATAGGGTAAGAATGATACTTATATCTTCAACCTGAATGCCATATAAGATCAACAATCGAGTCCTATAATCACTAACTGATCTAATTGCGTTGTTTAGAGTGTTTGTCCAGATCATGTGCAGCTATAGAACACTGCCACTATATGCCATTATAAAAAAACAGGTAAATAAGTATGAGTTACTACATCTATTACCAACATATGTACGAGTCACCTATTTGTTCCCTTCAATTAAATTCACCTATGGGACTGAAGGTGCAATATTTCTTTTGTTTGTGTCTTGATGAAATGTAGCACCGACACGGACACGTGACACGTGACACGACACTTTATGACACGCCGACACGTTATTTCTTAAAAATAGAGAATTTCGACACGTTCCGACACGTTATATATTAAATATATTTTTATATATAACTACATAAATAAATAATAATAATAATAGCCTGGAATTAATTTACACGAAAAATATTAAATAATATCATTCATTACTTTAATTTGTTACAATAATACACAAAATTTAGAGGAAAAAACATTGTTTAAAGAAAAATGCTGAAATGATATTTTTAAATTTATTTATTTATCATATATAGCATTTTTTATTACTTCTTTCATAGTAAAAGACTTTTAAAAAAATAAAACAATTCTAAAAAACAAAACTGAAAAAAAAAATATTGACCCCGTGCATGTATATTTATAGCAATTTTATTACTTCTTTTGTGTATATTTATATTTTGACCCCTCAAGTATTAGAAATTTTTAAAATTAACCCCGTGCGTGTCGGAATCGCGTGTCGGAATTCTGACTCGCGTATCGGAGCGTGTCGGAGAGAGTTGACCACGTGTCGGATTTTTCGACACTCGTTGACCACGTGTCGGAGCGTGTCGGGACGTGTCGGAGCGTGTCGGACATGTGTCGGAGTGTCGGACACGACACGAAAGCTTCCGGAGAGTGTCCGAAGGCTTCCGGAGAGTGTCCGTGCTACATAGGATGAAACTATGAAGATGCTATTGAAGCCCAGTAGATCGAAAAAAGAGAAAGAAATGAAGATTGTGACTTTCATTTGGGACCGCATTGACGAGTGGGATAAAAGGAAGAAGGCAACTAAAAATGGATCAACCCAAGGGGGTCCAAGAAAGGAACTAGTGGCAAATGAGCAGACAAGAGCTGGTGAAATTGAGCCAGAGAAGAAAGCAGACATTGAAGCACAAGATGGAACCAAGCCTGAAAGTATATGAAAACCTGGAGAGCAGTGATGGGTTTAGTCGTATAAGTTTTGCTCCTTTTTTGGGTCCTTCCGTAGTACTGGGCCGACGATGAGACCACGAGTCATCTTCATCTTCTTCTGTCAAGTCATCGAACTTTGAATTACTAGTGTCATTTATTAGGGTTTCACAGTGGGCCATATTCCCAGAACCAATGGCCGGACAATTGATGAAGTCGTGTATGTAGATAAACCCGCCGTGTATGTAGATAAACCCGCTAGGGCTTGGTTGGTGTCGCCGTAAAAGCTTTAGTAGATCAGAACCAGAATTTCGTTAAGATTACCAAACTGTTGCCTACATAGTTTTTCTAAGGTTTGGCCTTTCTATAAGGCATAAGAAAGTTGAGTGAGAATGGAGGTTTGTGGTTGAGCCACATCATCTTTCACTTCCCTTCACATTACTTAAAATACATTGTCTTTTGCATCAAGCAAACAAAGAAAGCTTATTAATAATAATACAAAACTCGAGTAAAACGAAGGAGACTGTTGATAGATTCATACGATATATTTAGAGCACGTTTGTTTCACAGAAAATTCAAAATCTAAAAAACATTTCATGAAAAATGATTGGTTATATCTCTTTGTCACGCCCCGAACCCCGAGACACGTGAATAACCCGCCATGGTCATGCAATCGCGACATTCCAAGGTAGTGTCGCCGACCCAATTTAATTTATTAAGCGCATGCAGAATGTATTAAGAATCCCCTGACAATTTAAAAACGGGATAAAATAGCAGGAACAACATCAATTTAATACAAACCAACATGCTGTCATAAAATCACCCAAGGTTTACATACAGCCAAAATGGGTCAGAGTCTACACACTAGGAATAGGTCCACTAAAAAGAAAGAACAGTCCTAAGACTACTAATCGGATTCAATCATCGATCCCCCATCTTCTTGGCTCTGCAACTCCTTGCCCAACTGCACCGGCAGTCCACCTTACTCCGCTGGAATCATCATCTACGGCCCTGAAATGTTTTTCCCACAATGGAGTGAGACATTGTCTCAGCAAGTTCACCCCTCCTAAGCCCCTATTAGAAAGTGAATACACCCCAACATGACCTAGCCACAACATCAAGAAGACTTACCTCGCAATAGTCCGCGCCTGCAGATTAGTACAGTTCATATCATTCAATCACGTGCAAATATGACAATTAAATAATCAAGGCACGATCACATCATCAACCAATCAACCACTTGGATCGTCTCAGCGATCAATCGGCTCAGCCGATTACATGTCATTCTAGCAAATCAATCAATATTCCCAACCATGACCCTAAAGGTAAACTCAACAATCGGTGGCAATCCCAGCCCCACTCGGCACGACCTTCAATAAGGTGGTTCAATGCCGCCTCGATAGGCACGACCTCTAATAGGTGGTTATCACAGCCCCAAAGGCACGACCTCTAATAGGTGGTTCATCACGGCCTCACTAGGCACGACCTCTCATAGGCGGTTCATCACGGCCCCAAAGGCACGACCTCTAATAGGCGATCTATCGAGGCCAAATTCCCAACAATTCCCACACTTGAAAATTTTATACATAACTCCTAATTAATGCAATCACACTCAATTCGCCACCAATCAAGCATCAAATTTAAATTCTAACAGCACAATAGCGATCAACACGAAATTCGAGCAACCGGGACTAAAAATAAATTTTTCCTTTTTTTATAAATAATAATATTTAATTAATTTCGCAAAATTTTAATAATATTTTAATCAACCGAAATTCCAACCAATTAAATAATTCTAAATTAAAATCTAATTAAGTCACATCACAATTAACATTAAATAAACCATTCTTAACCTTAATTAAACCCAAATTAACTTAACCCAATCTACTAATCCAACTTAGAATAAAATATTCTAATCTATCCACCTAAACATGCTTAATTTAAACTAAACATACTTAGGGCATAATTAACCCTCTAATCAAGGATTAGTGAGGTAAACTCATAGATTTGGACGTCGCTTAGCTCAAATAAAAGAGGGCGACGCCGGGACCGACTTTCCCCAAAGGCGATCTCGCATCCGGGGCCGGGAAGGAGGCCGAAACGGCCCTTGAAGCTGCTGCCATACCCACAAATTCCAGATCTGGTTTGTTGCGATTTGAGGCCGAGAAAGAGGAGATCCGGGGCTAGATCGAGCGGAGGAACGGCGGAGGAGGGGTGGCGGCTCACGGCGGCGGCTCACGGCGGCTTTCTGGCGGGCTTGGTGATGGTGAGAGGCGGCTGGAGACGCTGGACGACGGAGGGGTGAAGAGGGGCAACGCGCGAGCTCCGCGTGCAAACGACGACAGCGACAGCGTGCGGGTGGCTAGCACGACGGAGGCGGCGCGGCTGGGCGGCGTGCGGCTGCTCCGACTGATCTTCAGCTTGCTGGGTTCATGAAGAAGAAGAAGAAGAAGAAGAAGAAGAAATGAAGATGGGGAGAGGGGGGCCAACGGGAGAGAGGGGAAAGGAAGGAGAAGACCCCTTTCTCCCTCTTCCTTTTCCTTTTCCCTTTTCCTTTTTCCATAAATCAATTAAGAGGGCCCACCACATGACATCACCGATGATGTCATGCCCCACTATCTCTTATAACTTCTTCAATGGGTGCACTTCATTTTCTCCGCCGGGGTCCAAATCTTGTACATTCCAAATTCCTCAATTTCTCATTCAATTGGGTCCAATTAAAGTCCATAAAAAATCATCCAATGTCACCATACATTAATTCACATCTTGGCTTGTCTATAGAATGTGACATCCCGAATTTTCATGAATTTAATTTCAGTCAATTGAGTTGGGCAATTCATCTGTGCGTGTAGTCGTCTTCCTGAGTTGGCCACTCACGGGAGGACCGGTCTATTGGGTGAAGCAATTAAGGGATTTTGAGGTGTCGGGCTCGGGGGACCGATCACCCTCGGGTCGGATACAAGAAAATTTCCCGAAAGCGCTCGGTGGATCAGGCGTGCTAAAATCGCACCAGATTGAATTTAACTGTGAAAATTGAAATTGAATTTAAAAATTTGGAGCCCGGCTATGTCACAAATCTTGTTAGGATCTTGGATTAATTTTATGGACTTTAATTGGACTCAATTAGAAGAGAATTGAAGGAAAGATTGAAGAAATTAAGCACCTAAGGAATTGGACCCCGGCGGAATATTAATCGAACCTATTGAACTAAGTTGTGAGGAGAAGATGGTGGATAGTGATGTCATCGGGATGACCTCATGATGAGGTGGCTTGGAGGAATGAGAGTGTGACAAGTGGAAGAAGGGGATTGGCCCATGGAAAGGCAAAAGTGTCAACATCATCTTCTTCTTGGAGCAAAAAGAGGAGAGAGGGAGAGAAGGGAAAGAGGGAAACGGCCAAGGAGGAGAGCAGCCCGTCGACCGCCCCCCCAGCTTGCGTCGCCCCTCGCCGTTCGCCATTCGTCGCGCCCAGCCGCCGTCGCGTCCCGAGCCGCCTCCGTCCGCCTCGTCGCCGTTGCCAGGCCGCCTCAGCCGCGCACGCCGTCGCCCTCAGCCCATTGCGCCAACACGCTTGTGGCCAGCCCATCCCCGTCCGTCGCCACCAGCGCTGCCGGAGCCCCGAGTCGTCGTCGCCATCTCTCCCTCGCCTCTTTCTCTGCCGAACCGCCGCCGTGAAGCCCCCACCGTCGCGCCTCCCCTTCGGCCGAACAGCAGCCATTTTCGTGGGTTTCCAGCCACTTCGAGGGCTGTTTCGACCCCCTTCCCAGCCCCGGACGCGAGACCGCCTTTGGGGAAAGTCGATCCCGGCGTCGCCCTCTTCGATTTGAGCTAAGCGGCGTCTAAATCCGTGAGTTTATCTCACTAATCCTTGATTAGATGGTTAATTATGCCCTAAGTATGTTTAGTTTGAATTAAGCATGTTTAGGTGAATAGATTAGATTATTTTATTATAAGTTGGATTAAGGAATTGGATTAAGCTTAATTGTGTTTAATTAAGTTTAAAAGAGGTTAATTAAAGTTAAGTGGTGATGTGACATAATTGGATTTTAATTTATATTTATTTAAATGTTTCGAAATTCGGTTAATTAAAATAATAATATAATATTCCAAAATTAATTAAATATTATTATTTAAAAAAAACGGAAAAAAATTATTTTTAGCCCCTAGGTTGCTCAAAATTTCGTGCTGATCGCTGCTGTGATGTTAGAATTTAAATTTGATGTTTGATGGGTGGCGAATTGAGTGTGATTGTGTAAATTAGGGGTTATGTGTAGAAATTCCAAGTGTGGGAATTGTTGGGAATTTGGCCGCGATAGACCGCCTATTAGAGGCCGTGCCTGGGGAGGCCGTGATGAACCACCTATTAGAGGTCGTGCCTTTGGGGCCGTGATGTACCGCCTATGAGAGGCCGTGCCTAGTGAGGCCGAACCACCTATTAGAGGTCGTGCTTTTGGGGCCGTGATAACCACCTATTAGAGGTCGTGCCTATCGAGACGGCGTTACCACCTTATTGAAGGTCGTGCCGAGTGGGGCCGTGATTGCCACCGATTTGTTGAGTTCACCTTTAGGGCCGTGGTTGGGAGCATAGATTGATTTGTAGAATGACATGTAATCGGCCGAGCCGATTGATCGCTGAGATGATCCAAGTGGTTGATTGGTTGATGATGTGATTGTGCCTTACTTATTTAATTGTCACATTTGCACGTGATTGAATGATATGAACTGTACTAACCTGCAGGCGCGGACTATTGCGAGGTAAGTCTTCTCGATGTGTGGCTAGGTCATGTTGGGGTGTATTTTCTTTCTAATAGGGGCTTAGGAGGGGTGAAATTTCTGAGACAGTGTCTCACCCCGCTGTGGAAAAAATATTTCAGGGCCGTAGATGGCGATGCCAGTGGAGAGTGGTGGACCGTCGGTGCAGATGGTCAAGGAGTGTCAGAGCTTGAAGACGGGTGATCGACGATCGAGTCCGACTAGTAGTCTTAGGACTTTTCCCTTCTTTTGTAAGATTGACCCCTAGTGTGCAGTCTAAATCCTTTTTGATGCACATAAACTCTGACCCATTTTGGTTGTATGTAAACCTTGGTTGATTTTATGACAGTATGTTGGTTTGTATTAAATTGATGTTGTTCCTGCTATTCTATCCCGTTTTTAAATTGTCAAGGGATTCTTAATACATTCCGCATGCACTTAATAAATTAAATTGGGTCGGCGACACTACCTGGGAATGTCGCGATTGCATGACCATGGCGGGTTGTTCACGTGTCTCGAGGTTCGGGGCGTGACAACCCCGTTTAAGTGGTATCAGAGCATGGTCAGTGTATGGAGTGATAAGGGTGATGAGTCAAGGGATAGTTAGTAGGAAAAACTTTACTTATCCTAATGCATGTGATTGTTAGTTGTTTGTTAAATTGGTTGTGAGGTCACTCATTGCTAATGGGTATTGGAATTCGCCAATAGGCGTCTGTTTGAGCCTCTAGCATGAGTGACCGAGTGCCGAGAGCTGCTCGGAAGAGAGCGGCAAGTCCCGTGTTTCGGGGTGGGTCTTCGCTGAGAATCAGTGCCCGTGGTGCCCTGGGAGGAGCACAGGCCGAGACCAGTGCAGGTGGTGCAGCTTTACCTCCAGACAGTGCAGCAGCCCAAGAGGATCAGAGGTTTGTGGGGATTATGCATATGCTTAAGGCGATAAGGGACAGGATGGATCAGCAGGCCGCCGCGATCGCCATTGCAGTGAATACCGCCAATGCCACTGCCACTGCTACTGCCGCCACAACTGCCGCGCCAGTTGCCGAGCCAGAGGAGGATCTTGATGAAATTCCACCTGAGAATATGGCCGCTAGAAGGATTAGACAGAAGTTGGTGCATCATTTCCTAAGAATGAATCCGCCAACGTTCACGGGAGCTGCAGACCCCGAAGTAGCAGCATTATGGATCTTGGAGTTAGAGAATGCTTTTGAGCTGCTGCTGTGCACTGAAGCAGAGAAGGTCATCCTGGCAGCCTATCAGTTGAGGGGGACCGCAGCCACTTGGTGGAGGACCAACAGGAGGATTGCATTCCCTGAAGGCGTGGTTCCAAAGTGGAACGCCTTTCTTGAAGTCTTCAATGACAAGTACTTCTCTGAGTGTGCCAGAGAGGTGAAGATGGCAGAGTTTCAGCGTCTTCGTCAAGGTGTGATGTCAGTGGATCAGTATGAAGCGAAGTTCACCGACCTGTCGAAGTATGCCCCTGAGTTGGTCCAGCGACCGGCAGACCGCGCTCGAAGGTTCAGGGATGGGTTCCGACCGGAGGTGAAGAGTTTGTTGGTACCTCTAGATCTGAAGGAGTACAATGATCTCTACAAGCGAGCCCAGATGATTGAGAAGGATTAGAACGAGAAAGCTGCCACGTCTGGATCGCGGTTTAATCCGAGTACAGATAACAATCGGTTTGGGAAGAGGCCGATGCCTGGGGGAAGATACCCTGTCGCGCATGTGGAGGGCGACATGGCTCAACCCCGTGCCCTCTTAGGATGAGTGCCTGCTTTGAGTGTGGCCAGCAGGGCCACATGGCTAGAGCTTGCCTGAGGAGACAGATGAGACAGCCGCAGTTGCCGCCGCCGCCACCGTTAGGTCAGAACAGAGGATTCGCGCCGCAGATCATGCCGCCAAGTGGACCGAACCGACCTCCAGCTCAGGGAAGGACCTATGTGCTCACTAGAGGACAGGCGGAGGATGCGCCTAATGTGGTCACAGGTATGGTCTTATTGAACGACCAACCTGCTTATGCTTTGTTTGATCCTGGAGCTTCGCATTCGTTTATAGCTGAAAGGTTTGTTAAGTTGGTAGAGTTAATTCCTGAGTTGTTGGAATCTGTGATTAGTATATCTACGCCATTGAAAGATAATGTGTTAGCTACAGTGGGTTGCCTTGATTGCAAGTTAGTAATTCGTGAGAGAGAAGGGAGGATAGACTTGATAGTCCTAGCCATGTATGATTTTGATGTGATAATTGGCATGGACTGGCTCACCAAGCAACGAGCTAAGATGGACTGTTATCGCAAGGTGATTCAGTTTAACCCATTAGGGGGTGAGAGTTTCGAATTTGTAGGTAGTCGGGGAGGACCCTTGATTTCCTTAATCTCTTCGCTTGAGGCAACTCGCTTGCTAGACAAGGGTTGCCGAGGTTACCTGGCAACTGTCGTGGATACGACAGTGGAGGAGTCAAAGTTAGAGGACATCCTAGTGGTGCAAGAGTTTCCAGATGTGTTCCCGAAGGAGTTACCGGGTTTGCCGCCAGAAAGGGAGATAGAGTTTGTAATTGAGTTAGCCCCCGGGACCGAGCCTATCTCCAAAACACCATACCGGATGGCCTTGTCAGAACTTAAGGAGCTAAAGGTACAAATGCAAGAGTTGCTAGATAAGGGATTCATACATCCGAGTGCATCACCTTGGGGAGCACCGGTGTTGTTTGTAAAGAAGAAGGATGGTTCATTGCGTCTGTGCATCGACTACCGATAGCTCAACCAGGTGACAATTAAGAATAAGTATCCGTTGCCAAGGATTGATGATTTGTTTGATCAGCTTCAGGGAGTGTCAATATTTTCTAAGATCGACTTGAGGACGGTATATCATTAGCTGAGGATCAAGAAGGAAGATATACCGAAGTCGGCGTTTCGCACTCGATACGGCCATTACGAGTTCACTGTGATGCCGTTTGGGTTGACGAATGCCCCAGCTGCTTTCATGGATTTGATGAACCGGGTGTTCAAGGAGTATTTGGATCAGTTTGTAATTGTCTTCATCGACGACATCCTGGTGTATTCGAAGAGTACAGAAGATCACAAAAGGCACTTGAGGATTGTGCTCCAGACTTTGAGGGATCATGAGTTGTATGCTAAGTTCAGTAAGTGCGAGTTTTGGCTAACTCATGTGGCTTTCCTAGGTCATGTTATCTCGGGAGAAGGAATCTCAGTGGACCCAACTAAGATTGAAGCAAAGTGATCAATTGGCCGAGACCGACTACGGTGATGAGATCGAAGTTTTCTGGGTTTAGCGGGGTATTACAGACGGTTTGTGGAAGGGTTTTCAAGGATGGCATCGCCGATGACGAGACTGCTGAAGAAGGAAGAGAATTTTGTATGGACGGATAAGTGCGAGAGTAGTTTCCAGGAGCTCAAGCAAAAGCTAACTACCGCACCAGTACTCACTATTCCATCAGGTCCAGGAGGATTTGAGATCTATAGTGATGCGTCGTTTAAAGGATTGGGTTGCGTGTTGATGCAGCACGGTCGGGTTGTCGCGTATGCGTCCCGACAGTTGAGACCCCATGAGTTGAATTACCCGACACATGACTTGGAGCTTGCAGCGATCATCTTTGCCCTTAAGATTTGGAGGCACTACTTGTGCGGGGAGAGATTCCAGATCTTTACTGATCATCAGAGTCTTAAGTACTTGTTCTCTCAGAGGGAGTTGAATATGAGACAGCGTCGATGGATGGAGCTCCTAAAGGACTATGACTATGAGATTCTGTATCATCCAGGAAAAGCGAACAAAGTCGCTGATGCCTTGAGTAGAAAGTCTTTGGTTGCACATATGGTACTCAAGGAGTGGGGTCTACTTGAGGGAGCACGGGATTCGAGTTTCAAGTTCGAGGTAGGCCACCTTTCGAGTCTTATGGCCACCCTCAAAATTGAACCAGAAATTCAGGTCAGAATCAAGGCACTTCAGCAGACAGATTCAGATGTTCAGAAAATCCTGCAGGAGGATCCGAAGAAGAGAAAAGCGGGCTTTCAGATTTCTAACGATGGGACGTTGAGGTTTCAAGGACGATTGGTTGTACCAGACAATGTGGAGCTTAGGGAGGAGATTTTATCGGAAGCGCATCGTAGCAGTTACAGCATTCATCCTGGTAGTACCAAGATGTATCAGAATCTGCGTCAACACTATTGGTGGTGTGGCATGAAGGCAGACATCGCCAAGCATGTCGCCAAGTGTTTAACATGTCAGCAGGTGAAAGCGCAGCATTGCAAGCCAAGAGGACTTCTGCAACCCCTTGAGATCCCAGAGTGGAAATGGGAGCATATTACGATGGACTTTGTGACAGGACTACCGAGAAGCCAGAGAGGCAATGATTCAATATGGGTAGTGGTCGATAGATTGACGAAGTCGGCACACTTTATAGCAGTTCAAAGGGACCTCAGTTTGGATAGGCACACAGATTTGTACGTGCGTCACATAGTCCGTATGCATGGGGTGCCAATCATGATCACTTCAGACAGGGACCCGAGATTTACCGCCGCCTTTTGGAAGAGTCTACAATCAGCGTTAGGAACGAAGCTGCAGTATAGTACGGCTTATCACCCGCAAACAGATAGCCAGTCTGAAAGGACAATTCAGATCCTCGAGGATATGTTGAGAGCTTGTGTCTTGGACTTCAAGAGAAGCTGGGAGGAACAGCTTCATCTAGTCGAGTTCGCCTACAATAACAGCTACCAGCAGAGTATTCAGATGGCCCCTTTTGAAGCGTTGTATGGCAGAGCGTGCAGAACGCCAGTGTGTTGGGATGAGGTCGGGGAGAGAAAGATCACCGATCCAGAGTTGGTTCAGCAGTCAGTGGAAGCAATTGCAGTTATCAGGGACAGATTAAAGACCGCTCAGAGCCGACAGAAAAGTTATGCAGATAAGCGTCGGAGGCCTTTGGAATTCCAAGTTGGTGAGCACGTCTTTTTGAAGGTGTCACCGGTGAGAGGTACTTCCCGCTTTGGTAAAAAGGGAAAACTGAGTCCGAGGTACGTAGGTCCCTTTGAGATTTTGGAAAGAATAGGGACTCTAGCGTATCGTCTTGCACTGCCACCGAAGTTGTCACAGGTGCATGACGTCTTTCACGTGTCGATGTTGAGGAAGTATGAACCTGACCCGACTCACGTTCTAAATTTCGAGGAATTAGACGTGGATGACAGGGTGTCGTACGTTGAAAGCCCGGTTCAGATCGTGGATTGCAATGAACAAGTCCTGCGCACCAGGACCATCCCAATGGTCAAAGTGGTCTGGCAACACCACGATACTGAAGGAGCAACCTGGGAAACCGAAGAATCGATAAGACAGTTGTACCCCTATCTTCTTACTTAAGGATTTGTAATGGTTTAAATTTCGAGGACGAAATTTTTATAAGAGGGGAAGAGTTATGACATCCCGGATTTTCGTGAATTTAATTTCAGTCAATTGAGTCGGGCAATTCATCTGTGCGTGTAGTCGTCTTCCTGAGTTGGCCACTCACGGGAGGACCGGTCTATTGGGTGAAGCAATTAAGGGATTTTGAGGTGTCAGGCTCGGGGACTGATCACCCTCGGGTCGGATACAAGAAAATTTCCCTGAAAGCTGCTCAGTGGATCAGGCGTGCTAAAATCGCACCAGATTGAATTTAACCGTGAAAATTGAAATTGAATTTAAAAATTAGGAGCCCGGCTATGTCACAAATCTTGTTGGGATCTTGGATTAATTTTATGGACTTTAATTGGACTCAATTAGAAGAGAATTGAAGGAAAGATTGAAGAAATTAAGCGCCTAAGGAATTGGACCCCGGCGAAAAATTAATCGGACCTATTGAACTAAGTTGTGAGGAGAAGATGGTGGATAGTGATGTCATCGGGATGACCTCATGATGAGGTGGCTTGGAGGAATGAGAGTGTGACAAGTGGAAGGAGGGGATCGGCCCATGGAAAGGCAAAAGTGTCAACATCATCTTCTTCTTGGAGCAAAAACAGAAGAGAGAGGGAGAGAAGGGAAAGGGGGAAACGGCCAAGGAGGAGAGCAGCCCGTCGACCACCCCCCCAGCTCGCGTCGTGCCTCGCCGCTCGCCGTTCGTCACGCCTAGCCGCCGTCGCGTCCTGAGCCGCCTCCGTCCGCCTCGTCGCCGTTGCCAGGCCGCCTCAGCCGCGCACGCCGTCGCCCTCAGCCCGTTACGCCAGCACGCTCGCGGCCAGCCCGTCGCCGCCAGCGCTACCGGAGCCCCGAGTCGTCGTCGCCATCTCTCCCTCGCCTCTTTCTCCACCGAACCGCCGCCGTGAAACCCCCCACCATCGCGCCTCCCCTTCGGCCGAACAGCAGCCATTTTCAGTGGGTTTCCAGCCACTTCGAGGGCTGTTTCGACCCTCTTCCCAGCCCCGGACGCGAGACCGCCTTTGGGGAAAGTCGATCTCGGCGTCGCCCTCTTCAATTTGAGCTAAGCGGCGTCTAAATCCGTGAGTTTATCTCGCTAATCCTTGATTACACAGTTAATTATGCCCTAAGTATATTTAGTTTGAATTAAGCATGTTTAGGTGGATAGATTAGATTATTTTATTATAAGTTGGATTAAGGAATTGAATTAAGCTTAATTGTGTTTAATTAAGTTTAAAAGAGGTTAATTAAAGTTAAGTGGTGATGTGACATAATTGAATTTTAATTTATATTTATTTAAATGTTTCGAAATTCGGTTAATTGAAATAATAATATAATATTCCGAAATTAATTAAATATTATTATTTTAAAAAATGAAAAAATTTATTTTTAGTCCCGGTTGCTCAGAATTTCGTGCTGATCGCTGCTGTGATGTTAGAATTTAAATTTGATGCTTGATTGGTGGCGAATTGAGTGTGATTGTGTAAATTAGGGGTTATGTGTAGAAATTCCAAGTGTGGAAATTGTTGGGAATTTGGCTGCGATAGACCGCCTATTAGAGGCCGTGCCTGGGGAGGCCGTGATGAATCACCTATTAGAGGTCGTGCCTTTGGGGCCGTGAGAGGCCGTGCCTAGTGAGGTCGTGCCTATGAGAGGCCATGCCTAGTGAGGCCGAACCGCCTATGAGAGGCCGTGCCTAGTGAGGCCGAACCACCTATTAGAGGTCGTGCCTTTGGGGCCGTGATCACCACCTATTAGAGGTCATGCCTATCGAGGCAACGTTACCACCTTATTGAAGGTCGTGCCAAGTGGGGCCGTGATTGCCACCGATTTGTTGAGTTCTGGGAGCATAGATTGATTTGTAGAATGACATGTAATCGGCCGAGCCGATTGATCGCTGAGACGATCCGAGTGGTTGATTGGTTGATGATGTGATTGTGCCTTGCTTATTTAATTGTCACATTTGCACGTGATTGAATGATATGAATTGTACTAACCTGCAGGCGCGGACTATTGCGAGGTAAGTCTTCTCGATGTGTGGCTAGGTCATGCTGGGGTGTATTTTCTTTCTAATAGGGGCTTAGGAGGGGTGAACTTTCTGAGACAATGTCTCACCCCGCTATGGGAAAAATATTTCAGGGCCGTAGATGGCGATGCCAGTGGAGAGTGGTGGACCGTCGGTGCAGATGGTCAAGGAGTGTCAGAGCTTGAAGACGGGTGATCGACGATCGAATCCGACTAGTAGTCTTAGGACTTTTCCCTTCTTTTGTAAGATCGACCCCTAATGTGCAGTCTAAATCCTTTTTTATGCACATAGACTCTGACCCATTTTAGTTGTATGTAAACCTTGGTTGATTTTATGACAGTATGTTAGTTTGTATTAAATTGATGTTATTCCTGCTATTTTATCCCGTTTTTAAATTGTCAGGGGATTCTTAATACGTTCTGCATGCGCTTAATAAATTAAATTGGGTCGGCGACACTACCTGGGAATGTCACGATTGCATGACCATGGCGGGTTGTTCACATGTCTCGGGGTTCGGGGCGTGACATAGAACCTTCTTGAGTCCAATTGCGCGATCAAAGGCGGACCTTAATCCCTCTCGATTCAAATTAAATTGACTCCTATAAAATCAATTGATGTCTCACTTATCAAATTGATTATTTTCTTTATCCAAAAATCCCTCATATTCCTCAATTTCACAACCCCCGACTTCAACTAAACGAAAACGGCCCTATTTATCCAGTCGAAATTAGGACCCGAAAATCTGGATGTCACACTCTTAGAGAAATTATTCAACGGAAAATTTTTTCATTATCAACAACCATTTATGCTTAACTATTTTCATTGGTGATGAAAATATTCTGCATTCATTCATTTTTGTCAGCGACATAGAGATATATTTTTTGGAAAATCTTTTCCAAATTTTAAGTTTTTCATAAAACAAACGCACTCTTTAAAAATCACAAGAAAGTGTGTGTTTTAAGTGCGAATTCCTTTGACAAGTGAATCTACAGAGTGCGAACATCCTTTTGCCTTTCACCATCTCAATCAAGTGAATGACTCCCATTAGCTTGTGAGTTCAAGGCAATCATGAGATTATCTTTCATCAACGCGGGATGCCGACTTGCCACTTCTATACATTCCATCTTCTCCGAAGATCCACCTTCATCATCAGTTCAGAATCGAGGAGTTTGCACGCACCAAGTTGCCGAGAGAGAGAGAGAGAGAGAGAGAGAGAGAGAGAGAGAGTGGTCGAGGCATGAGTCGAGGGGACGACGTTAGAGTTTGCACCAACACGGGTGGCGGCCATAGTTTGTTGCATCATAGCGGTGATCTCTTTTCTTGTGAAAGGTCCCTTCATTGAGCTGACCAGCTAAATGCATTTTGTTCCTTGACATCTCCAACGTTGTGTTGTACTCTGTCGCAAAAGAGCCGTTATAACATATATGTGCATAACGTTCTATCTCTAAGACGACATATAGAGTTATCAAGCCGTTATAACACACCGTTAAGTCATATCAACCTATCTCCAGGCTAACATATAGAGTCACCGAGCCGGTATACAAACAATTCCTTCTCAAGATGACATGAGAGTCATCGAGCTGTCAAATCACACCGTCTTATCTCCAGGCTGACATATAGAGTCACTGAGCCAGTATACAAACAATTCCTTCTAAAGATGACATGAGAGTCATCGAGCCATAATAGTATAACATCCATTCTCTAGATGACATACGAATCATTGAGCCGTTATAGTATTTTTGTTTCGAAGACACAATCAATTTTACCCTTTTTATCTTACTTGATAAAAGTACACGTGTGTGGGTACACGGTCGACCTTAGCCAAAATACAATAATTTCCTTTAGAATTTCCCACTGTTTTCAACAACCCATAAACATATTTTTAGCGCTATGAACCGATGCTCAGTAATTGCCAATTAATTACCACAATTTAATTCATTTAGGATTAAGTCCTTAAAATACATAATTAAATCAATTCAGCACAACATAAGGCTCAAATAAATAAACGGACTACACCATAACAATCAGCATAAAATTTCAGTCATCAGCTATCCCAACCTAATTTCCCAAAAATAATTAATTAATTAATTAAAAATTTAATTATTAAATACCAGCAAATCCAATTTAGGCCCGTAATGCCTAATTGGAGCCCGAGTTGGGTCGGGAAAATCCTGAGAGACATTCAATAAATAAAAGAGCATTTCTACTCCCTAATGACTAATTCTAACCACCTAACATGCATTGAAATTAACTAATAATCACTAATCAATTCTAATATAATCACCTAATCCTACTTAATTAACACTAATCAATCCTTAAGCATCATTAGTCTACTAATCAAGGATTAGTGAGCTAAACTCACCGGAATAACGCGTGGGTTGGTTCAAACCGACAGAAACGGCGCGGGGATCGCTTTTCTTCAAAGCAGGCCTAGGAACCGAGGCCCGGAAACACCTCAAAACGGGCCTAGAGGTGGCTGAAAAACCCACTAACCAAGTTGCTATTCTTTCTGCAAAACAAAGGGAAATCAGCTCGGCTTGGCGTGGTGGAGTGGGCAATGGATCGGCGGAGGTTGAGCGGCCAACGGCGGGGCTCCCGCGAGGCTGAACGGTTGGACAACAGCCTGGAAGACCGAAACATAAAGCTAGACGGTGGCTGGACACGTGAAGCGTGAAGGGCGAGCGGCAGTGCACGCGCGAGTAGGCGCGGGTGGAGGCGAACAATAGCAAGCGGCACGACTGGCTGGCTAGCACGACTGGCTGGCTAGTGTCCAGGCAGTGGCTGCTCTGGCTTCTCCTTGGTCTATTGGTCACACAAGATAGAAGGAAGAGAGGAGATATGGCCGGTTGAGAGAGTGTGAGGGAGAGAAGAGATCGAGATGAGAGATGGGGGACCACTTGCCCCTCTTTTCCACACCTTTGTCCCCCCCACCCCCACCCCGGCTTGTCCATGAAGCCAACATTCCATGGCTGAGAATTGACCACACAAACACTCCATACAACCTCTCAAATGGTCCATTTGGCTAGGGGGATGGGGGAGCTACGAATTTTGTATAAATCTCTCTCAATTGGACACCATTCCTCACTTGATTCAACCTCACTTGACCTTTATAATTTCAATTGATGCCTCATTGATCATCTTAACATTTTTCCTCACCCATATATCCATCATGCTTCTCAATTTTGCAATCAAAATTAATCTCTGGCCTTGATTGCACAAAAACAATCCTAAACCGACTTTTTCCCAAAAAGTCTCGATTTTCAGAAAAATCTTTTGAGACTAAGTCATGGGTCCTAGAATTTATTATGACATGACAAAATCTTCAATTTCCGAAATTGGACTCCAATTGGCGGTTAATTTCCAATCGACGCGTTTTTAGCATGACCTAGGCTATTGGGTAGTTTTCAAAATTTTTTAAGGCAAATGACCAGTGATCGATTTTCTTCGAGCCACATTGAACCCACTCGACACATTGGCGATTATCAGTTGTTGTGAAAATTTTGAGAACTCAATTACAGACACAGGGTACCAAAACGATAGTAAAATCAAATTAGTGTTAGTCGACGAGAATTTCCCAATTTAGTGGAGTCACCCACGATCGACCACACATCTCAGTCGAACCGACCTAACTCTAATCTTAATTCGATTTTTAAATGTGCCGTAATGACCTCTAAAGATGAGCACGGTCGAGAAGTCGATTAATAGTCGAATTCTCAAGTCTATTACCTTAAAGTCTCTTAATGGCTTACCTGGATAGTACGATAGTGATCAGCTCTAAGAACAGCCCTATAGGCGCGTCGATGAAATGCCCAATTAATTCAATAGAAAGCAGGACTGAAAATTTAGGATGTCACAATTTTCCCCAGCTCAGACATGAAAGGCTCGGATTAAAACCATTTGGTTTTAACCCCATAAGAACAATCTAGCTCTCTTTCCTTAAATCGATCACTAAAATATGGATTGAAGCCTCTGGACTCGTAAGGGACTATGAGCAACTCCTACTGTCCATCCCGAAAAAAGGTTTCAGAATCCTCATGCAAGACAGTGTCAATAATGTATTAAGGACTAATGGAGTCAAAAGTCTTATTTCCTCTTGCTAATAGAAAAAGAAATTGATGAGGATCCAACTCGGGCCTCAAACTTAATTATGAACCGGACTCTCCCAAAAGAAGAGATTCGAATCTCAAAAGGAGGAAGGGATAATAATATTAATAACCCCTCACACAAAAGAAAGAAAAAACTATGACTTCAGATTAGTCCACGAAGAGATGAAGTCCTCCTTTCACATTTTATTTCTCTCTCTGACCGTTCACATGATCCAGCTAGCAATCTTGTGCCCCGCGTGCATCTTGCATTGAGATGAAAGCTGGCATCAACTCTTGCTTATTCTAAAAATGACATGGGCACAGAGACTCCACGAGTCAATGGCAAGTCATATTTTAAGGCCGAAAAAGCCGTGAGCTTGCAAACATCCCTTTCAATTGTAACCCCTAGATGTCCTACCAAAAGTCAATAGCAAGTCATTTTTTAGACTGAAAATATCGAAAGCTAGTAATTTTTCTTGAGTAATTCTAGCGTACACCTTCAATGTGAAAATAACTTTACACAAGTGATTTTAGTGACTATTGAGCTAATGGTTAGTGATAGAGCTGGATGGTTAACATATTCCAATTAGAAGCTAATTGACAGACTAGATCTATGCTCACCACAATATTTTCTGCCGGCGGCCGGTGGACGGTGGATGGCAACGGATGACAAAGAAAAGAAAAAAAAAAGAAAAACAATTCTTAAAAAATATTTAAAAAAAATACTACATTATAAAAAAAAAATTATGGATTGCAACAAACGCATTTATGTTCTTTTTCTATTTCGAGAATAAAAATTTTATATACTTACCGAATGCGTTCTTTTACTCAAGAATTATTTCAGGGAGTAGAAATAGAAAAAGATTATTTCTGAAAAAAATTATTTCTTGAAATATAAATATTTCTAAATAGACTCCAAATTTCCACTGCTCAATTTGTTGCCATAATTTTATCGGTCTACCCGTCTTGATCAAAACAGTTGTGACGCATTCATATATGTACTTCTTTCATTTAAAAAAAAAAAAAGAGAGAATAGGAAACATATATGAACATGTGCGAATGTGAAGACGCTGTTTATTAATCTATATATATCATGCAGGTGCGTAAAGCAAGGCACTACCACTGAAGAGAGAGACAGAGACAGAGACAGAGACAGAGAGAGAGAAACAGAGAAAGAGAGAGAATGGTGGACGAAGGAGCAGAGAAGACGACGTTAGAACACACGTCGACGTGGGTGGTGGCCGTGGTTTGTTGTGTGATAGTGCTAATTTCTTTCCTTGTTCACAGGTTTCTTCAATGCGCCGGGCAGGTCCGCCTTTGGTTTCTTTCTTTCTACTGTGATTTCATCTCCTCCTGAGATACTCGTCTCGTGATCAATGGTGACCGTGTGACCGACTCTTGTTGAGCGCAGCTTCTGAGCAGGCCGAAGAAGGCTTCCCAGGGTCTCCGCAGGGGCAGGCGAAAGCAACTCTTCGATGCCTTGCAGAAGATCAAAGAAGGTGAACGCACTTAAACTTGATAGAGAACGAGACGGGTTTTATATGCTTTATGTTATGTCATACGCATGGAATTGATGTGCATGGGTTTTGGCCGCCGCAACTCTACTACGACAAATTTATATGAAACCAAAATGTGTTTATAACTTTATGTGATGGTTTTGTTTTTGGAAATTTGGCAGAGTTGATGCTGTTAGGGTTCATATCCTTGCTGCTATCGGTGTTCCAGACGAGAATCCAGAAGATTTGCCTATCGGAGACACTTGCCAACGTCTGGCTTCCCTGCCACCCCAATGCTTCCTCTTCTTCCACCACCACTGCCCACTTCTCGACTAATCCCATCCCTTCCGATGGATATCAAGGACGCCGACTCCTGGCGGAGACCACTGATTACTGCGGTAAAAAGGTGAGTTTACTCTCTCTCTCTCTCTCTCTCTCTCTCTCTCTCTCTCTCTCATTTTAGTATTGGCAAACAGATAGCCGTTGGGTGTATTAGCGAATGATGAATCTATAAAATGCTTAAATTATTACTCCAATGAGCGTGCAAAACATATGATCTTTGCTGCGTATTGTTTCAGGATAAGGTGCCATTGTTATCTCTCGAAGCACTTCACCATCTGCACATCTTCATATTTGTGCTAGCCACCTTTCATGTGATCGTCTGCGTGGTCATTATTCTATGTGGAGAAGCAAGGGTATATGACTACTGTTGACTCAAAGAATGTTCTATTTTGTATATACATATCTTGGATTAATTCTGTAGATTTTCCTACCGTGCTGTTGATTATAGTTATACTATTGGTGGAAGTGGGAGCAATGCATTATAGATAACAGGGACAACAAGCGTTACATCAACGAAGAGGGTACGTGATTCTTTTTGCTAAATCTTTTTCCTTGCCCCCGAGTAATCTCTCACGGGCACAGAAACTAATCCTAAACTGACAAGTGACCCGGTAAATTAGAATCGAATGCTTTGAATGTGCCTCACTTGTATACCCATTTATAAGTTGTTTCATAACTATATACCAATTTTATAGATCGATATTTCGACTAATATGAGGTATTTATATTGGAGCGCTGTAGATCGTCGACGCATGCTGACCCAGCTAGCCAAAAAAGATAGAGGCAAAAAATTAGCAGTAATTGATGTGTTGGTAAGTCTTGGGTGTCCCTTAAACAAGAAGTTATTGCATAGTTTATAAACTATAAGATCGATATCATCTCAATCATTTTATTATTTTGGACCTTATCATGGGACTCGCATTATCAACAGTCGAGATGGACTTGGTCTGCATGATTTCTATACTATATGATATTTTTTTTTTTTTGGCTATTCCATTTAATCGCTTTATTGTTGAGTAATCCCAGAGTAAAAGCTTTTGGTACTTCTGAATCGCAAGCATTATTCGAGAAAGGAGACAACCTTAGGATCTTTTAGTAGTTGGATAGAACTCACAATGGATGGTTGAAATTATATCACTCATACTTAATAAAATTTACTCCTGAAGTTTATATAAATTAGTTTCGTAAAGTAGATCTTCACCAGGAAAAATACGTCGGGACTACACCAATTTTCATCTTGTAATATTATCAACACAAGTCTACTGATGGTGCTACTCCACTAGTGACGTATGGTCAAACCCAACACACATCTCAGATTTCCCCTGATGGAACCTCTATACGAATTAACGAATAGATTCAACGCCTTCTCTCCAGCTTCATCACTAATCTTTAAACGACTTAATCGACTTTCTACTCTTCCTTTTTCTGCTAACTGCTAGCAATTTGTCTTGCAGCATTTCTTTTAATCAGCCACTAATCAATTTTACAAATCAATATAACATTTAACGAGTTACAGAACGAACGACCGTATTTTGTATTGACTGGATCACTGTGGATTAGGTCTCCTTTATTTATATTAAGTCATCAATACTATTATATTAAGTTGCTAATTAAAATTAGAGGCCTCTGGGGCAGGGACTT
The DNA here is from genome assembly GCA_014182555.1 of Eucalyptus erythrocorys. NCBI lineage: Eukaryota > Viridiplantae > Streptophyta > Magnoliopsida > Myrtales > Myrtaceae > Eucalyptus > Eucalyptus erythrocorys. The sequence continues at coordinate 5,311,082 of CM024597.1, read as the reverse complement.
AATCCCACATTGCTTGAATGTGTGCAAATAGTGTTATATTGATGTCTGATTTCTCGGAAGGTGAGGCTATCTAAATCACTCATTTGGCATCCCTTGAACCTCTTTATACACATCGCTCATTTGCATCAGGATAAAGGAATTTGTCGGGGATTACTTATTATCATCTTACTATAACAATATTCACTTTGAGGTCAAACATTTTTGTCAGATTACTTAAGTGCCACTTTTCTAATAAAAAAGATGATCTCTTAAATATCAATTCCAATTTCAGACCCTAAAAATCCAACATGCCAATATCTTAATATTACTTTTGTGTCCCTAGTCAACATTTTTTATTTTTTGGTCGGAACCCTAGCCAACATTAATACCCCTAAATGACGTCGTTTAACACATGATTGCCCCAAATTCAATTTTTCTTCAAGCCCTAATCTCATAATAGATTATTTGGGGAAACACTCAGCCTCATGTCAAACCGTGACCTCACAATCATGGATTTGAGACAAAATTAGTAACTGAAACCTGCAATAGAGGTTGGCCACTTCATTTGCGTGATTTGTCTCACCGGAATTCCAATTTTTACCGTGGGATCTTGAGGAAGGAGATGGAGTTGGGGGAAAAAAGGAGGATGACATCGCCCTTGCGGATACCCATGGCGGAAAGGCGGGAGGTGAGGGAGTTGATGGAGCGCCAGAGTTTGCGAAAGGGGACTTGGAGACCAGAGGAGGTGAATATGAAGGCCGAGGAGCCACAATGCATATAAGAGGAGATGAAGGTGGTAATGTCGAGAGAGAGGTTGGGGGAAAATGGAGTGGGTTGCGCTTGCTGTAGAAGGTGGAGTAGGAGCTATGGAATCCATTTTTGGGGTCAATTTGCAGTGGGTTGGTATACTTCTTGAGAGCTTGAGGTTCAAGCCAAGCGATCTATGTTCTTCGATGACAGAGAGGAGGGACAGAGCTTTAAGCCCGGTCATTGTCCACTTTGGACTTCATTTTTTTAAGAAACTTACATAGATATTAAAATTTCATATTAAAAAAACATAGGAGATGAATCACCAAAATTTATCGTTGGAGATACTTAAATGACCATTTTTTCACCGATTTGACAGTGATTTGAGACATTTCTAGTGCCCTTTTTTCCAAAATTTCGCCGCTTAAATTATAAAACTAAGACCTCATAGATGACAGGCTAATATATGCATTCGTGAAAACATACATGCCAAGCCATATTTGCGGAGATTTGCAGAAAACATTTCGTTTGAGTCATATGTAATCAAATGCACTTGAGCCTTCAAACCTAATGGGTGTCCCTAGATTTCATTTCTGTTTAGTATATATAGCACACTAAAACTTGTTCCATCTTCCCCAGTACCCTAGTCAGTGTAGAAAGAAACACCTAGAAGCTCCTTTTCGTGGAATGAAGCTTTCTAAAAGACAAGATGAGATTGTCTCTGAACAGTTCTTCCTCTTCTGCAGCATATGATTGGCAAGCACTTTTTTCCGTCCTTGACTAAGTTGGAGTACATTGCAATCCGTCTGAATTGCATCGAGGTAGGAAATTCTGGCCGTGCTTCTCTATTTTCCCTTAAATTTAATAGGCTAGTTTCTTCCACCATCTTTACAGGCCCGTCCTTTGGGGATTAAAAATCCCCAAGATCCCCATCCTTTAGAAAATCCCCAAGATCATTTTCAGAAGTACGTAATCCACGGTGTGCAAAAGGATTTTGACAAAGTCATTGGAATCAGGTGAAAGATACTCCTTTGTGTCCAGAAAAAATGTTTACCTTCATGAAGAACTATTAGTATCCTCTGCAATTGACAGTGTTTCATGACTAACAATCTCTCCAAAATGTATTCAGCGGTTTCTTCAGGTATACTGATTTTCTTGTTCTTATCAATGCAGCTGGTATCTGTGGTTGTTCGTGGTGTTTTTCTTGCTCCTAAATGTTGCTGGTGAGTGATTTGGGCATGACATGTGTCACATTCTCCTTTGTGTTGCAGCTATTACAGTTCAAGATTTCCAAAATCAGAGGTGTTGAATGAAGTTCAAGTACCTCTCTTTCTTTTCAAGCAATGTTATGTGTATAGATCTGCAAAATTGAATTTTTTAGACTGTAAGTGTAGCATTTAAATAAGTGGGTCACTTTCAACACTACTAACAATCTACCACATCACTTAGTAGAACAATTTTGCAAACCAGCCTTAGTGATTACTTAGCATTAGCATTTCTCTCCTTTGTGAGACCATAAGTTATTTCAAAGAAAGACATCATATGAATTTGTCTTGGACAATATTTCCTTGCAGGATGGAATGCCTACTTTTGGATATCTTTCCTTCCCTTGACTGTAAGTGTAGTGATGAATAGTCATCCTTTTTGAGTTGTTGCATTTTGCAGTAGTGAAGTCGTCCATTGACTATTCAATTTCTACCATATCTTGGGGTGTCCAAACTATGGCCGAACGTGCAGTAAATGCAATTTCATTGCCTTTTGGATCAAGAACAAAATTGATAAAAGGATAGCTACTAATTAGCAGGAGGATTGGCACAGGCTTGTCCTAAAGACAAATTATGTTCAAGAATACATAGGAATTAAACCATGTAACCTCTTGCTTGCACTCAACGAACAAATTTTGCTCATACAAGATCATGTCGAGTCTTACTTGGTGGAAACAATATGTTTCTGTCTTGCCTTTTCTCAGCTTCTGCTGGCTGTCGGCACAAAACTGGAGCACATAGTAAAACAGCAGACTGACAAGATCATCGCGGAGTATCGTTCAAGTGCAAGGGCCTTGGAATCAGAAGTTACCGCTGTTGAATTTTCAAATGAAGATTTCTGGTTCAAAGAGCCTCACCTTGTCCTCGATTTGATTCACATCATACTTTTCCAAAACTCTTTCGAACTTGCTTTTTTCTTCTTTATATTGGTGAGCGATTTCCCAAACTTCTGTTTACATTGGTTGTGAGAAAATTGGTTCCTAATATACCATACCTGCTTGGGTACCTGGGTAAAGGGTAGAAAATAGGACTAATGCCCGCATCTTTTCTTACAGTTCCAATATGATTTTCACTCATGCATTATGGGAAAGGTTGGCTATGTCATCCCGAGACTTGTCATAGGGTAAGAATGATACTTATATCTTCAACCTGAATGTCATATAAGATCGACAATCGAGTCCTATAATCACTAACTGGTCTAATTGTGTTGTTTAGAGTGTTTGTCCAGATCATGTGCAGCTATAGAACACTGCCACTATATGCCATCATAAAAAAACAAGTAAATAAGCATGAGTTACTGCATCTTTACCGACATATGTACGAGTCACCTGTTTGTTCTCTTTTATTAAATTCAACTATGGGACTGAATGTGCAATATTTCTTTTGTTTGTGTCTTGATGAAACTATGAAGATGCTACCGAAGCCCAGTGTATCGAAAAAAGAGAAAGAAATGAAGATTGTGACTTTCATTTGGGACCGCATTGACGAGTGGGCTGAAAGGAAGAAGGCAACTAAAAATGATCAACCCAAGGGGGTCCAAGAAAGGAACTAGTGGCAAATGAGCAGACGAGCTGGTGAAATTGAGCCAGAGAAGAAAGCAGACATTGAAGCACAAGATGGAACCAAGCCTGAAAGTATATGAAAACCTGGAGAGCAGTTTGGGTTTAGTCGTGTAAGTTTTGCTCCTTTTTTGGGTCCTTCCGTAGTACTGGGCCGACGATGAGACCACGAGTCATCTTCATCTTCTTCTGTCAACCCAAGGGGGTCCAAGAAGGAGACTGTTGATAGATTCATACAATATATTTAAAGCACGTTTTTTTCACAGAAAATTCAAAATCTAAAAAACATTTCATGAAAAATGATTGGTTATATCTCTTAGAGAAATTATTCAACAGAAATTTTTTTCATTATCAACAACCATTTATGCTTACCTATTTTCATTGGTGATGAAAATATTCTACATTCATTCATTTTTGTCAGCGACATAGAGATTTTTTTTGGAAAATCTTTTCCAAATTTCAAGTTTTTCGTAAAACAAACGTACTCTTTAAAAATCACAAGAAAGTGTGTGTTTTAAGTGTGAATTCCTTTGACAAGTGAATCTACAGAGTGCGAACATCCTTTTTCCCTTCACCATCTCAATCAAGCGAATGACTCCCATTAGCTTGTGAGTTCAAGGCAATAATGAGATTATCTTTCATCAACGCGGGATGCCAACTTGCCACTTCTATACATTCCATCTTCTCCCAAGACCCACCTTCATCATCAGTTAAGAATCGAGGAGTTTGCACGCACCAAGTTGCCGAGAGAAAGAGAGAGAGTGGCCGAGGCACGAGTCGAGGGGACGACGTTAGAGTTCGCACCAACGCGGTTGGTGGCCATAGTTTGTTGCATCATAGCAGTGATCTCTTTTCCTGTGAAAGGTCCCTTCATTGAGCCGACCAGCTAAATGCATTTTGTTCCTTGACATCTCCAACGTTGTGTTGTACTCTGTCGCAAAAGAGCCGTTATAACATATATGTGCATAACGTTCTATCTCTAAGACGACATATAGAGTTATCGAGCCGTTATAACACACCATTGAGTCATACCAACCTATCTCCAGGCTGACATATAGAGTCACCGAGTCGGTATACAAACAATTCCTTCTTAAGATGACATGAGAGTCATCAAGCTGTCAAATTCCACCGTCTTATCTCCAGGCTGACATATAGAGTCACCGAGCCAGTATACAAACAATTCCTTCTCAAGATGACATGAGAGTCATCAAGCCATAATAGTATAACATCCATTCTCCAGATGACATACGAATCATTGAGCTGTTATAGTATTTTTGTTTCGAAGACACAATCAATTTTACCATTTTTATCTTACTTGATAAAAGTATACGTGTGTGGGTACACGGTCGATCTTAGCCAAAATATAATAATTTCCTTTAGAATTTCCCACCGTTTTCAATAGCCCATAAACATATTTTTGGCGCTGTGAACCGACACTCAGTAATTACCAATTAATTACCACAATTTAATTCATTTAGGATTAAGTCCTTAAAATACATAATTAAATCAATTCAGCACAACATAAGGCTCAAATAAATAAATGGACTGCACCACGACAATCAGTATAAAATTTCAGTCATCAGCTATCCTAGCCTAATTTCTGAAAAATAATTAATTAATTAATTAATTATAAAAATTAATTATTAAATACCAATAAATCCAATTTAGGCCCATAATGCCTAATTGGAGCCCGAGTTCGGTCGGGAAAAATCCCGAGAGACATTCAATAAATAATAGAGCATTTCTACTCCCTAATGACTAAGTCTAACCACTTAACATGCATTGAAATTGACTAATAATCACTAATCAATTCTAATCTAATCACATAATCCTACTTAATTAACACTTATCAACCCTTAAGCATCATTAGTCTACTAATCAAGGATTAGTGAGCTAAACTCAACGGAATAACGCGTGGGTTGGTTCAAACCGACAGAAACGGCGAGGGGATCACTTTTCTTCAAAGTAGGCCTAGGAACCGAGGCCCGGAAACACCTCAAAACGGGCCTAGAGATGGCTGAAAAACCCACTAATAAAGTTGCTATTCTTTCTGCAAAACAGAGGGAAATCAGCTCAACTTGGCGTGGCGAAGTGGGCAGTGGATCGGCGGAGGTTGAGCAGCCAACGGCAGGGCTCCCGCGAGGCTGAACGGTTGGACAGTAGCCTGGGATGACTGAAACAGTAAGCTGGACGGTGCCTGGACGGGTGAGGCGTGAAGGGCGAGCAGCTACGCACGCGCAAGCAGGCGCAGGTGGAGGCGAACGGCAGCAAGTGGCACGACTGGCTGGCTAGCGTCCAGGCGGTGGCTACTCTGGCTTCTCCTTGGTCTATTGGTCACACAAGATGGAAGGAAGAGAGGAGATATGGCCGGTTGAGAGAGTGTGAGGAAGCGAAGAGATAGAGATGAGAGATGGGGGACCACTTGCCCCTCTTTTCCACACCTTTGCGCCCCCTTGGCTTGTCCATGAAGCCAACATTCCATGGCTGAGAATTGACCACACAAACACTCCATACAACCTCTCAAATGGTCCATTTGGCTAGGGGGATGGGGGAGCTACGAATTTTGTATAAATCTCTTTCAATTGGACACCATTCCTCACTTGATTCAACCTCACTTGACCTTTATAATTTCAATTGATGCCTCATTGATCATCTTAACATTTTTCCTCACCCATATATCCATCATGCTTCTCAATTTTGCAATCAAAATTAATCTTTGGCCTTGATTGCACAAAAAGGGTCTTAAACCGACTTTTTCCCAAAAAGTCTCGGTTTTCAGAAAAATCTTATAAGACTGAGTCATGGGTCCTAGAATTTATTGTGACATGATAGAATCTTCAATTTCTGAAATCGGACTCAAATTGGCAGTTAATTTCCAATCGGCGCATTTTTAGCGTGACCTAGGCTACTGAGTAGTTTTCAGAATTTTTTAAGGCAAATGACCAGTGATCGATTTTCTTCGAGTCACATTGAACCCACTCGACACATTGGCGATTATCAGTTGTCGTGAAAATCTTGAGAACTCAATTACAGACACAGGGTACCAAAACGACAGTAAAATCAAATTAGTGCAGGTCGACGAGAATTTCTCAATTTAGTGAAGTCACCCACGATCGACCACACATCTCAGTCGAACCGACCTATCTCTAATCTCAATTCGATTTTTTAACTGTGCCGTAATGACCTCTAAAGATGAGCACGGTCGAAAAGTCGATTCATAGTCGAATTCTCAAGTCTATTGTCTTAAAGTCTCTTAATGGCTTACTTGGATAGTCTAGTTATCACGATAGTGATCAGCTCTAAGAACAGCCCTATAGGCGCATCAATGAAATGCTCAATTAATTCAATAGAAAACATGACTGAAAATTTAGGATGTCAAAATTTTCCCCAGCTCAGACATGAAAGGCTCGGATTAAAACCATTTGGTTTTAACACCATAAGAACAATCTAGCTCTCTTTCCTTAAATCGATCACTAAAATATGGATTGAAGCCCCGGGACTCGTAAGGGACTATGAGCAACTCCTACTGTCCATCCTAGAAAAAGGTTTCAGAATCCTCATGCAAGACAGTGTCAATAATGTATTAAGGACTAATGGAGTCAAAAAGTCTTATTTCCTCTTGCTAATAGAAAAAGAAATTGATAAGGATCCAACTCGGGCCTCAAACTTAATTATGAACCGGACTGTCTCAAAAGAAGAGCTTCGAATCTCAAAAGGAGGAAGGGATAATAATATTAATAACCCCTCACACAAAAGAAAGAAAAAACTATGACTTCAGATTAGTCCACGAAGAGATGAAGTCCTCCTTTCACATTTTATTTCTCTTTCTGACCGTTCACATGATCCAGCTAGCAATCTTGTGCCCCGCGTGCATCTTGCATTGAGATGAAAGCTGGCATCAGCTCTTGCTTATTCTTAAAAATGACATGGGCACAATGACTCCATGAGTCAATGGCAAGTCATTTTTTAAGGCCGAAAAAGCTGTGAGCTTGCAAACATCCCTTTCATTTGTAACCCCTAGATGTCCCACCAAAAGTCAATAGCAAGTCATTCTTTAGACTGAAAATATCGAAAGCTAGTAATTTTTCTTAAGTAATTCTAGCGTACACCTTCAACGTCAAAATAACTTTACAGAAGTGATTTTACTGACTATTGAGTTGCTGGTTAGTGATAGAGCTGAACGGTTGACATACTCCAATTAGAGAAGTTAATCGATAGACTAGATCTATGCTAACCAAAATATTTTCCGGCAGCGGCCAAGTGGACGGTGGATGGCTGCGAACAACAAAGAAAAGAAAAGAAAAAAAGGAAAAAAAATTAAAAGAAATACCCTATTATAAAAAAATTTGTGAATTGCACCAAACGCATTTGTGTTCTTTTTCTATTTCGAGAATAAAAATTTTTTATAGTTACCAAATGTGTTTTTTACTTATAAATTGTTTCAGGGAGTACAAATAGAAAAATATTATTTCTGAAAAAAATTATTTCTCGAAATAGAAATGTTTCTAAACAAATGCCAAATTTCAACTACTCAATTTGCTACCATAATTTTATCGGTCTATCCTTCTAGATCAAAACAGTTGTGAGACAGTCATATATGTATTTCTTTCATTTAAAAATATAGGAAACATATATTGACATGTGCGAATGTGAAGACGCTATTTATTAATCTATATATATCATGCAGGTGCATAAAGCTAGGCACTACCACCGAAGAGAGAGAGAAGTGTCACACCCCAAAAACCATCAAGAATGGGGGATGACACGGCCATCCTTCCACTCAAAGGACGCATCCTCAAAGCTTCCAAAATCCAACTTTTAAAAGTCTCCATATCCATCTCGCTCTCGTACATACTCATCGTTAGTTGAGAAACCTGAAAATGATTGGAAAATAGAGGGGTGAGCAACCACGGCTCAGTGAATAGTGCATCTCTTCTAAGCGGATCGAGCACCACTATGCATATTTACAAAATCAAACCGCAACTCTTTTAACCCAAATCTAGGATATAACAAACATATAGTAAAAAGAATAAGTTTCATACGCTTCAACATAGCTATATTTATAGCAAAAATAATCATTTCATAAGAACATCGAAATAAACATCAGTGGTCTAATCCACTGATCAATCTCATTAATTCACACGCCAATGGTTCATTCCATTGGTTAATCTCATACCACACCAAGCCCAGAAATTTAACAAACCTTCAAGGCCAAAATATAAATTTTCTTACTTTAACACAATATGTTACAAGAAAAAATATTCAAGATACTTTACCAAAAAAAAAAAAAAAATATATATATATATATATATATATATATTCAAGATAATAATAGGCAAATGTCAATGGTCTAACTCATTGGTCAATCTCATAAAACATGCATTAATGGTCTATTCCATTGATTAATCTCATCAAACCACATATTAATAATCAAATGAAATTACACGTCGATGGTCCATTCCAACGACTAATCTCAAATTACACATCGATGGTCCATTCCATCGACTAATCTCAAACTACACGTCGATAGTCCATTCCATCGACCCAACTCATATCACATGTCAATGGTCCACTCCATTGACCAATCCATTGCTCAATATCAAACTATGGTCACGATACAACGCTTGGTAACAAGACGACCAAGATTCCTCCCTTAGCAAGGTCTCCACCTATTATTAGCCGGTGGCTCGGCCCACAAGGATATCCTAGAATAGTATGCGCATACCCACAAGCCCCTCGCTGGGCTCACAGCGAGCATCCACATCAATCCAAAACAACACCATCCATAATTCTCAAGCCAAATCCATAAATCATTTCATATATCCCCAAAAGGTTTTGCAACTCAACTCATCCGCCAAATATATATTTTATAAAACATTCTCAAATAATTTTTAAGACTCGTCTCATAAATCAATTTCAAATCAAATACATTTCAAAATGCTAATCACAAATCGATATTCATATAGCCTTCCACAAACCATCTCAAAGCCAAGATCTTCGTAAAAAGGTTTCACAAACTCAAAATATGTAATATTTCTCAACTTCGTTCATCAAACAGAACATATATTTCCACTAAAAATTCTCACAATATTCTTAAATACCAAAACGCAGTAAATGCCCGATCCAAATTTTATGCAACAACTATGCCTATTCATAACTCATCAAATATCAATCATTTATCATTTTAAAAACATGAGCTTATAAATTCTTAGGAAGAGATAGCACCACTCACCTGGGAAAGTCGAAAAGCAACCTATGTGGTTACTTGAGCCAACGCACTCATATTCCTATTAATAAATTGAAAATGATATTAAAACCAGGTAATATGCTACTCTCCAACTAACGACTTGACTAAATTATGTTATTCATCAATAAAACGACACTTACGTGCTAATAAATCACTCAACCAAAACAATTACTCAAAGCCGTCCTTAGTGCGAAGTGAGAGCACGAAACTTCATCATGCCATAATTTTCTCCACATCCATTTAAAGCGTACTTATAATCAATGGAAAGCCCATCCAACATACTATACGGACCCAATTTAGCCAACCCAAAATCAAGCCGAAAATCAATAAATCATAGCCCTGAAGTTCTGGTCGTGCACTGTTCATCACGCGCGATAAACTTCAAAATTTTGTTTCGGGCAAACCGTGAGCTCAAATCACGATCCGTAAAATCCCAAAGCTCCATAACATCCCAAGCTATCATTTCTACAAAAATACGCAGCTCAACGACTCAAAAATCATACTTTGCCACTCGATTTTCCCAAAATTTCGAATTTCAAGTCCTAGGTCCAAAATTACTCCGATTGAACGAATGGGCGGCACGAGCGCTTACCGAGCGTTGCATTACATGGCTTGGCAAGGCTCCCATGATGAGAACGCGTGAAGCCTGAAGAATTTTAAGATTAAGGTATTTGGAAGAGAAAATGGGCAGAATAGGATGAACAAAGTACTTTCTGAACTTGTATTTGATCTCTTCGATACTTTACAATTGAGAGAGTTCAACCTTTTATATCTCTGGTACCAGAACTGATTTACAAGATAGTTGAGTAGTTATGGAGATCTCAACTAACTAACTAACAGAGACGCCTTACTAACTGTCTTTACTAAACAGAAGAGAGACTAGAAGAAAGAAACAGAGTATTACAGTAGAGTATACACAGCAAGGTATGCTACTGATCTTTTATCAATCATTCTTCATTTAATAGCACCAGTGACCTTGATGCGAGCTTTAGTAACTTGAGTGCAGGTCTTGGCTTCAGTAGTATGCTCAGCTTCAGTAGCTTTTATCTTTGCTTTAGTGACATCTTCATATCTAGCATCAGTAGTATCTGCTTTAGTTTCTACTTCGGCTATAGTGGCATCTGCATATCTGTCATCTTCATATTGATATATCTTGACATCCCCCCGCAAATTGGGTAGGGGTGAGTGTCCAATGCCCAATTTGAGATGAAGGACTGAGTGTGTCACGCGAGATAGGGACTTTGTAAAAATATCAGCAACTTGATCTTTGCTGGAAACATATTTAACAGATAAAGATCCTGAAGCAACCTTCTCTCTAACAAAGTGAAAATCAACCTCAATATGTTTTGTTCGAGCATGAAGTATATGATTAGCTATAAGAGATATTGCAGATTGATTATCACAGAACAGCAGAGTTGGTGAGTGTAGAGAAATGCCAATGTCTCTTAGGACAAATGAAACCCAAGTAAGATCAGCTGTTGCTGAGGCAAGTTACCTGTACTCAGCTTCGGTTGAAGAACGAGAAACAGTTGTTTGTTTCTTGGCAGCCCAAGATATGAGATTAGAGCCGAGGTAGGTACAATATCCTGTAGTGGATCTTCTAGTTTGTAGACACCCTGCCCAATCTGCATCAGAAAATCCATATAGATGGAGAGAGCTTTGAGAGTGAAGATAAATTCCAAGATGAATTGTCCCTTTCACATATCGAAGAACCCTCTTTAAGTTGAGAAAGTCAGCTACTGTAGGTTGTTGCATTTTCTAACAAAGAGTATTTGTTGCAAAAGCCAAGTCAGGATGAGTTAAGGTAAGGTACTGTAGGCCACCTACAAGACTCCTATATTCTATGACATTTCATATAGGTTTAGTGGCTGTTTTGATTGAAACTGGTTTAAGAGACATAGGTGTTGCAATAGGTTTGCAGTCAGATATATGTGCTCGAGCAAGCAAGTCTGCAGCATACTTGGTTTGACACAAAAACAACTTAGTGGAAGTTCGAATGGCTTCAATTCCAAGGAAATAATGAATATGACCAAGGTCCTTCATATGGAAATGAAGACTAAGAGAATGAATGAGTGATTTCAGTAATCTATCTGAATTTCCAGTAAGAATTATATCATCTACATATAATAGGAGTAAAACTGTCTCCTGAGATTGATGCAGAATGAATAGAGAGGGGTCAGTGGAGCTGTAGAAAAAAACCAGTTTCAAGCAAGAAATTACTGAATTTCTCATACCAGGCTTGTGGAGCTTGGCGTAGTCCATATAGTGATTTTTGTAGAAGACAGATATGCTGAGAATATTGAGGATGTATAAACCAAGGGGGTTGTTCCATGAATACAGTTTCATTCAAGGTGCCATGTAAGAAGGCATTCTTGACATCAAGTTGGTGTATAGACCAATGCTTCACCATAGCAACTGACAGTACAATTCGAACTGTGGAATGTTTAATAACAGGACTAAAAGTCTCTGTAAAATCTAGTCCTTCTTCTTGATGGAATCCCTTGGCCACCAACCGAGCCTTTAATCTATCAAGGCTGCCATCTGATTTAAGTTTTGTTTTGAACACCCATCTACAGCCAATAACATTCATATCTTTGGTTCGAGGAACCAGTAGCCAGGTCTCATTTTGGTGTAAAGCATTTATTTCCTCCTGCATTGCCTTGTACCATCCTGGATCTGTTAGTGCAGATCTTATGGATCTTGGTTCTGGAGGAATTGAATATGTAGTAAGGTATGCATATCAAGGATTGGCTTTAACAATTCCAGACTTAGATCTGGTTTGCATAGGATGTGAAGAGAGTGTACCTTGTGAGGCTGTTGGAACTGTAGGTACAGCTTGCTCCATTACCATTTCTGGTATTGAACTAGAAGTTTGTGGATGAGAGGTGTTCTGGGAAACAGAGTCAGCTTGATCAATAGACACTTCAGGTGTTGGTATTGCTAGTTCTGTGATAGAAACATCCTGTATAGGCAAGTCAATTATACCAGTTGAAATTGCTGGTGTTGCAACACTTGTATGGTTTTGTATACTATCTGTATGAAGAGAAACTGAAGTGTCTTTTATCTTAGTACTATCAGATGCTAAGAACTTTTCCTCTTCGATCCACAATTTGTATAGATGTGTGTATGATGGATAAGTGTTTCCCAATTTCTGAGAAAATGGAAAGAATGATTCATCAAATGTCACATGTCTGCTGATGTAGATATGTCCAGTAGTAGGAACCAGACAACGATATCCTTTGTGCTGAGTGTTGTACCCTAGGAAGACACAGGTGAGGGACCTTGGATCAAACTTGTGTTTAGCATAAGGTCGAAGACAAGGGTAGCAGGCACACCCAAACACTCTGAGGTGATTATGTCTTGGCTTATGTTTATATAGTTTGCTAAAGGGAGACTGCATCTGTAGCTTTGGAGTTGGGAGAATATTGATAAGATAAGTTGCTGTTACAAATGCATCAACCCATAGATTTAATGGAAGTTTTGCATGATATAGCATTGACAAGCCAAGTTCAGCTACATGTCGATGTTTTCTTTCAGATATCCCGTTTTGTTTAGGTGTATAGGGACATGAGATGTGTTGTTGAATACCACAATTCTGCAGATGTGATTTGAATTTATTGCTGACAAACTCACCTCCCCCATCACACTGAAAAGTTTTGATCTTACAGCTGAATTGATTTTCTACAAGCTTCTGAAACAATAAGAAGACATTATAAAAGTCTGATTTCAGCTTTAATGGATATAACCAGCTGAATCTAGAGTAGTTGTCAATGAAAATGACATAGTATTTGAACTTTTGGACAGAATTAACTGGGGAAGGTCCCCATATGTCACAATGAATTTGTTCTAATGGTTCAGTAGTAGTAGAATTCGATATAGGGAAAGAGAGAGCTGTGCTTTTAGCTAGTTGATAGCTCCTACAAACAAATTGTAAATCCTTGTTACACTGGATCAGTTTTTGATTCCTCAATTACTTCAAGACATTCTGACTTGTGTGAGCCAAACGTTGATGCCACACATCTTCTTCTGCACTCTGTTGTTTCTGAGTGAAGAAAGCCTCAGCAGCATAAGGACTTATTCTGTAAAGTCCTTGAATCTTCCTTCCCAGCATCTTTATTGTATTGGAGATGCTGTCCTTCATATATACCCCAGTTTTGTCAAATATAAAAGAACAGGGGTAATCATTAGTTAGTTTAGATACTGAGAGCAGCTTTTTCTTAATTTCTGGAACAACTAACACATCATTCAATGGTAAGACATTAGTTGCAGTGTTCAGTGATGCATTTCCAATGTACTTAACAGGCAAGCAAGACCCATTGCCAATCATTACAGAATCATTACCAGCATTCTTAGGATAGTTTTGAAGAATACCAGCTTTAGCTGTGATATGTGCTGATGCTCCAGTGTCTGGATACCAGTCACTACCATTTGCATCTTCAATATGAACTGCTGATAAGGCTGTAGGTATCTCCTCAGCCTGGTATGAATTGTCAAATCTGTACCAGCAGTGTAAGGCACCATGACCAGGTCTTTTGCATATTTGACACTCCAGTCGATTGTTTTCATTTGTCTTTTCTGTTTGAATTCTTCTATTAGGAGTAGAACCTGATGATGGATAGACCTTGGTATCTGTATACTTTTGTGCTGAACTATTATAAGGCCTAAATCCCTGGCCAGAACTAAAACTGGATGGAGAATTGAACTGATTAAGTTGCTGGTTTCCTTGCTCATAATTTGAGTTATAGTTTCTGTAATTCACATTTCTTCCAGAATAACCAGAACTTCTATACCTATTATTGGTTGTTCTTCCTCTTCCATAATATCTTCCCCCACGACTATTTCCTCTTGAGTCTTCAAGTCTAAGGTTTATGTTTGGTTCATCTGTACTTATACCTTCAGTTTTCCTCTGGCTATAGTAGGCCAGATTTGAGTTATACTGATTCAAGGTATAGTTCTGCAGCCTGGTTTCAAACCTTTCAAGATGTGAAATCACTTCATCATATTCAGGTTGTGGCTTTAAACAATAGATTGTTGTCTTAAAACTCTCATATTCAGACCCCAGACCTTCCAAAACACCAAAGAGTTTAGTTATTTCATCCACTGGTTTTCCAATTGCATTCAATTGATCGCATATTGTCTTATATTCTCTCAAGTAAGTTGACAAATTTCGATCACGTTTTTGGTAGGACTGCAGTTTTCCCCTTAGCTCAAACTCCTTAGCCACTGATTTCTGGGTAAATCGATTAAGCAGAGTCTGCCAAACTTCATGAGCAGTGTTTAAACCAATTATCAGGCTGAGTATATTTTCTGATAAAGAACCACTAATCCAGGAAGAAACTAGCTGGTCTGTTTTAACCCAATCATTATACTCAGGGTTAATGATTTCAGTAACCTGACCTTCCTCATCTTCGATCTGTAGGATTTTAACAGGTTGAGCTATTTCTCCATTAACAAAGCCGAAAAGATCCTGACTCCTTAAGAACCTGAGGATTTGAGCTTGCCAAAGGAGGAAATTGTCCTCTGCCAGTTTGATGTTAACAAAATTCGAAATATTAACATGTATAGGGAACGGATACTTTGGAATTCTAGCAGCCATTGGAATCCTTCAAGATCTCAGCAAATCTTGTATATACAGTTTCTACTCGTTTCTACTGTATGTATCTACAGATTGTCTTTCTTTGACGAGACAATCTATTTCAGAGGAAGAGAATAAACTCACAGATCCTGTTCGTTGCACAGATCGACGAACCTTTGGATCAATCTTCAGTTTTGCTGCAAGTTTAGCAGCTTATTGCAGTGTTGCCAGGATTTCTCCAGGATCCAGCTGCTCTGATACCATGAAGAATTTTAAGAGTAAAGGTATTTGGAAGAGAAAATGGACAGAATAGGATGAACAAAGTACTTTCTGAACTTGTATTTGATCTCTTCGATACTTTACAATTGAGAGAGTTCAACCTTTTATATCTCTGGTACCAAACTGATTTACAAGATAGTTGAGTAGTTATGGAGATCTCAACTAACTAACTTGTCACGCCCCGAATCCCGAGACACGTGAACAACCCACCATGGTCGTGCAATTGCGACATTCCCAGGCAGTGTCGCCGACCCAATTTAATTTTATTATGCGCATGCGGAACGTATTAAGAAACTCCTGACAATTTAAAAGCGGGATAAAATAGCAGGAACAAAAATCAATTTAATACAAACCAATATACAATCATAAAATCACCCAAGGATTACATACAGCCGAATTTGGGTCGAAGTCTACACACTAGGGTCGGTCCACCAAAAAGAGGGAACAGTCCTAAGGTTACTAGATGGACTCGATCATCGATCCTTCATCTTCTTGGCTATGCGACTCCTTGTCGAACTGCATCGGCAATCCACCTTACTCCGCTGGATTCGTCATCTACGGCCCTGAAATATTTTTCCCACAACGGGGTGAGACATTGTCTCAGCAAGTTCACCCCTCCTAAGCCCCCTATTAGAAAGAAAATACACCCCAGCATGACCTAACCACACATCAAGAAGACTTACCTCGCAATAGTCCGCGCCTGCAGGTTAGTACAGTTCATATCATTCAATCATGTGCAAATATGACAATTAACTAATCAAGGCACAAACACATCATCAATCAATCAACCACTCGGATCGTCTCAGCGATCAATCGGCTCGGCCGATTACATGTCATTCTAGCAAATCAGTCACTGCTCCCAACCACGACCCTAAGGGTAAACTCAACCATCGGTTGTAATCACGGCCCCACGTGGCACGACCTTCGAAAAGGTGGTTAAACAACTAGTGGCATCATGGCCCCACTCGGCACGGCCTCTCATAGGCAGTTCAACAGCTAGTGGCATCATAGCCCCACTCGGCACGGCCTCTCATAGGCGGTCAACAACTAGTGGCATCACGGCCCCACTCGGCACGGCCTCTCATAGGTGGTTCAACAACTAGTGGCATCACAGCCCCACTCGGCACGGCCTCTCATAGGCGGTTCAACAACTAGTGACATCACGGCCCCACTCGGCACGACCTTCAAAAAGGTGGTTCATCACGGCCTTAATAGGCACGGCCTCTAATAGGCGGTCAATCACAGCCAAATCCCCATCAATTTCCACACTTAGCATTTCTACACATAACCCCTAATTTACACAATCACACTCAATTTGCCACCAATCAAGCATCAAATTTAAATTCTAACATCACAGCAGTGATCAGCACGAAATTCTGAGCAACCGAGGCTAAAAATAAATTTTTCGTTTTTTTTTTTTTTGAATATAATATAATAATATTTTAATAATTTCGAAAAGTAATATTTTATTATATTATTAAATAATTCCGAAATAACAATAAATCAAAAATAAATTCCTTTAAGTCACATCAAAGGTTATCTTAACATAAACACTCATTTAGCCTTAACTTAAACATACATTAAGCTAATTAAACATCTTAATATAATCTACACTTAAATAAATTAAACTAACCACCTAAACATGCTTAATTCAAACTAAACACACTTAGGGCATAATTAACCGTCTAATCAAGGATTAGTGAGATAAACTCACGGATTTGGACGCCGCTTAGCTCAAATCGAAGAGGGCGACGCCGGGACCGACTTTCCCCAAAGGAGATCTCGCATCCGGGGCCGGGAAGAGGGCTAAAACGGGCTCGGAAGGGGCTGTCATACCCATTTCCGTTGGCTGCTAAACAGGCCGGAGGAGGGCGCGATGGTGGCTCACGGCGACGGCTCGAGCGCGGAGGGAGCCGGAGGAGGGACGGCAGCGACGACTCGGGGCTCCGGCGGTGCTAGCGGCGACGGATGGGGACGGAGGCAGCTCGGCTAGACGTGTGGCGAGCTGGGCGCGAGGGGGGGTTGTGGGACGGCGAGGCGGCGAGCTGGAGCGGCGGCTGGCGACAGCGAGACAGTGCGGCTGGGCGGCGCGACGACGGCGCGACGAGCAGAGGCGGACGGCGTCGACCGGGGGGGCTGCTGGCCGGTCCTCTCTCTTCTCCTCTTTTCCCTTTCCTCTCTCTCTCTCTTGCTCAAGGTTAGGGATGACACAATGGGGCCCACCTCCTTCTCTCTCTCCCCTTTTCTTTTCCTTTTCCTTTTTCTTTCTTTAGTCAAATAAAGTGGCCCACCATGACATCACCGATGATGTCATGGTCCACTATCCCCCCACCACTTCCTCAATGGTTGCAATTGATTTTCTGCCGGGGTCCAAATCTTGTACATATCAATTTCTTCAATTCTTCTTTCAATTAAGTCCAATTGAAGTCCATAAAATTAACCCAATGTCACCATACTTTAATTCACATCTTGGCTCGTCCATAGAACCAATTTAAATCCTAAAAGCACGACCAAAGGCGAACCTTAATCCTACTTGATTCAAATTAAATTGACTCCCATAAAAATCAATTGATGTCTCACTTATCAAATTGATTATTTTCTTTATCCAAAAATCCCTCATATTCCTCCATTTCACAATCCCCGGCTTCAACTAAACGAAAACGGCCCTATTTATCCAGTCGAAATTAGGACCCTAAAATCTGGATGTCACATAACTAACAGAGACGCCTTACTAACTGTCTTTACTAAACAGAAGAGAGACTAGAAGAGAGAAACAGAGTATTACAGCAGAGTATACATAGCAAGGTATGCTACTGATCTTTTATCAATCATTCTTCATTTAATAGCACCAGTGACCTTGATGCGAGCTTTAGTAACTTGAGTGCAGGTCTTGGCTTTAGTAGTATGCTTAGCTTCAGTAGCTTTTATCTCTACTTTAGTGACATCTTCATATCTAGCATCAGTAGTATCTGCTTTAGTTTCTGCTTCGGCTACAGTGGCATCTGCATATCTGTCATCTTCATATTGATATATCTTGACAAAGCCCCCCTTTTTTCTTTTCTCTTCTTCTTCTTCTTCTTCTTTCTCTCTTTCTTCTTCTCTGTGTTTGAGCCCTCCGCCGTCCCTCTCTCTCCCCTTCTTTCCTTCTCTCTTTCCCTTTTATCTCCTCATTTTTCTTTTCTTTATTTCTGTCTTTTCTTCCTCTCTCCCTCTCTCTTCTCTCTCTTCTCTTTTCCCTCTCCCGAAAACTCTCAATTCCTCTCTCTCTACTGAAGCTTCCACCTTTTTCTTTTCTTTTTGACTGGGTCAAAACCCATATTTTACAAGAAGACTGCTTGAGAGAGAGAGAGAGAGAATGGTGGACGCAGGAGCAAAGACGAAGACGTTAGAATTCACGTCGACGTGGGTGGTGGCCGTGGTTTGTGGCGTGATAGTGCTAATTTCTTTCCTTGTTCACAGGTTTCTTCAATGCGCCGGGCAGGTCCGCTTTTGGTTTCTTTCTTTCTACTGTGATTACATCTCCTCCTGAGATACTCGTCTCGTGATCAATGGTGACCGTGTGACCGACTCTTGTTGAGCGCAGCTTTTGAGCAGGCCGAAGAAGAATCGCCAGGGTCTCCGCAGGGGCAGGCGAAAGCATCTCTTCGATGCCTTACAGAAGATCAAAGAAGGTGACCGCACTTAAAACTGATAGAGAACGAGACGGGTTTTTTATATGCTTTATGTTATGTCATACACGTGGAATTGATGTGCATGGGTTTTAGCCGCCGTAACTGTCCTAGGACAAATTTATATGAAACCAAAATGTGTTCATAACTTATATGTGATGGTTTTGTTTTTGGAAATTTGGCAGAGTTGATGCTGTTGGGGTTCATATCCTTGCTGCTATCAGTGTTCCAGACGAGAATCGGGAAGATTTGCATATCGGAGACACTTGCCAACGTCTGGCTTCCCTGCTACGAGCCTGCTGACTCTTCTTCCACCACCACTGCCCACTTCTCGACTAATGCCATTCCTTCCGATGGATATCGAGGACGCCGGCTCCTGGCGGACACCACTGATTACTGTGGTCAAAAGGTGAGTTTACTCTCTCTCTCTCTCTCTCATTTTAGTATTGGCAAACAGAGCCACTGGGTATAGTAAATGATGATTATATAAAATGCTTAAATTATTACTCCTATAAGTGCGCAAAACATATAATCTTTGTTGCGTATTGTTCCAGGGGAAAGTGCCATTTTTATCTCTCACAGCACTTCACCATCTGCACATCTTCATATTTGTGCTAGCCACCTTTCACGTGATCGTCTGCGTGGTCATTATTCTATGTGGAGAAGCAAGGGTATATGACTACCGTTGACTCGCAGAATTTTCTATTTTGTCATGCATATCTTGGATTAATTCTGTAGATTTTCCGACCGTACTGTTGATTATAGTTACACTACTGGAGGAAGTGGGAGCAATGCATTATAAAGGACGAGCGTTTCATCGACGAAAAGGGTGCGTTATTCTTTTTGATAAATCCTTTTCTTTACCACCAAGTAATAGCAAGGGCACAGAAACTGATCCTCAAACTAAACCGACAAGTGACCTAGTAAACTAGAATCGAATGCTTGGAATGTGCCTCACTTGTATACCCATTTAGAAGAAGTTGTTTCATAATTGTATACCAATTTCATAAATCGGTCTTTCGACTGATACGAGGTATCTATATTGGGGAGCTGCAGAGCATTGCAGCGTGCTGGATCGGCTTGCCAAAAAAGATGGAGGCAAAAGATTGGCAGTATTTGGCGGGTTGGTAAGTCTTGTGTGTCTCTTAAACAAGAAGTTATTGCACAGTTTATAAACTATAAAACCAATATCATCCCAACCATTTTATTATTTTGGACCCCACCGTGAGACTCGCATTATCAACAATTGAGATGGACTTGGTCTACATGATGTCTATACTATATAATATTTTTTTGATCTTTGACTATTCCCTTTCATCACTTTATTGTTGAGTAATCCTGGAGCAAAATCTTTTGGTACTTTGAATCGAAAGCATTATTCGAGAAAGAAGACAGCCATAGGATCATTCAGTACTTGGACAGAACTCACAATGGGTGGTTCAAATTATATCACTCATACTTAATAAAATTTACTCCTGAAGTTTATATAAACTAGTTACGTAAGGTAGATCTTCACCAGGAAAAATACGTCGGGACTACACCAATTTTCTTCTTGGACTATTATCTACACAAGTCTACTAAGAGTGCTACTCCACTAGTGACATATGGTCAAACCCAACATACTTCGCAGATTTCCTCTGATAGAACCTCTGTACGAATTAACAAATAGATCCAACACCTTCTCTCCAGCTTCATCACTAATTTTTTAACTACTTAATCAACTTTCTATTATTCCTTTTTCTGCTAACTACTAGCAATTTGTCTTGCAGCATTTCTTTCAATCAGCCACTAATCAATTTTACAAATCAGTATAACTTCTAACGAGTTACAGAATGAACGACCGAATGTTGTATTGACAGGATGACTTTGGATTAGGTCTCCTTTTTTGTATATTAATTCATCAATACTATTATATTAAGGCGCTAATTAAAATTAGAGGCCTCTAGGGCAGGGACCTAGTCCCACATTGCTTGAGCGTGTGCAAATAGTGTTATAAAGATGTCTGATTTCCCGGAAGGTGTCTGTCTAAATCTCTCCTATGGCGTCCCTTGAACCTCCATATACACATCGCTCATTTGCATTAGGATTAAGGAATTTGTCAGGAATTACTTATTATCATCTTACTACAAGAATTTCCACGGAAAATATAGAAATGCGATTTCTTTCGTGCAGCAAAATGACGCTGTTTAACATATGATTGCCCCAAATTCAAACTTTCTTCGAGTCCTAATCTTAGAATAGATGATTTGGAAAAAAATTCAGCCTCATCTCAAAACCTAACCTCACAATCATGGATTTGAGACAAAATTAGTAACCGAAACTTGCAATAGAGGTCTGCTACTTCGTTTGTGTGGTTTGTTTCATCGGAATTCCAATTTTTACCATGGGATTTTGAGGAAGGAAATGGAATTGGGGGAGAAGAGGAGGATGACATCGCCCTTGCCGATGCCTATGGCGGAAAGGCGGGAGGTGAGGGAGTTGATGGAGCGCCAGAGCTTTCAAAAGGGGACGTCGAAGGTGGAGTAGGAGCCATGGAAACCATTTTTGGGGTCAATTTGCAGGGGATTGGTATCCTTACTTCTTGAGAGCTTGAGCTTCAAGCCAAGCGTTCTCTGTTCTTGGATGAGAGAGAGTGGGGAGAGAGCTTTGAGCCAGGTCATTGTCCACTTTGGACTTCTTTTTTTATAAGAAAGTTACATAGATATTAAAATTTCATATAAAAGAGAAATCATAGGGTATGAATTGCTGGGATTTGTCGTCAGGGATATTTAAATAATCGTTTTTTCACCGATTTGACAGTGATCCGGTAAAAAAATTTTGCATCAAAGCTAGCATCGTTGGAAAATCATGGTATTTCCAGTATCCTTTTCCCAAAATGTCACCACTTAGGTTTTGCAACAAAGACCTTGAAGATGACGGGCTGATATATGCATATGTGAAAACACACATGCTGCGCCATATTTGCAGAGATTTGATATGCACAAAATATTTTGTTTGTGTTGTATGTACTCAAATGCATTGGAGCCTTCAAACCTAATGGGTGTCACTAGATTTCATTTCCATATGCTGCTTAGTATATATAGCACACTCAAACTTGTTCCATCTTCCCCAATACTCTAGTCAGTGTAGAAAGCAACACCTAGAAGCTCCTTTTCGTGGAATGAAGCTTTTTAAAAGACATGATGAGATGAGATTGTCTCTGAACAGTTCTTCCTCTTCTGCAGCACATGATTGGCAAGCACTTTTTTCCGTCCTTGACTAAGTTGGAGTACATTGCGATCCGCCTGAATTGCATCAAGGTAGGAAATTCTAGCCGTGCTTCTCTATTTTAACTTAAATTTAATTGTCTCGTTTCTTCCATCATTTTTACAGGCCCGTTATTTGGAAAATCCTGAAGATCATTTTCAGAAGTACGTAATCCACGGTGTGCAAAAGGATTTTGACAAAGTCATTGGAATCAGGTGAAAGATACTCCTTTGTGTCTAGAAAGAACGTTTCCCTTCAAGAAGAACTATTAGTATCTTCTGCATTTGACAGTGTTTCATGACTAACAATCTGTCCAAAAAAAATTCAGCGGTTTCTTCAGGTATACTGATTTCTTATTCTTATCAATGCAGTTGGTATCTGTGGTTGTTCGTGGTGCTTTTCTTGCTCCTGAATGTTGCTGGTGAGTGATTTGGGCACGACATGTGTCACATTCTCCATTGTGTTGCAGCTATTAAAGTTCTAGATTTCCAAAATCAGCGGTGTTGCATGAAGTTCAATTACCTCTCTTTCTTTTCAAGCAATGTTATGTGTATTAAGACCGATCTGCAAAATTAAATTTTTTAGACTGCAAGTGTAGCATCTAAATAAGTGGGTCACTTTCAACACTACTAACAATCTACCACATCACTTAGTAGAAAAAATTTGCAAACCAGCCTCAGTGATTACTTAGCATTAGCATTTCTCTCCTTTGTGAGACCATAAGTTATTTCAAAGAAAGACATCATATGAATTTGTCTTGGACAATATTTCATTGCAGGATGGAATGCCTACTTTTGGATATCTTTCCTTCCCTTGACTGTAAGTGTAGTGATGAATAGTCGTCCTTTTTGAGTTGTGACATCCAGATTTTCGGGCCCTAATTTCGACTAGATAAATAGGGCCGTTTCTAATCAGGGTGTTGTAGAGGATTATTTTATTGTGAAATTGGGATACAAGTGGGCTAAATTAGTGAGGAAAAATACCAATTTGACTTATGAGGTGTTGAATGAATTAGTGGGGGTCAATTTGATTTAATTCAAGAGGAATTAAGGTCCGCTTTTGGTTGTGCTTTTAGGATTTAAATTGGTTCTATGGACGAGCGAAGATGTGAATTAAAGTATAGTGACATTGGATTAATTTTATGGACTTCAATTGGACTTAATTGAAAGGAGAATTGAAGAAATTAAGATGTACAAAGTTTTAGACCCCGGCGGAAAAATAAAATGCACCCATTGGAGAAGTTGTAGGAGATAGTGGGGTGTGACATCACCAATGATGTCATATGGTGGGGCCACCGTGGAGGATTAAAGGATTAAAAGAAAAAAGAAAAAGAAAAGGGAAAATGCGGAGGGAGAGTGTCTTCTTCTTCCTCCCCTCCCCCAAGCCGTGCGTGACCTTCATCTCCTTCTTCTTCTTCTTCTTCTTGGGAGGACCCGAGCAGCCATGGCCGCCGCACGCACACCGCCGGAGCTAGAGCCGCCGTTCGTCGCCGTCCACTCGTCGCCGAAGCCCGTCGCCACCGCCGTCGTCCGCGCGCCCGCACGCCACTCCGCCTAGCTCGCCGTTTCAGCGAGCTATTCAGCTCGTACAGCTCACTTCCGGCCACCGTGAGGCCCCGCCGTCGGCCGCACAACACCGCCATAGCTCCCCCGCCGTTCCCCCGCTCGATCTAGCCCCGAATCTCCTCTTTCTCGGCCTCAA
The DNA here is from genome assembly GCA_014182555.1 of Eucalyptus erythrocorys. Classification (NCBI taxonomy): domain Eukaryota; kingdom Viridiplantae; phylum Streptophyta; class Magnoliopsida; order Myrtales; family Myrtaceae; genus Eucalyptus; species Eucalyptus erythrocorys. The sequence goes on along the minus strand of CM024597.1, from coordinate 5,286,816 downwards.
ATCGCAGCAAACCAGCAGCAACCAGATCTGGAATTTGTGGGTATGGCAGCCCCTTCGTGGGCCATTTTGGCCGGCTTCCCGACCCCGGATGCTAGGCCCGCTTTGGGGAAAATTGTTCCCCTCGTCGTCCTCGTCGTTTTGGTCCGTTCGGTTCGTTAATCGGGTGAGTTTACCTCACTAATCCTTGATTAGAGTGTTAATGATGCCCTAAGTGTGTTTAGTGTGATTTAAGCATGTTTAGGTGGTTAGTTTAATTTATTTAAGTATATATTATATTAAGATGTTTAATTAACTTAATGTATGTTTAAGTTAAGGCTAAATAAGTGTTTATGTTAAGATAAGATTTGATGTGACTTAAAGGAATTTATTTTTGATTTATTGTTATTTCGAAATTATTTAATAATATAATAAAATATTAATTTTCGAAATTATTAAAATATTATTATTTTATATTAAAAAAAAAAAAAAAATTATTTTTAGCCCCGGTTGCTCGAATTTCGTGCTTGATTGCTTCTTTGTGATGTTAAAATTTAAATTTGATGCTTGATTGGTGGTGAACTGAGTGTGATTGCGTAAATTAGGGGTTATGTGTAGAAATGCTAAGTGTGGAAATTGATGGGGATTTGGCCGTGATTGACCGCCTATTAGAGGCCGTGCCTATTGAGGCCGTGATTGACCACCTTTTTGAAGGTCGTGCCGAGTGGGGCCGTGATGCCACTAAGTTGATTGAACCACCTATTAGAGGTCGTGCCTTTGGGGCCATGATGAACCGCCTATGAGAGGCCGTGCCTAGTGAGGCCGAACCACCTATTAGAGGTCGTGCCTTTGGGGCCGTGATAACCACCTATTAGAGGTCGTGCCTATCGAGGCGGCGTTACCACCTTATTGAAGGTCGTGCCGAGTGGGGTCGGGATGCCACTAGTTGTTTAACCACCTTATTGAAGGTCGTGCAACGTGGGGCCGTAATTACCACCGATTGTTGAGTTTACCCTTAGGGTCGTGGTTGGGAGCATTGATTGATTTGATAGAATGACATGTAATCGGCCGAGCCGATTGATCGCTGAGACGATCCAAGTGGTTGATTGATTGATGATGTGATTGTGCCTTGGTTTATTTAATTGTCACATTTGCACGTGATTGAATGATATGAATTGTACTAACCTGCAAGCGCGGACTGTTGCGAGGTAAGTCTTCTTGATGTGTGGCTAGGTCATGCTGGGGTGTATTTTCTTTCTAATAGGGGCTTAGGAGGGGTGAACTTGCTGAGACAATGTCTCACCCCGATGTGAGAAAAATATTTCAGGGCCGTAGATGACGATTCCGGCGGAGTAAGGTGGACTGCCGATGTAGTTGGGCAAGGAGTCGCACAGCCAAGAAGATGAAGGATCGATGATCGAGTCCATCTAGTAGTTTTAGGACTGTTCCCTCTTTTTGGTGGACCGACCCTAGTGTGTAGACTTCGACCCAAATTCGGCTGCATGTAATCCTTGTTTGATTTTATGATTATATGTTGGTTTGTATTAAATTGATTTTTGTTCCTGCTGTTCTATCCCGCTTTTAAAGTGTCAGGGGATTCGTAATACCTTCCGCATGCGTTTATTAAATTAAATTGGGTCGGCGACACTACCTGGGAATGTCGCAATATCACGACCATGGCGGGTTGTTCACGTGTCTCGGGGTTCGGGGCGTGACATGAGTTGTTGCATTTTGCAGTAGTGAAGTCGTCCATTGACTATTCAATCTCTACCATATCTTGGGGTGTCCAAACTATGGCCGAACGTGCAGTAAATGCAATTTCATTGCCTTTTTGATCAAGAACAAAATTGATAAAAGGATAGCTACTAATTAGTAGGAGGATTGGCACAGGCTTGCCCTAAAGACAAATTATGTTCAAGAATACATAGGAATTAAACCATGTAACCTCTTGCTTGCACTCAAAGAACAAATTTTGCTCATACAAGAACATGTTGAGTCTTACTTGGTGGAAACAATATGTTTCTGTCTTGCCTTTTTGCAGCTTCTGCTGGCACGAAACTGGAGCACATAGTAAAACAGCGGACCGACAAGATCATCGCGGAGTATTGTTCAAGTGCAGGGGCCTTGGAATCAGAAGTTACCGCTATTGAATTTTCAGATGAAGATTTCTGGTTCCAAAAGCCTCACCTTGTCCTCGATTTAATTCACATCATACTTTTCCAAAACTCTTTCGAACTTGCTTTTTTCTTCTTTATATTGGTAAGTGTTTCCCAAACTTCTGTTTGTATTGGTTGTGAGAAAATTGGTTCCTAATATACCATACCTGCTTGGGTATATGGGTAAAGGGTTGAAAATAGGACTAATGCCCGCGTCTTTTCTTACAGTTCCAATATGATTTTCACTCATGCATTATGGGAAAGGCTGGCTATGTCATCCCGAGACTTGTCATAGGGTAAGAATGATACTTATATCTTCAACCTGAATGTTATATAAGATCGACAATCGAGTCCTATAATCACTAACTGGTCTAATTGTGTTGTTTAGAGTGTTTGTCCAGATCATGTGCAGCTATAGAACACTGCCACTATATGCCATTATAAAAAAACAGGTAAATAAGTATGAGTTACTACATCTTTACCGACATATGTACGAGTCACCTGTTTGTTTTCTTTTATTAAATTCAACTATGGGACTGAATGTGCAATATTTCTTTTGTTTGTGTCTTGATGAAACTATGAAGATGCTACTGAAGCCCAGTGTATCGAAAAAAGAGAAAGAAATGAAGAGTGTGACTTTCATTTGGGACCGCATTGACAAGTGGGCTGAAAGGAAGAAGGCAACTAAAAATGATCAACCCAAGGGGGTCCAAGAAAGGAACTAGTGGCAAATGAGCAGACGAGCTGGTGAAATTGAGCCAGAGAAGAAAGCAGACATTGAAGCACAAGATGGAACCAAGCCTGAAAGTATATGAAAACCTGGAGAGCAGTTTGGGTTTAGTCGTATTTAGTTTTGCTCCTTTTTTGGGTCCATCGGTAGTACTGGGCCGATGATGAGACCACGAGTCATCTTCATCTTCTTCTGTCAAGTCATCGAACTTTGAGTTACTCATCATTTATTAGGGTTTCACAGCGGGCCATATTCCCAGAACCAATGGCCGGCACTTGATGAAGTCGTGTATTAGATGAACCCGCTAGGGCTTGGTTGGTGTCGCTGTAAAAGCTTTAGTAGATCAGAACCAGAATTTCGTTAAGATTACCAAACTGTTGCCTACATAGTTTTTCTAGGGTTTGGCCTATCTATAAGGCATAAGAAAGCTGATTGAGAATGGAGGTTTGTGGTTGAGCCGCACCATCTTTCACTTCCCTTCATATTACTTAAAATACATTATCTTTTACATCAAGCAGATAAAGAAAGCTTATTAAAAATAATATAAAAGTTGAGTGAAACGAAAGCTGTTGATAGATACACACAATATATTTAAAACTCATTTGTTTCATAGAAAATTTGAAATCTGGAAAACATTTTATAAAAAATGATTGGTTATATCTTCTAGAGAAATTATTCAACAGAAAATTTTTTCATTGTCAACAACCATTTATGCTTAACTATTTTCATTGGTGATGAAAATATTCTGCATTCATTCATTTTCGTCAGCAACATAAAGATTATTTTTCGGAAAATCTTTTTCAAATTTGAAGTTTTTCATAAAACAAACGTACTCTTTAGAAATCACAAGAAAGTGTGTTTTAAGTGCGAATTCCTTTGACAAGTGAATCTACTGAGTGCGAACATTCTTTTGCCTTTCACCATCTCAAACAAGCGAATGGCTCCCATCTGCTTGTGAGTTCAAGGCAATAATGAGATTATCTTTCGTCAACGCGGGATACCAACTCGCCACTTCTGTGCATTCCATCTTCTCCCAAGATCCACCTTCATCATCCGTTAAGAATCGAGGAGTTTGCACGCACCAAGTTGCCGAGAGAGAGAGAGAGAGAGAGAGGTTTAAAGGGGATGCAAAGCTGGGCTGAGCCCATGGCGGGAAATGAGAAGGAGAGAGAGAGAGAGAGAGAGAGAGTGGCCGAGGCACGAGTCGAGGGGACGACGTTAGAGTTCACACCGACGTGGGTGGCGGCCGTAGTTTGTTGCATCGTAGTGGTGATCTCTTTTCTTGTGAAAGGTCCCTTCATTGAGCCGGCCAGCTAAATGCATGTTATTCCTTGACATCTCCAACGTTGTGTGGTACTCTGTCATAAAAGACCCCGTTCACGGTAAAATAAGGTCATGTTTGGTAAAAAAAAAAAAAAATTTATGTTTCTCAAAATAAATAAAAAATCTATTTCTTTTGTTACCGGAAATAGATTTGAAACATAAACAAGAAGAGTTACTTCTTATTCCCAAGAACAATTCTTAAGAATCAAAAGAACAAAAACAAAGATTTTTTTTTCTCTTTTTCTCTCTTATTCTCTTTTCTTTTTCTCTTTCATTTTCTTCTTCTTCCTTTTGGCTGGTTGCCAACCTTGGCTATAGCCGGTGCCGGCAACCTCGCCGAAGCATCCCCTAGCAACGCCGAGCCACGGCGAGTATCGTCAGCTTGAGCCTCACCGTGGCCAAGCGAGCTCGCTGGACCTCGCCCTAGCCTAGCGAGGCTCCGACGAGCTCACCTAACCAGCCAAGGAGAAAAATAAAAATAAAAAAGAGAAAAAAAAATAAGAAAATATAATAAAAGTATTAAAAAATTAATAATGGTACCAAACGCATTTCTATCCAAAAATAAAAATTTTATGGAATTACTAAAAGCGTTCTTTTGCTCAAAAAAATTTGGTAAAGTTTGCTCATAAATTGTTTCCGAGAATAGAATTAGAAAAAACCATTTCTAATCAAAAATTGTTCTCCGGAACACAGACGTTACCAAACGTGCCCTAAGTGACTTTACAGTTTGTCAAATATTACGAAACGGCGAGAAATAGAGCGTAAGCCTCTCCTTGATGCCTTGCAGAAGATCGAAGAAGGTGAGACCCTGTTCACCCGGAATAAATTAGTTCCCAACATTAGAGTCCAAAAGAAATCTAGTTGAAGAGAACGATGAATCTTGCTCTTATGCAACTTTTGCTCGCTGTTGGCACCCAGCCGAGACGTGTAACGGCACAAAGCTTGCTTCACATCGCACTCTTCCAATCCTCTTTCGAATGGCCTACTTATTCTTTGTATTGGTGACTATAAACTGGCACAGGATAAACTTTTCCATTACAGAGCTCTCACCTTTTCACATGCCGAACAAATGCTTCCGGTCGCGCTCCAGTTCAGGTAATTTCAACTCTTGCACCATGGGAAAGGTCAGTCATATCATCGCAAGAACATGTTATACGCGAGCATGATTTGCATCTATTCGATCCTCATTTGCATACAGGACCAATCTTTGAAGCCCCGCACTTTATCTGTGCATTTGCTCTGGATAGAAAATTTGTTCAGGTTACGACCGTTATGCATCGATGCTATGTCAACTAAAAATATGGGACTGACGAAGACGCATCCCTTTCGCTTTTCTTGGTCCATGTAATGTTGGTGGAGCGAAAAGGAAGAGGGGTTCAAGAGAAGCAGCTGTAATGGAAGGTGCTGTCGGTTGAGGCGACGCACGGAAGAGATGACCGAACATGGGCCTGTAAGATTTTTCCTTAATGTGGACTAAATTAATTGACGTTGTAATTTACCGTTTAACAGTTACTGTTTTACGGGATTTGGTCTAAGGTGAGATAGAAGGATTTCTTAATTAGTCTAATATGAAGCTGACTAGTGTGAGCTGAGTTAAGCCTTGCCCGTAATGAGGGAGAGTGGCTGGAAACTCTATAAATAGTGCTTAAGTCTCTCCTCTAACCCTAATTCTCACATATCTTCACATAAGGAGCGTTTACCTAAAGCTAAAGGTGAGGGGCTGCCTCATAGAGCCAATGATACAGAGGGCAATAGAGGAGAAGGATTTGCGCAAGGAACATTGTGTTTCCGCTTCCGCTTCAAAAACAATGGATTCCAAGTGCGTTAATCTTTATATTTAATTATGCATGTTCTTGTTTTAGTTATGGAGATCTTGAGGTTACGCAAATTTGCGTCTAACATGTGGTATCAGAGCCTCCATAATTCTAAAACTTGAACCTTAAGGACATTTCCCTAATTTGTATGATTTTGCCCTAATTTGTGATTTTCAGAATTTTTGTTCAATAAAATAAATTAAATCACAAATTCGGATTGGGCTCGACGAGACGAGCAAGACGATCGGTGGCGCATCGCCAGGGGAGGCCGCACTCGCCCCCATGTGCGGCCACGCGCCGCTGGGGTGTCAAAGACGCGCTCCACACGCGGTCACGTGCTCCCACGCGCGGGGTGCAACGCGCAAGTGCATCGCACGCGCGGATGCTGACGTCATCGTGATGTCAACGACCAAGTCCATTGACCCGTTAACCGACCCGACCCAAAACTCGTGGACCGACCTGACCCGACCCGAATAACGTCAGCAACCCAACCCAGATGGCGACCGACCTGACCCAACCCGACCCGTTAACCATATCCAACCTGGTCAACTGGTCGAACCGGACGGCTGGACCAAACGGTCGAGCCAGGAATCAGTCAAACCAGTTCCGGTCAGACCGGTTTTGACGGTCAAGATACATAGGCACGTGAGCTCCATGCGCCACACACTCAGGCAACGCGTGCGAGCGCGTGGAGCATCGGATTGGCGTGTGGCTGGTGGCGTTGAATTCTTACGGTTCTCCTCTATCTTGTGGTATATTTACTTTACATGTTTGGTGATTTTATGGATGTGAAAATACATATGTAACCCTAAATACGTGTATTTTAAGTGTATTTTTGCATATTTTTTCTTGTATTTTTCTGTGATTTTGGAAATACAAGTGCTGGGTTACTGGTATGTTTAATTTTATTAATGAATAAAGTAATGTAATTAGCATGATATGTGATTTTAGTGATATGTGCCTCTATCACTGAAGTTAAAATCACATGTATATGATGTATGTGAGATGTAGATTTTATATCCTTAGTATGAGAAAGTTTCAAAGATTCAATTGAGTTGTGACTGCCAAAGTGGCACACTTGATTGGATTTGAGAAATTTCGGTCTCATATGCTGATTGGGATGTCTCCTGATCTAATGCATGGTCATACTCCAAAAGGAGGTGATTGTGTATTAGTTTATGGAGGGATACATGATGGTATGGTGAAGGAGTGACTGATCCTAGTGGTTCATATGCCCAAAGGTGATGAATTCACGAAGATTGGAATATATTCTTATAGCCGCTATCATGTAGAGAGTGTACAACTACATATTATGTATTCTGCCCAAAGGTGATTATATGATTATGCATATAACTCTCTAGATGTGTACTTGTACGTCAAGTTACACAGTGCTCACATGATGCTAATTATATACATTGCTTGTTTTTCAGTCACCTTTTCTGTAGTTAATAACTCCATTATTATTGAGGTTTTTTACTGCTTCAAATTTTAAGTTGTGGACATATGATTTGTTGCTTAAGAAAAGAGCAATAGAATGTGCTTATTGTCCATGAAGCGTTCCATTCTGAAACACTTGAAAAGTGGTTTGCCTACTAATTGCACTGCTAAGAGATGATGGAAGCCTTAGTGGCTTGTAATTATGTCTTGTCTAATACCGAAATTAGGACACATCTACAAAGATTGTGTTTAAGTCCTAATGACATATACATCTCGTATATAGTTAAAAGATTGTTTCCAAAAGTTTTCTATTTAGAGAAAATGATCGAAATAAATAATATATAATTATAGTTAGTCTTAAAAGGTTGTCAGGCTTAATAGTGGCCGTGAGTATTTTGGCAAGTATGACAATGCGAAATAGCTTAAAGGGTCATTTGTCAAATACTTGGTATTCTAGGGTGGTAACTTAATTACTATGCTTGAAAATCTTGACAAAAAGTTTTGGCCGAAAGGTATAAATGCATCATAATGTACATGATGATAAGTATGATTAGTAAGACTATTGTATTCGGTCTTTTATGAGATGGTATTTTGAAAACAACCTTTTCACACACAAAACGTGTTTCTTAGCAAAGTTTCATTAACTTCTTTTAAGTTATGAAATGGACATAAATTACTTGAATCTTATTAAATTTAAAGGTGGTTATTTAATCCAATATTAAATACGTTGGAATTTAGATCCATTCAGAATTATTTTGTACCTTACCTAGATTGTTAAAAGGAGTGTCAATTTTATGACCCTAAAGAAGATACAAGAATTATGGTATCATATACTGTAAAGTTTCTACAGTTCGAAGTAATTGTAGAGGATAGCTGCTCTCAGACTATTAAGGATAATAATACGATGGAAAATCACTGTGTCTTTATCTTTACCTATACATATAATTGTGGTACAGACAATTATGGAATCTCCTATACCATAGACTAAACTTGTTGAGGTTTAAGATACTATTCTTGATATAGTTTATGATGAAATTTTTTCAAACCTCTCAAGTATAGAATGAAGTGGTTGTAGCTTTACTCAGGAGATTTGTTAGAGAAAGACGATCAGTTATTCCATTAAACTATATAGTCTATTTGTGAGAGCATGACTGCATTATCCACTACATGGTTGATTTAGCGATATAAATAAATGTTGTTTCTTATCCTCAATCAAGTATGTAATTAGATGCTATAAAAGGCAATATACAATCTATGAAATATCATAGTGTTTGGAAACTTATTGACTTGTGGTTGCAAATTGGCATACAAAATTAAAATGATATCAAAGAAAGGTTGTGGAATTCAAAGCCAAATTGGTAGCTAAAGTTTTCACTCTGAAAGAGGGGTGGATTGTTAAAAGTGAAGAAATAATTATTTCTTTAAAAGATTCTTTCAGAGTGAAAGTGGCATTTATAGCTCTTTTTGGTTTGTAGTTATGTTAAATAGATACAAAATCTATATAGTACAACTGGAGGATTTTACAACAGATTTAAGTAAACTTGTGCGTAGACTAAAAGTCTTATTAATAGTTTTATGCAAGTTTCAAGACAATATTAATAAAGTTTCATAGTATTGTTGGTTTTGTTCAATTGGGAACAAAGTAATTCAATATACTGCAAGGTCAGTGGGAGGAAATTTATTTTTCTCATATTCTATGTATATGATATTTTGTTTACAAGAGGCATCTTTTGTCCTTTGTACTAAGGTCCATAAGGATTGTTCTTGTCACATATTGGATTTTATTAGATTTTCTCAGAAGACATTTGCTGATCGTATTTTTGGAAATATTCAATATACATCATTGCAAGTTAGGAATTATTCCTGTTGTTAAGGGTAATGGAGCGAATCCATTACATTGTCCTTGTTTAGATATTGAGAAAATCTAGTTAAATGGCGTACCTTGTGTTAGTGCACTTAAAAGTATAATATATGCTTGAATTTGCACTTATGACCATGGAAGGCTCTGTGTGTATATATGTAATTACCGCCATGATTCGGTGTTTGAGACTTTATGAGATAGGATTGACTATTAAAAATTATCTCTGGATCAATGTGCGAACATCCAGTACAATTTCAATTAATATTGTTCAAGTGGGAGAATGTAAGAGTTTTCCTTAATGTGGACTAAATTAATTGACGTTGTAATTTACCGTTTAACGGTTACTGTTTTACGGGGTTTGGTCTAAGGTGAGATAAAGGTTTCTTAATTAGTCTAATATGAGGCTGGCTAGTGTGAGCTGAGTTGAGCCTTGCCCGTAATGAGGGGGAGTGGCTGGAAACTCTATAAATAGTGCTCAAGTCTCTCCTCTAACCCTAATTCTCACGTATCCTCACATAAGGAGCGTTTACCTAACGCTAAAGGTGAGGGGCTGCCTCATTGAGCCAGTGATACGAAGGGCAATAGATGAGAAGGATTTGCGTAAGGAACATTGTGTTTTGCGCTTCCACTTCAAGAACAATGGATCCTAGGTGTGTTAATCTTTATATTTAATTATGCATGTTCTTATTCTAGTTATGGAGATCATGGGATTGTGCAATTTGCGTCTTACAGGGCCAACAAGAAGGAATCGGGCCAAAAGACATTGAAGCAGAAAAAGGCACAAGGATTGGTACCTGAACCGGTTCTTTTAACCCGAGTAAGAATTCTCACTTGCACTAGCTTCATGTGAGCCATCAGACCAAACGAGTCCGACGTAACTCTCACCAAATTAGACAGCACCCATGCACTCGGCCCGCATATAGCTTGGTGCACGGAATAATCAAACTGAGACCTACATGGCTTCTTCAGCTGCTTGGCTTCTAGTCTTCACACAGCACCAAGAGAAAGGGGAAAGGCGATCGCACGGTAAGAGGGGGGGAGGAAGGAGAGAGAGACAAGCTTTAACTTTGGTGGGGTCTCCTTGGTCAATTTTTTCCAATTCCTTGTCTCCTTGACCCATCCCTAGCCAACTATGGCTTCCTTGGCTCTCAATGAGCCACCAATGCCCGACCTTGTAACCTTCAAATGGTCCTAAGACCATAGGAAAATGGGGCATACGAATTTCATGGGCTTTGGCTTCAATTGGACACCGAATCTTGCTTCAATCAATCCAATTTAGCTTCAACAAATCCCATTGTTGAGTCCTTGATCCAATCGATATTTTTCCTTACGAATTCAACCATTTTGCATCCCAATTTTGCGATCAAAAACGGTCTTGGCCTTTTTCTAAACAAAAAGGGCCTTAGGACGACTTTTTCCCAAAAAAGTCTCGGGTTGCAGAAAAATCTTTTGAGACTGAGTCGACATTCCTAGAATTTATTATAACATGACAGAACCTTCAATTTCTAAAATCGGATTCAAATTCGCGGTTAATTTCACTCAGGCGCCCGTTTTTAGCGTGACCTAGGCTATCGGGTAGTTTTCAGAAATTTTTAGTGCAAATGACCCATAATTGATCTTTTTCGAGCCACAATAAACCCACTCGACACATTGGCGACTTTCAGTTGTCGTGAAAATCTCGATAATTCAAATACGGACACAAGGTACCAAAAAATGATAGATAAATCAGTCTAGTGCCAACCGACAAGAATTTTCCAATTTAGTGGTGTCACCCACGATTAGCCAAACATCTCAGTCGAACTAATCTATCTTTGATTTCAAATCGATTTTATATTGTGCCGTAATGGCTTTTAAAGATGAACACGGTCGAAAAGTCGATTCATGGTCGAATTCTTAAGTCTACTGCCATAAAATTCTTTAATGGCTTCTCTAGATAGTCTAGTTATCTGAGAGTGATCAGCTCTGAGAACAACCCTATAAGCGCGTCAATAAAATGCCCGATTTATTCAATAGAAAATAGGATTGAAAATCTGGGATGTCACATTTTGTAAACAGGTGCACTTTCCCTAATCACCAAGTACGTACTTTGTCTTTGCATTAGCATTTTCATCTCATGGCCTTTGAAAATAAGGAAAGGTTCATTGTGATCTATCTTCCCAAAAAAAAAAAAAAATCATCATATTGCATTTGCATAGTCCACATTTTAGGAATCATTTTGTCTTTGAATGAAACCTCTACAAACTTCCCTTCAAAGAAGGAAAGTTATTGACACATAAATTTTGATAATCCATTTAATCATTCATTATATAGAAAATCATATATCAACCCCTACTCGTAAAAAATTTCTACTAATTTACATATGCAAGTTAAGAGCATTTTCATTTTAATTGGATAGTAATGAGCCAACATATGTTGCATTTTGATAGGACTAGCGCAGGGAAGCTTTGAGCTTAATTAAACAAAATTTGGCCAAGCCTATCAATCTACGTTAGTGGCCAAAATTTGCATGTGGGACGCACTTCAAGTTGTCACGCCCCGAGCCCTGAGGCACGTGAACAACCCACCACGGTCGTGTAATTGCGACATTCCCAAGTAGTGTCGCCGAACCCATTCGTTTTATTATGCGCATGCGAAACATATTAAGAAACCCCTGACAGTAATTTCTACGGATAAGACAGCAGGAAGAAAATCAATTCAAATACAAACCAACATACTTTCATATAATCAACCAGAGTTTACATATAACCAAAATGGGTCAGAGACTATGTGCATCAAAAAGGGTCAGTCTGCACACTAGGGATCAATCCACCAAAAAAAGAGGAACAGTCCTATGACTACTAGCCGGACTCGTTCATCAATCCCACATCCTCCGCGTCTGACACCCAAGAGGCCGGAGGCAATGGGTTGACCACTCTACCATCAGGAAGATCCGCCACGCCTTCACCCAAAATGGCGTCCATCACAGCCAGCAAATGTCCATGCTATCCAGTGAACCAACCCTAAAGCCATCGGCCCCAGAACGAAACCAAGCCCTAAACATATAAGGTACTCTAACATCCACGGTCTCCTGAACCCAGACAGTGGACCTAACCAGATAATAGACCCAAGGACTCCCAGGGTCAGGAGCACTCTGCGTCGCCTCATGAACCTCCACCGAGATGCCACTTTTCTCCGAAGGTATCGCCATCTACAGCCCTATAATATTTTCCCACAACAGGGTGAGACATTGTTTCAGCAAGTTCACCTCTCCTAAACCCGTATTAGAAAGTAAATACGCCCCGGAGTGGCCTAATCATAACATCAAGAAGACTTACCTCGCATTAGTCTTCATCTGCAAGTTAGCACAGTTTATATAATTCAACCACGTGCAATTATGATAACCAAACAATTGTGGCACAATCACATCATCAAAACAATTCAATCACTCGGATCGTCTCAGCGATCAATTGATTCAACCGATTACATGTCATTGAAATCGCCATACAGTCATTCTAACTATTCAATCACTGCTTCCAATCACGACCCTACAGGTAGGTTTAACATTTAATTGCAATCACGACCCCACTCGACACGACCTTTAAATAGGTGGTAGATCTCGGCCCATTGGGCATGACCTTTAATAGGTGGTCAATCACGGCCCTATTGGGCATGACCTTTATCAGGTGGCGAATAACGGTCATTCTTCCATCAAATTTCGACACTTGGGATTTTATAAGAAAAATTCCTATTTATCGCAATCACACTCAATTTGCCACAACCAATCATCAAATTCAAATTCTAAATATACAGCAACGATTGGCACGAAATTCGAGCAATCAGGGTCAAAAATAAATTTTCCATTTTTTAAATAAATAATAATATTTTAATAATTTTGGAATATAATATAATATTATAAATTCCAGAATTTCGAAACAATTAAATGATTCAAAAATAAAACCCTATTATGTCCCATCAAGGCTTATTATTAAATAAACTTTCTTAGCTTTAATTAAACACACTTTAAATTAAACCAACCTCTTAATCCAAATCATAATTAAATAAACTAAACTACCCACCTAAACTCACTTAATTTAGACTAAGCACACTTAGGGCATCATTAACACTCTAATTAAGGCTTAGTGAGCTAAACTTACCCAAACAACGAGCCGAACAGTTCCACGCAACGAGGATGCAACGAGGATCGACTTTCCTCAAGGCGGGTCGGGCTTTCGAGACCGGGAAGGCAACCAAAACGGGCCAAAACCGGGCTGGAATACCCAAAATTATCCCATGATCCCATGATCCTAATAAGATTTGTGACATAACCGGACTTCCAATTTCTAAATTCATAAATTCAATCTCAATTTTCACGGGTAAATTCAATCTGGTGCGATTTCAGTGTGCCTAATCCACTTAATAGCTTTTAGGAAAATTTTCTTGCATCCGACCCAAGGGTGATTAGTCCCCGAGTCTGACGCGTTAAAATTCCTTAATTGCTTCACCCAATAGACTGGTTCCCTCATGAGTGGCCAACCCAAAGAGACGAACTACATGCATAGATGAATTGCCTGACTCAATTGACTGAAAATAAAATTGAGAAAAATCGGGATGTCACAACTCTTCCCCTCTTATAAAAATTTCGCCCTCGAAATTTAAACCATTACAAATCTTTAAGCAAAAAGGTAGGGGTACAATTGTCTCATCGATTCTTCGATCTCCCAGGTTGTTCCTTCAGTGCCGTGGTATTGCCAGACCACTTTAACCATTGGGATGGTCCTAGTGCGCAAAACTTGTTCCTTGCGATCCACAATCTGAACCGGGCTTTCAACGTACGACACCATGTTGTCCATGTCTAATTCCTCGAAATTTAGAACGTGAGTCGGGTCAGGTTCATACTTCCTCAACATCGACACGTGAAAGACATCGTGCACCTGTGACAACTTCAGCAGCAGTGCAAGACAATACGCTAGAGTCCTTATTCTTTCCAAAATCTCAAAGAAACCTACGTACCTCGGACTCAATTTCCCCTTTTTACCAAAGCGGGAAGTACCTCTCATCAGTGACACCTTCAAAAAGTTGTGCTCACCAACTTGGAATTCCAATGGCCTCAGACGCTTATTGGCATAACTTTTCTTGTGGCTCTGAGCGGTCTTTAGTCTGTCTCTAATAACTACAACTCCTTCCACTGACTGCTAAACCAACTCTAGACCGGTTGTCTCTCTTTCCCCAACCTCATCCTAACACACTAGCGTTCTGCACGCTCTACTATACAATGCTTCAAAAGGAGCCATCTGAATACTCTATTGGTAACTGTTGTTGTAGGCAAACTCGACCAGATGAAGCTGCTCCTCCCAACTTCCCTTGAAGTCCAAGACGCAAGCTCACAGCATATCCTCGAGGATTTGAATCGTCCTCTCAGACTAGCCATTTGTCTGCGGGTGGTAAGCCGTACTATACTGTAGCTTCGTTCCTAACGCTGATTGCAGGCTCTTCCAGAAAGCAGCGGTAAACCTCGGGTCTCTGTCTGAAGTAATCGTGACCGACACTCCATGCATATGAACTATATGACGCACGTACAAATCTACGTGCCTATCCAAACTGAGGTCCCTCGAACCTCGATGAAGTGTGCCGACTTCGTCAATCTATCGACCACTACCCATATTGAATCATTTCCTCTCTGGCTCCTCGGTAGTCCCGTCACGGAGTCTATCGTAATATGCTCCCATTTCCATTCTGGGATCTCAAGGGGTTGTAGAAGTCCTCCCGGTTTGCAATGCTAAGTTTTCACCTGCTGACACGTCAAACACTTGGCGACATGCTTGGCGATGTCCGCCTTCATGCCACACCACCAGTAGTGTTGACGCAGATTCTGATACATCTTGGTACTACCAGGATGAATGCTGTAACTGCTATGATACGCTTCTGATAAAATCTCCTCCCTAAGCTCCACATCGTCAGATACAACCAATCATCCTTGGAACCTCAATGTTCCATCTTTAGAAATTTGGAAGTCAGCTTTCCTCTTCTCTGTATCCTCTTATACGATTTTCTGAATATCCGGATCTGTCTGCTGAAGCATCCTGATTCTGACCTGTACTTCCGACTCAATTCTGAGGGTGGCCATAAGATTCAAAAGGTGCCCTACCTCAAACTTGAAACCCGAATCTCATGCTCCCTCGAGTAGACTCCATTCCTTGAGTACCATCTGTGCAACTGAAGACTTCCTGCTCAATGCATCGGCGACCTTGTTCGCCTTTCCGAGATGATACAAAATCTCACAGTTATAGTCCTTTAGGAGTTCCATCCATCGGCGCTGTCGCATATTCAACTCCTTCTAAGAGAATAAGTACTTAAGACTCTGATGGTCAGTGAAGATCTGGAATCTTTCTCCGCACAGGTAGTGCCTACAAATCTTAAGGGCAAAGATGATCGCTGCAAGTTCTAAGTCATGCGCCGGATAATTCAACTCATGAGGTCTCAACTGACGGGACGCATACACAACAACCTTACCGTGCTGCATCAATATGCAACCCAATCCTTTAAACGACACATCGTTGTAGATCTCAAATCCTCCTGGACCAGATGGAATAGTAAGTACAGGTGCGGTAGTTAGCTTTTGCTTGAGCTCTTGGAAACTACGCTCACACTTACTGATCATACAAACTTTTCTTCCTTCTTCAGCAGTCTAGTCATCGACAATGCTAACACTGAAAACCTTTCTACAAACCGTCTATAATACCCTACTAAACCCAGAAAACTTCTTATCTCTGTCACTGTAGTCGGTCTCGGCCAATTGATCACTGCTTCAATCCTGGCTGGGTCCACTAAGATTCCTTCTCCAGAGATAACATGACCTAAGAAAGCCACGCGAGTTAGCCAAAACTCGCACTTACTGAACTTAGCGTACAACTCGTGGTCTCTCAAAGTCTGAAGCACTATCCTTAAGTGTCTCTCATGATCCTCAGTACTCTTCGAATACGCCAGGATGTCGTCGATGAAAACAATTACGAACTGATCTAAATACTCTCTAAACACACGGTTCATCAAATCCATGAAAACGGCTGGGGCGTTCGTCAACCCAAAAGGCATCACAGTAAACTCGTAATGGTCGTATCGAGTGCGAAATGCCGACTTCGGTATATCTTCCTTCTTGATTCTTAGCCGATGATATCCCGTCCTCAAGTCGATCTTAGAAAATATCGACGCTCCTTGAAGCTGATCAAACAAATCATCGATCTTTGGCAACTGATACTTGTTCTTAATCGTCACCTAGTTGAGCTGTCGGTAGTCGATGCACAAGCATAATGAACCATCTTTCTTCTTCACAAACAACACCAGTGCTCCCCAAGGCGATACACTAGGACGTATAAATCCTTTATCCAACAACTCTTGCATTTGCACCTTTAGTTCCTTAAGCTCTGACAAGGCCATCCGGTAAGGAGCTTTCGAAATAGGCTCGATCCCGCGAGCTAACTCAATTACAAACTCTATCTCTCTTTCTTGTGGCAAACCTGGTAATTCTTTCGGGAACACATCTGGGAACTCTTGCGCCACTGGAATGTCTTTTATCTTCGACTCCTCTACTGTCGTGTCCACGACAGTCCCCAGGTAACCTTGGCAACCCTTGCCTAGCAAGCGAGTTGCCTCAAGCAATGAGATTAAGGAAACCGAGGGTCCTCCTCGACTCCCAATAAATTCGAAACTCTCACCCTCTAATGGGTTAAACTGAATCGCCTTGCGATAACAGTCCATCTTAGCTCGTTGCTTGGTGAGCCAGTCCATGCCAATTATCACATCAAAATCATACATGGCTAGGACTATCGAGTCTATCCTCCCCTCTCGCTCACCGATCACTAACTTGCAACCAAGGCAACCTACTATAGCTAACACCTTATCTTTCAACGGCGTAGATATGCTAATCACGGACTCCAACAACTCAGGAATTAATTTTACCAACTTAACATATCTTTCAGCTATAAATGAATGCAAAGCTCCAGGATCAAATAAAGCATAAGCAGGTTGGTCGTTCAGTAAGACCATGCCTGTGACCACATTAGGTGCATCCTCCGCCTGTTCTCTGTTGAGCGCATAAGTCCTTCCCTGAGCTGGAGGTCGGTTCAATCCACCTGGCGGCATGATCTGTGGCGCGATTCCTCTGTTCTGACCCAGCAATGGCAACGGCGGCAACTGAGGTTGTCTCATCTGTCTCCTAGGACAAACCTTAGCAATGTGGCCCTGCTGGCCACACACATAGCAGTCACCTGCCCTAGGAGGGCACCGGGCTGAGCCATGTCTCCTTCCACACGAACAACATGCTCCATTGTAGCTCAATGACAACTTCCCCACTCCACCCTTCCTGTTGGGTGGAACAAGGTACCTTCCTCTAGACATCGGCCTCTTCCCAAACTGATTATCATCTCTGTTTGAATTAAACCGCAACCCAGATGCGGCAGCTCTCTCATTCTGGTCTTTCTCAATCAGTTAGGCCCGCTTGTAGAGGTCATTGTACTCCTTCAGATCTAATGGTACCAACAAGCTCCTCACCTCCGGTCGGAACCCATCTCTAAACCTTCGAGCTCGGTTTGACGGTCGCTGGACCAACTTAGGGGCATACTGCGACAGTTCGGCGAACTTCGCTTCATACTGATCAACTGTCATTATACCTTGACGAAGGAGCTGAAACTCCGCCATCTTCACCTCTCTGGCACAATCAGAAAAGTACTTCTCATTGAAGACTTCAAGAAAAGCATTCCACTCTGGAACTACACCTTCAGCGAACACTATCTCTTTGTTAGTCTTCCACCATGTAGCTGCGATCCCCCTCAACCGATAGGCTGCCAGAACGACTTTTTCTGCTTCAGTGCACAACAGTAACTCAAAGGCATTCTCTAACTCCAGGATCCACAGTGCTGCAGCTTTGGGATCTCCTGCTCTCGTGAACGTTGGCGAATTCAACCTCAGAAAATGCTATACCAACTTATGTCTAGGTCTCCCAACGGCCACATCCTCAGGTGGAAATTCATCAGGGTCCACTTCATTTTCGACGTGCGGCGGCGGCAGCGGCGGCGGCAGCAGTGGCATTGGTGGCATTAGCGAAGTTCACGGCGGTGGCGATAGCGGTGGCTTACTGATCCATCCTGTGTCCCATCGCCTCAAGCATCTGCATGATTCCAATAAACCTTGGATCCTCAGGGGTTGCTGCACCGTCTGGAGGCAATGCTGCACCACTTGCACTGGTCCCGGCCTACGCTCCTCCCAGGGCACCACGGGCACCGACCCTCATCGAAGACCCACCCCGAAACACGGGGCCTACTGCTCTCTTCCTAGCAGCTCTCGGCACTCGGTCACTCATGCTGCATGCTCAATATAGATGCCTATTGGCGAATTCCAATACCACATTAGAATTTGAGTAACCTCACAACCAAGTTAACAAACAACTAACAATCACATGCATTAGAATATGAAAAGTCCTTCCTACTAACTATCCCATGACTCATCACACCTTATCACTCCATACACAAACCATGCTCTAATACCACTTAAATGGGGTTGTCACGCCTCGAGCCCCGAGGCACGTGAACAACCTACCACGGTCGTGTAATTGCGACGTTCCCAGGTAGTGTCGCCGACCCCATTCGTTTTATTATGCGCATGCGAAACGTATTAAGAAACCCCTGACAGTAATTTCTACGGATAGAACAACAGGAAGAAAATCAATTCAAATACAAACCAACATACTTTCATATAATCAACCAGAGTTTACATATAACCAAAATGGGTCAGAGAATATGTGCATCAAAAAGGGTCGGTCTACACACTAGGGATCGATCCACCAAAAAAAGAGGAACAGTCCTATGACTACTAGCCGGACTCGTTCATCGATCCCACATCCTCCGCATCTGACACCCAAGAGGCCGGAGGCGATGCATTGACCACTCTACCATCAGGAAGATCCACCACACCTTCACCCAAAATGGCGTCCATCACAGCCAGCGAAATGTCCATGCTATCTAGTGAACCAACCCTAAAGCCATCGCCCCCAGAACGAAACCAAGCCCTAAACATATAAGGTACTCTGACATCCACGGTCTCCTGAACCCAGACAGTAGACCTAACCAGATAATAGAACCAAGGACTCCAAGGGTCAGGAGCACTCTGCGTCGCCTCGTGAACCTCCACTGGGATGCCACTTTTCTCCAAAGGTATCGTCATCTACGGCCCTATAATATTTTCCCACAACGGGGTGAGACATTGTCTCAGCAAGTTCACCCCTCTTAAACTCTTATTAGAAAGTAAATACGCCCCAGAGTGGCCTAGTCACAATATCAAGAAGACTTACCTCGCATTAGTTTTCATCTACAGGTTAGCACAGTTTATATAATTCAACCACGTGCAATTATGATAACCAAACAACTGTGGCACAATTACATCATCAGAACAATTCAATCACTCGGATCGTCTCAGCGATCAATCGACTCGGCCAATTACATGTTGTCGCGACCTAAAAATTTCCGAGGATGAATTTTTCAAAGAATGCTATTGGATTACTAAGTCCGAAGACTTAGCACGGACCCTCCCACTGTCCTACCAATCACGACTTGATACTAAGAAATTAGCTCATTTAAACATGCAATTATACTCAATTTGGAGTCGCCACTAACCAATTAGGGTTGGTTAGAAACCCAAGCAAAGAATGGGAGAACTCTTTACTTTTGCGAACCAGAGATTCAATAAGTCCGGGGACATGGTTACGCTAGATTAGTCTAACGCCCTTTCGGTATCTTTATTTTTAAAAAATAATTTTGCAGGCAGTATTGATTAATTTTAACCTAAGCTAACTAACATGCAAATGGTAGTCATGCGGATGCACAATCAATGAAATAACATTCAATAAACTAAAGTGATAGATTCATAAGAAATTATAAACTACAACCTTACAAAAATGCTAATGAAAATGCATGCCCTAAACATGATTTTCTAAATGACATGATATCTAATTAAATGTAATCCTATGATATGCATGAATTTTACTTTAATGATATGTGAGATGCAATTCATATGGCATGACTAGTTTTATTACTATATGTATGCAATCTTATTTACATAATCCTAAAGATATGGGATGAATGACATAATGATTCTATATGCATGTTCTTTTTTTGATTTTTTTTTTGTATGCAACCTACACTAAATAATAATGACATGAAATGGGATTAATTATGAACTAACCTATTAAAAAACCAAGTAAATAACTTTTGTGTTTTCTTTTTTTATTTTTAAAAATACTACATGATGAGAATGTTAAAACATTAACCTATAACCCACTAATTGAAACATAACATGGAATGTGCACATTATGAAATCTATATAACCTAAATAACATTTTTTTTTTTTGTTTTGGTTTTATTAAAGGAAAATCATTTTAATTCTACATGAATCTTAAAAAAACTAAAATGTGTTGCTTCAAATATGAAATGTGTATAGACCTAAATACCTAATATGATGCATGATATGTGATGAACAAATAACAATAACACGCCAAAGTAAAAATCCATCCATGTAAGTCAATGGCATATTATTTTAATATGAATCAATAATGCAAAGCAATTCATGAATTTCGCCATAAAAAGTCGAAATAATCAAAAATCTAACCCGACGTCTCGCGGCTCAATATTTTTTATTATCATGACTTAATATGACAAATTTTCTAATTGGATGATGATGAAAATAAATCAAAACAAATCAAGTTAGAATAAAAATCTATGAACCCCAACATTCTAACTAAATTTAATCTAAAAATTCACCTAGTCTAACTCACGGCCACCTTGAGGTATGGTGAAGAAACCACGGTGACCGAGCTATGATGGTGGCTTGATAATGGGTCGCCGTTTAGAACAGGGGTTCGTCGGAACTCCGGCAAGGCTCGGATAGCAACCGGACCTGCAACAAAAACAGGGGAGGCAACAGATGGGTTGTGGACACTGCAGCAGGCTCGAATCGGGAGCGGCGGTGATGTGAGGGCGCAATCCGCAGTGGGCTTCGGCTTCGCGGCGGCCCGGGCTCGCGGAGGCGGAGATCCGGGCGCGGCGCGGTGCAGGGGCGTGCCTCGAGAGACGACGGAGGCGGATCTGCAACTTTGACGGGCCGCTGGCGTCGGGGGGGTTGTTGCAGGAGGCGGAATCGAGTCCAGCAGAGGCTCCAGGCGGAAGCGAGGGCGCTGCAGGTCGCGGATTAGTGCTCGTGGAGGCGTGGTGTTGGTGTCGGACTAGAGGAGGCGAATCGGGATCGCGAGCAGGTGGGTCGTGACGATGGCCTCACAAGTTGCTCGTTGGGCGTCGGAGCAGAGGTGGTTGGCAAAGGAGGACTCAGTGACTCGGCTGGTGTGGCGGCGCGAGCTGTGGGCGTCAATTGGAGTCGCGGTGCGGCAAGGCGGCAGCTTCGTCGGACTGGCAGAGCGACGGTGCAAGGTCCAGGAAGCAGATGCAGACGACGAACGCGGGAGGGAATAAGGAAGATGAACAATGGGATGTGGCTTGCTTTTCCTTTCTTTTTCTACTGCAGGACGTTCCCTCGCATCTCTGTCTTTCTCTGCATGTCCCTCTATTGTTTTCTGCAGCACCTTTTGCAGAAGGAAAAAGTAAGACTTTTTCCTCCTCTCGAAGACCCACGGACGATTCCCTCTCTCTTTCACTTTTTAACTTTTTTTTTCTTCTTTTTTTTTTCTCTCTCGAAAACCAACCCCACCAAGAATCGAAAACCCCTAGACGGCTTCCTTCCAACCTTTTGACTTTTCTCCCTTCACTTTTCTTCTTCCACAAACCGAAGCCCTATTCTCTGTTCTCTCTCTTCACTTTTCAATTTTTTTCGACCAAAGAAGCCCCCTTGGCGTCTCTGTACATGTTGCTTTTTATAGGTAAATGTAGATGATCTTTGTAGAATATTTGATCTCATTTTTCCAATATACGAAGGTCATCTATAACCTCTCAATCTCCAAAAATTCCTCTTATTTTCCTTATCTCTAAATATTTTCAATTCATGTCAATGACTTCATCTATAAAGATAAGGCTTATCTATTACTGAAAATCAGATTGCAAATCTAATTTTTTAAAACCACTCGCCTCAAATCTCAAATTTTCATAAATTAATAAAAAAAAAACGGGCCTGGGCTAATTTGCTCATTCCGTGGGCCTAGCCCGGCCTGCCGAACTAGAGCTCAAAAATATAAATTTGAACCATTCCACCACTGGCCCAATAAAATATAAAAAGTTAAATTAAAATGAATGCACCTAAACCTATGTGTTATGCAACTAATTAATATATTTTTTTCAGGGATAAAATTAACCCTTAATTTTTATGCAATAAATAAATGATCGGACCGCCAAAATTTAGGTGTCAACACATGTCATTGAAATCGCCGTACAATCATTCTAACTATTCAATCACTGCTTCCAATCACGACCCTCTAGGTAGGTTTAACATTTAGTTGCAATTAAGGCCCCACTCGGCACGACCTTTAAATAGGTGGTAGATCTCGGCCCGATAGGCACAACCTCTAATAGATGGTCAATCACGGCCCTATTGGGCACGACCTCTAATAGGTGGTCACGACCTCTAATAGGTTGTCAATCACAGCCCTATTGGGCACGACCTCTAATAGGTGGTCAATCACGGCCCTATTGGGCATGACCTTTATCAAGTGGCGAATCACGGTCATTCTTCCATCAAATTTCGACACTTGGAATTTTATAAGAAAAATCCCTATTTATCGCAATCACATTCAATTTGTCACAACCAATCATCTAATTCAAATTCTAAATACATAGCAACGATCGGCACGAAATTCTGAGCAATCGGGGTCAAAAATAAATTAACCATTTTTTTAAAAATAAATAATAATATTTTAATAATTTCAAAATATAATATAATATTATAAATTCCAGAATTTCGAAACAATTAAATAATTCAAAAATAAAACCCTATTATGTCCCATCAAGGCTTATTATTAAATAAACTCTCTTAGCCTTAATTAAACATACTTTAAATTAAACCAACATCTTAATCCAAATCATAATTAAATAAACTAAACTACCCACCTAAACTCACTTAATTTAGACTAAGCACACTTAGGGCATCATTAACACTCTAATCAAGGTTTAGTGAGTTAAACTCACCCAAACGACAAGCCGAACAGTTCCACGTGACAAGGACGCAACGAGGATCGATTTTCCTCAAGGCGGGCCGAGCTTTCGAGACCGGGAAGGCAACCAAAATGGGCAAAAACTGGGCTGGAATACCCAAATTTCCAGCCACAGTTTTGGGCTGAGAAGGGGCGGCGGAGGCGGTGGCTAACGGCAATGGAGGCGGAGGAGAAGAGCGGCGGCTCGGCTGGCTCGACGGCGACGACGAAGAGGGCTCTGGCGATGTTGGCGGACGACGAACAACGGCTGGGTGGCTGGGCCGACAAGATGGAGGCACGGCTGAGGGCAGGATCGACAGAGCACGGGCGCGCGGGCGCGGGCGCGGGGTGACGCGCGGTTGCGTGAGGCGGCAACGACGGCGACAAACGGCGAAGGGGCGCGCGGGGCTGGTCGACGGTCGGGGGGCCCGACCGGTTGGAGCTTCCTTTTTTCTTCCTCTCTCTCTCTTCCCAAGCTTGAAGATGATGGTGATAGGTGCCTTCTTGGAGATTTAATCTCCACCCTCCACTTGTCAAGCTCTCATCCCTTGGCCCCAACCACCATGCATAAGGTGATGTCATCTTCCACTATCTCTAATCCCCCATAACTATACTCCAATGGTTGCAATTTCATTTTCTGCCGGGGTCCAATTCTTATACATCAAATTTCTTCAATTTTTCGTTCAATTCTCTTCTAATTGAGTCCAATTAAAGTCCACAAAATTATCCCATGATCCTAATAAGGTTTGTGACATAACCGGACTTCCAATTTCTAAATTCAATCTAAATTTTCACGGTTAAATTCAATCTGGTGCGATTTCAGTGCGCCTAATCCACTGAGTAGCTTTTAGGGAAATTTTCTTGCATCCAACTTGAGGATGATCAGTCCCCGAGTCTAACGCGTTAAAATTCCTTAATTGCTTCACCCAATAGACTAGTTCTCTCATGAGTGGCCAACTCAAAAAGACGAACTACATGCACAGATGAATTGCCCGACTCAATTGACTGAAAATAAAATTGAGAAAAATCAGGATGTCACACACTTCAGCGGATTCAAATTAGGAAAGATTGCGTTCTTTAATTATATTGGAGATTAGAGCTCAAAATTTTGATTATTGGAAAAGGAGTGAAAGAGATACCTTATTTTCCTATATTGAATATATCACCCAATTTCTTTGGTTCAATTCAGGGCAGGGATATCTCAAGAAACGTCCTATATAGATAACATCTATCTTTTCACTTGCTAGCGTCTTTAGGGATCCAATCAATATTCCCATTGTTGAAGCGGCAAAAGGACAAATCTTTAGGATCGGCTCTTGGAGGTTTCATGATACATGATTTGTCGGTGACTCTTTTGTCACTCTTTTGTCACAATCTCGATTCATTTTTAATGAATCTGCCCAGGTTACATATGCATCGTAATTGGTTTTGAGATATTCAACTTTGTCTACACTCCAAAATGCCAACATTTGATGAAGAAAAGATGTGACACAATGGATTCCATGGATCCAATCTGTCCCCAAAGAGATATTATACAAGCCAGCAGCTTTGACAATGGAAAAAGAAGTCTTTGAAGTTTTGGACTCGACAGTGAGATCAGCGATGAACACCCCCTCGGCTTCGTTAATTTCCCCCATGAAGTTTGAGAGTTGTACGTTTGAAGGATCGATTTCGTAATCTCTCTTTTCAAGTTTCTTGAAACACTTATACGGGATCAAAATCAATGTTGATGCTCCATTGACCAAAACTCTGGACACTGGTCCACCATAGATTTTGCCGTTGAATTGACTCTGTTATTACTAGTAGTGACGCCTAAAGGGGTTGAATAAGAGAATTCAATATACTTGACAAATTATTACAAAATTAAAATTGTCAAGCTTGACATTAATAGAATAACTAAAATGAGCAGTTGTCGAAACACTCTTGAACTAGATCAAGTTTATTGGGGAGCGGGTTTAGAGGTATTGCCCAAGAAGAAGGGCCAAATGACCCATTGGTTAGGCTCAAGCTCTCCCAAGCTCATATCTCGCGTAACTTGGGATTTCATTTTTAAGTTCTTTTAAGCCTTAAGGATTTCTATAAGTCATCACTAGCCATAATGGGGTCAGTTAGAAACCAAACAAGATGCAAGAGATTTGACTCGTTTCCCACGCAACTAAATATTATAAACTCGGAGACTTATTTATGCTAAAATCTCTATTAACGCTCTTTCGATACCACTAACTTGGAAGTTTGTTTATATAAGTGACCATACAATTTTGATTACTAATTATGAAACTAAAGGCAAAAGTGTCGCTAAGTGATGCTCAAGGAAGGTTTGTTATGGTCCTAAACTAGTCGTAAACATTCTAAATGGAAAAGAAGAAACAATTTATTTTGAAGTGCGGTGTGGTAAAGAAATAATCAAGCATCAAAGTGACTTTGAAGTAAACAATCAAGTAGCAAAAGCATCTAAGTAAAGGCATGGGGAATGAAAATCCAATACAAATTGAGCAAAGAGTAGACACAGGCTTGTTATTAAGCCTCGGGACATGGACATGAACCTTATAAGCATGAGTTTAGAGACTAATTCTAAGAGCCTAAATATACCCGTATTATGATGGTAAAAACTAACCACTAAAAGGTGATACTAATTCTAATTTGATTTTATTACCTAGAACCTAAGCTAGATTACTTATTATAGTCTAGATTAACCTAAGTTCATTAACTAAATTAGCCTAAGCTAAACTAGACTAAATCTATTACATCTCTTGGACCGCCTCCTTGGCCACCGGTCTTCTTGGAACTCATGGCCGCCACCATCATCATCGGTTTTCATCAGCCAATCCATTCCACATTCACATCATGCACTCATTCAAAACAATCAATTAGCAAGTTCATCAATCACTAATCAAGAATTAGGCGTGGGAATTGATTTTGCCCATGCAAATCGATTAACCCAACTACCTCCTAATCTGACTAGGGTATTCATTAATTAAAAATTAATGATAATTAACATCACTTATGTTCACAAAACGATGTGCTAACATCGTTAACCTCTGATTAAGCTCCAATCACCCATCTAAGCTACCCGCTGAAGGACATGCATCGAAAGCCTAACATACATTTAAACATTCACATGCAAGGCTAATTAAGACATGCAATTGACTAATCAGCTAAGGGAGACAAGCAAATAATTAGTGAGCCCAAAGGATCAGTTCTCAATTTCTGTCTTGACCGGTTCAATTATGTTTTGACTCAATTGGATGCTTTAATGACCTACCCATTGCACGATTTTAGCAGCAGTTGATAGCTTAGGATATGCAGTTTAATATTCATTAAAACCATTTTCCCCAGCTCAGACATGAAAGGCTCGGATTAAAACCATTTGGTTTTAACACCATAAGAACAATCTAGCTCTCTTTCCTTAAATCGATCACTATAATATGGATTGAAGTCCCTGGATTCGTAAGGGACTATGAGCAACTCCTGCTGTCCATACCAGAAAAAGGTTTCAGAATCCTCATGCAAAGCAGTGTCAATAATGTATTAAGGACTAATGGAGTCAAAAGTCTTATTTCCTCTTTGCTAATAGAAAAAGAAATTGATAAGGATCCAACTCAGGCCTCAAACTTAATTATGAACTGGACTCTCCCAAAAGAAGAGCTTCAAATCTCAAAAGGAGGAAGGGAGAGTAACCCCTCACACAAAAGAAAGAAAAAACTATGACTTCAGATTAGTCCACGAAGAGATGAAGTCCTCCTTTCACATTTTATTTCTCTCTCACCGTCCACATGATCCGGCTAGCAATCTTGTGCCCCGCGTGCATCATGCATTGAGATGAAAGCTGACATCAGCTCCTGCGTATTCTGAAAAATGACCAGGGCACAGAAACTTTAAAAGTCAATAGCAAGTCATTTATTTTAGGCCAAAAAAGTTGTTAGCTTCCAAACATCCCATTTAATTGTAACCCCTAGATGTCCCACCAAAAGTCAATAGCAAGTCATTTTTTTAGACTGAAAAAATCGAAAGCTAGTAATTTTTCATGAGAAATTCTAGCGTACACCTTCAATGTAAAAATAGCTTTACACAAGTGATTTTAGTGCCTTATTGAGTTGATGGTTAGTAATAGAGCTGAATGATTGACATATTCCAATTAGAGTAGTTAACTGATAGACTACATCTATGCTCACCAAAATATATTTTGGGCAGGCAGCCGGCGGATGGGGGATGGCAGCGGACGATAGGCAAAAGAAAAAAAGAGAAGAAAAAAAGAAAATTAATTCTTAAAAAATTACAAAAAAAATAAATATAACATTATAAAAAAAAATATATGTGGATTGTACCAAATGCATTCATGTTCTTTTTATATTCTAAGAATAGATATTTTGTATAGTTACCGAACACATTTTTTTACTTAAAAATTGTTCCAGAGAGTAGAAATAGAAAAAGGCTATTTCTGAAAAAAAAAATTATTCCCCGAAATAGAAATGTTACCAAATAAACTCCAAATTTCCACTGCTCAATTTGTTGCCGTACTTTTATCGGTCTACCTGTCTTGATCAAAACAGTTGTGAGGCGCTGTTTATTAATCTATATAGGTGCGTCTGTATTGTGGACATTAAACCAAGGCACCACCACTGGAGAGAGAGAGAGAGAGAGAGAGAGAATGGTGGACGCAGGAGCAGAGACGACGACGTTAGAATTCACGTCGACGTGGGTGGTGGCCGTGGTTTGTTGTGTGATGGTGCTAATTTCTTTCCTTGTTCACAAGATTCTTCAATGCGCCGGGCAGGTCCGCTCTTGGTTTCTTTCTTTCTACTATGATTTCATCACCTCCTGAGATACTCATCTCGTGATCAATGGTAACCGTGTGACCAACTCTTGTTGAGCGCAGCTTTTTAGCAGGCCGAAGAAGGATTGCCAGGGTCACCGCACGGGCAGGCGAAAGCATCTCTTCGATGCCTTAGAGAAGATCAAAGAAGGTGAGCGTACCTAAAATCGATAGAGAACGAGACGGGTTTTATATGCTTTATATTATGTCATACACATGGAATTGATGTGCATGGGTTTTGGCAGCCGTAACTCTCCTACGACAAATTTATATGAAACCAAAATGTGTTTATAACTTATATGTGATGGTTTTGCTTTTGGAAATTTGGCAGAGTTGATGCTGTTGGGGTTCATATCCTTGCTGCTATCGGTGTTCCAGACGAGAATCGGGAAGATTTGCATATCGCAGACACTTGCCAACGTCTGGCTTCCCTGCCACCAGAATGCTTCCTCTTCTTCCACTACCACTGCCCACTTCTCGACTAATCCTATCGCCGCCGATGGATATCAAGGACGCCGACTCCTGGCGGACACCACTGATTACTGCGGTCAAAAGGTGAGTTTACTCTCTCTCTCTCTCTCTCTCTCTCTCTCTCTCTCTCTCTCTCTCTCTCTCTCTCTCTCATTTTAGTCTTGGCAAACAGATAGCCATTGGGTGTATTAGCAAATGATGAATCTATAAAATGCTTAAATTATTACTCCAATGAGCGTGCAAAACATATGATCTTTGTTGCGTATTGTTTCAGGGGAAGGTGCCATTGTTATCTCTCACAGCACTTCACCATCTGCACATCTTCATATTTTCGCTAGCCACCTTTCACGTGATCGTCTGCGTGGTCATTATTCTATGTGGAGAAGCAAGGGTATATCACTACTGTGGACTCCCAGAATTTTCTATTTTGTATATAAATATCTTGGATTAATTCTGTAGATTTTCCTACCGTGCTGTTGATTATAGTTATACTATTGGTGGAAATGGGAGCAATGCATTATAGAGAACGGGCGTTACATCAAAGAAGAGGGTACGTGATTCTTTTTGCTAAATCCTTCTCTTTTCCCCCGAGTAATCGCAAGGGCACGGAAACTGATCCACAAACTAAACTGACAAGTCACAAACTAAATCCTATGGAATGCTTTTCAGAATAGTCTACCCACTATGGAAAATTTACATAAGCGAAAAATAGTTCCAGGTCCACAATGTTCGCTGTGTAAAAACCAGGTAGAATCTACAGAGCACGTCCTTTTTCTTTGCCCTTGGACGAGAGAAATCTGGGTTCACCGTCCCTAAATATTCAGCCATATTCTCCAGAGTTAAGTAGAATAGAGATATGGCTCCTGCAGCTCCTTAATACCTTAGGAAACCCACAATCTCTGGAATTGGTGGCTTCAATCTTCTGGTTTATTTGGAAATCTCGCAGCAACTTCGTATTTAGATAGAAACTCCCAGACCCAACACAAACACTCCAGGGAGCTCTAACCTCCCTCAATACCTACAGAAGGTGGAACTCAAGTCAAAAATCAAACCTTTATTCAACTACCTCTTCCCAAATCTGGAAACCCCCAAGCCTCAGAACCTTAAAGATCAATGTTGATGGCTCCTTCAACGAAAATTCCATGGAAGGTGCAATCGCTTGTATTTGTCAAAAGTCTAAAGGGACGCTTGTGGATGGCTTGGCAAAATCGATCCCTGTCCCCTCGGCCTCACAAGCGGAATACATGGCTCTCTCAGAAACCCTAATGTTCTTACTCCCACGAAGACAACAACCCCTTGAGATAGAGTCAGATAGTCTAACTTTGGTTTAAGCAATGGAGAGCAGAGATCTAATCCCATGGGATGCACGTGCAGTTGTCTCCCAATGCCTTGAACTGATTTCGAGCTTCTCACAGATGCGTATAACTCTTGCCCACGTGAAGCCAACTCTAACGCGGACTGGGCAGCAAAAGCTCAACGAAGAAATGCTCTGCCGTGGGACTGGGTCTCATCCCCTCCCCAAATCTTGTTGGAGCTACTTTGTAAGGGAGCCCAGTTTTTGGGTTCTGCGTTTTCAGTTTGAATAAAATTTCATCAATTTAAGACCAAAAATAATAATAATAATAAACTGACAAGTGACCTGGTAAATTAGAATTGAATGCTTTGAATGTGTCTCACTTGTATACCCATTTACAAGAAGTTGTTTCATAATTGTATACCAATTTTATAGGTCAATCTTTTGACTAATATGAGGTATCTTTTGGAGAGCTGCAGATCGTTGCCACAAGCTGACTAAGCTTGCCAAAAAAGATGGTTGTTTTCCCGACCAAGGCAAAAGATCAGCAGTAATTGGCTGGTTGGTAAGTCTCGTGCGTCTTATAAGGAAGTTATTGCATAGTTAATAAACTATTAGAACAAAATCATCTAAACCAATAATTATGTCGGACCCTCCGTGGGACTCACATTATCAACAGTTGAAATGGACATGATCTTCATGGTGTCTAGACTATACGATATTTTTTCAAACTCTAGCCGTTCCCTTTTATCACTTTATTGTCGAGTAATCTAGGAGTAAAATATTTTGGTACTTCTGAATCACAAGCATTATATGAGAAAAGAAGACAAATTTAGGATCTTTCAGTATTTGGATAGAACTCAATGGATGGTTGAAATTATACCACGCATACTTAGTAAAATTTACTCCTGAAGTTTATGTAAATTAGTTACGTATGGTAGATCTTCACTAGGAAATATATGTCGGGACTACACCAATTTTCTTATTGGAGTATTTTCTACACAAGTCTATTAATGCTACTACATTAGTGACATATGGTCAAACCCAATATGCTTCTCAGATTTCCCCTAATAGAAGCTCTATACGAATTAACAAATAAAGTCAACGCCTTCTCTCCAGCTTCATCACCAAATTTAAAACTACTTAATCAACTTTCTATTCTTTTTTATTTTTTTTATCAGTATTGTTTCTCTACCATGAGTCTCCCTTATGCTAGAAGAGCCCTGCTAACTGCTAGCAATTTGTCTTGAAGCATTTCTTTTCATCGGCCACTAATCAATTTTACAAATCAATATTAACTTCTAATGAGTTACAAAATAAACAAGCAAATGTTGTATTGACAGGATGACTTTGGACTAGGTCTCCTTTTTTTGTATTAAGTCATCAATACTATCGTATTAAGTCGCTAATTAAAATTAGAGGTCTCTGGGGCAGGGACTTAGTCCCACATTGCTTGAGTGTGTGCAAATAGTGTTATACAGATGTCTGCTTTCGCAGGAGGTAAGCCTTTCTAAATCTCTCCTTTGGAGTCCCTTGAACCTCTATATACACATCGCTCATTTGCATTAAGATTAAGGAATTGGTCAAGAATTACTACTTATCATCTCACTATAAGAATTTTCACAAGAAAATAACACTAGAAATGCAATTATTTACATACATCGTTCCATTTAGGGTCAAAAATTTCTGTCGAATTACTTAAATACCACTTTTTTAACTAAAAATATGACCACTTCGGTGTCAACTCCAATTTTGGATGCCAAAAATCCAACATGCCAATATCCTAACATTTCTTCTGATTGATGTGACCAATGATGTGACTCATGGTGTGCCCAGTCAATAATAATAGCTCGTGACTCGTTGGTGTGTCCAGTCAGCAATAATAATCCTAAATGATGCCGTTTAACACATAATTGCCCTAAATTCAACCTTTCTTCAAGCCCTGATCTCACAATAGATGATTTGGGAAAAAATTCAGCCTCGTCTCAAACCCTAACCTCACAATCATGGATTTGAGACAAAATTAGTAACTGAAACTTACAATAGAGGTCTGCTACTTCATTTGTGTGATTTGTCTCACCGGAATTCCAATTTTTACCATGGGATTTTGAGGAAGGAGATGGAGTTGGGGGAGAAGAGGAGGATGACATCGCCCTTGCGGATGCCCATAGAGGAAAGGCGGGAGGTGAGGGAGTTGATGGAGTGCCAGAGCTTGCGAAAGGGGACGTGGAGACGTGGAGGTAAAAATGAAGGCCGAGGAACCGCAATGCATATAAGAGGAGATGAAGGAGGTGATGTCGAGAGAGAGGTCGGGGGAGAGGGGAATGGGTTGCGCTTGCTGTAGAAAGTGGAGTAGGAGGTATGGAAACCATTTTTGGAATACTTCTTGAGAGCTTGAGCTTCAAGCCAAGCGATCTCTGTTCTTGGATGAGAGAAAGGGGGAAGAGAGCTTTAAGCCAGGTCATCGTCCACTTTGGACTTCATTTTTTATGAGAAAGTTACATAGATAAAAAAATAAAATAAAAAATAAAAACCATAG
Organism: Eucalyptus erythrocorys; assembly: GCA_014182555.1. Classification (NCBI taxonomy): domain Eukaryota; kingdom Viridiplantae; phylum Streptophyta; class Magnoliopsida; order Myrtales; family Myrtaceae; genus Eucalyptus; species Eucalyptus erythrocorys. The sequence goes on along the minus strand of CM024597.1, from coordinate 5,254,247 downwards.
GGGACAAATCGTCAGAATTTGTTGTCGAAGACCCTTAAATGATCTTCTTTTCACCAATTTGAGAGTGATCCGGTGAAAATTTTTTGCACTAAAGTATGGCATTTCTAGTGTCATTTTCCCAAAATTTCACCACTTAGGTTTTGCAACTAAGACATCGTTGATGACAGGCTGATATACGCAACATGAAAACACACATGCCGTGCCATATTTGCAGAGACTTGATATGCAGAAAATATTTTGTTTGTCATATGTACGCAAATGCAATGGAGCCTCCAAACCTAATGGCTGTCACTAGATTTCATTTCCATATGCTGTTTAGTATATATAGCACACTCAAACTTGTTCCATCTTCTTCAATACCCTAGTCATTCTAGAAAGCAACACCTAGAAGCTCCTTTTCGTGGAATGAAGCTTTCTAGAAGACATGATGAGATTGTCTCTGAACAGTTCTTCCTCTTCTGCAGCATACGATTGGCAAGCACTTTTTTCCGTCCTTGACTAAGTTGGAGTACATTGCGATCCGTCTGCATTGCATCAAGGTAGGAAATTCTGGCCGTGCTTCTCTATTTTAACTTAAATTTAATTGGCTTGTTTCTTCCACCATCTTTACAGGCCCGTTATTTGGAAAATCCCGAAGATCATTTTCAGGAGTACGTAATCCATGGGGTGCAAAAGGATTTTGACAAAGTCATTGGAATCAGGTGAAAGATACTCCTTTGTGTCTAGAAAAAATGCTTACCTTCATGAAGAGCTGTTAGTATCTTCTGCAATTGACAGTGTTTCATGATTAACAATCTCTCCGAAAAATATTCAGCGGTTTCTTCAGGTATACTGATTTTCTTGTTCTTATCAATGCAGTTGGTATCTGTGGTTGTTCGTGGTGCTTTTCTTGCTCCTGAATGTTGCTGGTGAGTGATTTGGGCACGACATGTGTCACATTCTCCATTGTGTTGCAGCTATTAAAGTTCAAGATTTCCAAAATCAGAGGTGTTGAATAAAGTTCAAGTACCTCTCTTTCTTTTCAAGCAATGTTATGTGTATAGACCGATCTGCAAAATTGAATTTTTTAGACTGCAAGTGTAGCATTTCAATAAGTGGGTCACTTTCAACACTACTAACAATCTACTACATCACTTAGTAGAACAATTTTGTAAACCAGCCTTAGTGATTACTTACATTGGCATTTCTCTCCTTTGTGAGACCATAAGTTATTTCAAAGAAAGACATCATATGAATCTGTCTTGGACAATATTTCCTTGCAGGATGGCATGCCTACTTTTGGATATCTTTCCTTCCCTTGGCTGTAAGTGTAGTGATGAATAGTCGTCCTTTTTGAGTTGTTTCATTTTGCAGTAGTGAAGTCGTCCATTGACTATTCAATTTCTACCATATCTTGGGGTGTCCAAACTATGGCCGAACGTGCAGTAAATGCAATTTCATTGCCTTCTGGATCAAGAACAAAATTGATAAAAGGATAGCTACTAATTAGCAGGAGGATTGGCACAGGCGTCCTAAAGACAAATTATGTTCAAGAATATGTAGGAATTAAACCATATAACCTCTTGCTTGCACTCAAAGAACAAATTTTGCTCATACAAGATCATGTTGAGTCTTACTTGGTCGAAACAATATGTTTCTGTCTTGCCTTTTCGCAGCTTCTGCTGTTGTCGGCACAAAACTGGAGGACATAGTAAAACAGCAGACTGACAAGATCATCAAGCAGGATTGTTCAAGTGCAGGGCCCTTGGAACCAGATAAAGATTTCTGGTTCCAAAAGCCTCACCTTGTCCTCGATTTGATTCACATCATACTCTTCCAAAACTCTTTCGAACTTGCTTTTTTCTTCTTTATATTGGTAAGCGATTTCCCAAACTTCTGTTTATATTGGTTGTGAGAAAATTGGTTCCTAATAGACCATACCTGCTTGGGTACCAAGGTAAAGGGTAGAAAATAGGACTAATGCCCGCATCTTTTCTTACAGTTCCAATATGATTTTCACTCATGCATTATGGGAAAGGTTGGCTATGTCATCCCGAGACTTGTCATAGGGTAAGAATGATACTTATATCTTCAACCTGAATGTCATATAAGATCAACAATCGAGTCCTATAATCATTAACTGGTCTAATTGTGTTGTTTAGAGTGTTTGTCCAAATCATGTGCAGCTATAGAACACTGCCACTATATGCCATTATAAAAAAACAGGTAAATAAGTATGAGTTACTACATCTTTACCGACATATGTACAAGTCACCTGTTTGTTCTCTTTAATGAAATTCAACTATGGGACTGAATGTGCAATATTTCTTTTGTTTGTGTCTTGATGAAACTATGAAGATGCTACCGAAGCCCAGTATATCGACAAAAGAGAAAGAAATGAAGATTGTGACTTTCATTTGGTACTGCATTGACAAGTGGGACGAATGGAACAAGGCAACTAAAAATGGAGCAACCCAAGGGGGTCCAAGAAAGGAACTAGTGGCAAATGAGCAGACAAGAGCTGGTGGAATTGAGCCAGAGAAGAAAGCAGACATTGAAGCACAAGATGGAACCAAGCCTGAAAGTATATGAAAACCTGGAGAGCAGTTATGGGTTTAGTCTTATAAGTTTTGCTCCTTTTTCGTCTCCTTCCGTAGTACTGGGCCGATGATGAGACCACGAGTCATCTTCATCTTCTTCTGTCAAGTCATCGAACTTTGAATTACTAGTGTCATTTATTAGGGTTTCACAGTGGGCCATATTCCCGGAACCAATGGCCGGACACTTGATGAAGTCGTGTATGTAGATGAACCCGCTAGGGCTTGGTTGGCGTTGCCGCAAAAGCTTTAGTAGATCAGAACCAGAATTTCGTTAAGATTACCAAACTGTTGCCTACATAGTTTTTCTAGGGTTTGGCCTATCTATAAGGCATAAGAAAGTTGACTGAGAATGGAGGTTTGTGGTTGAGCCGCACTATCTTTCACTTCCCTTCATATTACTTAAAATACATTGTCTTTTGCATGAAGCAGATAAAGAAAGCTTATTAATAATAATAATACAAAACTGGAGTAAAACGAAGGAGACTGTTGATAGATTCATACAATATATTTAAAGCACGTTTGTTTTACAGAAAATTCAAAATCTAAAAAAAATTTCATGAAAAATGATTGGTTATATCTCTTAGAGAAATTATTCAACGGAAAATTTTTTTATTATCGACAACCATTTATGCTTAACTATTTTCATTGGTGATGAAAACATTCTACATTCATTCATTTTTGTCAACGACAAAGAGATTATTTTTTGGAAAATCTTTTCCAAATTTTAAGTTTTTCATGAAACAAACGCACTCTTTAGAAATCACAAGAAAGTGTGTGTTTTAAGTGCGAATTCCTTTGACGAGTGAATCTACCGAGTGCGAACATCCTTTTGCCTTTCACCATCTCAATCCAGCGAACGACTCCCATCTGCTTGTGAGTTCAAGGCAATAATGAGATTATCTTTCGTCAACGCGGGATACCAACTCGCCACTTCTATGCATTCCATCTTCTCCCAAGATCCACCTTCATCATCAGTTAAGAATCGAGGAGTTTGCACGCACCAAGTTGCCGAGAGAGAGAGAGAGAGGTTTAAAGGGGATGCAAAGCTGGGCTGAGGCCATGGCGAGAAATGAGAAGGAGAGAGAGAGAGACAGAGTGGCCGAGCCGGGGACGACGTTAGAGTTCGCACCAACGCGGGTGGCGGCCATAGTTTGTCGCATCATAGCGGTGATCTCTTTTTCTTGTGAAAGGTCCCTTCATTGAGACGGCCAGCTAAATGCATTTTGCTCCTTGACATCTCCAACTTTGTGTTGTACTCTGTCGCAAAAGACCCTGTTCACGGTAGAGTGAGTGACTTTGCAGTTTGTCAAATATCGCAGAAACAACGAGAAACAGCAGAAGCCTCTCCTTGATGCCTTGCAAAAGATCGAAGATGGTGAGACCCTGTTCACCCGGAATAAGTCAGTTCCCGTCATTAGAGTCCAAAAGAAATCTGGTTGAAAAGAACAATGAATCTTGCTCCTGTGTAGCTTTTACTCTCTGCTGGCACCCAGCCGGGACGTGCAACAGCACAGAGCTTGCTTCACATCGCACTCTTCCAATCCTCTTTCGAATGGCCTACTTATTCTTTGTATTGGTGAGTATAAATTGGCACGGGATAAACTTTCCTATTACAGAGCTTTCACCTTTTCGCATGCCAAACGAATGCTTCCGGTTGCGCTCCAGTTCAGGTAATTTCAGCTCTTGCACCATGGGAAAGGTCAGTCATATCATCGCAAGAACATGTAATACGCGAGCATGATTTGCATCTATTCGATGCTTATTCGCATACAGGACCAATCTTTGAAGCCCCGCACTTTACCTGTGCATTTGCTCTGGATAGAAAATATTGTTCAGGTCACGACCGTTATGCATCGATGCGATGTCAGAGCTAAACATATGGGACTGAAGAAGACGCATTCCTTTCGCTCATGAACGAGAGCGCACTCTTCCATGTTAATGCTGGAGGAGCGAACAGGAAGAGGAGTTCAAGAGAAGCAGCCGTAATGGAACGCACTGCCGGTTCGGAGGCGGCGCACGGAAGAGATGACCGAACGTGGGCCAACAAGAAGGAATCGGGCCAGAAGACATTGAAGCAGAAAAAGGCGCGAGGATTGGTACCTGAACCGGTTCTTTTAACCTGAGTTGGAATTCTCACGTGCACTAGCTTCCTGTGAGCCATCAGATCAAACGAGTCCCACCTAAGTCTCACCAAATCAGACAGCACCCATGCACTCGGGCCGCATATAGCTTGGTGCATGGAATAATCAGAATGAGACCTACATGGCTTCTTCAGCTGCTTTATCCATGTTTACAGAAAGTCCGTGTTGTTCCGTAATATTTCAGTGGTGTCTCCACGGACCGTTTCATCTCCAGAGGAGAATGTCAAGCCGACGCTAAAGGCCAGCATTTTAAATAAGCCTTGCACATTTCGCATGGAGATTCAGGTTTAAAAAAAAAAAAAAATCAAACACGCCTTGAGCACGGTTGGTAGTACATAGAGTAACCAGAAATTCACGTTCTAGAGGTTCGTCGACAATAAAAACGGATGTCTAAACCAGGCACTGGCAATGCATGCGCCAAACCTCTCTTTACTCATTCCTCCGCAGCACTGGCAGCGCTTAGATCCACGCTGAGGTCAAGAACCTGCCAGAAGAATGTGATTTGGTCAGCATCTCTATCTCCCTATCTCTTTACCCTTCAATGTCTTATCAAGAAAGCTTGAATTGCTGCTATGGAGAGTCGGAAAAATAGCATCTTTATGATCTTTAATCATTTCAAAGCACTGTCATCCAGTTTTCATACTTTTGCCTTCTGACTTCAGCCAATGAACTTAACAACTACTTTGACAAACCAACGCACTTTATATTTAGTTAGTATTATCTGTCCAATTCAAACTGTTACAAATCTCAATAATGCATAAGCTTTTATTTTTTTAATATTTTCAGGATCGCTTTGGTCGTTAATTGAAGGGGACTGAAGGCTTGATTAGCAGAAAGAAAAGATAGAGTGCACTAAGTGGAACTTGTGGGCAGGGGCAAGAAAGTAGGTCTAAAAGTTGAGAACTGATACTGCATGGTAAATAGCCAACACCCTTCTAACCAATCCAATCGCCTGCATTGCACTAATTGGACACGAGAAGAACAGGAGGGCATGGCAGGGCTCTATCATTTAACTAGTCAAACATTCAAATAATGACTCAAAGGCTGAGTTGACTAAAGGCTGAGTTGACTAAGGAAACGGACAGATGCATGATCATCAGGTATAATTAACGAGAAGAGTAGAACACCAGCAATTCTAGTATTAATAGCTTCCAAAGTCTCCTCAAAAACACTTCCAAATGCACAAGACAACTTGTCAAAGATTATCTCATGCTCACCACACCAACGAAGAATTCATCATCAAGATCACAGTTAAATAGCAGAAGACATTTCCGAGAAGTAATTCTTACCTTTCCAGTGATCATGGTATACATGTTAAGCACATCCATAACAGTCGACTCGAAGTGGGTTGTGGCATCATAACTCTGCAGGTATAGCAAGATATTAACATGATATCAATATAATTGAAAGCTCCTAAACTCCACATATATATCACAGAGAGAGAGAGAGAGAGAGAGAGAGAGAGAGAGAGAGAGAGGGAGGGAGAGAGGAACAAAACTCACAGTTGATATGAAGCAGTTGTCAAGAGAAGGTTCATTGACTGGTTCGTATCTATCATAAGTGTCATAAAAGATCTCATCAACAGGTCCCAGCAGATCAACCCCTGGCTTCAGTTCTATCTCAGGTTGATCAGTTTCCGCCTCTGCCGAAACAAATGCAATGAATTTTCCCTTTGGCGCGACATTGTGAGAGTATGAACAACAGAAAAGATACCTGCTCAAAAATAGGCACAGTTAAACAACAAGTCAAAATCAAGGAACAATACTTAGATTATCAGGACATGAAATAAATTTAAAACATTGGTAATCCAAGGCCCACCTATTAAGCGGCACATGAAACTATCTATGAAATTTAAGATCCAAATGCAGGTATCAAATACCATTTAGAAATGATATGTGGCTCAAGCAGATTCTAATTGTGACCAAAATGATTGATTATGTAAACTTAATAAAATATCATTGATCTCATGGGACCATATAATTAACTCGTTACAGTTACATTCATCTGCTTTCCCACCTCAAATACAACAAATGCAGTTGAATGGATAAGTGAAGCTTTTTTTGTTGGGACAATAAACATTTAGATTTGCCTTTTCCCCATTCATTTCTCAAACAAACTTTGATATCAAATATAATAAGAAGCTGTAGCTAATAATCTCCAATTAGTGTATACAAGAACTTACATATCTGACTTGCGACCCAACTGTTTCTGTGGGATAATAACCTGCACTGAGTGAGAATCATTGGTGTTTGGGATTGGATGGCTCATGATACAGATTGCTCTGGAGACCTTCCCAATTTTCCTAACCTGCAGAAGTTCACATATTCCCTTCTGAGTATGATGTCCAATGTCATTGCAAAATTAAAAAGAAAAAAGGTGTATCTGCAATTTATGCGCCTTCATGGTCATCAGGACTTGTTACTGGTTCTTACTTTGTTAGAAAGGATGGGGTGGAAAACATTTTGCGAGATTTATGGCCTTCAGGGTCGAGAAAGTAGTCATATGTTAGTGGCAAAATAAATCTTATATTCAACAACCATCAGCACCGATGCAGCACAATTATCTTTTTACTGGTATCAAGGGGGTGCTGCAAGCACACAAGATCTCCATGCAAAGAATCTGACAGATAGAACCAATATGCACATATTTAACCAAGCTCCACAAAATTTTTAAAACCAATTTAAGCTACAATAGTCTAGTGGAAGATTACTCTCCGATCTTCAGAATCAATATAAAAATTATACTCTAGAAGCTCATACCAATTATATCAAGCAGACTGGACACTGACATAAGATCGCTAACATCCTGCAATAATCATGATGCAGTATCATATATATTACCTTGTTAGTCAAGTAGGAAGGGTCACAAACAACTTTTTTGCATTTAGCAGTTTCACCCTCTGATGTGACACCAATGACTTGGCCTTCATCGTTGAACTCCACCTGCAATAACAGCAACATAAAACAACATTTTTTTAATTAGTAGCAGATTTAACTTGAATAAACACCACTCCATGATATTGGCAGAAACTAAGTATATAATTACTAGCCCAAATATAAATGAGAACCAAATGAAATGATTACCTTGCATTCCGGTTTGTTCAACATGTAAGTCCCACCATATACAGCACTAAGCCGTGCAAATGCCTGGATTACAAAGAAAAATGTTAAACAGAAACTAAAGTAAATGGTCAGGCACTGTATCTAGAGCAACTGAATGGACATGCATCTGTGACGCTAGATGTACCTGAGGGAGCTCTCCCAACCCATACAAAGGGTAAATATAGGGAGATCCTCCTTGAAAGCGAGCAAGTGACTCTGCATAGAGCTATCAAGTGGCCAATGGAAAGAAGAGGAATGTCAATTCAGAGATATCTAAACAAAATGACAAACATTTTTGTTCTGGGACAGGATCATTCACCTTCATTCTCTTGACAGTATCCAGGGCAGGCTCATCTAGGAACCGGTCATCTCTATGGAGCGCCAAGGCATGGCCAATAAAATCCATGGTGTTGTCATCCAGACCATATTTTCTGTTCAAACATCAACAGAGGCAAAATGACCAAGGATTCCATTGTTAGACCAGCTAATGTCATTCTACTCATTATGATAGCTGGAACAAATTCATGCAGAAGAAGAGAAAATGAAAGAAATATTTGAGTAAGAGCAACGTAAGAACTCTCCACTTTGTTCTAGACTTTCCTTCTTTTTTATAAGTAATATCATTTACAATCCAATATCCAAAATAGAAAATGCAGAGGAACACTTCCTGCCACAAGCAGTGCATAAAATGGTATAAGACCGTAAGCATCTAGAAAATTTAGTTATCATTTGATCAGTCATCAGAATGGGAACTTGTAGGCGAAACAGTTTGCGATTGCAGTGCAGCATAGATTTTTTTAAAGAGATTACAATGACATGGTGACCCAGGAAAATATTTAAATACATACGCTATCAGTTCTCTCGTTGTTACACGTGTCAGATCCATCCCCTCATGTGTCTTTGGATCATTTTCATCATAATCTTGAACGTATATGAAGAACTTTCGGGCACGACGCTTCTCAAACATGCCCATGAGTGGAGATTTAAGTGCTTCCATGTCAGTAGCAGGCACTTTGTGAACCTGTCATTGGTATTACTATCTCGTTGAATGAGAGAGGAAAAATTAGGCAGACCTGCAAATGGTCTTCCAATATAGGGTCCATCTCCATACCTTTCCCTTATTGAAGACAAAGCTGCCATCCACAGCTTTGAAGTACAGATACTTGGTAACATCTGTATGAATGAGGACTCGCACAAGAGTACCATTTGCCATCATAAACTACACAGAAGCACTAGTCAGCAACGAATAAATAACAAGAATATATATGATCTGCCACAACTTAAATTGTAGGCCAATTAACAAAGTGTGAGAATTATACCTTTGGGACCATGTCAACATTATAATCCCTGCTAGAACCCAAATGTGGAGGAGGTTTATCACTATTCCTAAATTTCTTCCAGAGCTGCAGTTCTCATCAAAAGAAAACATTCAAACCACCAATTAAAGATAAGGCAATAATGCAGAAAATTGCCATGAACGCTTGAAGAAAGCAGACCTGAATGAGGTTAAGTGATGTTGACTCTGCTCCATAGTAGTCATTCCTATCCATGTGCAAAACCTGGTTCAAAAGTTTCTTTCATCAGCAACAGAACAGGAATCCACAATCTATGGTAATTACCATTGTTTTGTTAATGGAAAAAGAGAATGAGGAGAGAAACTGAGAATAGTTAGTTCATTGCATATTTTGTGACATTTATTAAAAGAGAAAATCCGCATGCCCTTAGACAATTACAAAGAAGATAAAGAAGAGTGAATAATATACATGACAAACTACATAAAATGGTTAAAGTAGTACGAAAGTTCAAAAAGAAAAATGTCGGTTCACAAATAAACTAGTGGAATGGATATACTGTTCAATAAATACTTGCTTCAGTAAGTTCCAATTGTATATAAGTTACAATTAGTCTTATAATTTTATGAGGAAGCAAACAAAGCTAGCTCTAGTCTAGCCTTGCATGACATTCAGCACTTCCATTGATGTGATTTTCCACGAAAAGTTTTTCGGCCAGCTGTAAAAGCAGAGTGACACGAGAGCTTGCCAAATGTGGTCTACTTGCCAATACCAGAATGGTAGAATGGTGTCCGACCATTGAGGTCAACCCCCCAAAGTTTTCTGCTGTCCTATTAGCTCAGGCCAGAGCTATGGCATACAGAGGTATTCTTACCACAGGACTCAAGATCTTACTGGATTCACAGGATCACATATCGGACTCAACTTAGAGACCAAAGAGTCAGATAGTTATAGCCACAAAACGCCTATTAAGTGTCTAAGGACTGGCTTATGTCCTGTTAGAGCAACTTTTGCAGGGAGCTACCTAAAATTTTTGGCATGAAACTCATGGAAACAGCCAAATGCTGAAAGGGCAATCTCCTTGATTTGACATACTATGTGGTGCAGCGGTCTAAGTTTGAAGGAACTTTCCGTCAATCCTCCTTCCTATCCAACAAGATGAAAAGAGAAGTGCATCTATCTCCATATAAGGCTTGGTGACAAGTCAATCGGACAAGACAATGTACTATTTCACCTCCACTGTCCTCAAAGCTTGAGGTTAAGTACTTTACTTAGACCATTCAAATAATTAGATAATTACATGTAATCAAGACTGGGTTGATTCAATATTAAGAAGTTGCCACCTGAATTTGAGATCAAACGTAGCGAAAACTAGAGGCATCCATGTCCAATCTCCGCCGATCACCACAATTTCAATCGAGCTCATCGGCAGCTTAAAACCACTAAAGCAAAGCCCAATCTAACTGCCGAACAGTTTCTCAAATCATCTCCGCTTGAATTAGTATTGCCATCCTCAAGTAAACCCGCCAGCAAAGCTAGGTTTCCCTATTTCAAGAGCCTCGCTCTTCCGTCCCAACACTAATCGAACGCAAGACAACACACCAGCAACCCAAAAGCCCCAATCGCCGATCTCCTCGGCATCGATTTCCACCGCCTCCTAAATTCGAAAAACATGATCAACCGACTCCCCAATCCAAACGAACACCGACTCGAAAACCCCCCCGAAGTCAGCGCGCAGATCCTCACCGCATCATCAACCCCCAAAAAAATTATATTAAAAGAAAAAAGAGGAAACTTCCGCAAATCTAACGACGCGGGGGCGAAATCTCGCGCGACCCTCGAGAGGATTCGGGCATCGGAGGCACGAGATCGAATCGAACCGACCGATCAAGCGTGGAAATGATAGAAGAAGGATAGACCTTGAGGCCGTCAACGGAGAGGAGGCCGGAGAGGATGCACTCCTTGAGGCCGGTCCCGAGCACGATGACGTCGTACTCCTCATCCATGGTGGCGGTCCGTCGCCGGAGACGATCGGTCGGTCGGTAGGTCGGTGGCGGAGCGCGGATCGGGCGGCGGAGGAGGAGAGATCTGAGAGGGAGTGAGAGCGGAGATGCCGCAGGAAGAGGAGGAGGAGGTAGGAAGGAGTTGGAATACGATGATTGCGTGCTGTCCGCGGTTGAATCGGGGATATTTATAAAATAAAATAAAAGGAAAGGAAAGGAGAGAGAGATGCTGGGCTTTATTATGTCCGTTTGATTATAATAAAGCTTGTCGATTGCAGCTGCTTCCTGCTCCACTTTCTTCTTCTTTTTTTTTTTTTTTCATTTTAATTTTCTGCAATTTCTTTTCTTTTCTTTTTTCTCTCTCTCTCTTCTTCTTCTTTCTTTCTTTCTTTCGTTTTTTTTCTTAATATAGTACTGGGACGTGGATGAAAAGGTCGTCGTGAACTCGATGCCTTCCTGACCGAGTGAATATGACATGTTTTCAATAAAGCGAGATGCTTATCTGCTAGGGTGATTCATTCAATCCACTATGGAGTTTGGACCACGAGGCAGCGAAGAATTTGCTTTGAGCGACGCGTGATTTAAGCTTATGTTGTCACCTCCAGAGTATTTTCCTTTCTTTAAAAAAGAAAAGAAAAATAGGAGTACCCATTTAATGAATCACTTCTACTTTTCGAATTAATCTTGGCTTTTCTTAAGACACGACAAGAGAATCGAGAGAAATACAAATTATTCTTCGTGATGTAAACAAATCTTAAAACTTGTGGTCCAAATTCTACTATTAAAGCTATTTGGATTCGAATTGGGGTAAGATATGATAAAGTGAGATTAGAAAAACTCCTAATATCATCCGGATTATAGAATATCACATAATATGTTTGGTGTAATTTGAGATAGAAATTTAAAAAATTAAAATTTTCGAAAATTTCACTTGCATAATGTAATCTTCCACACAATGTAGATCTAAAGCTGCCTCACCAGCATCATTCTCTTCAATTCCCTTGGATTTGTCTCCTTTGTCAAGGCCACTTCCATCTCCACCTACAGGCCACAAACCCCTATTCGACTTCATCGAGTGAGAGATGATTCATCATGTGATGCATAACTTCTCCTTTTCACCCTCATTCATTAGGACAAGATTGGCCGATTACCAATGACAATCGGCGATGGTTGGAGGCAACATTGATTGTGAGGTGGTCTGTTGTGGAGGTGGTTCTTGAGCAATGATCGGCAAAGCCAAATGCATCCCTTCATCTTTTGAAGAAAAACTAATGAGTTATTTAATGAATGAAATATTCAAGCCAGATTCATCCCACCCCTAACCCCAATTTATTTAGAGAATGTGGTCAATCACTCATTGTATATGATATTTTGTTATCCTATCAAGATTTACCAAACATAATCTAAGCCCTACTTCGACAATGACTCTAGTGGAAGAATCATGCCATTTCTTACTATGAAACTCATCTGAATCGAGAATTGTATATATTTGGATTGTTCAACATAAGATTGTAGTCTTAACGACACACTTAATTGTACCATGCCTTTCTTACTTCACTCTTCATCTCACCACATGGTAAAATTACTTGGGGATCTTAACGGTTCAATTGTTTCCGAATTTACCCTAAAGTTTCTCAAAGCATTTCAGTAATTATTTCTATGGTGTTTTCGAAGCGATCTTCCCTTTCCATAACTTTTTCAGCTTGAACTATAATGATGTACAAAGTTGGATCCTAGCCACGACACAAGTGGGAGTCAACACGCGTGACTAAAAAGTCTCTACCACCTCTCGATGGGAGTTGTACAGCTTGCACGACTTGGGTAATAATGAGGTTTAATTGAAAGGAATAATAGCATTAAAAAAAAATTCCCAATTTAACATTCCCATGAGAAATCTATTAAAATCTCTGGGCGAAATTGAGTTAAGAATTTTAACAGATTTTCGAAACATGAGGAAGCTCTTAAAGCAAAATTAGTAGATTTCCCAATTTTAGGGAAAAATTTAAAGAAAAATTAAGGATTTTATCATATTTTTGAAATGTGAAGGAGCTCTTAGGGTTATTAGCAGATTTTCCAATCTCAGCTGATTTATTTTTCAGATCTAACTTGCTCAAAACGATGTCATTTATTTATGTGGAATTTCCACATCAAATTCATGTTGCATCCGTGTTTCTCGTCACATATGTTTCCATGAAATAATTTAACCAAATACTCAATAGAAACTAACGATGATAAATTTATCATGGGGTGTACCAATTCAAGATGTTTTGTGACACGAAAAATTAAATTGGGAATTAGATGTGATTTTCCTAAATTAAAACTATGGCTTAATTCATTTAGTTTGCCATAGTTGATTTATGGCCTAAAAAGGAACTCATGATTTCGCCATTTCCAATGGGCTTTTCCCCGATTTCGGGGCTTCTTAAGAGCCCAACTAACCCGAGTCAACTCCCAATTTCAATCTCCGGCAAAAGAAAAAAAGAAAAAGAAAAAAATAGCTCTTACATGTACGAATATACATATATGAACACTTAAATGCACATGTCGGTTTTCACAAATGTAAATCTCTATTATACATAACATAATCACTAGTTTTCGATCTCCTGCATAATAGATTTTATAACTAAAAAATGAGATACCTAAAGAAAACATGTAGAAAATTTAAATATTATTGTTGACGCTTTTTTACCCACTCATACGTAGTTAATCTATTTTTAAGAAAGAGAAAAGGAAAACTTAAAAAGAATAAAAGAATTTGTGTAATTTTGAACAAACAACTTTCGGTTATCCTATTAAGAGACTAACGAGCCTATTTGGTAAAACTGAAAATTAAGTGTTGAAAATTTTACAATTTGCAATCAATACCAGGTAGATCTACAAGACATAACCAAATACATACTTCACAAGCAATGCAATTATCAATTCCAAAATGGATTCGGCTGCTGTAATGCTTAGATATTAGTAAATTTTCATTAGGACATTGAATGATTGTCAATAAACGGTCTCTACGCTAATTCATCAATATTAATCCTAATTTACAATGTCATTTATTAGACGAAATTTTGATAGTAAAAGGAATTACAGATTTGTACAATGGACTTAATTGAAACGAAAAGATATCAATGGGAGATGCATGAAGAAAGTGGAAGATCGTTGGACGTTCGGATAAGTGGGAAGATAGCCAAAAATTAGTATAGGAGGAGGCAATACGATGATTAACACAGTCTATTAATACCTCATCTATATCTATCTTTTGAACTCAAAACAATCTACTCATTGCCGAGCCAAAGAGACTTCCAAATTAGCTCAAACTACTTATTATTTCACTGATGCAATTGCATTCTCGAGCAAAAGCTGTAGAACACGCGATCGCGCATATATCCGGGACGTAGACCTAGACTTACATGTCGGAGAGCATGTTCGGTGCACCTCGGTGACCTTGGGTGACGTGAAGGAAGGCGAGCTCGGCCTCGAGGTCCCTTCAGCTGGCCCAGCAGATCCGCCTTTGATTTACTGTCGCAGCTCGTGAACCTTGAACCTCGCTTCACATTGGAGAAGGAAAAAGACGAGTCAGGGAAAGCTTGAGATCAGAGGGTCTCTCTCAAAGTAACGAAAGCGAGCATGAGGACGACTGTTACCAATTGCCACTGCTTCATCCGAGCTTCAATGGCTGCCTCTCTGCACGTGCACAAATCAACAGCATCGATGCACTCGGCTCGCATTAGCTTGGTGCATGGAACAATGAGAATGAGGCCTAGATGGCTTCTTCAGCTGGGTCATCCATGTCTACACAATGTCCATGTTGTTTGAGTTGGAAAAAGGGTGCGATCAATTCTGTCACGTTCAGTCACATTGATCGCCTAATGTTTCAGTAATGTGGCCATGGACCCGTTTCATCGTTGGAGGAGACTATCAAGCAGACACTGACGACTAGCATTTTATATAAGCATCGCACATTGTAAATTTTTACATGTATTATCACTGTTGACAGTACATAGGATAACCAGATACACATTTTAGAGATTCATCAACAATAAAGACTGATGTGAGAGCTCCAAACCAGGCAGTAGCTACTAGCAATGCATATGCCGAACCTCCTCTCTTTTTCTCATTCCTCTGCAGCACTGGCAGCGCTCAAATCCACACTGAGGTCGAGAACCTGCCCAGGAGAATGTTAAATTGTCAGCATCTCTCTCTCTCTCTCTCTCTCTCTCTCTCTCTGTCTCTCTCTCTCTCTCCCCTTCAATCTCTTAGCAAGAAAGCTTGAATTGCTGCTATGGAAAATGTTAGAGTTGGAAAATAACTTCTATATGATCTTCAATCATTTCAAAGCAATATCAGCCGTTTGTCATACTTTTGCCTATTAACTTCTGCCAAAGAATTAACAATTACATAGTACTATCTCTAATTGGTATTTCCTGTCCTATTCAAAATGTTACACTTCTCAATAATGCTTAAGCTTTGCTATAATTTTACATTTTCAGGACATCTTTGATAATTTATCGAAGGGGACTATAGACTTGGTTAGCAGAGGGAAACGATCAAATGTGCAGCAGGAGGAATTTTTGGGTAGGTTTCATGGGGCTAGAACGTAGGTCTGAAAGTTGAGAACTTGTACTGCATAGCAAATAGTCAACAGCCGTCTAACCAGACTAATCGAGATTGCACTCATTGGACACAAAAAAAAGGGGAGGGCATGACAGGGCCTATCATGTAACTAGGCTAAATGCACGACAACCTTGTCGAGAAAAACATTAGATCATAACTTAAAGGCCGAGGGAAACAGACAAAAATGCATAATGATCAGGTATAATTAACGAGAAGGGTAGACCGGAGCAGTTCTAATATTAATGGCTTCAAAAGAGCCCTCCAAAACTTCCAACCCACGTGAAAACTTGTCATAGATCATCTCATGCTCACCACGCCGCTGACAAAGAGCTCATCAACAAGATCGTAATTGATAGCAGGACATTTCCAAGAAGTAATTCTTACCTTTCCAGTGATCTTTGTATACATGGTTAGCACATCTTCAACAGTTGACTCAAAGTGTGTTGTCGCATCATAACTCTGTAGGTATAGCAAGAGAAGAGATTAACATAATATCAATACAATTAAAAGCTTCCGAACTCCACATATACATCACAGAGAGAGATAAGAACAAACTCACAGTTGATATGAAGCAGTTGTCAACAGAAGATTCATTGACTGGCTCATATCTATCATAAGTGTCATAAAAAATCTCATCAACGGGCCCCAGCAAATTAACACCTGGCTTCAATTCTATCTCAGGTCGATCAGTTTCAGCCTCCGCCGAAACAATTGCAATAAACTTGCCCTTTGGTGCGACTTTGTGAGAGTTTGAACAACAGAAAAGATACCTGCTCAAAGAGGGGCATAGTTGAACAAAGAGTTGAAACCAAGGAATAATGCTTAGATAATCAGGAGGCCGTGAAAATGGATTTCGTTAACCATTGGTAATTTAAGGCCAACCTGTTCAGCAGGCGCATGGAACCATCTGTGAAATTCTAGATCTAAAATGCAAGTATCAATGGTGTTTAGAAGTGAAATGTGGCTCAAGCAGATTCTGATCCTGACTCAAAATGATAGTTTACCTAGAGTTACCATTGATCTCATGGGACAGATACTTAGCTTGTTCCGCTCACATTCGTCTCATTTCCCATCTCAAATTCAACAAATGCAGTTAAAAGGACAAGTGAGAAGCTCTCTTTGGACAATAAATATTTAGATTTGCTTTTTCCCCCTTCATTTCTCGAACAGACATTCAAATCAAACAGAAAAAGAAAATATAGCCTGCAATCTCCAATTACTGTACTCGAGGCCTTACATATCTGACTTGCGACCCAACTGTCTCTGTGGGATGATAACCTGCACTGACTGAGAATAATTGGTATTGGGGATCGGATGGCTCATGATGCAGATTGCCCTGGCAACCTTCCCAATTTTCCTAACCTGTACAAGATTACATATTCCCACTGAGTACAACGTCCACCCTGTTGCTGCAAAGAAAAAGTTATCTGCATGACTTCATGGTTATCGCGGCTTTTTACTGGTTCTTACCATTTGAAAAAAGTAAAAGAAAAGGACTGAGAGGGAGGGGTGTAAAACATCTGTGAGGTTCAGGGCCTTTAAGCCAGAGAAAGTACGCATATCTTAGTGGCAAAATTAATCTTATGTCAGCCACCATAGGCACTGATGCATGCGGCAACAATGATATTTTTTATCAGTATCAAAAGGGTCTGCATCACACACGCACACAAGATCTACATGCAAAGAATCTGACAGACAGAACTGATATGCACCTATTCAACGAACTCTACAAAATTCTTAGTCTACAATAGTCTCATGAAAGATCGCTTAACAATCTTATGGAAACAATATACTTGCTATACTACCTGAGCTAGTACCACTTACATCAAACAAACTAAACTCCTACATAAGTTTGCTGAAATACTGCGATGATCATGATGCAGTCTTACATCCATTACCTTGTTAGGCAAGTAGGAAGGGTCACAAACAACTTTTCTGCATTTGGCAGTTTCGCCCTCTGATGTGACACCAATGACTTGGCCTTCATCGTTGAACTCCACCTGCAATAACAGCAAAATAAAACAACATTTATTTCTCTATAAGTAGCAGATTTAACTTGAAATTTAACTAATAAACACCATTTTCATGATATTGGCAGAGAATAAACATATATTTACTAGTCCAAATATAAATGAGAACCAAATGACCCAATTACCTTGCATTCCCGTTTGTTCAGCATGTAAATCCCACCATATACAGCACTAAGCCGTGCAAATGCCTGGGTTACAAAGGAAAAAAGTAAAATATAATCCAAAGCGAACGGTCAGGCATTAGTAATGGATTTGATCCGGTATATCAAAACTGCAGCAGCAGCTTGGACATGCATCTGTGACACTAGATGTACCTGAGGGAGCTCTCCTAACCCATACAAGGGGTAAATATAGGGAGATCCTCCTTGAAAACGAGCAAATGACTCTTCATAGAGCTATCAAGTGGCCAGCGGAGAGAAGAGGAATGTCAATTTAAAGACCTCCAAACAAAATGGGAAAAATTTCTCTTTACAAGCATAAGAAAGATGTTTGTTCTGGGAAACAGGATCATTCACCTTCATTCTCTTGACAGTATCCAGGGCAGGCTCATTTAGGTATCGATCATCTCTATGGAGCGCCAAGGCATGACCAATAAATTCAATGGCATCATCGCCAAGACTATATTTTCTGTTCAAAAAACAGAAGCAAAATGACCAAGGGCTCCCAGTACCACCAGCTAATATCATTCTACTCATTATGATAGCTGGAACAAAATCTTGCAGAAGAAGAGAAAATGAAAGAGTTATTTAAGTAAGAGCACTGTAAAGACTCCAACTTTCTTTTAGACTCTTCTTCTTTTTGATAAGTAATATCATGTACAATACAATATCCAAAATAGGAATGCAGACGACCACTTCCTGCTACGAGTAGCACAGAAAGTGGTATGAGACAGTACTCATCTAGCAAACTTAGCTATCATTTGATCAGTTGTGAGAATGGGAAATTCTAGGCAAAACACTTTGCAATTGCAGTGCAGCATTGATGTTGTATACAGGGATTGAAATGACATGTCAACCCAGAAAAACATGTAAACATACGCTATCAGTTTTCTCGTTGTTACACGTGTCAGATCCATCCCCTCATGCGTCCTTGGATCATTTTCATTATAATCATGAACGTAAGTAAAGAACTTTCGAGCTCGATACTTCTCAAACATGCCCATGAGTGGAGTTTGAAGTGCTTCCATAGCAGTAGCAGGCACTTTGTGAACCTGTAATTGGCCGTACCATATTGTTGAAGAAGAAAGGAAAACTAGGCAACCTGCAATGATTTCGCAAATGTTCCAATATATGGTCTGTCTCCATACCTTTCCCTTATTGAAGACATAGCTGCCATCCACTGCTTTGAAGTACATATACTTGGTAACATCTGTATGGATGAGGACTCGCACCAGAGTACCATTTGCCATTATAAACTACACAGAAGCACTAGTCAGCAAAGACCCGATAAGGAGAATATAAACAATCTGCAAGAGCCTAAATTGTAGGTCAATGAACCAAGTTCAGAATTATACCTTGGGGACCATGTCAACATTATAATCCCTGCTGGAGCCCAAATGTGCAGGAGGTTTATCACTATTCCTAAATTTCTTCCAGAGCTGCAAGTCACCAATCGCAACTATTCAAACCACCCATTAAAGATAATGCAACAATTTAGCATATTGCAGGGAATTTACGAAGAAAGCAGACCTGAATGAGATTAAGTGATGTTGACTCTCCTCCATAATAGTCGTTCCTATCCATGTGCAAAACCTGGTTCAAAAAGGTTCTTCTGTCAGCAACTGAGGAGAGATCCACAATCTATGGTAATTATCTTTGTCTTGGTTATGGGAAAAAGAGAATAGGGAGAGACAACAAGAATAGTTATTTCATTGCGTAATTTGCAACAAATCTCAAAAGAGAAAATCCAAATGCCCTTAGATAATAACAAGGAAGAGCAATTTTCAGGGGGCGCAACCTACACTATTTGGCATGAAACTTAAGGAAGCAACCAATTGTTGAAGGGGCAATCTCCCTTGATTTGACATACTATCTGCCGCAGCAGTCTAAGTTTCAAGGAGCTTTCCCTCAATCCTCCTCTCTATCCAACAAGATGGAAGAGAAGTGCTTCTTTCTCCATATAAGGCACGATGACAAGTCGATTAGTCGAGACGATATACGAGTCCTCCTTCACCATCCTCAAAGCTTAAGCTTAAGTAACAGGGAAAAGATCACCAAAAATTCAAAACTTTGCTCAAAATGATAGATTTACCCAAACTTTTTTTTATGACGTGAAAAACCCCAGACTTTTCAAACTATGACATATTTATCTCATCAGGAACATTTTTGTCTTATTAGTTCTGTTTTTCCTTTTTCTTTTTGTTTTTTGTTTTTTCCTTCTTCTTCACTCTGCAGTCCACTACAGCTAAGCTCGAATTAAACTCCAGACCGGTTTCTCAGATTACCTCCGCTTAAATTATTATTGCTATTCTCATGTAAATCTGAGTCTCGCCGATCTGTCCTGACACAAATTGAACGTAAGTCAATACAACAGCAACCGAAAGTCCAAGGCACTTATTCGAACATGTCGACCGGCTCTCCAATCCAAATGAACACCAACTCGAAACCGAAGTCAGTGCATGAATCCTTACCGCAGCGTAAACGAAAACAAAACATCCGCGAATGTAACTACACGAGCTAAATTTCGCTGGAAAAATAAAAGTCGTGCGACTCTCGTCCGGATTCAGACATCAGAGGACATGTGATCAAATTGAACTGAACTGAACCGAACCAAAGAGACCTTGAGGCCGTCGACAGAGAGGAGGCCGCTGAGGATGCACTCCTTGAGGCCGGTCCCGAGCACGACGACGTCGTACTCCTCATCCATGGCTGCCGATGATCGGTGGTTAGAACAGATCGGGAAGGTCTTGAGGTTAGACCAGGGTACGAGGAGAGCGGCAGGTATTTGAAGAGTCGGAAGAAGAACGGGGAAGGTGGCGGGGGGCGAATATGGTGATGGCGTGGCGTCTGCAATGAAGGCGGGAATATTTATGAAAACGACGCTGAGAATTCGTTGCTTGATGTTATGGAGAGAGGGATATATGACAAACTTGTGGACAGCAGCTGCTTCCCTCTCCTTTTAACTTTTAATTCTATTACTATCATTTTTTTTTTTTTTGTCAGTCCTACTCTATACCTATTCTACATTCACTCTCAGACTTTTGTCCTACCTCTTGCAGGGCGTGGGAGTCGAAACCCACTCCTGAAACTTATGCGTTCCCACCCCATTCCTCCCTGAGAAGGTGGGAATTTGAACACCTCACCTCCCCCTTCTTGGTTAATTCTATTACTATCATTTAGTAACTTGTTTTTTCCCCGAATTTTAGCATTGTAGATGATAAGGTGTTTGTTAAGATACACGTATGAATGAGTTGTGTTAGATGTAATAATTTATTCATAACTTATTGATTTAAATTTTTAAGTGAATATGATCCAACTGAATATATTAATGGACTCGGACTTGAACTCTCTCTTAATGATCTCTAGATCCGTCAAATGATTAAGTGGGGTCGAGTTTATGATCGAGGAAAATCTACACTCACTTAAAGCTATATGCTAATGGGAAAAAATAGTAAATTAAATAAAAAATGTGAAAACCTATAAATTAAAATATTAATAAAGAATTTGACCAATAAAATATACATTCATAAAGAACTTAGGGCTGATGAAACCATTTTGCGACTTGGACTTACTAAGCCCAATTTCATGTGGATTGCTCTTTTATTTATAAATGGGTTACACATGATACAAGTTAAAATAAAAATAAAATGAAAAAAAGAAGAAAAAAGCAGGGATAACAATGAATTAATAAAAGAGAGGACAAAATCGTCAATCAGAGAAAGGATCGAAGCGCATTCATTTCTTCGCATGTCGTCTTCGAAAGCCCACCCCCTTCCTAATCATATCACGTGCTCTTCACCTTCCCTTTAACCACCCTTCCTCCATCGCCACCATCATCGCCACCGTCACCGCCGTTCCCATCCCTTCTTGACCCCCACAATCTCGAGTTTCGCCGGCCGCCCGAATCTTTAATCCCCTTCTGGGTCTTAGCAGGGGTGATCGTGGTGCAGGTTGGGCAGGTCCGACGCCTAACTGCTTCTAATCAACCGGCCGCCGCAGTGTCGGTCCCCAATTTTGAAATCGAGGACCGACCCGGTCGAGTTTGGGACCGAAGACCGGACCAACCCTATGGGTTCGATCCGGTCCCAGGGTCAACCCAGGACCAACTAATAATTTTTTTATTTCATTTTTTTTATTCCTTAAAAAGTAAAACTCATTAATTCAAATTATATATCAATCAACAATATGATGTTGAGCAACCAAACTATAAATATAAGTACATATTCAACATAAATTTAAGATAAGGTAATCATAAAAATTTTGCACTAATTAAAAACAACAAGCTATATAAATGACCAAGATTGCTAATAGAGATAATGCGTTTCCATTGAAGCATACTATAATTTTCTTACTTTTGATTTGTTTTCGAATCATTCTTCCCTTCGGTAAAATGGGATGAGATGGGAAGTTTAAGAGAAAAGAATTATAGGCCAAAAAATGTTTTCTAGGCATCTTCTCCGCAATCATCTATCAATAATACTTGTAACACCATATGTAAAAACGATTCATACATTCAATCGAGCAAAGTCTAATAAATCAATAATGAAGCTTTGCACCACTTGACAAACAAATCATCATAACAACGGTAATACTACTATTCGAAAACTTATTCTATTTGACACAAATTCAAAAGCAAAGTGCAACTAAACTATTAAGCATAAGAAGTTCAAAATACATATAAGTGAAAAATGAACAGGATAAAAAGGGAATAATAAAATGAAGCAGTCTTTGTTCACACCATTTTCACGACGACATTCATGCCGTTATTCATTCAAGTTGTTCAAGTGAATAATTCTAGGTGGGTTTGTTATTTATAAGAAAAATATTAAAAAATGATATATTAAATAACTAAAATATATTATATATAAATATATTTTATCGGGGTTGGTCCGGGTTGGACCGATCCTAAACTTCCAGGCCCGAGGACCAACCCGCACAAG
This sequence comes from Eucalyptus erythrocorys, assembly GCA_014182555.1. Lineage (NCBI taxonomy): Eukaryota > Viridiplantae > Streptophyta > Magnoliopsida > Myrtales > Myrtaceae > Eucalyptus > Eucalyptus erythrocorys. The sequence continues at coordinate 5,231,395 of CM024597.1, read as the reverse complement.
ACGGTCTTGGAATCTTAGGATCAAGGACCGACCCGATCTCGAAAACCGGGACCAGGGACCGGCGGGGTTGGGCCGGTCAGGCCGGTCCAGGGGTCGACCCTAGACCACTGCTCACCCCTAACCATCACCGCCACCACCGCCGCCGTTCCCATCCCTTCTTGACCTCCGCAATCTCGTGTTTCGCCGGCCACCCGAATCTTTAATCCCCTTCTGGGTCTTAGCAGGGGAGCGAGGCCCTAGATGAAACGGCCCCCCACCGCCCGCGAGGACGTTGAGGCCAAGAAGAAGAAGCTCTGGTCCAACTAGGAGGACGAGGAGTCGAAGCCCGCGGAAGATGGCATGGCCCCACCAGCCGAGTTCGCCCACCTCAATATCTAAAAGTTTGATATTACTGGTACAAAAATTGGCGAAAATATCCATATATACACTACTACTTTTATGGTTATTTCGGTTCGGTTCGATTCTTTGATTTATGGTCAAATTTTACAATTCCTAATCTGGTTCGATTTCATTCCTATATGGAAATTAGGAACTGAACCGCATAGTATTGGCTCCAAAACATTTGGAACTAGACCGATGAGTTGCGAAATTGAGAATCAAATCAATTTTTAAGGTCAATTTAGTCTAGTTATAACCCATCTAAAAAATCGCTCAACTTCTTTTCAAATTAGTCACGACTTTTCTTTAAACAATGTACGAGATTAGGAAGAGTAAAAAATTCTTGTACACGTGCATAAACAAGTTCTAAAACTCGTTACCTAAATTTTACGGTCAAATCTCCAGCAATTTCTTCGGTAATTGATGATTGTTTGTATTTCAACCGTTCGACATGAGGCTGTGGAATTAGTGCATCAGTTGTCATAAATGTAAATCTTTACCATTCAAAAGAGGAGAAATGGCGCAGAAGAAGAGAAGCGGAGGTGTGAGTCAACGAGAGGAGAGAGATGAAAAGAGAAAGATCTGACAAGTGGGCCCATAAGAGATACGTATCACTTAATGGATGGCCTTCCAATTTATTGTGCTAGCACAACTTTTTTTTTTTTTTTTGGGTCGAAGTAACACAACCAACCAATTTAAAACTTAAAAAACTTGTTCCCTATTTGAATTTAATATAAGGCATTTGATAAGATACAATCTTAAAATTAAATCAAAAATTAATTATACCAAATTTACTAATTATAATTCATTGACGGTCAACATCCATTTATAGTATGCTCTCAACCTTCATCTAGTGAATTTACAATATATATGATATGAAGGTGCGAGTGCATATTCATGTATTGCTCTCTACATTAATCTCGAAATGAACTAAAGTTCGTGAAAAAAAGAAATACGCCCAAGAATTCGAAGTGAGATGGCCGATATTGGCTGTAAATGACCCTTTGAGTTTGACCATCGGAACTCGTTACAGGCAATATCCACCAAGACATTCACAACAAAATGCTACCGAAAGCGCCCTCCAAAATTTGCTTAAACAAGTTATCGCTTCACTAGTACAATCCATTCTCGAACAAAGCCAAAGGACACGCGATCGCACATGTATACGTGATGAAGACCTAGACTTACATGTTGGAGGGCTTGTTCGGCAGGCCTCCGGTGACCTTGGCGGCGCGAAGGAGTGCGAGCTCGGCATTGAGTTCCTTCAGCTGACTCAGCAGTTCCGCCTTCGGCTTCTGTCGCAGCTGATGAACTTTAATCCTCGCTTCACAGTGAACAAGAAAAAGGAAAAAGTCAGCAAAAGCTAGAGATCAGAGGGTCTCCCTTGAAGAGACGAAAGCGAGCACGGGGACGATTGTTACATCTCGCCTTTGCTTCGTCCGAGCTTCGAGCCGCCTCTCTGCGTGTGCACTAGGTTCATGTGATTATTGTTAAAGGTTTGTTTGTAAAACAAACAAGGTACGTGTTTTCTTGTCCCACATAAGAAAGGTGGGAGGAAGTGAGTCAACTAGGCCCCACCATACCCGCGTGCGGGTGCGCGATTATTTGGTGCACTTTGCACGCCTGCGCCCGCGGTTTAATTAGCACTAATCTCTTCCAATTTTATTTTTGTTTTTTTTTTTCTGAAAAAAAACGACAACCATCGTTTTTAATTGTTTCCTAGAAAGACCCTATCACTAGAATTGCTATCTAGTATTCTCATTAGAGACTTTATTGTATCTTGGAGGAAATTTGCCGGTGACCTTAAGCAACTTTATAAGGCAAATAAATTTTTAAAAAAAGTGATATTACGCCTCAAAATCCGACTTAAGTATTCTAAAGATCTGTCTTCATTGTTTTACCTAATTCGTAGCCATATTTTCACAACAATTATCTGATCATGTGAGTCCCACATGATTCTTATCAAATCAATTAACGCCCCTCCACTCGGCTCCCATTAGCTTGGTGCATGGAATAATGAGAATGAGACCTAGATGGCTTCTTCAGCTGGGTCATCCATGTCTACAGAAAGTCCATGTTGTTTGAATTGCAAAAAGGTTGGAATCAATCCAAGTCACATTGATCGCGTGATATTTCAATAATGTCTCCATGGACCGTTTCATCTCCGGAGGAGACTATCAAGCAGACACTAATGTCTAGCATTGCAAATAAGCATTGCATATTTTGCATGTAAGTTCTTACATGCATTATAACAGATGATAGCAAATAGAATAACCAGAAACGCATTCTAGAGATTCATCGACAATAAAAACCGATGTCTGAGGGCTCCAAGCCAGGCACCAGCACTGCATGCGCCGAACCTCTCAATTCTCATTCCTCTGCAGCCCTGGCCGCGCTTAGATCCACACTGAGGTCAAGAACCTGCCCAGAAGAAAATAATTTTGTCAGCATCTGTCAGCATCTCTCTCTCTCTAATGCATAAGTTATACCGCTATTTTACATTTTCAGGTCATCTTTGATCGTTAATTGAAGGGGACTATAGACTCGATTAGCAGTGGCAAAAGACAAGAATGCGCAGGAGGTGGAATAGGTTTCACGGGACTGTAAGGGGCTCCACGACCGAGGGCCTCCGCTTTCCCAGGCTGGTTGTGGAGCCTGTGGCGGGGAGGGAGGGGTGGGGTTTCACCACCTACGAGGGTCATCCCGGTAGCCTCTTAATGGAGCGCCCAGCAAGATTGCATTTCTTATTTTAACGTGTCGGTATCTACACGCTCTATACCTTTTAATTATATGTGTATCTTTTTCTTCCCCATCATACAGGAAATATCAACGATTTTACACTAAAGAATGGCTTTATGTTGGCAACCCTTCACTTCAAATCATCTCTACACCAGATTTTCCCTATAAGGTCATTGAATGTGTAAAGTAGGTCCAAAAGTTGAGAACCCACACTGCATAGTAAATAGCCAACACCCTTCCAACCACACCAATCAAGATTGCACTAATTGGACACAAGAAAAACGGAAGGGCATGGCAGGGCTTATGTAACTAGTCCAAATGCATGATAACCTTGTCAAGAAAAACATTAGATCATAACTTAAAGACTGAGCGAAACAGACAAAAATGCATAATAGTCAGGTATGGTTAACGAGAAGGGTAGACCCGAGCAGTTCTAATATTAATAGCTTCCAGAGAGTCCTCCAACTTCCAACCCACGTGAAAACCTCTCAAAGATTGTCTCATGCTCGCCTCGCCAACAAAGAATTTATCATCAAGATCATAGTTGATAGCAGAATATTTCCGAGAAGTTATTCTCACCTTTCCAGTGATCATTGTATACATGCTAAGCACATCCATAACAGTCGACTCGAAGTGGGTTGTGGCATCATAACTCTGCAGGCATAGCAAGAGAAGGGATTAACATACTATCAATACAATTGAACCTGAAGTCCACATATTCATCAGAGAGAGAGAGAGAGAGAGAGAGAGAGAGAGAGAGAGAGAAGAACAAAACTCACAGTTGATATGAAGCAGTTGTCAAGAGAAGGTTCATTGACTGGTTCATATCTATCATAAGTGTCATAAAATATCTCATCAACAGGCCCCAGCAGATCAACCCCTGGCTTCAGTTCTATCTCAGGTTGATCAGTTTCCACCTCTGCTGAAACAAATGCAATGAATTTGCCCGTTGGTGCGACATTGTGAGAGTATGAACAGCAGAAAAGATACCTGCTCAAACATGGTCATAGTTGAATAAGGAGTCATATACAAAGAACGACGCTTAGATAATCAGAAGGCTGTAAAAATAGATTTTATGAACCATCGGCAATACAAGGCCAACCTATTAAGCAGGCACATGGGAACCATCTGTGCAATTCAAGATCTAAAATGCAAGTGTCAGATCAAATTTAAAAGTCAAAGATGGCTCAAGCAGATTCTGATCCTGACTTAATATGATAGTCTACGTAAAGTTAATCAAAAGTCAAAGGTGACTCGAGCTGATTTTACTATTTACCCTTACGTTCATCTCCTTTCCCACCTCAAATACAACAATTGCAATTAAATGGATAGGTGAGAAGCTATTTCTTTTTTGACAATAATCATTGAGATTTGCTTTTTCCCCCTTCATTTCTCGAACTGACTTTCACATCAAATAGAATGAGAAAATATAGTTAGTAATCTCCAATTAGTGTGCACAAGAACTTACATATCCGACTTCCGACCCAACTGTTTCTGTGGGATGATAACCTGCACTGAATGAGAATCATTGGTATTTGGGATCAGATGGCTCATGATACAGATTGCCCTGGCAACCTTCCCAATTTTCCTGACCTGCACAAGTTCACACATTCCCACTGAGTACGACATCCATTGTCGTTGCAAAAGAAAAGAGGTGTGCATGTCTTGTGCCTTCATGGTTATTGGGGCTTGTTACTGGTTCTACATTCTCAAAAAATTAAAAGAAAAGGACCGAGAGGATAGGGTGTAAAACATTTTGCAAGGTTTAAGGCCTTTAAGCCAAAGAAAGTAGTCATATCTTATTGGCAAAATAAATATCACGTCAACCACTGTATGCACTGATGCAGCAACAATGATCCACATGCAAAGAACCTGACAGAACCAATATGCACCTATTTAACCAACCCAACAAAAGCTTAATCAACAATAGTCTCGTCTTACGGAAACAAATATACTTGTTGTACTACATGAGCTAGTACCACTTACTTCAAACAAACTGAACTCTGACATAAGTTCGCTAATACGCTGTGATGATTGTGATGCAGTATCATATTCATTACCTTGTTAGGCAAGTAGGAAGGGTCGCAAACAACTTTTTTGCATTTGGCAGTTTCGCCCTCTGATGTGACACCAATGACTTGGCCTTCATCATTGAACTCCACCTGCAATAACAACAAAATAAAACAACATTTTGTTCCTATAAGTAGCAGATTTAACTTGAAATTTAGCAACTAAACACCGTTTCCATGATATTCAAAGAGAATAAGCAAATATTTACTAGTAAAAATACAAGCGAGAACCAAATTACCTTGCATTCCGGTTTGCTCAACATGTAAGTCCCACCATATACTGCACTAAGCCGTGCAAATGCCTGGATTACAAAGAAAAAAAGTCATACAGAATCCAAAGCAAATGGTCAGGCATCAGCAATGGATTTGATCCTGCGCCATCAAAACTGCAGCAGCAGCTTGGACATGCATCTGTGACTCCAAATGTACCTGAGGGAGCTCTCCTAACCCATACAAGGGATAAATATATGGAGATCCTCCTTGAAAACGAGCAAATGACTCTGCATAGAGCTATCAAGTGGCCGATGGAAAGAAAAGGAATGTCAATTCAGTGGTCTCCAAAAAATATGGGAAACATTTCTTTTTACGAGCGTAAGATAAACATTTGTTCTGGGAAACAAGATCATTCACCTTCATTCTCTTGACAGTATCCAGGGCAGGCTCATTTAAGTATCGATCATCTCTATGGAGTGCCATGGCATGGCCAATAAAATCAATGGTGTTGTCATCCAGACCATATTTTCTGTTCAAAAATCAACAGAAGCAAAATGACCGAGGGTTTTGCACCTTAACCAGCTAATACTATCCTACTGATTATGATAGCTGGAAAAAAATCATGCAGAAGAAGAGAAAATGAAAGAAATATTTGACTAAGAGCACTGTAAGGAGACACCAACTTCGTTTTAGAATTTTCTTCTTTTTAATAAGTAATATCAATTACAATCCAATATCCAAAACAGGGATGCAGAGGACCACTTCCTGCTCCAAGCAGCACATAAAGTGGTGTAAGACAGTAAATATCTAGCAAAATTAGTTTATCATTTGATCAGTTCTGAGAATGGGAACTTCTAGGCAAAACACTTCGCAATTGCAGTGCAGTATTAATATTGTATACAGAAATTGAATTGACATGTCAACCCATGAAAACATTTAAATACATACGCTATCAGTTCCCTCGTTGTTACAAGTGTCAGATCCATCCCCTCATGTGTCTTTGGATCATTTTCATCATAATCTTGTACATATATAAAGAACTTTCGAGCTCGACGCTTCTGAAACATGCCCATGAGTGGAGTTTGAAGTGCTTCCATATCAGTAGCAGGCACTTTGTGAACCTGATATTGGCAGTGCCATATTGTTGAAGACAAAAGGAAAACCAGGCAGAGTTGCAATGATTCTGCAAATGTATGTTTTAATATAGGGTCCTTCTCCATACCTTTCCCTTACTGAAGACATAGCTGCCATCCACAGCTTTGAAGTACAGATACTTGGTAACATCTGTATGAATGAGAACTCGCACCAGAGTACCATTTGCCATCATAAACTACACAGGGGCACTAGTCAGCAAAGAATAAATAGGGATAAACAATCTGGCAGAGCTTAAAGTGTAGGCCAATTAACAAAGTTTAGAATTGCACCTTTGGGACCATGTCAACATTATAATCCCTGCTAGAACCCAAATGTGCAGGAGGTTTATCGCTATTCCTAAATTTCTTCCAGAGCTGCAAGTCACCAATGGCAATAAAGATAAGGCAACAGTGCAGCAAATTGCAGGGAATATACGAAGAAAGCAGACCTGAATGAGATTAAGTGATGTTGACTCTCCTCCATAATAGTCATTCCTATCCATGTGCAAAACCTGGTTCAAAAGGTTCTTCTGTCAGCAACAGAGCAGAGATCGACAATCTATGGTAGTTATCTTAGTCTCAGTTATGGGAAAAAGAGAATAAGGAGGGACGTCTAGAATAGTTATTTCATTGCATATTTTGCAACAAATCTCAAAATAGAAAATCCAAATGCCCTTAGATAATAACAAAGAGCAACAAAATAGGGAACAATTTCATGACAAGCAACATGAAAGTGCTAAAGTAGCATGAACTTTGAAAAAGAAAACTTTAGTACATAAATAAACTCGTGGAATGGATATAGCATTCAACAATACTTGCTTCAGTAAGTTCCTATAGCATACAAGTAACAATTAACCTTATCAATGTTACAAGGAAGCAAACACAGCTAGCTCTAGTCTAGCCTTGAATGACATTCAGCAGTTCCATTAACGTGATCTTCCACGAAAAGTGTTTCGGCCAGCTGTAAAAGCAGAGTGAAGCGAGGGCTGCTAGTCCACTTGCCAGTACCAGAATGGTAGAAGGGTGTGGATCATTTAAAGGTGGCCAACTGACCAAAGTATTCCGCTGTCCTACTAGCTCAGGACAGAGCTCCAGCATATGGAGGTATATTTATCGCAATTGTCAATATGTTACAGAAATTGCAGGATCGCATATCAGACTGTGCTTACAGACCAAGAAGTCCGATAGTTATAGCCACAACATTCTTATCAAGTCTATAGGGACTGGTTTATGTTCTGGTAGAGCAACTTAAGCAGCCTATAATTTTTGGCATGAGACCAGAAGCAACCAATTGCTGAAGGGGCAAATCTCCCTGGAGTTGACATACTATCTGCTGCAGCAGTCTAAGTTTCAAGGAGCTTCCCGTCAATCCTCCTATCTATCCAACAAGATGAAAGAGAAGTGCTTCTGTCTCCATTGAAGGCATGGTGACAAGTCAATTGGTCGAGAGAATTTACTACTCCGCCTTCACTGTCCTTAAAGCTTGAGATTGAGTACTTCAATTAGGCCATTCAAATAATTTTACTTATGCTCAAAAACGACTTCACATGAAGTCAATGTACTCGAGACTAACTCGATTTAATTATTGTGAAGTCGCCCCTTGCATTTGAAATCAAAGACCACATGACAGGACGCAAATTCACAATTTCAACTAAGCTCATCGGCAGCAGCTCAAAACCACAACAGCAAAACTCAATGAAACTGCAGACCGTTTTCTCAGATTATCTCCGCTGGAATTAGTATCGCCATTCTCATGTAAAACCGGTTAGCAAAGCTAGGTGCTCCATTTCAAGATCCTCGCTTATCCGTCCCAACACAAATTGAACACTAGAAATACACCAGCAGCCAAAGTCCGAGGCAATCAATCACATCAAAACGATGCTCCCGAGTCCCAATCGCGATCTCCTCAGCATCAATTTCCACCGCTCCTAATCTGAACATGATCAACCGACTCGCCAATCCATACGAACACCGACTCAAAACCGAAGTCAGCACGTAACACGACTTCCACGAATCCAACGACGCAAGCTAAATTCCGCATGATATTCACTCTCGGTATCGCGACTCTCATCAGGATTCAGACATCGGAGCCAGAGGACATGAGATCGAATCGAATCGAATCAAACCAACTGATCAAGCGAGGAAACGACAGAAGGAGGAGACGGAGGAGGAAGGGGGGAGGAGAGGACCTTGAGGCCGTCGACGGAGAGGAGGCCGGAGAGGATGCACTCCTTGAGGCCGGTCCCGAGCACGACGACGTCGTACTCCTCGTCCATGGCAGCAGCCGCCGCCGCCGATCGTGTGCCGAGAGCAGATCGGAGAGGTCCGGAGGTGGAGGTGGAGGTGGAGGTGGAGGCGAGACGAAGACTAGAGCGGCGGATATTTGAAAAGCCGTTGAAGAAGTCCCGGGAAGGTGACGGGCGAATGTGATTGGCCGCGGAAATTTACAAAAACGACGGTCGGAATTCGTCGTTTAATGGTCAAGACGGGCCTACGACAAGCTCGTGGATTGCGGCTGCTTCCCGCGCCCTTTTTCACTTTTATTTACATTTATATCATTTAATTAATTTTTTTTTCCATTTTTAGTATGACCATGTAAATGAGAAGATCTTGATGAACTCGATGCGTCGTGGACCCAATTACACCAGCCGTTTTTTGATGAAGTGGGGTCGCTTTTATTGACAATCGAGACATATCCCATCCACTATGGATTGAAAGCAACTGAGAATTTACCCCGAATAACATACAATTAAAGCTTATTATGAATTCTTGTACATGGGTGTAAACACGGCCCAAAGCTCGTAATCTAAAATTTGACTATTAGTATCTCCGGTAATTTCTCTAGTAATTAACAATCGTTCATATTTCCACCATTTAATGTGAGAGTATAGTATTAACGAATCAATTATCGCTTATGTAAATCTTTATTATTCATGATCACTAATTTTCAATCCGTGCACAATTAATTTTATAACTTAAAACACCTATTTATATCTCTTAGAAACTTAAAATTTTTTGCCTCATTTATCTAAAATTAATTTTAGTAAAAGAAGTATCGATATTATTTATGCCTGGTGCGAATCTGGCAATCTACACGGATAAATAAAAAGAATATAGAAAATGTAGCTACCCTAGAAAATACTCGCGGAAGAGGTTGAGATGCAATAATTTAATACAACCGACCAATACCTCATCTATTCCTCTTTAAAACTTATGACGTTGTACCTGATTTAAAATAAAATACAATTTTAAGACTAAATCCAAAAATAGTAATTTCACATACAATAATTGTACTTAATAATTGGCCAATCCCCCCCCCCCCTTTTCTTATCGGTCCCCAATCCCCAATTAGGATGCTCTAACCTTTTCCTAAAGTTCGTGTACAAAATTTGCCCGAGGATTCGAAGAGCAAGGGCCGATATCGGGTGCAAATGACCTTTTTCAAGAGGATGAGTGGTGCCGAGGCCATTTTGAGCAAGGTCTGTTTCGACCTTTAATTTGGCTTTTACTGTTTTCGGGAAGTTCTTGAAGGATTAATGATCATTTTCTTCCAACTTTGCCCTCGCTAATATTTTTCGTATACCTATTTTGCCTTCATTATATATGATTTATAATCTCTCTCGACCAAATGCATCTACTATCTATCGCTCTATATTCCAATCAATGCAAGCCCAAAGTCGACTATTGTTAGGGGACGATTGCTGAGGGCTAACTGTCACTAAGGATCAAGTATCGTTAAGGATCAATGGTTGCTGGTTGCCTAGATTTGGGTTTGCAAGATTTGAGCTTGCACTAACTAGCTTTGCTAACATATGGGTAATCCAAGATTTGGGTTGTTGAGGTTGTGCGACCATTGGGGTCACCTCTTCTAGGGCCACTGAGGTCACACTAACCCTCGGCTGCTAGAGGATTTGTGTACTTCACCTTGCTTGGGTCACTTTAGGTCACGTGATGTTAGGTGAAAATTATATTATCTTATTAAGCATTACCTAATAGACGACTATAATTATGATTATTATAACGTAAGAAGAACCTAAATTTCTCTTTCTACCATATATTTGGACTCGAATCACTATACTCGCATTTTCTTTGGGCATCGAAACACGTGGGCCTACAAGATGAGGAAATCAGCACACTTGACAAGGGCCTAGCTCATTGTCAATTGACACCATTTGCTCAAAATTCTAAAAAGAAAAATCGAGAAGTCTCTTCCTTTTGCTAATATCACAAAATGGACTTATTAATGAATGTTTCAAGGCACCGGTTAAGATGATATTCTGAAAAATGCACTCGATTAAGAACAATCCATTTTTCAAAATATTAACGTGGCATAATTCGAGAACAAAAATTATAAGATTTTCTCACATTGATTATTTAAAAAGTGTCCCAAGACACTCGTTAATCAAATTTATCTAATCACATTAAGAGTGAAGATGGTTCAAACTCGAGGAGGGATTAGTCGATTATGAGCCGACGCCAAACGCTCGTATTAAGCGCGACTAGAAAGAGGAGGCCCTTCTTTTGTCCGTCCAAAAAATTTAAAAAAATGTTAAAAGGGAGAAATTGTGCAAATCTCGTAGAATTCAGGGGCGCATGAGTGCAAATAAGCAAAAGTTGGGGGGCAAGGGGGAGATATAGAGAGAGAGGGACTGGACAGGTGCGCGCGCAATGATTGCGGTGGGACCCACTCCCTACCCGTTTGCTTGCGTCACGGACCCTCTTTCTGTGGTCGTGGTGACTCTCGTTTTCATCCCCACCTCCCTCCTTTATTTTCTTGCCTCCCCTTTTCCCTCCCGTCGAATTTTCAATTTTGCCCCCCTCTCCTTGAAAAAAAAAAAAAAAAAATTGTTCTCGACTTCAATCATATAATCTTCGAGATTGTTCTGTGGCGGGGTCTATTCATCTTCGAACACTCGACTAATCTCAATGGACCATGCTAACTGCGAGGCCAACCACGTACTCATCGAGATAGAAGGAGAAGTCTCGAGGTGGTTTCAAGAATCCCCTTTCGCCCCTTGATTTGTTTCATTACTTTCTATAGGACCCCAATTTTGTTTCTTTTTTTGGCCATCCATGTTAGTATATTATCACAGGCTCTTCCTTGAATATTATTTAGAGATTTCTACACGCGAGACTTTAGATAGTTAGAAATGATTTCTTCTCGTGAGATTATTTTTACTAAATCCTCATGGACTGCCATATGGATGCCATTTGAGCAATTTTATAAGAGAACCAATTACATAACTCGCGTGATTTCCTAATTATTTATTTTCATAGAATGATGCAATGTTTATGAACTTTTTTTAATGTTATTAAACATGTCTTTTAGGATTATAAACGTAATCAACGTCTCGTGGAGATTTATGTAATATCAAAATGTAATACTAGTAAATATTGTTTGAATCGTCTTAAATTATTATCACTATCTCACGTCCGGTGTTCATTTATTATGTGAATTTATTGAAAGGCTTTCAACTTTCCAGAGCAAGTACTTCATACCATATAAGAAAAAAATAGTAAGATGAAATGGTAGAATCTCCTTTTAAGGCACCGCGCGAAAAAAAAAAAAGAAAACTTCGATTTATTTATCTATTTAGTAATTGGTCAAAGACAAAATTACTCTTCTTTTCTTTAATCGAGTAACACAAGCCGTTCATTTTCCTAGAAGAAATAATTAGTTCACGTTACTCACACCCGGTCACGCATGCGTATTTCCTCTCGAGCTAATTTAACATAAAAAAAAAAAATTGTTTCGTGTGAACTCTAAATAATAAAATTCGAGAATATTCTTAAAAGCAAGAAAAAAAGAAACTTTCTCTTCAATTGATGAGATAAGTCGTATGGATGCTGACACATTAAAATAAAGAATGCATTTAAGTTAGGCGTTAAATTATTGAGTTATCGTTGGAAGTTTCTATTGATAGCTTCCTTTCTATTTAGAACCGAAACGTTTAATCAGTACCAATTCTAAATATCGCGTGAATATTGATATATTAAAATAAAGGACGCATTCAAGCTAGGCATCAAATTATTGAGCTATGGCTGGAAGTTTCTATTGGAAGCTTAACGTTTAGAACCGAGACGTCTTATCAGTACCAATTCTAAAAATCGTGTGGATACAGAAATTCATAAGAATTCACCGTGGCAAGTGACGTCCTAAGCGTCGCGAAACAAATAAATAAATAAAAAATAAAATAGAATAAAATGAATTGTAAAAAATAAATAATAATAATAATATCAGGGATCTATCATCTCCCCCTCTCTCTCATGCTCCATTTGCCGGTCCACAAAATTCTCAGAGCACCACCAGAAAAAAATTAAAAAAATTAAAGAAATAAAAAATAATTACAAAAAAAAAGGAAAAAAGAGGAGAGGTTTTTGCTCTCTCTCTCTTCCCCAATCCCAGGCAATCACTGAAATCTTCCCCGAGGTTCGATTCTCCCCCATCTCCTCTCCTGCCCTCTCCCCTCCGCATCTCCCCAATCCATTCGATTCCTCCCATTCTCTCTCTAGACCTCTCCCTCCCTCTCTCCTTCTCTCTCTAGAGCTTCGCTCTCCTCTCTGCATCTGGTTTTTTGCCGCGTATCCCCCGCTCCGCGATCGAGGAATCCGTCGCAGCATTTTTCCGCAACTTCTCGATCGGCGGCGGCGGCGGCGGCGGCGGCGGGGACAGGTCGCCGGATCTCTCCTCCGACGGTGGAACGCGTGGAGTGGTCGCGGAGCTGATGGTCGAGGGAGGGAGCGCTCTTCTTTCTTTTGGTGGCGGCCGAGGTTCGATGCCGATGCGGTGACGCCGGTGGCGATCGAGGATTTCGTCGATTTCTCGCTGCTTTTTTCCGGTGCCGGAGTGAATAGATGGTCACTCGGATTGCGTGTTCCGCCGCCGTCTCGTCGCAGCAGGCTGTGTTGAACCGATTCGAGCTTAGACTGTTGATTTCCTTGATCGAGCAGTCCGGGTGAGCTGTTATGGAGAGGTGTGGTGGCTGCGGTTTTCGCTAGGAGCGAGCGAGGTGAGGATATAAGGTGCTTTTCTTCGATCGTTTGATGACTCGAGGTTGGAGTCGGCTCGGCATACGGAGTTTCTCGAATCGGGAGAAATAAGCTTTTGAGTGATCTTGATCGGGATCGGGGTGCTTGTCTTTGTGTTCTCCGTAGTTCAGAAGAGATGGAAGGAGAGAAATGCTTCGTGGCGTGGAGCAATGACTTGGAGGCCGGGAATCGGACGGACCGCGAACGTTTTGCGAAATCGGGTGGAACGAAGCTCGAAGAGAGTGTGAATGGGGATTTTGTCGACGGGAGCGGCGATCTCTGTCTGGAAGATGGCGAGGGGCCTAACGCCTTCTGCTCGACCGATGGTTCCCGTGTGAGCAAAGACTCGGGGACGCCGTCGTGTTGCCCTTGCAGCTCCAGAAAGCTCAAGTCCAGAGTCGGCGCGGCAGATTCGGCACTCTCGAAGAAGGAGAAGTATGGGCCGGACAAGAAATTGAGTAGGCAAGACAGGATCGAGCTGTGCAGGCTGTTTCAGGGAGCGGTGAGCTCGCACGATTGGGAATTCGCCGAGAGTTTGATACTGTTGGCTGATCCCCCTACGCTTAATGATACTCTATGCATTGCTTTGGACTCGATATGGTTCTTGAGCACGCATCAAGAGTTGCATGGGATCACCGGATTAATAAAGAAAATCATTGCTGATGGTGCTTATGACTTCACGAGAGCGGCTCTTAGGACTTCGTTTCTAGCTTCCTGTGTCTCGGCTTGCCAAAGCCGGACAATGAGTTTAGCAGATACAGTAACTATGATGGCCCAAAGGTAAGAACTGGAGCTTTCTACTGATAGATTATGTCTGATTGGCAAAGTTCCATGAACTATTCGTTCTGCAATTTTTAGCTGACATAGATCTGCAGATCTTAGATCACCGATGGCTATGAATCTCTATATCTGTTCTTACTGTATTTGTTTTGCTTATGTGGCTGTACTAATTATTTAACCTGCGCAATCTGTGGCAGTATTGTTGCAGTTGTTGCTCATTTCTATCCCATGTTATGTATGTCCTGATTTGTACACTGCTTTCGCCTTTTGATAGATCTTGCCTTGTCAGGGATCCATGCTCCGTTAATTAGTGTCAATTTAATCAGCTGCAGGTCAAAAAATTGAGATAAGGTGTTAGATAGATAAGAGTTAGCTGGTGTTCCTCTTTCTAAATCCTTAAAACACATGCTATTTGTTGAGAGGGATTTCTTGCAATTAACCAAGAAAGTAATGAAGGCATGCAATGATATGTAGCTGCTTCAACCATACTCGTGTGGAAAAATCAGTGCATGGAGCTTATACATTTCCCTCCCTATAAGAATCTCATTATTGCTTTCTGTCAGATTGCACGAGCGTCTCCAAGAGTGTAATGGTGATGAGGTTCTGAAGGCAGAGGCTGGTGCTAAGGTCCAAAAATTCTCTGAATGGGCATTGAAGTGTATAGGATTGCATTCCCGGTGCCAAGGAAATAGAGATAGGATCAACCACAGCTCAGCTGTTGAAATTCAACTCCAGCTTTCTGCATTTAAGACATTCCTGGATCTTGCTGGTAATCATCTTACAGGGAAGGACTTCACAGAGGCTTTCGACGCTGCTTGCTTTCCTCTTACTCTTTTCTCTAGTACATTTGATCCTGGTTGGGCATCTGGTATAGCAGCAACTGCCATCCAAGGGTTGCTGGGCATGCTTGTTGAGGGGGGTGCTGACAATGTTAACCAGTGTTTTCTTGAAGCTTCACGGTTTGGAAGTACAGAACTTGTGCGCATTTTGTTGCAGGTGATCTTTCTAACCTGTTTATTATCCGAAAATTCTTTGCTTTATTTTGCATGTGCTCTTTGTGTAAATATTTTCATAGAGCATCATGGCAGTTGTGTTCTGTTTTCTATTTCCTTTGGTTCGGGTATGCATCTTTCTCATGTACGAGTTTCTTGGTTGAAGGTGCTGTATGGAGTATATTAGTTCAGTTTGATTTTCAGTTATTGCTTGGTGGATGATTTTCTATAAAAACCGAGATGCAAACTTCTCAAGCTTATCGATGTAATCTCAGTGGCATGATTTGTGTGGCTAATATTAACGTGCCCTGGCTCTTGTCCTGATTACCTTCACTAAATACTGCTTGATTTGAAATTATTTCAGTGCGCTGTGGAATCTGGAAATCTGCTTCTGATGCCTCCAACAAACTAGAATTTGTTTGGCTTCTTGCATAAAAACCCCAATTAGAAGGTTGATGGTGACTTGACTATTCAGGGAACACCAGCTTGCCGCCATAAAATTGTTGGCCTTAATGACAATGTCCCTTTCAGTTTGACTTTGTGGGCTGATATAATTTTCATGGTTTTAAATTGCTGGTCCAAGTGTCTAAAGATTCACAAACCATTGTTTCAAAGTAACATCGACAATACCAACAAAAATAATATGAAACAGGCCCAAGCTGGCAGAGCCGGCTCTAAGTCAGATGAAAGCTGTTCCCTTTGCTTTGATGAGCAAGATAAGTGTTGTTACAAGCGTGAACCTTTATTTAACTCAAAGAAAACCTGGAGACATTCTCATCATTTGAACTTTTGTGGACTCAGATAGTCATAACATGTTCCTTTTGCTTCAATGGCTAAAATGAGGATTGAAGCTGACAAACCTATGTGAAATAAGGCTAACCCAGTTACTGATATCTTTTCCCCAAATGAGCATTCGTTACATTTATTGTATGGATTTGTCAGCTTGTGCACGCAACCATTTCTTTTTCCTTCCTTTTGCCAAGTTCTCGAATATTAGATTCTAGTTCAGATGAATTAGTTGATTCCAAAGTATAAGAAAAGACAATACAGATAGCTAACTAGATGCCCTAGTGCAAGATTCAAAGAATGTAGTCTAAATAACTTAAGAGTGTCCTTCAATTAAACATAAAAGTTTGGAAGAATCTACCAATGGTAGATCAATGTAAAATGAATGATGCATAAGATAGTGGCATACCTTCGGCTGAAAATTGAAGTGAACAGGAAATCAAACAACTGAAAATATGGACTGTCTCTTTGGATTTCTTTTATGATTTGACTGTTCTTCAATGAGGTACAATGTGGAAGTAGATGGTTGGTTGCTAGCTGTTGCCAGTAACTGAAAATATGAAATCTCTCGTTAATGCTTTGTTGGAAGTGCTTCAGAGCTTGACCTCTTATTATGTCTGCTTTCTTGACTACTAGCCATGGGGATTTTTAGAATGTTCATGTTGAGTAGTGACTTTGTTCATTACAATAGTGCATGAGTAGTTTTTTCTTTTCGTTATAAATTTATGGATTGTTTGGTTTGTTCTATCAGATTGCTCAGAGGAACAGCTTGGATGTTGATGTTGACTTGGCTTTGGGTTTTGCTTCTCACTATTGCAAGATCAGGACAATGGAGTGTCTAGTTGAAGAGGGGAATGCAATGGCTTTCTTGGGTCCTTTGTTGAGGGCAGCTGAGAGGGGTTGTCTGGAGGTTGTGCAGTGGTTTGTGAGGAGGGGCTGTCGAGATATGGAGCTTTGCCTTGCCCTAACTGCTGCAACAGCTAGCAGCGAAGTGGAAGTCGCTGCATATCTCCTTCCTCATGTTCCTCAACACAACCTCACTGCTCTCAGTGTCGAAATTCTTAAAGCCGCCGGTGAACGAAGTGGTGGTTCTCTGGATGGTGTAGCTTTTCTTCTGCGATCAGATTTTCTTGGTGATCCGGTTGCAACTTACGCTGTCGCTGACAGCATTGCTAGGTCAGAAGATGAGTCGATAGACCCTGTACTGCGGGCTTTTCTTCAAGAGCACTGGTCGGAGGCTGCATTTTTTGATGGGCTGAGGCAAGGCCAAATGCATTACATGAATTTAATGAGGATACTGAAGCGCGGTGAGTCTCCGTTATGCTTGATGGATATTCCCGGACCTCTGAGGGCTGCAATCGCCTATCTGCCGTTGTACAGGGAGTGCACTGATGCAGGTGGCTGCTTGCTGTCCCAAAGGCTCAGGGGACAGCTTGTTGAGGCTGTGAGAAGGCTCGAGAACGCAGCCTTAGAGCCAGTGCGCCCTTGCAGAGAGCTCTTGTCTATTTTGGAGCATCACCTTCCTCTATTTTTGCTCAGCGCCCCAAACGTTGCCTAGCAAGAGTTTTCCTTGCGGGCATCCTTTTTTCTCCATGTCTTTTACTTCTCTCTATCCCTCTATATTTCCTATGAATCGCCGATAATAATTGCATGAAAGCGGGTTGAAGGTGAGAAAGATCTTCGAAGGTAGATGAGATTTTCATTGATGTGTTGCCTTGCTGGCTAAAAGCTGTAGCGCCTGTCGGCTTAAATCTGCCGCATCATCCTCATGCCGCCTTGTGGAGAGTATGGGTATTGATCCTGATATGTAAGAAGACAGAGCAACCTTGGATGTGCATATTTTGTTGGCAAGCTCCATAGTAGTACTGTAATACTCGTGGCCGGCTTCTTACTTTTCCTGAGATCACTTTTTTTTGGGGGGGTCAGGTTGGCTTCTCTCTTGGGGGAAAAGAAGGTTAGGTACGGATCTTATATTGTCTTAAATGTGGAAAGCGACTTGGATGCTGTAATGCTACGTCGGTCCAGTTAATGCTTCCTTCTCAATCTTTTTGTGTTTGGTCGGCTCAAACGCGTCCGGCTTGAAAAAAGAAGACTTATTTTATCAAGCCAAACGTTTCGCTTCCATTCAGCGGGCCGCAGCGGTTGCCACGCTTTTGTACGGTTTAGCCCCGGGGTCCGGAGGGTCGCTGTTCCCTGGTAATGAGGTGCATGTTGCAGCCTACCTTGTGCGAAAATTGGTGGTGAGGTATGACTCGCCGCCGTGACTCGCCGTGGGAGGGATGACACCCCTGCCGACGTCACGGCGTTTGTGACCGCCCTTTATGGTTATTTTTATTGGGGTTCTTTTTTTAATGGGAATTTTATTTTCATTTCACGTAACCAATTTGAATCCAGTTCGCGTCGGGATTCGTCACTCCTACTTTAATTTCGAGGACCGGCGTGAGTCAAAAGGTGACGATTTAGGTTCTCGAAATAAGTTCAAGGAATTTATTATACATTCGGAAAAGGTCTATGCAAAACTTTTGAACCGTGGATGGGGCCCTATATGCTCATTGCTCACTTCATTTTTCAGTAATCCGAACTCCTATAAGTCCAATCTATAGATTACTCAACTCCAATCCAATTACGGGCATGATCATGCGTCTGAAACCTTGGCAATGTTAAGACTCAAGATTGGTTACTTGCAAGTTGAAAATAAACTTCAAATAAGAACCTAAAGTTAAGGGATTTTTTTTTTTAAGGACTTATAATGAATTTTACTTTAAATAAGAGTTTGATGTGATAAATTTAATTTAAAATAAAGGCTCAAACTCACCGATCAATCAAATCTTAATATGATCATAGGCATTTACGCTAAAAGCCTTTTTACCCTTTTTTTTGTCTTTCTTCTTTGATTTCTTTTTATTTATTTTTTCTTTTCTTTCATTTACTTTTTCTTTCTTCTTCCTCCCACATCCTCTCCTCCAAGACCTCTCTCTTTGCTCTAGACGTCATCCTCCACGCCCTCTCCAGCTTCGACCGTGGATTCCCCCCACAAGAGCGCCTCCGACGTGCTCATTGCTCGCTTTTCTCGTCTCGGCTGCCTCAACAAAACCCTGCGCGTTGTCGAGACGATGGTGATCATCGGCTTTGGCCTTGACGCCGCGACGCCGGAATTCTACCAGCTAGGGTGGTCACCTTTGAGCCTCAGTCAACAGAGTCCTCCTCGATCTCTGCCTGTGGATAATTTTGACTGTGGGATGGAGAGCACAACGAGACAACTTGCTTTCATCGCTTCGTGATTTAACATGCTACCTAAGCAATAGGGTGAGAAACGAGTGGCCACCGATAGAAGATTAGGCCAAGATATCAAGCAGCGGAAAAAAGTAGGGACATGCAAAACAGACCCCAAAACAGGAAATTACTCGGATTCGATTCTTAAAACTAGAACCGGTGTTTGGACAGTCCAGTTTGGAACCAACCATACATACCTTTTTTATTTTTTTTAAATTAACTTTTTTCTTCATTTATTTATAATAAAAAGCATCAAGTTGTGGGAAAATAAAAAATAACCGGTTTCATTGGATCGGAGTAGAGCTAGACCGGACTAGTGTTTTTGTTTTGGAAACCGGGAACTAGGAATGGATCACCCTTAGAAAAGAAAAAAAAAAAACAGGAGGAAAATTCATTGAAAGAAAGGTAAAAGAGAAATAAAAATGGAAAAAAGAGAGAGGAGGAATGGGATGTTCTTGTACAAGCAGCAATGGCTATTAATGAGGTATTAAAACCCCTCGATTCACCATTCAAAAAGAGGATACTTGGCATTAACATCGATCAAAGCATCAATTGAGAGCATGAGCGGTGTGGTGGAGAAGCTGGGCATCAAGATTGAGAGGAATGCTCTCGAGCGCAGCGAGGCATTAGCGAAAAGGATTAAGAAAAAGAAAAAGGAGAAAAGGAAAGGAAAGAATGAGAGAAAGAAAACACAAGAAAAAGGCTTTTGGGCGAAAATGCCCCTAGGCATATTAAGATTTGGCTAGTCGGTGGTAATCTTGGGCCCTATTTGAGACTAAGTTTGCAATTTCGAGCTATTATTTAAGACCAAGTTTGTCATTTCAGGCTCTTAGTTGAGATAAAGTTCACTTCAGATCATCTTTTGAGGAAATACCATCACTTTAAGTTTTTATTTGAAATTTTCTAGTAAAATTATCCAAAAAGTTTCAACCTTATTTTATAGCGGCCAATTCAATTATAAATCTTCAATTTAATCCTAAACTTGTTGATGATTTATGGATTTAGTTATAAAATTTTCGATCGTGTCAATTTAATCATAAAATTTTTGACGATTTATCATTGTAATCATTCCAGCCAATTATTCAGATAAAATATTTAGGACTAAATTAACTAATTTTCAGAAGGTTTGTGACTAGTCCTTCTAGCCAATCATTCAAATAGAAAATTTAGGACTAAATTGACTAATTTCATAAGGTTTATGACTAAATTGACAAATTGTCAAAATGTTAATGTTTAGAATTAAATTAGCACATGGATCCTTCTTGATGGTTGGAAATAGGACAATGGCTCACTATTCAATTTAACACTCACAGATGCTAAAGCAACACCTTTCATAACTCTTCGACCCATAATGATCAGAATCCCATTTTTACTAAGCAAGCCTCCAAGAAATCCCATTCCACTCTATCGTATGCTTTTTTCATGTCAAGTTTCAGAATAGCTTAAAACTTTTTCTTCCTTTTCTGCAATCTCAATTGATGAAGCACTTCTTGTACTATAAGAAAACGGCAAAGTGATCCTGTCTTCCCATATTTATTCATCCTGGTGGCTAATACTCTCTTGGCCTTGATGAGGAAAGCAGTTAATGACGGGACTATTGTTGGGGTTAAATTAAACAAGTACTCTCCAACCTTTCTCATCTTTTTTTGTCGACGACTTGATATTTTTCTTAGATGAAAAGGTAAAAGAATGTCAGAACGTTGTGTTAGTGTTAAATCAATATTGCCTTGCCTCAAGGCAAGCCATTCGCTTGAATAAATCTGGCATTTTCTTTAGTTCAAGCTGTCCATTGATTTTGACTAGGAAAATGGCTAATGAACTCAGGGTTCCTATCATCGACAAGATCGGAAAACACTTAGGAATCCCGTCGGATTGGGGAGAGTCTAAGAAGGAGATGGTTGGTTGTTAGCAAGGGTCAATATGAAATTAGAGGGGCGGAAAGAGAATGTGATATTGGAGGCAAGGAAGGAAATTTTGATTAAAACTATTGTCCACACCCTCCCTTAATATGCTATGTCTTTCTTCAAGATCCCGATGTGCCAATCCATGGAAAGAAGGATAGCTGCATTTTGGTGGAAAAACAGTGAAACAAGATTAGGTATTCATTGGAAGAGGTGGCAAGTACTCAAAACTAGAAAAGATGAGGGGGGAATGAATTTTAGAGATTTGCTAGCCATGAATAGAACCATGCTTGCCAAGTCGAAAAAGGGTGGGAAGGATCATTTTGGCAAGTCGAAAGAGGGGCTTGCCCTTCTTGGGGATGGCAAAATATCTTGATGGGTAGAGAAATAATTGCGAAATTTGTTATGTGGTCAGGGGGCACAAGAGAGGAAACTAACATACAAGAAGACAAAATGGCTTAAATATGGAATTATTGGTGGGTCAGCTAACTTCGGCAATCCAACCAAATTTGCTGACCTCATCCTCCCTAAAGAAGGAAGGTAGGACGAGCATACACTCAAAAGATTGTTTGATGAACAATTAGTCAATGAAATATCGATGGTACTTTTGGGAAGTCATCTAAAAAAAAAGACATTAGTGTGGATGGGCACAATAACAGGAGTATGCTCTGTCAAAATAGCTTATAACTTGCTTCGGGAGAAGGAAATTAAACTAATTCAGTGCAACCCTCATTATCATATCACTATCAGCCACCCTCGTAAGTTAATGAATTTCTTCTTGATTAAAAGCAAAGGGAATTGTATCGAATCTGGCACCTGGAGACCCCTCCCCCCCAAAGTCAGAATATTTATATGGAATGTGTGCCTAAACGCACTTCCTACTAAAGAAAAATTTGCATAAATGGAAGATTATATCTTAGCCTCTTTGCCTTTTTTGGAACCCAGAAGTTGAAATGATGGAAAATCTATTCCTGCTCTCCTTCAGGACTGGCTTGGTTTTGGAAGGCCCTCTAATAAATTTGCAGATCTCGAGTTAGAACATCACATGGATGGACGAGTGGCTACAACACCACCAACAACAGATAGGGAAGTCACCATCCTTCAAGAACATTGCAGCCGTCCTTTGGTATATTTGGAAAACCAGAAATGACCATGTATTACGACGAAGAGCCCCCAACCTAGGGACCCTAATTGCATCAGCGAAGTCTATGATTAAAAATAATAGCAAATATAACTCTAAAAGTTTGAAACTCTCATGATCAAGTACCCTTAAATCCAATATTTCCCCATTTTCTTTTCTTGTGATGGTGAGGGATCGAGGGGCGGTGAGATCGGGTCGCGACAGCGGTTTGAGCTGATTTTCCTCCCAATTATTGTTCACCGAAGGAGTCCCTCAAGATAAATGTCGATGGGTCCTTTGAAGCTGGTTGTTCGAAATGAGCGATCGATGCCTCAAATGTTCTACTTGATGGATTTGTTAAAAAAATTCCTACTTCCTCGCCGATTCAAGCCTAAGCTCTCCCTCTATTAGAAGCTTTGCAGTACTTCAAATCTAGAAGAGAGGAGAACTTGCACTTGGAGTCTCGCAATGCTGATTTGGTTGAAGCACTTCCGAACGAAAGTCGTGTGCCATGGGAGGTGGAGATACTTGTCCTGGAAGCCCAAGCCCAGCTAATTTCAAAAGAATCCGTAGCCCATTGTGGAAGAATGGTGAATCAAGTAGCTAATTGGCTAGCTAAAGCCCAACGTTTGAACACGCTTTCTTCTTCTTGATTGGCCCAGCCCCCTCAACCTCTGTGAGATTTACTATGTTTTGATGCCCCTTCTTTGGGCTTTGTCTAGGACTTATAATGATATATAAAATTAGTTTTTATGACAAAAAAAAAAAAGCACAAGTGATAGGATTAGGACTAAATTAATCGTGGCACAATATTCGAATACTTTTTGTAGGGTTATCTGGAAGTTTCCCTTAATAGTTAAGCGGCCTACCGTTCTTCCTTTTTGGGATTTTTTTTTTTTTTTTTTTGGGATATGTTCGGCGAAATCACTAAAACTTGTCGAAAGTGCGATTGAGTCACAAAAACTTACAAAAAGTGCGATTGAGTCACAAAACTTGTCGGTGGTTCAATCGAGTCCTAAGGCTAACGCCGTTAAGAAAATTAACCGAAATTGCGACGTCGGCATGACGTGGCGGCGACGTCATCTTTTAAATGATTTTTTTATTTTATATATGACTTTTTAAATTATTTTTTATTCAAAATCTTTTAAAATTAGATTAAAAACTAAAAAGAAAAAACTAAATTTATTAAAAACAAAACTGTTCATAAAAAAAAAAAAAAGGCCACCGGTATCCGCCACCGCCCATTGCCGGAGGGGGGCGGCGACCGGGGGTGGCGGCCCTCGCCGGCGAGGCCTCGCCGCCCAGTGAGGGCCGGCCACCCCCGCCAGGTTGGGCGACCCAGATCGGGCGACCATCGCCCGTCGTCGGCGGCGGGGCGGCGTCGTCCTCGTCGGCGTCGTCGACGAGGCCCCTGTCGGGCGGATTCGAGGGGGAGGAGCGGCCGCGGCTCGACGAGCCGTCAACGAGGAGGACGAGGAGGAGCTCGAGGCCGTCGCCCGCTCCGCGGCTCCGCGAGGAGGACGACGCCGCCCTCGCGCCGACGACGGGCGATGGTCGCCCTGTGCACGCCGGCCCGGCCCCGCGGGGCCGGCGAGGCCTCGCCTCCGGTGGCCCTTTTTTTTTTTTTTGAACAGTTTGTTTTTTAAAAATAAATTTAACTTTTCCTTTTTATTTTTAATCTAATTTTTAAATATTTTGAATAAAAATACTTTAAAAAATTCATATATAAAATAAAAAATTCATTTAAATTATGACGTCATCGACGTTAGCAATTTCCGTTAATTTTCTTAACGGCGTTAGCCTTAGGACTCGATTGAACCAATTTGACAAGTTTTAGGACTTGATTGCACTTTTTGTAAGTTTTTGTGACTCAATCGCACTTTCGAAGTTTTTGGTGACTTGCCGAACATATCCCTTTTTTTTTTAGCAGACTTTTTGGGATTTTGAGTAGCTTTCAAGGACATCGATTAGTGCTATTGTTTGTGATGAGTGTACCAAACTTCTAGGCATTTGGCACTTCTCTCAGTGCCAATGACACAAAACTAGTAATTTTACGCCCTTGATTTTCTCAACCGAACAATTAGATTGTCAAATTGATGACGCCAATTGTCACTTGATAAATTCCACCATTACATGCTCAGGGGCACCAAGTCAAGTCCACAATTTCTAATAGATAAACCTATAATCAAGCTCCGTTTTTCCTTAAAGAACAAATACTTTCAACAACTTACCTTTTGCTTTTCTGGTATATAAATGGTGGAAAACTAATCGATCAATGGAAAATTTTCTTTATGAACTGCAAACAACATGTTCAGAATTGAGGAAAACTACTTCCCTTCTAGCGAAAAGGTTCCCTTTATCATGAAAATTTCAGTAAAAAAAAGGCACCCACAATTTAAGCTTTAGCCCAAATCTTTTGTTTTATGTAGTCACTGCCCCTTTGCCTGAACAACAGTCCTGGCCAAGTTAAAGATTTGATTTCAAGTTCCTGATGGAGCAAGTGTTACCAGATGTGCAGAGGATAACAATGGCATGTATAGGCAGTCGCGCACACAGTTTGATCGATGTACATCGCCGTTGCGTAACATCAGCGATGTACGAGAACTCAATGTGAAAATGCACCTCAGCTAAGTTATTGAAGCACCGATGAACGAACCGTTTCGAAAATCCTCTTTTCTTTTGCTCCTCTTCGAACACCAGAAGATCGGGGGTTTACATGAATGGTATGATCGACTCGCAAAATGAAACACACGCTCTTTACATGTATGAAGACGTCAAGTCCCTCACATTGGTAGGCATGAAGGCCAGTACCACCAGCACGATCAGGATGCCGATGGGCAGCAAGAGCAACAAGAACGGCGGAGGCGGCAATGGCGGGAGTATCAACGGTAGTATCAGCAACGACATCGTCAGGCATATCAACAAGTACAGCGACTCTAAGCTGAAATATCCAGAAGCTGGGAACAGCCTCTTGGCACTCTTCTGCCGAGGGAACTCCGTCTTCTTTCCCTCGGCCGATCGCCTCGGTTCCGACCCCATTTTCCTGCTGTCTTCTACGTTCCTGTCCATCGTTCTTCTCACTCTCCTATCCATTATGAAATCCAGATTTATGATTCCTTGCCTCTGCCTCGGATCTGCTCGATCAAGTTCGAAATTCATCTACAAATACGAGTGCTCCAGTGGCTCGAAATTCCCGGCACGGCAGATGGGGCCAATGCTTATCTGACGGGTAACCAAATGAACCAAAGACGAGCAGGCGACGCAAGTGCCTAATGCTCGATCAATTCCCTTATATCCGATCGACTCCCTTATCTCAATATCCTCGCCGACGTTGTTTAAACAGCAAGACCTGGCCGACATGTGCCAATTACAACTCTGAGATGCTAGAGTTCAGATCCAAAAGCCACGGCAAGTCCCAATGATCCAGCTGCAATACGACGGGCGAAGCAACAAGATCAATGCAGAGAAAAAACCTCCCTTGCAATCACATTCTATCCTAGTCAATTCAAGAATGTCTCCAACATCCCAAATTCCACACATAACAATCCATCCCAAAACAAAGTATCCCCAACTGAAAAGCAAAGAGAGCTTACAACAGGATCCGAGCATCCATCTTAACCCCTCCCCCATCTCTCTCTCTCTCTCTCTCTCTCTCTCTCTCTCTCTCTCTCTCTCTCTATATGTATCTCAAGTTTCTTTTTTCTTCCAAAGATCTAATCTTTAAGTAAAGGCTATGAAAAAGAAACAAGCCCACGTATCCCAAAACACCTCCAATCCACCACGCAAATCAACCCAACACAATCAAACAAACAGATGGAAGAACCAAGCTGAAGACGGGTACCCGTGATGCCGAACGAGATGGCAGCGGTTATGCGGAGATCTCAACCCCGGACAAGAACGCGGAGCAGAACAGGGAGACTCCTTCGCATCTCAGCCCCTCCGGCACCCTCGCTCTGTTCCAAATTCTTCTTCAACTCTCGTCTCGTTCTCGGTTCAACTCCACCGAGTCAAGAAGACCCAGAAACAGGAAACGCGCAGGCGCAGCGGACCGAGTAAAAGCTCGTCCAAAACTCAGCCAAGAAAGACAGAGAGGGAGCGGCAGGTGAAAAGCAACGGACGAGGGGAGGATTCCCCTGCTATTTCTGGGAAGGGGGCAGGGGGAGGGGCCAGGGGGACGGATGAGGACGAATGAATGAATGAGCGAACGAATAAAGATTTGGTGCAGTGTATTGGGTTGATGGGGGAAGAGTAATTATTGTGAATTGAAATGGGAATTGAATTATAGAAAAAGCAGGGGAGAACGAGAGGCAGAGAGAGAAAGAGAGAGAGAGAGATAGAGAGGGAGAGAGAGAGAAGGGGGTTGGGTTCAGTGAACGGGAAAGTCAAGTGGGGGAGGAGGGGGATTTGGGTGTTGATACGAAAGTTGCTTGTTCTAGAAAACCATTCACACATCTGTCGCTCCCAGCCCGAGGTTCGTCTCCCCTGGACTCCCCCTTCCCTGTCTCTGTCCCCACCACCTTTTTCTTTCTCACTCTCTCTCTCTCTCTCTCTAGAATCTTGTGTGGATTTCTTTTCATTTTTGTTGGACACAATATCCCTTAAAGTCTTAATTTTCTAAAGTGAATATGTGTCCTTTTTTCTTTTTTTTTTTTTAATCATTGGTCGATGTATTGAGTTTTGTTAAGTTATTTTACTCTCTCTCTCTCTCTCTCTCTCTCTCTCTCTCTCTCTCTCATATTTATCTCTCTCTATTTTTTTTTTCTTTTCCTTCTCTCCCAAGCACCTTCTCCTCCTCGTCCGTACGTCACTCACCTCGGTCACCGCCGCCGCCAATCGGTGACGTCCTCTCATCTCCGACCGCTCACCGCATCTAATTAGGGCATACCTCTTGGCCTTGGCCTTATCGGCAGCTGCGGCCCGATGTTGAAGTTATTAGTCGAGGGCGACCTCAGGTCGAAGATTGCTTAAGGTAGAAGGTTGCTTATGATTGATTGGCCTTTGATGAGCAATTAACTCATTGATGCTTACTATCACATCTCGATTCATTTAGAGATACTTGGGATGATAATTGGTTAGATATGTACGTGATTATTTTTATATATTTTTTCTTGATTTTTCATAAATTCGCGTAAAATGGGGGAATGTGGCTCAATTAGGACCATTTTGTTTGATTCTTGATGTGCCGAGTTTTTAGAAGTGGTAAAATTAAGATGTAAGTAAACCCAGAAGATCTGTAACCTTGATACCGACTTGATTAAGCTTGGAAAGAACTTAAATAAAAATTGCTTATGGGAAAAAAAACAGAAATCACCACTTGCACTAAAATATTAGCATGCATTTCGAAAATGTGAAAGAGATAATTGTCCTGCTTAGGTGGCCCCCTGCTTGCAGTTTATAATGTCTTATTTATTTGTACTTACATGTAGTATACAACTGCTACTTTTCTAGGACTTATAATCACATAAAAGGAAATATATATATATATATATATATATATATATATATATATATATATATAATTGATTACTTAATAAGCAAGCATGTTCATCTTTCTTGCTTAAAAATTGGGTTTGAATGTTGGTATTCTACATCCTCTTGAAGCTGTACTTAGCAGCATAGCTTTGTTTAGGCAATTTTGAATGCTTGTACTCAGATCATCACACTATTTTATGAGAACATAGAAATAGAGATGAACTTAATTTTTCATTTTAGGGATGGGATTGCTCACCCCATAAAATCTTTCATCCATGCAAATTAAAATCGTGGATTTGAAACATGAATTTTGACATTTTTTAGGTTTTTGCCATTCTCGTGAATTTCTTGGCAATTGGAACGGTTTTTGCGTGCTTCTTTATCCTTAGACTGGCAAGCTTGAAATTTTTGCCGAAGAAGATCCGACAGAGAACATTAGAATGTAGGGTCAAATCAAAGCGTAAGTGCGGTGGCAAGGTGGAAACAGGGAGAGGTGGGGGTGGTCCGATGAAACGATAACATATTGAAAATGACAAGCATCTCCCTCATCTTTTGGTGGGAGAAGAACAAAAGGTGCATACAGAAGAAACAAGAGGGAAACTTCCTAAAATTATCTCGAAACGGCACCGTTTCTTAAAGTTTATCCCCGGATTTGATTTCGTTTCGAAATATCCTCTAGACCTGATTGATCACTTCGATCAAATAAGCCCATGAAGTGGCGTTGGTTTCTCAAAGTTACATGAAAAATTAATTTTGTTCCAAAATGCCCTTGAATTTAATCACTTTGACTCATTGACTCCTTGAGCTCATCAGTGTACAAGAATATTGACCGGCCAATGAGCATTTGCATGTTTCACGCCCTTTCCAAAGGCTTTTTAGTTCGGAAGAGAAAAAAAAACTACATTTCTCTTGTGCCACACAAAAGCACATGAAAAATGTTTGAAAAGGTGCCAAATTTGACCTAACCATAATGAGAAGAACTTGAGTTTCTCAAGCATATATTGGAATATTGGAGATGAATGATCACCGCCAATATAAGAGGGGGCCTGCTATGAGAATGCCGTGTCGTGGATTGGGTTGAACCCAATTAGGCACTTTTTGCATGTGAGAAATACAGGGTAAAGTCAATTGAGAAATAGTTATTTCCAATCATTTTTGGGATTACGATGGTGCTTGGACCAAAAAGTGAGAAATGAGCACGTGATGAGCAAATGTTGGTCGGCCGGCCATTATTTTCACCTGCAATAAACTTAGGGGTTATTGGGTCAAAATGATGAAACTCGGAGGGCAGTTTAGAATAAAGTCAAATTTGGACGAAATTTTGCAAACGACGCCACTTTAGGGAAATTTGAAATCCCTAAAGAGGTCGTGCAGTACCTTTTGGATCATGACAAATAGGCCCAGTTGCGTCATCGTTCTTGCTCGGATGTTTCATCGATGTCTCGAATGATTTGATTTCTTAATGTTTTTATTTTTATTTTTAGCAATGTTGGCCCACCTCTTTGAGTGAATTCGAATCCACAAGCCAATCGACTTGATTGGAATTTGCTTCTACTAAACTCAAGAGCAAGAATCTGGTGCTACTAATATTTATTTCTCCTAAAGATTGCTTTACATCTCGAGGACCAACTCGGAATTTATTAACTGCCTATGATAATCTCAACGATTCCTAAAAGAAAATTTATGATGTTGAATGCGATTATTTTCTTGTGTGACACCGGCAATTATCTTTTGAAAATCGACTATTCCATACACAAAAGTACCCTAAATATGTTTCTCAAAAGATAATCAAACAAATAAGCGAAAATGACACGAATAGTCTCTGAACTTTGTCCAAATCTGCACTGTGGTTCCCAAACTTTTAATTTATTTAATGTGATATCGAAACTTTAACCCAATATATAATGTGGTCCATAAATTTTTAATTTATTTAATGAATTATTGATCTTTTGATGGATATTCCATTTAGTCCCAAATAGATAATCGAGGGACTAAATTGAATCAAGGCATATAATAATTCAGGAGTTGAATTGAATATATACCCAAAGTTCAAATACCACAATGAACATATAAATAATTCAGGTAGGGATTATTTATGTAATTACCCTAATAAACAAGGTCCAAAAGTTGGGTATTCCCAAATTTAAATAGCTCTGGCCCGTCCACAACGGTACATGACCCCAAAGTTGAATGAATTGAAAATCATAGGAGACAAAGGAAGTGGAAATGGGGGCCCATTTCATTTCATGCAGACCACCTCCTCCTCGTCTAATTTGCTCCTGGAAGGACATAAAAAGGGATAATTGAATAAAAAAGAAAAAAGAGAACTAGCAAAATTCCTCGTATCACACTATCTTTTACCCCATAATTTTTTTAATGGATGTTGTCTAGGGTTTAAAGTTTGAAGTTACAACTCATTAATAATATGTAAGTGCTATAAGCGCTTTTCGATGGTGCAAAAACTTCAGCTTATGAACTGAATACGTCCGCATTGTTAACTTTGTAACATGCAAACTCATTTAACATGTTAGAGAGGACCTTATTAATCAATAATCTCAAGTGTCAAGCAAGATGTGATATTACCAAACATTTCTCTTAACTAATCATGGATACTAAAGTTTTGTAGTTTGAAACTCCAGTAGTTACAGATGGATGTGCAAGCACCATTAAGGTAGGACCAATGGGATGATAAAAAATCAACTTAACACAAAGCAATAAGCATCATCCATGTTTAAGATACTTTTATTCTGCCACTGAATGTAGGGGATACCTTGGTTGTGTTCGTTCATGGAATGATTAGTACATGATTCTTGTACCTTCTTGGATTTTTAATACATCCAGCCTTCTAAAAGACATGGTGGACACTCATATAACATGCTAGATAGTATCTTGTTCATAAAAAATATCTAGTGTCATGCTAGATGTGGTATCACCTAACATTTCACTAAACTAATCATGGATACTAAATTTTCATAGTTTTAAACTCAGATTGTCACAAATGCATGTGCAAATAATATTAAGATATGCTTGATTGGATGATGAAACATTAACATGTTACAAAGCAATAAGCACCGTTGCGCATTAGATGCTTTTTTTTTGTAATTGGATGCATGAGATATCTTACTTGTGTTTATGCGCACAACCATTGATTCACGATTCTTTTGTCCTATTGGGTTTTGGAATAAATAATGCCTTCTAATAAACAAGTAAGGAATCATCTTAGGTATTTCCCATCATTCCTCCTACACATTTTGTTGTCCCCTAAATCATACTAGAGAGTAGCGATAAAATTCAAACTAAGGCAAAAAATTATGGCATTCAGCTTCATTCTAGATTTGTGGAACAAATGGAACATCCAAAGCTTCATTGTACTAAGCCTCTCGCTTCATATCATTCCCATTCTATTTGCACCCATTATAAAGGAAATAATGTAGGAGGAGAAACATAGTGAGAATGTGGTGTTGTGGACTGAACCGAACCAGCTGGGCAATTTACGCATGAGAAGTACAAGCTAAAGTCAATTGAGGATTTTTTAATTTCGATTTTAGGTTATGATGGTTCTCGGACCCAAACACCTCTGGCAAAGGTGCGAAACGAGCGTGTGACGAGCACAATTATAAAATTATAAGTTCAAGGGGATGGTCATGCCAAAATGATCAAGTGCAGAGATTATTACAGAATAAAGCCAAATTTGAAGGGGATTTTGAAAACCGATGCCATTCCCGAGGGATTCCAAATCCCTAAAGAGGACGTGCAGCACTGATCGGATCATAAAGAGAAGGCCCTGTTGCCTCATATTCTTGCTTGGATGTTTTATCCATGTCTTGTATGATTTGATTTCTTAATGCCTCTACTTCTATTTTTGGCAATCTTCACCCAACCCTTTGAGTGAATGCGAATCCACAGCTACAAGGCAATCAGACTTGACAGGAATTGCTTCTACTAGACTCAAGCACAAGAATCTGGTGCGACTAATATACATTCCTCGTAAAGAATGCTGTACAATTCGGGACCAACTCGGAATTTACAAACTGCCTACTTATTTTTATAACGATAGTCTTACCGAATGCGACAAGGACGGTATTCATTGTACTCATCTTCTTGCAAGTCATGGGAAATTATAGTTTCAAAATCCAACTGTTCTATGCACATATTAAGCACCCTGAACAGCTATAGCCTGTAGACAAAGGCACATAACCACAAAGTTGAATTGAAAATTATACGAGACAATAGCCATCTTTGTCCTAACGACAGACTCTATCGCATCTTCTTCTCCTCTGAGTGAAAAATAAGGGCCATTTCATTTCACCTGGACGAGCTCCTTCTCATCTAATTTGCTTAAATTGAATTAAAAAAAAAGGAAAAAGAGAGCTAGTTCATTGTACAAAACTAGCTTTTGCACTATAAATTTTTATTTAACTAGCCTAGGTTTTGAAGTTTGAACACTCACGACTTATTTGATAATGCATATGTGCTATGACCGCCTTTCATGCTGCGAAATCTTTAGTTAATGAAATGAATGCACCCACAATATTCACTTTGCAACATGCAATTCAATAATGGATGAATGATTTCAAAGACTGAAGCCTCAATAAACATTTATCATTTACTTAGGGCAGCATCCTTAGCGAACTAATGATCCCTTCCCCTTCTCTCTCATTTGTTTTTCTTTTAAATCGTTTTGCAGCCCCAACTCGGCGTCATGTATTGATTTTGCGAAATTGTCAATGCCTTGTCACTTTATTTGATGGTGATAGGAGAGGTGATCATTGCATGAGCGGCATAATGTGCCCCACCTCAATTTGGCTAGCACGATGGACGAAATTGGCGGTTGAGCAATTCCACTCTCGACTTGTACTGAAGTCATCGGTCTCGGACGACCCAAATCAAAGGTTGCCTAAGACTGATGGACCTTTGAGGTGCAATCAATTCGCAGGTGCTCACCATCACTCCTCGGTTCATTCAAACATACATATGGAGTTATGATTGGTTGGATATGTTTGTGATTTTTTTTATCTTTTCGATTTTTCGTGGCGTCTAAAAATGGGGGATGTGGCTCAATTTAGACCACTTTATTTGATTGTTAATGGGTAGAGTATTTAGAAGCGGTAGGCAATTCTCCTAAATTTAGAGGATATGTAAGGGCGATACCTACTTGATTAGCTTGGAAAGAACCCTAATAAAAATTGCTTATGGCAAAGAAAAACAGAAATCACTTGCACCGCGTTATCAGCATGCATTGAGAAAATGTTAAAGGGTTGCATTAGATGTGTTGATAATGTTGATGATAAAAAGAAAAAAAAATCTAACTGATTATTTAACAAGTAAGCATGTTTATCTTTTTTGCTTAAAAATTGGGTTCGAATGATCGTATTATACATCTTCTTGAAGTAACGTGCTGCAGCATAGTCCTGTTTATGCAACCTCGAATGCTTTTTTAGATACATAGGCCTTTTGTACCCTGACCATTACACTATTTTAAGCGCCAAATGTTGAAAAAAAGAAGAAGATAAACATGAATTTTCACTTTAAGGCCGAGATTGCTCACCCCATAAAGTCTTTCGTCCGTGCAAGTTGGTGAAATCGCTTAAAATCATCAATTTAAAATAAACATGGGTGGGGAGGGGGATACACGACAGATTGAATTTTAACATTTTTGGTTTTTGCCATTCTCGTGAATTTCTTGGCAATTGGAACGATTTTTGTGTGTTTCTTTACTCTTAGATTTGCAACCTGAATTTTTGCAGAAGAAGATCCGACAGAGAACGTTAGAACGTAGGGCCAAATCAAGAGAAGTGCGGTGGGAAGATGGAAACAGGGGGAGGTGGAGGTGGACCGATGAAACGACAATATATTGAAAATGACAAGCACCCCGCCCCGTCTTCGGTGGGGAAGAACAAAGGGTACATACTAAAAAAAAACAGAGGAGGGAAAATTCATACAATCATCCCGAAACGGCACCGTTTCTTAAAGTTTCTCTCCAGATTTGATTTTGTTTTGAAATACACTCTAGATCTGATTGATCACTTTGATCTAATAAGCCCACAAAGAGACGTTGGTTTCTCAAAGTTACATCAAAATTTAACTTCGTTCGACAATGCCCTTGAATTCAATCATTTTGACTCATTGACTCCTTGAGCTCATTGGTGTGTAAGAATGGTGATCGGCTGATGAGCATCTGCATGATTCGCGCCCTTTCCAAAGGCTTTTTAGTTCGGAAGAGAAAAAAAAAAAAAAAAAATACATTTCTCTTGTAGCACATAAAAAATGTTCAAAAAGTGTTGAATTTGACCAGCATACACAGATCATGATGAGAAGGACTAGGGTTTCTCAAGCATATATTGGAATATTGGAGATGGATGATCACCCCGCCAATATAAGAGGAGGGCTGTAATGAGAATGTCGTGCCATGGATTGGATTGAACCTATTAGACACTTTGTGTGTGAGAAATACAAGATAGAGTCAATTGAGAATTATTTATTAACAATTTTTTTTTTGGGATTACGATAGTACTTGGATCAAAAGGTGCGAAACGAGCACGTGACAAGCACATGTTCGTTGGCCGGCCATTAATTTTCACCTGTAATAAACTCAGGGGTCATCGGGTCAAAATGATGAAACTCGGAGGTTATTTTAGAATAAAGCCAAACTTGGAGGAAATTTTGCAAACGGACGCCACTTTAGGGAAATTCCGAGTCCCTGGAGAAGTCGTGCAGCAGCGCTTGGATCTTGACGAATAGGCCCAGTTGCGTCATTGTCCTTGCTCGGATGTTTTCTCGATGTTTAGGTGATTTGATTTCTTAATGTTTTTATTTTTTATTTCTAGCAATCTTGGCCCACCTCGTTGAGTGAATTCGAATCCACAGGGCAATCGACTTGATTGGAATTTGCTTCAACTAGACTCAAGAACAAGAATCTGGTGCTACTAATATCTATTTCTCCTAAAGATTGATTAACATCTCGAGGACCAATTCGGAATTTACAAATTGGCTATGGTAATCTTAACGATTCCCAAAAGGAAAATTTACAGTGTTAAATGAAATTATTTTCTTGCGTGACATGGGCAATTATCTTTTGAAAATCAACTATTCTATACACATATTAAGCACCCTAAACATGTTTCTCGAAAGATAATCAAACAAATAAGAAAAAATGAAATAGATAATTTATGAACTTTGCCCCAATTTGTAATATAATTCCCGAGCTTTTATTTTATTCAATGTGGTCCATAAACTCTAACCCAATGCGCAATGTCATTCATAAACTTTTAGTTTATTCAAATATAATTCTTTAACTTTTGCTGGATGTTCCATTTAATCCCGAACTAGATAATTGAGGGACTGAATTGAATCAAGGGAAATAATAATTCAGGAGTTGGATTGAATATTTACACAAAGTTCAAATACCACAATGAGCATATAAAAAAACTAGGTACTATATTGCGTATTAAGGTAAAGTTAGGGACTATGTGTATAATTATCCCAACAAACAAGATCCAAAAGTTGGGAATTCCCAAATTTAAACAGCTGCGGCCTATCCACAACAGTACATGACCCCAAAGTGGGCCCATGAATGAATTGAAAATCGCAGGAGACAAAGGAAGTGAAAATGGGGGCCCATTTCATTTCATGTGGACCTGCTGCTTGTCATCTAATTTGCTCCTGGAAGGACATAGAAAGGTATAATTGAATAAAAAAGAAAAAAGAGAACTAGCAAAATTCCTTGTAGCAAACTATCTTTTACACCATAATTTTTTTTAATGGATCTTGTCTAGGGTTTAAAGTTTGAACTTACAACTCATTGATAATATGTAAGTGCTATGAGCTTTTTCATGCTGCAAAAACTTCAGCTTATGAACTAAATACATCCACACTATTAACTTTGTAACATGCAAACTCATATAACTGGTACATTTGGTTCAGCTTTACAAATGGGCTATGGATATAATACAAATGCTGCAAGTCAAAGTTGTTTGAGAAAATGCAAATTGTGTTTAGTAAAACCTATTTGCAAATGGACTTTGAGTTGATGTGTGTTTGCCAAAGATACTTTTGCGATGGACTTTGGGTATATTATATATATATATATATATATATATATATATATATATATATATATATGGAAAAATGAATCAAATAGCAAAGGGCTACAGCCGCCGATGAGCCAAATCTAGCATTGGCGGCCATTGAGTGAC
Organism: Eucalyptus erythrocorys; assembly: GCA_014182555.1. Classification (NCBI taxonomy): domain Eukaryota; kingdom Viridiplantae; phylum Streptophyta; class Magnoliopsida; order Myrtales; family Myrtaceae; genus Eucalyptus; species Eucalyptus erythrocorys. The sequence goes on along the minus strand of CM024597.1, from coordinate 5,195,315 downwards.
CTTCGGCGAGGGCCACGTGACCAAGCTGAGGGCCGTTGGAGGTCGCATAACCTTGGACGACCCTCGGCCAGGATCACTCAACCCAGGCGGCCCTCGGTTGGAGGCACTAGATTTGGCTTGCTGGCGGTTGTAGCCCTTCCTTGATCTAGCGAAGGGTTGTCTCCTTTTTTTAATAATTTTTTTAACCAAGGACAAAATAGGAAATTTGAAGAATTTGTGAGGATACTTTTAAAAGGAAGAAGTTAGTTTTAACATTTGGCCAAATGTTATGGTGCCAAACGGTCCATCATTTTTCGAAGGTGCTTTGATGGCTAAAAGCCTTTTGGGAATGTTGCCTCCAAAGCCTCTTGAGAATGTTGAACCTAACACACCCAACATGTTAGATAGGAGCTTATTAATCAATAATCTCAAGTGTAAAGCAAGATGATCTATCACCAAACATTTCACTAACCTAGTCATGGATATTGAAGTTTTGTAGTTCAAAGCTCTGATAGTTATAGATGAATGTGCAAGTACCATTGAGATAGGACCAATCAGATGATAAAACATCAACCTAACACAAAGTAATAAGCATGATCCATGTTTAAAATACTTTTCTTCTACCACTAAATGCATGAGATACCTTGCTTATGTTCTTTTGTGAAATGGTTAGTACATAATTCTTTTACCTTCTTGGATTTTTTAATACATCCAGTCTTCTAATAGACATGGTGGACACTCATATAACATGTTAGATAGTATCTTATTCATCAAAAAAACAAGTATCATGTTAGACGTGATATCATCTAACATTTCACTAAACTAATCATGGATATTGAATTTTCGTAGTTTGAAACTCAAAGTGTCAGAAATGGATGTGCAAGTAAAGATAGAACTGATTGGATGATGAGACATCAACCCATTACAAAGCAAAAAGCATCGTTGTGCATCAGATACTTTTCTTTTGTCATTAGATGCATGAGATACCTTACTCGTATTTATTAGCATGACCATTGATTCATGATTCTTTTGCCTTATTGGGTTTTGGAATAGATACTCCCTTCTAATAGACAAGTAAGTAAAGATAGAACTGATTGGATGATGAGACATCAACCCGTTACAAAGCAAAAAGCATTGTTGTGCATCGGATACTTTTCTTCTGTCACTAAATGCATGAGATACCTTACTTGTATTTATTAGCACAACCATTGATTCATGATTCTTTTGCATTATTGGGTTTTGGAATAGATACTCCCTTCTAATAGACAAGTAAGGAACCATCTTAACATGTATACAACCATTTCCTACCATTCCTCCTACGCATTTTGTTGTCCCCTATATCATACTGGAGAGTAGCGATAAAATTCAAACTCAGCAAAAAATATGGCATTTGGCTCCATTCCAGATTTGTGGAACAAACGGAACATACAAGGCTTTATTATACCGCACCTCTTACTTCATATCATTCTCATTCTATTTGCATCCATTAAAAAGAAAAGAATGCAGGAGGAGAGCTATAATGAGAATATGGTGTTGTGGACTGAACCGAACCTAGTTAGGCACTTTGGCATGATAAATATGGGCTAAAGTCAGTCGAGGATTTTTTAATTTCAATTTTTTAGGCTACAATAGTTCTTGGGCAAAAACACCTTTGGCAAAGGGGCGAAATGAGCATATAAAAAATCCAAGTACCATATTGCGTATTGGGGTAAAGTTTAGGAATTATTTGTATAATTATCCCAACAACCAAGATCCAAAATTTGGGTATTCCCAAATTTAAACAGCTGTGGCCTGTCCACAACGGTACATGACCCCAAAGTGGACCCATAAATGAATTGAAAATGGTACAAGCCAAAGGAAGTGAAAATGGGGGCCCATTTCATTTCATGTGGACCAGCTCCTTCTCATCAAATTTTCTCCTCGAAGGATATAGAAAGGTATAATTGAATAAAAAAGAAAAAAGAGAACTAGCAAATTTCCTCGTAGCAAACTATCTTTTACGCCATAAATTTTTTAATGGATGTTGTCTAGGGTTTAAAGTTTGAACTTGAACTCATTGATAATAAGTAAGTGCTATGAGCTTTTTCACGCTGCAAAAACTTCAGCTTATGAACTGAATTCATCCACACTATTAAGTTTGTAACATGCAAACTCATATAATAGGAGCATTTGGTTCAACTTTGCAAATGGGCATTAGACGTAATGCGAATGCTACAAGTCAAAGCTGTTCGGGAAAATGCAAATTGTGTTTGGTAAAACCTGTTTGCAAATGGACTTTGAGTTGAATGTGTGTTTGGCAAAAATATTTTTGCAATGGACTTTGGGTATATTATATATTTTTTTGTTTGAAAAATGAATCAAATGGCGAAGGGCTACGGCCGCCGATTAGCCAGATCTGGCATTGGCCAGATATACGGATCATAATGAGAAGGATTAGGGTTTCTCGAGTATATATTGGAATATTGGAGATGGATGATTAGCGCCAACATAAGAGGAGGGCTATAATGAGAATGTCATGTCATGGATTGGATGAAACCTGATTAGACGCTTTATGTGTGTGAGAAATACGAGATAAAGTCAATTGAGAATTATTTATTAACAATTTTTTTTTTTTGGGATTACGATAGTACTTGGACCAAAAGGTGCGAAATGAGCACGTGACGAGCACATGTTCATCGGCCGGCCATTAATTTCACCTGTCATAAACTTAGGGGTCATCGGGTCAAAATGATGAAACTCGGAGGTTATTTTAGAATAAAGCCAAATTTGGAGGAAATTTTGCAAACAGACGCCACTTTAGGGAAATTCCGAGTCCCTGGAGAAGTCGTGCAGCAGCGCTTGGATCTTGACGAATAGGCCCAGTTGCGTCATTGTCCTTGCTCGGATGTTTTATCGATGTTTAGGTGATTTGATTTCTTAATGTTTTTATTTTTATTTCTAGCAATCTTGGCCCACCTTGTTTAGTGAATCCGAATCCAAAAGGCAATCGATCGATTGGAATTTGCTTCTACTAGACTCGAACAAGAATCTAGCGCTACTAATATTTATTTCTCCTTAAGGCGCTTTACGTCTTGAGGACCAATTCGTAATTTACAAACTGCCTATGATAATCTTGACGATTTCCAAAAGGAAAATTTACGGTGTTGAATGCAATTATCTTCTTGTGTGACACGAGCAATTATCTTTTGAAAATTAACTATTCTATACACATATTAAGCACTCTAAACATGTTTTTTTTGGTGAAGGTAAGTATATAAATGAAAACCAAAAACTGGATGTACAAAGAAATGGTGCTAAACATAACCACTCAAAACGACAACAAGTCAGAATGAGTGAAGGTGAGCCGAAGAAAAGAAAACACTCGAAGAAGAAAACAGGAAGCACGACAAATAAAACAAGAGCAAAAGCAGACAAACAAGGCTAGAGAGGCGCAAGTGCGCCACACAGGAGACCCGAAAATGGAGGAGTGAAGACCCCAACATCGTTGGAACCTCCTATTCCTGGGGTTGTCTGCAACATTGTTGAGGGTGAGCGCCTTGTCCTTGACCACTTTGATGAGATGATTATTCAAAGCCGGCAACTCCAAGGTCTCCTCCCGAAAGATGATGCTATTGCGCTTCTTCCAAATGAGGTGGCATATGGCATCAAAAGAAAACCGAGCTAAGCAGTGAACAAAATCCTTGCCAGGAAGAAACTTCAGGGCCCAAGTGAGGTTGTCAAACCAAGATCTGTTTCTCCATGGGAAATTACATCTTGCAGCCCAAAAAAATGCTAGACTAGTCGAGATGCGGCAATCAAAGAACAGGTGATCAACAAAATCCGGTCTATCATTACAAAAAGCACAAAGCCCACTGTTTATTCTACCATGAGATAAGAGGAGAGCCTGGGTGGGTAAACGATTTCGAATAATAAGCTATAGTATGAATCGGAACCCTGGAGCAATGGAATTATTCCATATGAGCGAAGCCAAAGGAACACGATCCTTCTTCCTCCTAATAAAATCCCACGCTGAAGCTACCGTAAAGGCACCAAGAGAGCTCCCACACCAGGTAAAACTATCCGGGGAATGAGAGTAGGGGTGAGCGGTTCCCGGTTCCGGTTCGGTTTCCGTATGGAACTTGGAACCTACCCGCCAGAACCAAGAACCTGGAACCTACCCTGTCACAGGTTCCAGGGTCGGTTCCAGGTTCCAACAGGTTCCTTTTTTTTTTTAGATAAAGAGTCACGTTTATTATTTAGCGACCAAGCGGGGAAAAGGAAACGTAAGAAGGGTCATCCGAGCGACAAAGTTACGATTTCAATTCTTTTATGTTGCATGCTTTCTTTAGTTAAAGCCCTCATAAATCAACATGCACTACTCCCAAAGGGTCGAGCATCCAACAAAACAAAGAAATAGAATTCTTTATTGCAATGAAACATATCTACATTCCAGCATCTTATATGTTTCAAGATCATCAATTAAGTTGATGATACAACAAGATAATGAGGCTTTAATAAGCCCAATGATTCAGAGGGATTATATGACTAGCCTTTTTAATTTCATACCACATCCTTTGCCGTGAAACCATGGGATGTACCAGAAATCAGGAAATAAGGACACTTAGAAATATGTACATCGAAGATTCCTCGGCTGCAATAGCGAAAGTCATTGGTGAATTCATAGTCTCACAAAGGTAAAGCATAAAAACCAATATTAGTAGGCGGGAAAGCTATCAAATCTTCAGTCGAGTATTCTTCATAGAAGGAATCAACTTATTTTCAAGCTGGTGACAAAAATAAATTCAAGCGGCTATCCTTCTACCGACAAATGCTGTAGTCTTTTTATCTTTGAGAAGATGGATCGGTCCGTGATCATAATGGCCAAAGATAGGATTGAAGCATCCCGCTCACCCCATCTTCCATCTCTAAGTACTGCATCATACGTGTGAATCACCACAACCATTCCACAACATCAAAATGTCAAAGAACATCCAAAGATCACTTGATTCAACTAACGAACATATTGCCACAAGTCCCATACCTTAGCTTTGGGAGCAAGACGAGCCATAAGCGCGGCCACGCGTTACTACCGGCATTGTTCTTCTCGATAAAGCTAATAGTGGAGTTTATAAACGAAGAGTGACGATGCCTATGAAATCTTGCCAATCCGGAGGCTTGCCCCACAAAGGAAGAATCGGAAACAAATGGATACCATCTTTCACAAAAACGCAAGTTTATCCTAAAAAAAAGAAAAGAGACGAACAGTAGAGGAAAAATTTTCCCCTAAAACAGCGAGTGATCTCAGTGCCTTCTTCTCTTCAAGTTTGTTGTGGCCAAAAAGTTCCAACCTCTGCTCAGCAGCCGCCGAGGTGAGGCCTCCTCTGGGCGAGCGACGTGCGGCGTCGGGGGCGGCTGGGCGAGGGGCGAGCCTCGTCAGGGCGACTGGGCGAGCGACGTAGAGAGGGCCGGGTGAGCGGCGAGCGGCGTCGGGAGGGCGGCTGGGCGAGCGGCGTCTAGAGGACTGGGTGAGCGGCGAGCGGCGTAGGGAGGGGGCCGGGCGAGCGCGCGAGGGCGTCGGGAGGGCGTCGAGGGAGCGGCGGGCGTCGAGGAGCGGCCTCCAGGGGATGAGCAGCGTCCGGTGGCGGGGATCGGGCACACAAGCATGACACTCACATCTCAGAAATCGACCAAATAAAGCAGCTAAAATGTTAGATTAGATCTAACAGTTAAGAGTAGAAACAACAAGAGATTAGACCTGCGATTGAAGCTGGATGAGGCGAGTTTCTTTGGTGTTGAAGGCAGCAAGTGGTATCAAGGGACATCGGGCGACATTGAGGGGACGCCGAGCGAGCGTCAAGGGCGTCGAGGGGGCCGAGCAGGCGTCGAGGGGACCAAGCGAGTGTCGAGGGGCCGAGAGGGGTCGAGGGGCGGCATGGACGGCGCGACAACTCGTCGGGCTCAACGGCGAGACGGCTCGTCGGACGAACGGTGGGTGGTGGTGGTTCGGTGGCCAAGAGGTGGTGGTGAGTAGGGCATGGGGCGGCGGTGTGGTGGTGGGTTAAGCAGCAGCCAGCAAGAGGAAGGAAGAAGGAGAAGAGGAGGAGGGAGGAGAAGAATGGGGGGGTTCGAGAGAGGGGGAAAGAGGAGAGAGAGAGAGAGAGAGAAGAAAAGAAAAAAGTTGGGGGGGGCAAGGAAGTGACGTGAGGAGGAAAAAGGGGAGAAAAGAAAGAGAGAGAGAGAGAGAAGAGGGAGGGGGAAGATTTTGACGGAAAGGGAGATATACATTGGGAGAAGTGAGGGGTTATTTATTTATTTATTTTTTTAATTTTGACCGGTTCCGGGGCTTTGTGGAACCTCCTCCGGTTCGGTTCCGGTTCCCGGGTAACCCGGGAACCATGCTCAGCCCTAAATGAGAGAGGACCGGAAGAGAATAGTCACCATCTTCCAATAAAGTCCTGAGCGCACATCCATGGGGGGTATATAAAATCCGCAAGGGTTGCATGCCTGGAAAAACCCGAACTGTCCGGAAGGAATAAGTTTAGGGGGGCCTCTCGGGTGCCAATTATCGAACCATAAAGACACAGAGAAACCATCTCCAACCTCCCATAAGAAAGAAAGCCGAAACTCCCGCTTCAACTGCATGATCTTCTTCCAGGCCTAGGAACAGACAGAAGGAGTGCGGGAGATCCAAAAATTATCCTTCTTTAAGAAAGTGGAATGAATCCATATACATCACAATGATTCCTTATCTGTGAAAAGAATCCAAATATACTTGAGCATCGCAGCTTTGTTGCAATCATGCAGCCTGCAGATACCCAAGCCTCCCTCTACCTTAGGGAGACATACTTCCTCCCAAGAAACTTTCGCCCCCCCCCTTGGCCAAGAGAGGAACCTTTCCAAAGAAATTGCCTTAAAATTTGTTCAATGTGATCGAACACCGAACACAAGAGGATAAACACAATGGCCCAATAAATTTGGATAGAATGAAGGACTGACCTTATAAGTTGTAGTCTACCAGCAAAGGAAAGAAACTGATGGGCCCAAGGTTGGACCCTGGCTGTGATACAGTTCACAAGCATGACACAATCCGTCTTGGCAAGCCTTAACGTAATGATTGGTACCCCTAAATACCTCACCGGAAGTTTTCCTTCCTGGAAACCAAAAGCCATAAGGATATAATTCCGAATAGAGCGGGATCCGCCAGCAAAGATAACTTCTCTTTTGCTTGAATTGGGTCATAACCCGCTCCAAGAGGAAAAAATGTCAAGGCCCTTTTAAGTAAGGCAATTGAGCGCCTGTTTGCAGGGCAAAATAAGAAGACATCATCTGCGAAAAATAGATGGGATAATTTTAGAGTTTTGCACCTCCAGTAATACTTGAAATCAGGTTGAGAGGCGCGGGAGTTGAGGATCCCAGAAAAAACCTCCATCACTAATGTGAAGAGATAAGGTGACATAAGGTCTCCCTATCGTAGGCCCCGGCCACCAGAGAAGAAACCGTGAAGTTCTCCATTAATGGAGATGGAGTACTTAGGCGTCCGCACGCATATCATAATAAGCCGAATAATCCAGGGAGGAAAACCAAAAGCTGACAGTGTTAGTTCAAGAAAATCCCAATCCACCGTGTCATACGCTTTTTGGAAATCAACCTTTATCGCACACTTAGGCAAATGAGGGTCGCGGTGGAAACCTGCGAAGAGCTCTTGGGCCAATAGAATATTATCATTTATCCTCCTACCCTTCACAAAAGCATTTTGGGAGGGTCTAATCAAGTCCCGAAGCACAATAGCCAGCCGGTTGGCAAGGATCTTAATAATGACTTTATATAAAGTATTGCAGTAGGCTATGGGCCTAAAGTCGGATACTGGACTTTGGGCACCAAAGCAAGGATAGTGTTGTTCACCTCACGCAACAGTTTTCCAGAACAAAAGACATCCTTAACTGCATCAACTACTGACAGGCCTACAATCTCCCAAGAATTCTTAAAGAACTCAACAGAAAAGCCGTCAAGGCCAGGAGCCTTGCCGCTCGAGAGGGAAAAAAGAGTGTCACGAATCTCAGAATCGAGTACTGGCCGAGACAGAACACTAACCTAGACATTAGTAAGAGGACGCCTTATGAAAGCCTGAAGCTCCAGCAATGATGGCTTCACAAGGATAGTCTAAGGTGAGAGAAGATCAGTGAAGTAAGAAACAAACACTTGTTGCACGCCAGCCGGATCGGAGACTAGTAAATCGAAAGGGTCCTTGACGGATAAAATTCTATTCCGCAACTGTCTTCTAGTGACAGAGTGGTGGAAGAACTTTGTGTTCTTGTCCCCTTACTGAAGCCAACGAATCCTAGATTTTTGTCTGTAGAAAGACTTCTCTTGACTTCGCAGATCAACAAAACACCGAAGTTGTTTTTTCTTGAGCTTAGCTAGATTAATACTAGTTGGGTCTTGTTGGAGGACATGCTAAGTAGTCTTCAAAGCAATTCTTGCTTCATTCGTTCTCACTGAGATATCCGAGAAAGACTCTTTGTTAAGTTGCTTAAGATGGCTTTTCAAGGCCTTTAACTTGCTGACAAGTCTGAACATAGGGACGCCGACTCCAGGGGAGTCCCAAACTTGCTTAACCAATGAATTAAAATCCAGATGCTTCATCCAAAAGTGGAAGAACTTGAAAGGCTTCTTTGTATGGGCCAGTTGTAATACTCTGACCACCATTGGGGTGTGATCGGAAATACCCGGATTCAAGAAAGAAGCTTCAGAGTAAGAGAAGTCTAGTGTCCACCTTGAGTTCACCAAGACTTGATCAATTTTCCTTTGCTTCCGATTCGCCCCAGCTGAGGTGGACTAGGTATATCGAAGGCCAACGTATCTGAGATCCTCCAACTCCGTCTGGGCCAAGCAATCCCGAAACTTATCAAAGTAAGGAATCCAGGTATCAGTGCTGCCCATCCGGTCAGTCGGATCTTTGATGGCATTAAAATCTCCCGCCACCAGCCAAGGTGAGTCCTGCAAAATATTATTCATCTGGACAAGGTTCGACCAAAGGGGTCGCCGGTGCAAAAAGTTGTGCTTGCCATATATAGTAGAAATAAAGCAGTCTACATTCATAGATAAGGAAGTAAGGCGACCATGGATAGCTTGAGCATTAGCCGAGGTCAAATCAAAATTAACCAAGGTAGGATTCCATCCAACCCAGACCTTACCATGAGGAGCATAATCATAATTCGACACCCAACTCCAGCCAGTCAAAAGGTTTCTAGAAATGGACTGGAAGAGGGGCTCTGGGACTTTCGTCTCAATGATGCCAACAAAACAGAGATAATTGGAAAACATCCAATTCCTTATTTCGGCCCTCCTTAGGGGACCCATAAGTCTCCGAATATTCCAAAAACCAACATACATCCAAAAAACTGGGAGGGAGAACTTACCTCTTCTTACTCAGCCCACGCCGATTAGGAATTGATGCGAGCACAGCAGAAGGGGGTTCGGGCAAGTAGACAGCAGCTTGTCCTGAATGAAAACCGGCTTTAAAGGGTCAGGTGGGGCGGTCAAAGAAGAGGGGCAGGACAAGAGATCGTCCTCTTCGGATGAGCTGAACTCAACACTCTCTAGGCCACCAGCTAAGTCCCCTTGTCTTGGCCGAGCAGAAAAAGAACTAGGAGGTTTTGACCTACCCGCAATTTGAAGAGGACAGCCACTGCTCGTCTTCGGAGCAGTCACTGATTGGTGAGTCTTTCCTGAAGAATCAGGAGGAGGAGCTTTCACTGGGGTTAAGGCCTGAGGCTTGGCGGAATGAGCAAGAGGTGGGGCCTTCACTGATACTGGATTTTTCAGCTTCAAGGCTTGAGTACCACTGCTTGGTGGAGGTAGACCAGTAGCATTCTTAGACGAAATGGCCTTTTCCTTCTTCCCCTTAACCTGTTTCCATCCCGAATCCACACCCGCAGGAGGCTCGGAAGCGAAGGTTGGAGGTAGGAACAAGCTGCAGGGGGTTCCGTTACAATCATATGAGATGCCTGTCCTCGTCCATCAACTGAACTATCACTCCTAGGCCATGAAGGAGGCTGAGGAGAATCACTCTTCCCACCTAGAAGTTGGTACGGAACAAGGGTAACCGCTTGGGAATTATCGGATGTAGCAGCAGGTGGAGCACGAACCTGCTGAACCACCTCTTCAGATGACTCCTGGGCCAAGGGGTCTGAACAAGTGTGGCCGAAAGTGCCACAAGCAAGGTAGGCACTAGGCCTCCATTCATATTCGACTTTGACAAAGCTCGTTTTCCCACGATCTGGAACCTCCACAGCTTCACAACAAGGTTGCTTTGCTGAGATTTCAATATATACACGAGCAAATACCAGCATATTTTTCTTCTCTATTCTCAGATCAACATAAAGTGGCTTACCCACGGCACTGGCCACTACACTTATGCCTTGGGCCGACCAAAACACAGCAGGGAGCTTCTTCAAGCGGATCCACACAGGGATTACCGACTGGTCTTCCTCTTTGATCTCCAAGGACGGCTTCCACAGCTGCAAGATCAGGGGAACTCTCTCTATCGTGATAGGCCCACCTTCAAGCACCTTCCTACGATAGTTTGCATCAGGAACCCGAAAGAAGTAGCATCCCTAGCCATTTGACATTACCTTCAACACTTTGGGGCCCCAAGCATTCTTGATGGATGATTCCACCAACTTAAACGGAAGCTTCATTCCAACAAAATACCCTACCAGACATTCAAAGAACTTGGGATCAACAGCATCCAAAATCGCATCCAAGAGCTCAACAACAGGTCTGTTGTTGATGATGGTAGGTGGGATGAACTCCAAGTCGAAGCTTTTGGTGGCTATTTTTGCCACATTGGCCCAAGAACGAGGTTGAGGGGGTTTAGACTCCCTTCTTTGCTGGTCTCTCCTTTGCGGTCTCTTCGAAGCGGACCTGGCCCTGCTTCTGTCACGGCGCTTCGTAGGAGCTTGCGCGAGAGGGGCAACTTGGTCGGCTTGGTTGAGAGGATCCTCAAGAGGGCTATCATGAGGATGGGAAGAGGGATTACGTCCCCTAGACGTGCCAACATCATATTGCACCGATTGAGGTTGGCCAATCGCAGTAGGGGTGGATGTGGCCATTTGTCGAACACTTGGTGAGCAGGCGAAGCACTTATCCGAGAAAGCCTATTTGAGTAAGTACGAACCTAGCCAACAATCAGAAGAACAAAATGGACCAAAGAGGAGCCCAAGCTTATGCAAGAACAGCCCACACACCAGCACAGACACAGCCGAAATCGCAGCCACATAAGAGCTTTGTCAATCAAATGAGAGGAGCTTACAGATTGATGGATAAGGAGGCACTTGGATAGAAGCTAGGGGGATGAAGGACGACCTATCCTTCCACAGCTCGGGTCCAAACGAACGGCAGAGGCACCACACCAAGCTCGAACCAGTTCGCGGACTAGCTGCACCAGCCCACCTAAGGCAAGCTGGATCTCGAAAAGAAGGAAGGATCTAACGAAACCGATCGGTAGGAATGTAGAAGCGAGTTAGAAAAGCCTCTCCTCCGAAAATCAGCCAAAACGACCGCCCAAATCACCGGGAACGAGCTTCACGCCAGACCGTGAATAGTGCAGAAGCGCCTGGAAGGAGAGAGCTCCGTGAACAGTACATCGAGGTTTTTAAGCACTCTAAACATGTTTCTCAAAAGATAATCAAACAAATAAGAAAAAATAACATAAATAGTCTATGAACTTTGCCTCAATTTACAATATGATTCCTAAATTTTTATTTTGCCAATAAACTCTAACCCAACGTGCAATGTCTTTCATAAACTTTAATTTATTCAATGTAGTTCTTGAACTTTTGATAGATGTTCTATTTAATTCCTGACTATATAATTAAGGGACTAAATTGAATCAAGGGATATAATAATTCAAGAGTTGGATTGAAAATTAAAACCCAAAGTTCAAATATCACAATGAGCATATAAAAAATCCAAATACCATATTGCATATTGGGGGTAAAGTTTAGGAATTATTTATATAATTATCCTAACAACCAAGTTCCAAAATTTGGGTATGCCCAAATTTAAAAAGCTTTGGCCTGTCCACAACGGTACATGACCCCAAAGTGAACCCATGAATGAATTGAAAACCGTACGAGATGAAGGAAGTGAAAATGGGGGCCCATTTCATTTCATGTGGACCAGCTCCTTCTCATCTAATTTGCTCCTGGAAGGATATAGAAAGGTATAATTGAATAAAAAAGAAAAAAAAGAGAACTAGCAAATTTCCTAGTAGCAAACTATCTTTTACACCATAAATTTTTTAATGGATCTTGTTTAGGGTTTAAAATTTGAACTTAACTCATTGATAATATGTAAGTGCTATGAGCTTTTTAACGCTAAAAAAACTTCAGCTTATGAAATGAAAACATCCACACTATTAACTTTGTAACATGCAAACTCATATAACGTGTGAATTTGGTTCAACTTTGCAAATGGGCGTTAGACGTAATGCAAATGCTGCAAGTCAAAGTTGTTCGGGGAAATGCAAATTGTGTTTGGTAAAAACTATTTGCAAACGGGCTTTGAGTTGAATGTATGTTTGGCAAAAACATTTTTACAATGGAGATTGGGTATATTATATATATATATATATATATATATATATATATATATATATATATTGAAAAATGAATCAAATGGCGAAGGGCTACGGCTATCAATGAGCCAGATTTGGCGTTGGCGGCCGTCGAGTGACCTTCGGCAAGGGTCACATGACCCAGATGAGGGTCGTTGGAGGTCGTACAACCTAGGACGACCCTCAGCGAGGATTGCTTGACCTAGGCGGTGCGCAGCCTAAGTGGCCCTCGGCTAGAGGTGTTAGATCTGGCTTGCCAACGGTTGTATCCCTTCATCGATCTAGCGAAGGATTGTCTCCTTTTTTCAATAATTTTTTTAACCAAGGACAAAATCGAAAATTTAAAGAATTTGTGAGATAGTTTTGAAAGAAAAACTTAGTTTCAACATTTGGCCAAATGTTGAAAGCCCCATACTAGTCTTGACTGGTATTGGGCTTTCAGCTTTCCCAGGATCAACATTTGGTCGAAAAGCTCATTTAAAATGATTGCCAAACGGTCCAGCATTTCCCTAAGGGATTTTGGAGGGCGAAAGCCTGTTGAGAATGTTGCATTTGAAGCCTCTTAGCAATGTTGGACCTAACGTACCCAACATGTTGGACCTAAGAGGCTTGAGTTTGGGACACCTGGAGTGCCATAACTTGGCACGGGGGGACACTTAAGTGCTATAACTTTTTTTCGGTACACTTAAGTGCCACTTTTTTTCAAATGGGACACTTAAGTGCCACCTCCGGCGACCTTGCCGGAAATCCTACGTGGCACGTATTTATTATTTTTTAATACTTGCGTGGCTCGCCTAGGAGAGCTGAGTCGGCGCCGACTCGCGCAGAAATGACGCCGTTTACATAATAAAAAATTAATTAAATTAAATTAAAACTTAATTTTAATTAAAAATACTCTAAAATTAAAAAAAAAAAAAAGGGGCGGGGACGAAGGGGCGGGCGGGCGAGGGTTGAGCCCTCGCCGCCGCCGCCTCCCGCCGTCGCCGGGAAGGGCCGGTGACGGAGGGGAGGGTCGGCGGGGTCGCCGGCCCCCGGCCAACCCTCCCCCTCCGTCGCCGGCCTTTCGGCGACGATCGCGAGGGCCGCGAGCCCTCGCCGCGATCCGGTGAGGGCTGCGGGGCCCTCGCCGCCGGTCGGCCGGGGCTGGCGACCCTGGCCGACCCTCCCCCTCCGTCACCGGCCCTTCCCGGCGACGGCGGGGAGGCGGCGGCGGCGAGGGCTCGGCCCTCGCCCGCCCGCCCCTTCGTCCCCACCCTTTTTTTTTTAGATTTTTTTAATTAAAATTAAAATTAATTTAATTTAATTAATTTTTTTATTATTTTTACACGTTAGACGCGAAACGGCGTCGTTTTTGCATTTTTTTGCCACATCGGCATGCAAAAACGACGCCGTTTTGGACTCCATTGCCGAAAAATTGCCACGTCGGCCGTTTGGCTGGATTTTCGACTTTGAGTGGCACTTAAGTGTTCCATTTTACTCCGATATTGGCACTTAAGTGTTCCATTTGAAAAAAAAGTGGCACTTAAGTGTACCGAAAAAAAATTATGACACTTAAGTGTCCCCCCGTGCCAAGTTATGGCACTCCATGTGTTATTTACTCCAATGTTGGACCTAACGTACCCAACATGTTAGATAGGAGCATATTAATCAATAATCTCAAGTGTAAAGCAAGATGTTATATCACCAAACATTTCACTGAACTAATCATGGATATTGAAGTTTCGTAGTTCGAAACTCTGATAGTTACAGATGAATGTGCAAGTACAATTGAGATAGGACCAATTGGATGATAAAACATCAACTTAACACAAATTAATAAGCATGATTTATGTTTAAAATACTTTTCTTCTGCCACTGAATTCATGAGATACCTTAATTATGTTTGTTTAAGAAATGGTTAGTACATGATTCTTTTACCTTCTTGGATTTTTGAATACATCTAGTCTTCTAATAGACATGGTGGACACTCATATAACATGTCAAATAGTATCTTATTCATCAAAATCTCTAGTATCATGCTAGACGTGGTATCACCTAACATTTCACTAAACTAATCATGGGTTCTGAATTTCGTAGTTTGAAACTCAAATTGTCACAGATGGATGTGCAAGTAAATATATAACTGATTGGATGATGAAACATCAACCCATTACAAAGCAATAAGCATCATTGTGCATCAGATACTTTTCTTCATCCTTTGAATGTATGAGATACCTTGCTTGTGTTTATTTGCGCAACCATTAGTTCACGATTCTTTTGCCTTATTGGGTTTTGGAATAGATACTCCCTTCTAACAGACAAGTAACGAACCATCTTAACATGTATACAACCATTTCCTCCCTTCTAATGGTGGGAAATGATGATTCTTTTGCCTTATTGGGTTTTGGAATAGATACTCCCTTCTAATGGTGGGAAATGGTTGTATACATGTTAAGATGGTTCCTTACTTGTCTATTAGAAGGGAGTATTTATTCCAAAACCCAATAAGGCAAAAGAATTGTGAACTAATGGTTGTGCGAATAAACACAAGCAAGGTATCTCATATATTCAGTGACAAAAGAAAAGTATCTGATGCACAATGATGCTCATTGCTTTGTAATGGGTTGATGTTTCATCATCCAATCAGTTATATTATCATACTAGAGAGTAGCGGTAAAATTCAAACTAAGCAAACAATATGGCATTTAGCTCCATTTTAGATTTGTGGAACAAACGGAACATCCAAGGCTTTATTATACTGAACCTCTTGCTATATATCATTCTCATTCTATTTGCACCCATTAAAAAAAAATAATAATAATGTAGGAGGAGAGCTATGATGAGAATGTGGTGTCGTGGACTGAACTAAACCTAATTAGGCGCTTTGACATAAGAAATACGGGCTAAAGTCAATTGAGGATTTTTTTAGGCTACGATAGTTCTTGGGCCAAAACACCTCTGGCAAAAGTGTGAAACGAGCATGTGACAAGCACAGTGATAAAATTATAAGTTCAAGGGGATGATCATGCCAAAATGATCAAGTTCAGAGGTTATCATAGAATAGAGCCAAATTTAAAGGGGATTTTGAAAACAGAAGCCACTCCCAAGGGATTTCAAATCCCTAAAGAGGACGTGCGGCACCGATTGGATCATAACGAGTAGGCCCTATTGCCTCATATTCTTGCTTGGATTTTTTTATCGATTTCTTGGATGATTTGATTTCTAGATGCCTTTACTTCTATTTATGGCAATCTTGACCCGACCCGTTGAGTGAATGCGAATCCACAAGGCAATCAGACTTGACTGGAATTGCTTCTACTAGACTCAAGCACAAGAATCTGGTGCGACTAATATATATTCCGCGTAAAGAATGCTGTACTTGTCGGGACCGACTTGGGATTTACAAACTACCTTTTTATTTATATAAGGATAGTCTTAACGAATACCCCACGGACAGTATTCATTCCACTTGTTTTCTTGCATGTCATGGGCAATTATATTTTAAAAAAACAAACTATTCTATACACATATTAGGCACCCTGAACAGCTGTAGCCTGTAGACAATTGAACATAACCACAAAGTGGACCCTTGAATAAATTGAAAATTATACGAGACAATAGTCACCTTTGTCCTAATGGCAGACTCTATGGCATCTTCTTCTCCTCCAAGTGAAAAATGACGGCCATTTAATTCACGTGGACGAGCTCCTTCTCATCTGATTTGCTTATGGAAGAATATAAAAATAATTAAAAAAATGGAAAAGAGAGCTAGTTCCTTGTACAAAACTAGCTTTTGCACAATAAATTTTATTGCAACTATTCTAGGGTTTGAACACTTATGACTTATTTGAAAATGCATACGTGCTATGACCGTCTTTGACGTTGCAAAATCTTTCTTTCATAAATGAATGCACCCACGATATTCACTTTCCAACATGCGATTCAAAAGTGCATGAATGATTTCAAAGACTGAAGCCTCAATAAACATTTATCATTCACTTAGGGCAGCATCCTTAGCGAAGCGACCCCCCTTCCCCTTCTCTCTCATTTATTTATTTTTTAAATCGTTTCGCAGCCCCACCCGCAAGGTGTCATGTGTCGATTTCGCCAAATTGTCAATGTCTTGTCACTTATTTGAAGTTAATAGGAGAGGTGATCATTGGATGACTGGCATAATGTGCCCCCCACCTAGATTTAATTAGCATGATGGACGAAACTGGCGATTGACCAATTCCATTATTGACTCATATTAAAGTCATCGGTCTCAGGCGACCCAAATCGAAGGTTGCCTAAGACCGATGGACCTTTGAGGTGCAATTAATTCGCGGGTGCTCACCATCACTCCTCGGTTCATTCAGACATATATATGAGATCATGATTGGTTGGATATGTTTGTGATTTTTTTCATTTTTTCTTGATTTCTCGTAAAGCTGTCTAAAAAGGGGGAATGTGGCTCAATTTGGATCATTTTATTTGATTCTTAATGGGTAAAGTATTTAGAAGCGGTAGGCAAATCTCCTAAATTTAGATGATATGTAAGTTCGATACCAACTTGATTAGCTTGGAAGAACCCTAATAAAAATCAATCATGGCAAAGAAAAGCATAAATCACTTGCACTACATTATTAGCATGCATCAAGAAAATGTAAAGAGTTGTATTAAATGTGTTGATAATAAAAGAAAAAAAATTAACTGACTATTTAGCAAGTAAGCATGATTATCTTTCTCGCTTTAAAATTGAATTCGAAAGACTATATTCTACATTTACTTGAAGTTATGTGTTGCGGCATAGTGTCACGGTTTGTGATTCTCCTATACCCGTGAACCATTGGGAGTAAAGCTTGGGGCTATCGAGTGAAGAGTAAGGATGCAGAGGAGATGAAAACAACTAGTCCGTGGGAATGGAGTTAGGACGGTTGGTGCTAGGAGTTTTAAGATAGAAGGATTATAATACTTAGGAGCTCTGAAGATAGGGTTAGCCTTCGTGCACAAACTGGTCAAGAGCTGATGCCACTCTCCAAATGAGGCCATGGTAGGCCAAAACCAGTTGCTCAGCTTAAAAGGATTTGCTGTCTTGCTTGATGGACTAGACGCCCGAGCTAAGCTAGGCGTGGTATGATCTCGTATAAAGAAGTTATTTGCTGATTGTTCTATGAAACAACTATAGAACGAGGGTTGGCCTGGTGAATTCTGCTTACCAGGCGCCGCACGGGTTATTCCGCAGCCAAGGAATTGTCGATCCGTGACAAATAGTATCAGAGTGGGGATCCCTCCAGTAGGTGAGCGATTTGGGGAAATGCCTGTGGTCATGCCGGTACTATGAGGGTGGAGAGTGATTGTCGAGGTTAAGAGGGCTCGGACAACATGCAGCTCTCGTCTAGCTTCTTGGATGGCAATAGGGGCATAAGAAGGAACCAAATTGCTCATTGAATGGGATAACGTTCTTGCATCAATGGACGAATCTTAAGAGGAGGTTTGTGATC
Organism: Eucalyptus erythrocorys; assembly: GCA_014182555.1. NCBI lineage: Eukaryota > Viridiplantae > Streptophyta > Magnoliopsida > Myrtales > Myrtaceae > Eucalyptus > Eucalyptus erythrocorys. The sequence continues at coordinate 5,177,276 of CM024597.1, read as the reverse complement.
ACATTTCCACCAAAGGGGACCGTTGGCTTGCATAGATTAAGAGGAGCAGTAAGTGAACGAAGGTGCTATCACGGGGCTACAGTTGGTCAGGGGTACCACACTTGTCGGGGAATACAAGTGACTGGAGATTCACGAACGGCTTTGATTGGGGGAAGTAACCGACGGAGTGGGAGGACATGCTCTGTTGGGCGAGCATTGCCATCTATGTAAGTCCTAGGGAGTGACATTGATGATTAGGGGAAACGTAGGGAAGTGACAGAACAACTCGCAACGAGGGTGTTGCAGAATTGAGGGGGGGAGTTTGTCACCGTTTGTGATTCTCTCGTACTCATGAACCCTTGGAAGTAAAGCTTAGGGTTATCGAGTGAAGAGTGAGGATGTAGAGGGGATGAATACAATTGGTCCGTGAAAGTGGCGTCAGGACGGTTGGTGTTAGGAGTTTTAAGATAGAAGGATTATATTGCCTAGGAACTCTAAAGATGGGGTTGGTCTCTCGTGCACAAATTGGTCAGGAGTTGATTCCACTCTCCTGATGAGGCCATGGTAGGCCGAAATTAGTTGTTGAGCCTAAAAAGATATATTGTCTCGCTTGATGGACTAGACGCTCGAGCCAAGCTAGGCGTGGTACGATCTCGTATATAGAAGTTATTCGTCAATTATTCTATGGAACAACTATAGAACGAGGGCTAGCTTGGTGAATTCCGATTATTAGGCGCCACACGGGTTATTCCGTGACCAAGGAACCGTCGACCTATGACAATAGCCTCGAACTCTTTTCTAGAGACATAGGTCTTTTGTACTTTGGTCATTATACTATTTTACGAGCCAAATTTGAAAATAGAAAAAAAGATAAACATGATTTTTCACTTTAGGGACGAGATTGCTCATCCCCTAAGGTCTTTCGTCCTTGCAAGTTGGTGAAATCCCTTAAAATCGTCGATTTGAAACAAATATGGGTGGGGATGGGGGATACACGACAGATTGAATTTTAAAATTTTTGGGTCTTTCCCATTCTCGTGAATTTCTTGGCAATTGGAATGATTTTTGTGTGCTTCTTTATCCTTAGATTTTTTTTTTTTTTTTTAGCAGTTTCTTTATCCTTAGATTGGCGACTTGAAATTTTTGCAGAAGATTCGACAGAGAACGTTAGAATGTAGGGTCAAATCAAAGAGAAGTGCGGTGGCAAGATGGAAACAGGGAGAGGTGGGAGTGGTCCGATGAAAAGATCACATATTGAAAATGACAACCATCCCTCCACATTTTTGATGGGAGAAGAACAAAGGCTAATATTGAAAACAAAGAGGAGGAAAAAGTTCCCAAAAGTCATCCCGAAACGGCACCGTTTCTTGAAGTTTTCCTCCAGATTTGATTTTGTTTTGAAATATCCTCTAGATCTTATTGATCACTTTGATCGTATAAGCCCATGAAGTGGCATCCATTTCTCAAAGTTACGTCAAAAATTAATTTTGTTCCAAAATGCCCATGAACTCGATCACTTTGACTCATTGACTTCTTGAGCTCATCGGTGTACATGAATAATGACAAGCTAATGAGCATTTGCATATTTTGCGCCCTTTCCAAAGGCCTTTATGTTCTAAAGAGGAAAAAAATACATTTCTCTTGCCACATACAAGCACGTAAAAAATATTCGAGAAGTGCCAAATTTTACTTGCATATGTAGATCATAGTGAGAAGGACTAGGGTTTCTCAAGCATAGATTGGAATATTGGAGATGAATGATCACCGCTGATGTAAGAGGAGGGCGGTAATGAGAATGTCGTGTCATGGATTGAATTAAACCTAATTAGGCACTTTCTGCATGTGAGAAATAATAGGTAAAGTCAATTGAGAATTATTTGATAAAGGCTAGTAAGCACACCTAGAGGAGGGGTGAATAGGTGTTTATAATTTTCTTTTGAAAACTTTAAAATAATTCACTCAACTATGAATTAAAAATCTGAGTATAAAGACTTGAAATAAAACGCTTAAAGAATTAAATTATGAAGCAATATAAGTAAAGACATTAAGGTAAGAAGATCTGAACACGGAGGTTTATAGTGGTTTGGCTTAATCCAAGTCAACGTCCACTCTCCACGCTGACAGCCTACCGGCTAGAGTTCACTATGAATCAAAAGAGATTTGTACAGCTTGTGATGTAGACTTCTTCAGTAGAGAGTCTTAGTTACTACACACACAAATTCTCACTGTATGTTTCTCTCCTTTGTACACGACTATAGCTCAAAGAATTATGAGAACAAGGAGTTTCAGAGATTCAGACTTTGAAATTTTTCTATCAGCGCATACTTCGAATAATAATGACTTCACCTTTAAATACTCCCTCGTGCCTTCATAGCCGTTAGCACATTCCAAAGGAGTTCATCCAATCTATCCGTTGGAATGAATCAATTAAGGTGATCTTCAAGCTGTCGAATAAATGTGGAAGACAGCTCGTTAATCCTGCTCACTCATACAATCAGGATCTTGAGTTTTCATAAGTAGAACCTTTCAAATTTTGCTTGTTCTTCAACGGATATTTAAATCGAGATAGATCTTGATGAGAATAACCAAATAATTTTCAAGCTAAGTCCAGTTAGAGATCTTTCATAAAATAGAACGAATCATTGAAGATATTATCCAATCTGTAAAATCCTAAACCATTAAATTGGAAAACTGTCAACTTGAGTAAACTCTGGAATTTGAGTCTAACTATCTTCAGAATTTGATAAAGAGTCTAGAGATCTTCAGACTTAAACATTTGGATCTTGAACTCTTCAGATTAGACTGACGAAGATGTTTTGTTAATTTCAAAACATCAAGAGAGTTTTCTCCAACATTATTTATTTTCAATTTTTTGTAGGATTACGACATTTCTTGGACCGAAAGATGGGAAATGATCACATGTTTGTCAGTTGGCCATTTTTTTCGCCTATAATGAACTTAGGGGTTATTGGGTCAAAATGATCAAATTCAAACGGTACATTAGAAAATTTAAATTGGGAGGAAATTTTGAAAACTGACGCTGCTTAAGGGAAATCCCAAATCCCTAAAGAGGACGTGCAGCACTGCTTGGATCACGACAAATAGGCCCTGTTGCGTCATGTTCTTACTTGGATGTTTTATTGATGTCTTGGATTATTTGATTTCTTGATGTTTTTATTTTTATTTTTGGCCATCTAATCCCGTGGAGTGAATTCCAGTCCACAAGGCAAACGACTCGATTGGGATTGCTTCAACGAGCCAGCCGAGAATATGGTTCCTCGCGCCCAGTTCGTGCAGTTGGACTCCAACCAAGCGGACAAGCTCTGGCTAGAGTTTTGCGGGCGAGACCCGAACAGCAAAAGCGCGGCCTTGTCTTGTAGGTCAATGTCGAGCGACTCGCAAGTCGCAACGGCGCAAGCTTATCAGCGGAAGTACCCAGAACGCGAGCAGGGGCAGCATCGCCCTGTGTAGTTTCATGGGTCGAGACGAATTTGTCTCCATTGCGAAGCACGAGCGAAAATGGAGACTTGATGGGTTGAAGCTGTCTGATGGAGAGGTTGAAAAGCTCGGAGAGCAGAGCAGACATTCCCTTTTCTCTTTCGTCTCGGGTGCTCTTCCCCTTTGAGCATATAAGAATCGCCTTTGAAAGCATAAAGCTTCTCTCTTTATTCCTCTCTCTCTCACTCTCTCCCGGTTGGATCTCTCTACCAATTTCTAGCCGAAGAAGCCCCGAGCCAGCCTTCTCTCCCCATTTTAAACGGCGACCCGGCTGCTGACAGCCTGCCCCGTGCGAACGTACCGTGCATGACATCCTCCGCGGCGTTCTCTGCACCGCACGGGGCTGCACGATGAGAGCTCTGTGGACAGTTACACAGAGCCATTGGTAGGGGTGAGCGGTTCCAGGTTCCTTATAGGTTCCGCTTGGAACCCTGGAACCCCCCAGTACAGGTTCCTCATTTTTTGAAACCTAGAACCTACCCGTCGGAATCAAGAACGGAACCTACCTGCGTCACGGGTTCGGGATCGGTTCCAGGTTCCAACAGGTTCTTCCTTTTTTTTTTTTTTCTTTTTTAGTTAAAAAAAATTGGAAATGAATGCAACAATAATAAACAAACTTTGTCATTCATCAAAGAGAATATAACACGAACACAATCTATAATACTCATAAACGTTTAATATTCTTCTAGAATGTGAACTATTTCTCTTTTGCAAAGTCCAGCGATTCACTACAAAAAGTCCAGCCTTACCTCAGCAACAATCCTGCACCAAAATAAAGCCATATCCCTCATTGTTTTACAGCTTCCAATGACTTCAGCAACTTTAGTAACAAAGCTTTCAGGCGGTGATCTCCACCTCAAGTTCTTTGACTCGTGGTATCCCAGATTGACATAACAGAAAACACCAGCTTACCTCAACAGAGAACATAGAGGATAGTGTTTAAGGATTTTTTCAAACGGGAAACAAAATACCGGGCCTGAGAGCTTCCCTCCTGTTGAATAGGAAATCCAATATGAGCATCTCATCACGTGAATAACATAAGACGAATTAAACATTAAAAGTGTGAAGGAGGAGAAACCTTAAATGCCAATATTCTAGGGGCTGGAAATTGTGATTCTGTGAGTTCTTCAGCCAAAGTTCGGCAAGCCGCTAAAGTTGCTGCACTTTTCCCTTCGTCAGCAGCAAGTTCTGCACCCTATTCATCAATTGATGGAAAAGTTGTTAACAAGCCAATTAGAGAAGAAAGACTACAAGAGTGACATATGATAGTGGGAATTCCAGAATGTGCAGTGGGTTAGATATATGATAGTGTTAACAAGCCAATGTGCGTTCCTTTCCAGGAGGAGATCCTACCTTGAATTCATATGGCTAATAATGCCAAGTAAGCTTGCACATTAGCAAAGCATTTGTACAGATAAGACACAAGTCAAAAATGAGGGAAATTTCTCTGTAACAAAAAACAAAATGAAATGAAAAAGGAAAATCCAAAGTATAAGACCTGAGCAATGATGGGATTTCAACTCCTTCAGATTGGAAGAGACGCTACAAAAGATTAAGACTCCCCCCCCCCCTTGGGGGAAGAAAAGAAAAGGGCTTAGAGAGACTGGCGTTGCATCGTCAGTACCAGCAAACGTATTCCCCGTGGCAACAACACTAGACACAACCGCGCCTTATCTAGCTCTAAGGTTAGCTAATCAGCAATGCCCTTAAACCGTGCCCTGTTCCAAATCCAGATTCTTGCAAAACCCAGATATCAATTCAGTAAACCGCTCCCTAGTCATAAACCCACGAGGCAGACCCCGAACAAGAACATCTATACACCCGCACACCCTCTTCAACGAGAACAGTTCAACGCTGATTCCAAAGGCTATCTTAGCCCAAGCGCCCTCGACAGCGCACTGCGACAATGAGGCGATCGAGAGACGGTTCGTCAAGTCGATCAACCAGGAGAAAGAGATTAGGGTTAGGAAGGGGCAAGGGAAAGTACCGACGGCACCACCGATCGCGCCGCCGATCGCGACGCCAGCTCCGACGAGCGCCAAGCAGCTGTCCCTCGCCATCGGTCGCTACCCTCGCCGACCTCCCTGCCTTCTCCTCCTCGCAAGCATGGTCGGCGGCTCCTCACTTTGTTCTTTATAGCAAAATGCACCTTTAACAGAGGATTGAACCCAAAATATTTACCAATTCATATATTGCTCAAGGAAATATAAATAGAAAACCAACATCAACAAACCTGGACTGTTGATCCTTTTGTAGCACGCGGCGCGACGGCGACGAAGGCACGAGTCTCACGGCACCAACGGCGACATGAACGGCGGAGCGAAGACGGCGGCGGTCGCGGCTCAACCCACGGCCAAGGGGGGAAGAGCTCGGTTCGGGCGGAGGTGGTGACGGTTCGGAGCAACAACGGCCCGAACGGCCGAGCGAGCGGCGGCAAGAGGTGGTGACGGTGGCTTGGGGACGGTGGCGGTGCCTCACGGCGGCGCGGACGGCGCGACAGCTCGTCGGGCTCAACGGCGAGACGGCTCGTCGGACGAGCAGTGGGTGGTGGGGGTTCGGTGGCCAAGAGGTGGTGGTGAGTAGGGCGTGGGGCGGCGGTGTTGTGGTGGGTGAAGCAGCAGCCAGCGAGAGAAAGGAAGAAGACGAAGAAGAAGAAGGGATGGTTTCGGCCGAGAGAGGAGGAAGGAGAAGAGAGAGAGAGAGAGAGGAAAAGAAAAAGTTGGGGGACAGGAAGTGACGTGAGGAAAAAGAGGAGAAAAGAGAGAGAAAAAGAAAGGGAAAGGGGGAAGATTGAACCGAAGGGGGAAATCACGTGGGGGGAGAGGGGGTTAGGTTTTTTTTTTTTTTTTTTTTTTTTTTTTTTTTTTTTTTTTTTTTTTTTTTAATTTGGTTCCTCCGGTTCCGGTTCTTATGGGAACCGGAACCAGAACCGGAACCGCCGGTTCCTGGAAAAAGAGAACCGGGAACCGGAATCGGTCCCCCTTAGAACACGGAACCGAACCGGAACCTCCGGTTCGGTTCTCCGGTTCCCGGTTCTACCCGGGAACCATGCTCACCCCTAGCCATTGGACATGGGCGTGCCACTGGAGAGTCTTGTCCCATCCGATGATGGTGAATTTGTAGGTGTAGGTGCTACCGGGTTGGATTAGGCACCACGTGATGTATTTGGATCTTCTGCCCATCAATAATTGAAATATTCCATGCCTGTAGATATAAAAATTTTACTTATCATCGATCGACTTAAGATGCCGATTGTTCGATGAAAGGAATACATTGAAATGACTCGGAGGAAATTTAAAAACAGTGGAGTTTAACATAGGAAAACGTCAAAAGTAATTTTGACTAACAATGGAAAAGCTGGAAAAACTAAGGCTGTTCCAAAATGTACATTAAGGTTGTATTGCTAGTCCCAACACACATATAACATGTTAGACAGTATTTTATTCATCTTAATATTAAGTGTCATGTTATATGTGATATCACCAAATATTCCACTAAACGAATCATGGATACTGAATTTTTATAGTTCGAAACTCAAATAGCTACAGATGGATGTTCGAGTAGAGTTAAAATAGGACCGATGGGATGATAGAACATCAACTTAACGTAAAGCAATAGGTATCATCATGCATCAGATACTTTTCTTCTTATATTAAGTGCATGAGATACTTTAGTTGTAGTCATCCACGGAATGGTTGATTCAAGATACTCTTGCCTTATTGGGTTTTCGAATAAATACTATTTTCCAACAAAAAAGTAAAGAACCATATTAATATATATAAACGTTCTTGGCTATTCCTCCAATGCATCTTATTTTCCCTAGAGCAGCTACAAAATTCACATTAAGCCAAAATATGGAATTTAACTCCATTTTAGACTTGTGGAATGAATGGAACATTAGGGGCTTCATCATGTTAAGCCTCTTGCTTCAGGTCTTTCTTATTTTATTTGCACCTTTAAGAAAGAAAATAAAGAATGCTTGCATTGTTTTTCTCTTATGGTTGGCATATTTGATGGCTGATTGGGTAGTTGCATTTGGGATCGGGCTCATTTCTCACAACCAAGGCAATTTGTCCGCTCATATAGTTGAAGTAGATAGAGCACTTCAGGCATTTTGGGTCTCATTTCTCTTATTACATCTTGGCGGTCCGGACACCATCACTGCCTTCGCTATGGAAGACAGTTCGCTTTGGCTACGCCACATGCTCCTTCTCATCTTTCAAGTTGCCACCGCCGTCTATATCTTTGTACAGATATTTCTTAGCGACAAGTCACTAGTGATCCCAACGATGTTGGTGTTTTTTGCTGCAATTATTAAAAATGTAGAGAGGACATTGGCGCTTAATCTCTCAAGCCTCCATAGGCTTAGGAAATCAATTCTCACAATTCCTCGTCATTGTGACGATATCGAGTGGGCTATCGAACGGGATATATCATATAAGGGGTTGGTTAAAGAACTCAATGATCTACGGTATGGACATCCTGATAAAGAAGAAGCAAAGCTTCCTGAGACTATTATGGTGAAGCATGCTCACTCCTTCTTTCAAATCTCTAAGGCCATCATCGGAGATCTCATGTTCACATGGGACCAACAGAAGGCGAGCCGTGCATATTTCTACAGAATTTCTGCAGTGGATGCATTAAGGGTGATATCCGTCGAACTCCATTTCATGTACGAGATGCTTTACACAAAAGCATTGGTAATACGCTCCAAGTGGAGCTACATTTCCCGCTTCATAGCCTTCACTAGTATTGTGATTGCTTTGGTTCTATTCAATCGTTTGGAGAAGCATCGGCTCCCTAAACTCACCGTGGAAATTACTTATAGCCTTCTTTTTGGAGGGATTGCTCTTGATGCGATAGCTCTATTCATGCTCATTTTCTCTGATTGGATTGTTGCTGGAAAAGAGCGAGATTCATTTGTCCGCAAGTCAGTATCTGCCATGTATAACTTGAGGAAGCCCCGATTCGTCACATATAAACCAAAGCGTAATGCTAATGTTACTTATGCGGTCTTAGATACACCATTTATATTTCGAAGGTGGTCAGAATCTGTCTCTGCTTGCAACATTTTCTCCATATGCTTGAAGAAGAGACCGAGAGAGATGTATAAGTGTGATCGCCATTGGGGTTTCATTGTCCTTTCTAATATCTGCAAATTTTCATCCGGTATGACTGAGAAAATCATCTCTTTTTTCCATCAAGCTGGCAACACAATCGTCAAAGGCTATGGTTTGGGGACATGGACATTAATGATTGAGAATACGAGGTACGTGTCCAAGAATCCCCTTATTAATAAGCTATGGGCCTTTATTTTTGAGGAGATAAAACGTAAATCCAAGGATGCAAATGATTTAAGCAAGGTAAAGGAGATATTTGAGGCCAGAGGTGCTTTGTCTCTCAAGAGTAGCAATGGGGGGATTGATTGCGAAAATCTTTTAAAGACAGTCACCGATGAAAGTTTCAGTTTTAGTATAATAAAGTTGCATATGGTTACTGAAGTGTTGTATAACACGGAGAGTTCATTTACAGCCACAAATGATGAAAGGGAATTTAGCAAGATCCTTTCCGATTACATGTTGTATCTTTTACTTAATCAGTCTAACGTAATGTCCGCCGTGGGGGATGCTTCCCAAGTGATTGTAGCAGCAGTGTTGTTGGATCTAGAAAAAGTCAAGGATGACACGATCAAGGATGTGGAGGGGCTATGTAAGGCATTGGTTGATGCTTATATGGAGCCCCTCAGTTTGGATGATATAATCCCAGAGATGGGAGAGCTCGGGGAAAGGAAGTGGAAGGTGATGAGCGGAGTGTGGGTTGAGATAATGTCATACGCAGCAGTTCATATTAAGGGAGAGGCACATGCACAAGTGCTCAGCAAAGGGGGAGAGCTTCTAACCTTTGTTTGGCTTTTGATGGTTCATTTCGGTGATTACTACAAATCTTAATATGGCATAGCGATTAAACCACATTGGTAAATTGATAATCTTGTAAATCGCAAGCCATCACTAGCATAATTTACGACTTGGTATGGCAATATTGATTCAATCAATTAATATTTCTTATTTGCTTATGTATAAAATGATGTAAACTTTTGTTGTATTTTGTTATTGACGCTATATTTCGATTGCTGCAGAGTAATGAACTCAAGATTTAGTACTACATGCAATCTTATATCTGTAATTGGTGTTTAATATGTAATCCCTGAGATCGGCGGCCATGAGACGACAGCCCTTGGCGGCCTTGGCAATGGCTTGGATCCGAGAGTCAAAAGCACGAGCTTCGAATGAGCCTTGCCTTGCTCCACCTTACGATTGTTCTGTTCCTCTTTGAAAAAGCTCTGCACCTCTGACTTCACCCCACTTTTTTTTCCCTTCAAGAATCAAAGTTTGCTTCGCATAAACTTACAGGATTCCCGGTCGAATTGATCGTTTTAACATTTTCAAGGTTTAGATTTTTTTTTAATTTAATTTTCCTTTTGTGATCTCCGCCTCTTAAGTTTCGCCAATAAGTCTCAAACTAAGAGAAGTTAAAAAAAAAAAAAAAAAAAAGCAGAGGAAGAGCAAGGAACTTGATTTTGTCTTAAAATATCTTATGAACTTGATCCCTTTGATTCAATGAACTCATTAAATAGCGTTTGTTTTTCCAAATTCCACCAGGACCTGATCTAGGTCCAGAATAGCCCATGAACTTGATCCCTTTGACCAAGTAAACCTTCTGAGCTCGTCGGCATCGGAAATAATGTCCGGCCAATGGACACATGCGTGTTTTGCGCCTTTTCCAGAGGCAATTTAGTGTTAAAAGTAAAACACATTTCTCCCAGGCGACTCACGTGTGCATAAAAAATGGTCCAAGAAATTGAACTTGCGCCGCATTTGTGAATCATAAAGAAAATGGCTAAGGTTTCTCAAGCATGGATCGAAAAATTTAAGATGGATGATCACTGCAAACGTGGGAGGAGAGCTGTTATGAGAATGTTGCGTTGTGGATTGAAGCAAACCTGGCTATGCGCTTTCTACATTCGAGAAATATGGTGTAAAGTCAATTGGAGGTTTTTAAATTTCAAAATACCCCTAGGAGAGGTACAAAATGTGTACATGATAAGTACATGTTCGTTAGCTGGCCATTATTTTCACCGGCAATGAACTAAAGAATATTGGGTCAATGTGATCAAACTCAAAGGTTTATTAGATCAGAATGATCCAATTCAGGAAATATTTTGGAATAAAGTCAAGTATAAGAAACGAATGCCACTACAAGGGGATTCTGATCGCTAAAGTGGATGTCCAATGTGGCTTGGATCGTAACGAGTAGGCCTTGTTGTGTCATTCTCGCTTGGATTGTTTATCAATGAAGTCGATGATTTGATTTCTTCGTGCTTTTTTTGTTTTTGTTTTGCGGTCTTGACGCAACTCATTGAGTGAATTCGAATCCATAAGGCAATCTACTTGATTGGAATTACTTCTACTAGACTCAAAAACAAGAATCCGGTGCGACTAACTTTTCTTTTTCTCCTGAAGAATGCTTTGCATTGTGGGACCAATTTGGAATTTACAAACCACCCTATTTCTTTTGTAAGGACAATTTTAATGAATATATAAAAGAAAATTTGTAGTATTCAATGAACTTAGCTTTTGCGTGTTATGAATAATTAATATGAGACAAGTGGGCCCATAAATAAATAAGAATTATATGAGACAAAGCAAGAGAATAATGGGGGCCATTTCATTTCATGTGGACCAGGTCCTTCTCATCTAATTTGTTTATGGAATAATCTAAAAAGGCAAAATAGGAGAGAAATAGAAAAAAGAGGAGAAGTAGAAAAATTCCTTGTTCAGAGCCATCTTTTGCTCATTGGATTGTATACGTGCTAGAGCGCTTTTTGCGCTGCAAAATCTAGATTTCATGAATTTGAATGCATCCACGATGTTCACTTTGTAACATGCATTTCAAAAGTGCACGGATGCTTTCAAAGACCGAAGCCTCAATAAACGTTCATCATTTACTTAGATCAACATCTCTCTCCTTTGTTTATTTTCTTAGATAAGATCGTTTTGCAGCGCCAACTCAGTATCACGTGTCGATTTCACCACATAATCAATGCCCACGCCACTTATTTGATGGGGATAGTAGACATGATCATGAGATGAGCAGCTTAATGAGCTCGCCTAGATTTGGTCAGCACAATGGATGAAATTGGCAGGGAGGCAATTCCGTTGTCAACTCGTGCTGTGGACACGTCTAGCCTGCCTAGACCCGATCTATTCAAATTGATAATCATGGCAGGTAGCAATGGTTCTTAGCCCTGGTACTCGGCTCGATCTGTTTTTTTACATGTAATTACAGTGGCATAAGGATTTCGTTGCACAAATTGAGAGAATCAGAATATTTAATTATGTACAAAAAATTTGAGGATGGTTATGGTTGAGCATGGGTCGCCACGGTAGGCTCCTAGTCCTTGGGACGGGGACGGGGACCGGAAGGGGGGAACATGATCCCCGCCATGGCCCGTGTCCATCCCTACATCCCCCAGCTCTTAGTCCAGTACGGGTCATTATAGGCGGGAGAATTTGGTCAAGATGCTTTGCTGCAAATGGATACTTGATTTTGGAAGTAGGAGTCCACCAAACATGGAAGCCTCACCCGCTTTGAGAGAAATTTATTATAGTGCATGTGTGAGAGTATCAAGCATGGAAGCCTCACCCACCAAGCATGGAAGCCTCACAGCGCAACGGAGCTCTCGTTTTGAAGAATTACTGTGATATGGAGTGATTGTCAATAATTCAAAAGCTCAAACTTTTGAGTGAAGTCGGGTCTAGCTAAATATGTGAATCTAATTGGATTTGAGCTCCCTTTTTAGTGATTTCCCCATAAAAAGGTATTTGGGTTCGGTTGTGCTGTCCCCACAGCCTTTTGAGGACCTTATATTTATCAAGATAGAGATGTATTGGCATGAAAGCAAATCAAGATGCTTATGGATCATTATTTGCATTGAGAATTTTATTCCCAGACAAGTAGAAAACCACATGGTTTTCTCCTAGAGAGTGAGCAATGTGCCTCTATAGAAGAGACTAATTTTGCACTTTCTGAGATATCAGCGATCATTGAGAATCTTGCAGAAAAGGTACTTCATTGAGCAACTTGCAGAAATGGTAGTTCATCGTCCATGGGTCTCAAAATACTGCCATCAGGAATGACCGCACAGGGAAGAACAACCACTATTCCATCGCGAATCACATATCCCTGGTCTTCTCTGTCACCTTCTCTGACGTTATCTGGATTAACAATCTGCAAATACAAGCTCAAAAGTTCAATACTTGGAAGACGGTTCGTGAGTCTCTATCAACTGTCTTGACAGGAGTACATGAAAGGTATGCAAGGGCTCGGATTAAAGAGCATCATCACTAGCTCCAGCTAAAAAAAGGGACAATCGCCAATTTTTCTTGTATTAAATCGATCTAAGTACCTGAAAATTTGACTAGCTAGCAAAAGATGTTCTGAGAGAATGTGAAACCCACTCCTTGGCAATAGAACTTCTTCATTTTGCTTCTTTTCGACGAAGTAGATAATAGGACTTCTTACTGCCTTGCTTACCGTCACATTTTTGCCAATCCTTGCGTTCTTATCAACAATAGCTTTCCTTATGCACGTATTTTCCCCGATGCCAATCGGTACACTCGTGCACTTCCCATCCCCAGAATTCCCTGGAACATCTGTCTGTCATGTTTAGGAAGTTACATCATCATCATCATCATCATCCTCTATATGACATTTACTGGTGAAATCACAGTTTGATATCGAAACAAAGGTAGAAAGGCAAGCATTTGTATCAGTCATAGTGAACTAGGTAGATGTTCGCTTAAGAATGGTTGGTCGTTTCAATGCAGAAGATGGAACCAAACCGAATAGTTCAAACATATTCTCACAGAGGCATGGATGTTTGATACTTTGCACATTCGCTATGTACTGCTAGAAATTCGACAGCACAAGGACCAGATGCCTCTTACTTGATAGATGTCAGACCCAATGATAACCGAGTCCTCAATAACCGCCCCGTCTTCGATCCTTGTCCTCATACCAACTACGGCTCCTGTTATTTTGCATCTCTAACTTGTACATATAACAGAAGTTAGATTTCAAAAGCAGTGAGCTGCAAGAAGGGGCTAACTTTAAATTCCTGATATAATTGGAGAAGATATTGTAATCAGCTGCCGCATTACAGATATATGACGCAACTTTTTTTTACTAAAGGACTTTGAATTTTGTCAATCTATGTCAGGGCAAGGATAAATCCTTGCTGGGAGAAAGTTTTTGGTTAATATTATTGTGAGGAAGAAAAGAAATCAGACTTCTTACATTGAGTACGCAACCGTCTCCGATGATACTTTCTGTGATTACTGAATCTGTCATGACGCTCGGAGGCAGGGACCGAGGCAGAGTGTACAAGAGAGAGTCCCTCTCGAAGAAACTGTAATATAAAAGAATGAATCTGTTCAACTGCTGGAGACAAAAATTGGGTAAAAGCCGGAACATAAATACGAAAAATTCTACGGGCAACATGAATCTTTACTTGAATCCCCTGTTGTATTTCTTTGTGCTCTCCATATTTGCCTGGTAAAACGCTCGGATGCTTCTCATATCCTCCCAATATCCATCGAATGGATATGCCTGAACCAGACAATTTTTCAGAGAAACATAAACTCTCCTAAATGCAGCAAAAAGAGAGACCAACAAAAGTGAGATTCTCAAACAAAACAAGTCATGAAACCTGGCGCCACCTTCATTCCAGTGGATATTGCGCCTTGTATCACTTCACTGGAAAAGTCGTTCGCGCCAGGGAAACTCTCTTTTAGAAGCTTTATCATGGCATCTCTGTTGATGAGATATATTCCCATGCTTGAGAACCAATGGCAATCAAATGTGTTTCAACAGTTGGGATTTCCAGTTGGCTTGTCTTTGAGATCTATCACTCTATTCTCATCATTTATCTTCAAAGAGCCGAAACCTTGATCTTGGTCCCAAGCAGCATTCAGGACCGCGACGGTTATATCGGCCTCACTTCTCCAATGCAACTCCACAAGTTCCCGGTAGTCCATCCGGTAAAGATGGTGGCCTGGAAGGATCAGAAATTCGGTGACTGGATACTCTTCAAGCACCCACAGACATCTCCTCACAGCATCAGCATTCCCCTGAATTTTGAAATCACAGAAAATTGAGCTAAACGTATGAAAAGCCATAACAGCTAAAACAAGTGAAGACTAACAGTTAGGGAGGTGTAAAAATTAGAATTTGAGCTTTGAGATCCTAGGAAATTAGCTGTTATAAGCGATCCAATTATAGTACATTCAATCGAATTGTAGTTTAACATTTTTTTGGTCATTTCGAACCTAAAGCAAACATGGGAGTTCTCTCTGATTTCCGCGTTACATCAGAAACAATGCTCACAAATAGTCGAAATGAATAATATAGCAGCAATCACTAGCTGGGGCGGTATCCTGTTCCCGTTACCACACTTTATCATTGCTTGATGGATAAATACGATGTCATGGACTGCAACAGGATGTTAATATGAATACAAAGTTTACACTGCCAGACCTGAAACCATCGCTTGTCTTCGAGGCTTTGGTAGGCAGCGATCACTTCAACGAAGCCTTCTGTCCCAAGGCCAGCGCCAGAATAAGCCCTCGATTTTAGGTTACGATGGTTCTTGGACCCAAACACCCCTGGCAAAGGTGCGAAACGAGCATGTGACGAGCACAATGATAAAATTATAAGTTCAAGGGGATGGTCATGCCAAAATGATCAAGTTCAAAGATTATTACAAAATAAAGCCAAATATAAAGGGGATTTTGAAAACCGATGCGACTCCCGAGGGACTCAAAAGCCCTAAAGAGGACGTGCAGCACCGGTCGGATCATAATGAGTAGGCCCTGTTGCCTCATATTCTTGCTTGGATGTTTTATCCATGTCTTGTATGATTTGATTTCTTAATGCCCTTACTTCTATTTTTGGCAATCTTCACCCAACCCTTTGAGTGAATGTGAATCCACAAGGCAATCAGACTTGACAGAAATTGTTTCTACTAGACTCAAGCACGAGAATCTGGTGCGACTAATATGCATTCCTCATAAAGAATGCTGTACAATTCGGGACCAACTTGGAATTTACAAACTGCCTACTTATTTTTATAACGATAGTCTTACCGAATGCGACAAGGATGGTATTCATTGTACTCGTCTTCTTGCAAGTCATGGGAAATTATAGTTTCAAAATCCAACTGTTCTATGCACATACTAAGCACCCTGAACAACTGTAGCCTGTAGACAAAGGCACATAACCACAAAGTGGACCCTTGAATGAATTGAAAATTATACGAGAGAATAGCCATCTTTGTCCTAACGACAGACTTATCGCATCTTCTTCTCCTCTGAGTGAAAAATAAGGGCCATTTCATTTCACCTGGACGAGCTCCTTCTCATCTAATTTGCTTAAATTGAATAAAAAAAAGGCAAAAGAGAGCTAGTTCATTGTGCAAAACTAGCTTTTGCACTATAAATTTTTATTGTAACTAGTCTAGGTTTTGAAGTTTGAACACTCACGACTTATTTGATAATGGATATGTGCTATGACCGCCTTTCATGCTGCGAAATCTTTAGTTAATGAAATGAATGCACCCACAATATTCACTTTGCAACATGCAATTCAATAATGCATGAATGATTTCAAAGACCGAAGCCTCAATAAACCTTTATCATTTACTTAGGGCAGCATCCTTAGCGAACTGATCACCCCTTCCCTTCTCTCTCATTTGTTTTTCTTTTAAATCGTTTTGCAGCCCCAACTCGGCGTCATGTATTGATTTCGAAAAATTATCAATGCCTTGTCACTTTAGATGGTGATAGGAGAGGTGATCATTGCATGAGCGGCATAATGTACCCCACCTCAATTTGGCTAGCACGATGGACGAAATTGGCGGTCGAGCAATTCCATTCTCGACTGTATTGAAGTCATCTGTCTCGGACGACCCAAATCAAAGGTTGCCTAAGACTGATGGACCTTTGAGGTGCAATCAATTCGCAGGTGCTCACCATCACTTCTCGGTTCATTCAAACATACATATGAAATTATGATTGGTTGGATATGTTTGTGATTCTTTTATCTTTTCGATTTTTCGTGGGGTTTAAAAAGGGGGGATGTGGCTCAATTTAGACCATTTTATTTGATTGTTAATGGGTAGAGTATTTAGAAGCGGTAGGCAACTCTCCTAAATTTAGAGGATATGTAAGCTCGATACCAACTTGATTAGCTTGGAACCCTAATAAAAATTGCTTATGGCAAAGAAAAACAGAAATCACTTGCGCCACACTATCAGCATGCATTGAGAAAATGATGAAGGGTTGCATTAGATGTGTTGATAATGTTGATGATAAAAAGAAAAAAAAATCTAACTGATTATTTAACAAGTAAGCATGTTTATCTTTTTTGCTTAAAAATTGGGTTCGAATGATCGTATTATACATCTTCTTGAAGTAACGTGCTGCAGCATAGTCCTGTTTATGCAACCTCGAATGCTTTTTAGATACATAGGCCTTTTGTACCCTGATCATCACACTATTTTAAGCGCCAAATGTTGAAAAAAAGAAGAAGATAATGAATTTTCACTTTAAGGCCGAGATTGCTCACCCCATAAAGTCTTTCGTCCGTGCAAGTTGGTGAAATCGCTTAAAATCATCAATTTAAAATAAACATGGGTGGGGAGGGGGATACACGACAGATTGAATTTTAACATTTTTGGTTTTTTGCCATTCTCGTGAATTTCTTGGCAATTGGAACGATTTTTGTGTGTTTCTTTACTCTTAGATTTGCAACCTGAATTTTTTGCAGAAGAAGATCCGACAGAGAACGTTAGAACGTAGGGTCAAATCAAGAGAAGTGCGGTGGGAAGATGGAAACAGGGGGAGGTGGAGGTGGACCGATGAAACGACAATATATTGAAAATGACAAGCACCCCGCCCCGTCTTCGGTGGGGAAGAACAAAGGGTACATACTAAAAAAACAGAGGAGGGAAAATTCATACAATCATCCCGAAACGGCACCGTTTCTTAAAGTTTCTCTCCAGATTTGATTTTGTTTTGAAATACACTCTAGATCTGATTGATCACTTTGATCTAATAAGCCCACAAAGTGACGTTGGTTTCTCAAAGTTACATCAAAATTTAACTTCGTTCGACAATGCCCTTGAATTCAATCATTTTGACTCATTGACTCCTTGAGCTCATTGGTGTGTAAGAATGGTGATCGGCTGATGAGCATCTGCATGATTCGCGCCCTTTCCAAAGGCTTTTTAGTTCGGAAGAGAAAAAAAAAAAAATACATTTCTCTTGTAGCACATAAAAAATGTTCAAAAAAGTGTTGGATTTGACCAGCATACACAGATCATGATGAGAAGGACTAGGGTTTCTCAAGCATATATTGGAATATTGGAGATGGATGATCACCCCGCCAATATAAGAGGAGGGCTGTAATGAGAATGTCGTGCCATGGATTGGATTGAACCTATTAGACACTTTATGTGTGTGAGAAATACGAGATAGAGTCAATTGAGAATTATTTATTAACAATTTTTTTTTTTTTGGATTACGATAGTACTTGGATCAAAAGGTGCGAAACTAGCACGTGACGAGCACATGTTCGTTGGCCGGCCATTAATTTTCACCTGTAATAAACTTAGGGGTCATCGGGTCAAAATGATGAAACTCGGAGGTTATTTTAGAATAAAGCCAAATTTGGAGGAAATTTTGCAAACGGACGCCACTTTAGGGAAATTCCGGGTCCCTGGAGAAGTCGTGTAGCAGCGCTTGGATCTTGACGAATAGGCCCAGTTGCGTCATTGTCCTTGCTCGGATGTTTTGTCGATGTGTAGATGATTTGATTTCTTATGTCTTTATTTTTATCTCTAGCAATCTTGGTCCACCTCGTTTAGTGAATTCGAATCCAAAAGGCAATCGATTGATTGGAATTTGCTTCTACGAGACTCAAGAACAAGAATCTGGTGCTACTAATGTTTATTTCTCCTTAAGACTGCTTTACGTCTTGAGGACCAATTCGTAATTTACAAACTGCCTATGATAATCTTGACGATTTCCAAAAGGAAAATTTACGGTGTTGAATGCAATTATCTTCTTGTGTGACACGGGCAATTATCTTTTGAAAATTAACTATTCTATACACATATTAAGCACTCTAAACATGTTTCTCAATCAAATAAATAAGAAAAAATGACATAAATAGTCTATGAACTTTGCCTCAATTTACAATATGATTCCTAAATTTTTATTTTGCCAATAAACTCTAACCCAACGTGCAATGTCGTTCATAAACTTTAATTTATTCAATGTAGTTTTTGAATTTTTGATAGATGTTCTATTTAATTCCCAACTATATAATTAAGGGACTAAATTGAATCAAGGGATATAATAATTCAGGAGTTGGATTGAATATTTACCTTAAGTTTAAATATCACAATGAGCATATAAAAATCCAAATATCATATTGCATATTGGGGGTAAAGTTTAGAATTATTTATATAATTATCCCAACAACCAAGTTCCAAAATTTGGGTATGCCCAAATTTAAACAGCTGTGGCTTGTCCACAACCGTACATGACCCCAAAGTGAACCCATGAATGAATTGAAAACCGTACGAGACGAAGGAAGTGAAAATGGGGGCCCATTTCATTTCATGTGGACAAGCTCCTTCTCATCTAATTTGCTCCTGGAAGGATATAGAAAGGTATAATTGATAAAAAGAAAAAGAGAACTAGCAAATTTCCTAGTAGCAAACTATCTTTTACACCATAAATTTTTTAATGGATCTTGTTTAGGGTTTAAAATTTGAACTTAACTCATTGATAATGTGTAAGTGCTATGAGCTTTTTCACGCTGAAAAAACTTCAGCTTATGAAATGAAAACATCCACATTATTAACTGTTGAAGAAAAATCTCTTAAGTGTTCTGAAGCTAACAAAATATCCTCGACAGTTAAGTCTGAAGAATCAAAGACTCAATTGCTTAAGTCTGAAGAGTTCAAGACCCAAGTGTTTTGGTCTGAAGATCTCTAGACTCTATCAAAGTCTGAAGATTGTTAGACTCAATTTTACGAGTCCGCCCAAGCTGATAGCGTTTTAATCCAATGTTTTAGGAATTCAAAGATTGGATAATATCTTCTATGATTTGTTCTATTTCATGGAAGCTCTCTGGCTGAAACTAAGCTCGAAGATTTTGGATTTATCTCAATTAATCCGTTGAAGAAAAAGGAAGATTTGGAAGGTTCCACTTATGGAAACTCAAGATCCTGATTGTATGGGCGAGCAGGATTGACGAGCTATTTTCCACGTATATTCGATAGCTTGAAGATCACCTTAATTGATTCGTTCCAACGGGTAGATTGGATGAACTCATTTGGAAAGTGCTAACGGCTATGAAGGCACGGATGAGTACTTAAGGTGGAGTCATTGTTGTTTAAAGAGAGTGCGCTGATAGAAAAATTCAAAGTTTGAACCTCTGAAACTCCTTGTTCTCAAATTTCTTGAGTCTTAGTTGTGTACAAAGGAGAGATACATACAGTGAGGATTTGCGAGAGCAATAGCAAAGACTCTCTACTGAAGAAGTCTAGATGATAAGCTGTACAAATCTCATTTACTACATAGTGAATCCAGCCAGTGGACTGTTAGCGTGGAGAGTGGACGTAGGCTTGGACTAAGCCGAACTATTATAAACCTCTCGTGTTCAAACCTTCTTACCTTATTCTCTTTATTTTATTGCTGCATAATTTAATTTGCTTAAGTGTTTTTACTCTAATTTTATTTCAAGTCGAGGGATTTGGGTTAAAGGTTTCAAAAGAAAATTATAAACACCTATTCACTCCCCTCTAGGTGTACTTACTAGCCTTTATCAATTGGTATCGGATGTGACAGTCTGATTTTCTGCTTCTGTTTTCAATTAAATAAATCGGGCTTTTCGTCGACGTGCCTATAACGCTATTCTCTGAGCTGATCACTCATGTGATAACTAGACTAATCGGGATAGTTATTAAAGAATTTTGATGCAACAAACTTGAGAATTCGACTAAGAATCGACTGCTCGACTGCTCGACCGTGTTAGTCTACAAGGATCATTTGGGCACAGTCGAAAATCTATCAGAAATTGGAAATAGGTCGATTCGATAGAGATAAAATTAGACTTGGGTGATTCCATCTAATTACAGAATTCTCGTTGATCGGCACTAAACCGATTTTTCTGTTATTTTGGTACCCTGTGCTCGTAATTGAAACCTTGAGATTTTTCACGACAATCGAGAGTCGTCAATGCATCGAAGATGTACATTTGTGGCTTGGGAATAATCGACCACGGGTCAGTGTACCAAAAATTCCAAAAAAAAAAAAAAAAAAACTAACTGATAGTTTAAGTTGCGCTAAAATCACATTTGACTGAAATTAACCGAGGAAATGATGTCGATTACAGAAATTAAGAATTTTCACATGTCACAATTAATCCCGGGGAATGTCGTTGCATCTTTCTAAATTTTATGGACGATGGAAATTATTAACGGAAAAGAGGCAAGAATAACAAATTAAAAGAATAAAAAGGAAATGCCACTTTTTAAATAGGTTTTGGGCATTTATTATGAAACGATCGGAAAAAGAGTTACAGAAGTTTAAACGAGGATTTATAAGTGTCTACTAAGGGACTTGACCCTATTAACTTAAGTGTTGATTTGGCAAATAGAAAAAGGGGAAAAGTCTCAACAAGAAAAGAAAATTCGTAACCAGGCATGCCCCATGAATTTCACCTCAATTCCCATGCCATTTGTGTGAAATAATGATGCATAAAGTAGGGGGGCCACTTGATAGGGATAAGAAGTCAATCTCCATGGGAAAAAGCTATGAGAACCCACTTCAAATTCGGATTCAGCATGCCTACATGGATTTCAACCTTTTCCTTCATCTCATTTAGAAGAGGCAACGTTGGAAACCTCGTGGGGCCTTTAATGGTGATAGGTGGCAAAGATTTCCATGGAAAATTAGGGCAAAAGCAGAAGGTAAATGCTGAGTAAATGCTGAGTAATTTCTCTGCAATTACTTCTCCTTTTTCCCTCTCCTCTTCTTGCCGTAGGAAACCGAAATGCAGCAACAAATGGGCTGCTTTCTGTTTTAACTTTTCCCTTTTCTTTCTTGTCCGTTATTTTTCTTTCCTTTCTTTTCTCTCAGCCGAAGAGTCTTAGTCTTCTGCTTTACCCTCTTTTCTTTTTCTTCTGCACTTATTTCTTCTCCCCTGCTGCCATGCACTTGTCTCTCTCTTTCCCTTATCCAGCCTTACAACAATTTCCTTTCCCTTTCACAGCCATAAAAAGTCTTGTCTTCTTCTCCTTTAAGTTAGTTTATTCAGCCATTCTTGTTCCCCCTTGGACGACAAAACAACAACTGAACATCAAAGTCTCGAGCATTCCTCCCTCCTCAAGAAAATCCAGGACTTTGTGTGCTGCTGTGGTGGTCGCTCAACGACACCTCCAGCCATTGTGCCGGGTCCAAATCATCGTCAAAACACCTCCAGGGCTGTCCTTGTGTTGCCGTTCGGCCACAAGTGAGGATCGCCATTAGATTTAACGGTAAGTCGTCTCCTAAACATAGATTAGGGGTTGAGTACATTCTTTAGGGATTTTTATGTAGATGAACCATGTAGATGAAGTTATATGTGGATGAATGTTACTTCGGGATGTTATAATGACTATAGAAAGGTTTAGATAGGGTTTATAGAGCAAGACAAATCTCGTGGAGGTAGATTCGGAATAAAATAGAGACTGTTTTCTGAAATAGTTTCCAGGACATGTATGTTTTGCTAATTTCGTGGACAACTTTGTGATACAATTTTGAAGAAATTTCCTTCTGAGAAATGTTGTGGACATCCTAAATAATAATATATATTTTTTTCATAATTTTTAGAAATTAAAAAGATGACGATTTTAATGACGTTATCCTTGGAACAGTATTTCAGACAGTTTTGTAACCCGTGACCTGCCATAATTTCAAGGGTTGTTACCTAACTTTAGAGGTCGAATTTCCAATTGGTTCCTTCATGAAAGTTGTTCCTCACAACTTCTAATATAACATACTCGAATTTCAAATCAAATGGACAAGATTTCGATCCAAAACCGAACTAATTTCGATGAGTTAGACTCTCTGGAACTGGACTCGATTTTTGTGCTGGATAGTAGGAATTTCTGGGCCGAATCCAGAGGGATCTGGATCTTGGTGTCTCATGAAAAATGTTTTTTTTTTTTATATGTTTTCTAGCACGTGTCCAAATTTGAGAATTTTTCGAGATTATATGAGTGAGTTTCTAACTTCGAAATTGGGAGAGCGTTATTGGGCAGTTTTCTGTAAATTTGGATGAATAAGAGTATATGCTTGTTTTGAAGAATTCTTGCTATGAAATTGCTCAATTGATGTTGTGGATGCTGTGCATAATTGTTTATTGAAATGTGACATCGATCATATGCATTCACGACATGATTCCGTCACGTGCCTTTGGGGCTGGACGATGCTCCTTTGGGAATGCCCCAAGTCAACAGATGCCGGTTGCAGTAGAGGCTGGGCCGATGCTCCTTAATTGGAATGTCGTCTAGATGTAGACGTTGCCGCGCTCAATGTTGTGAGGCAAAGCCCGGTTATACCGGATGATCGTTATCCGTTAAAAATTGGCCACGGTCAATGATCCGACATTTGCATCCCTATCTGTATGTGCATTGAAGTATTCAACTGCTAGGTGATGTCAATGTGATATTATATAATTGAATGCCACTAACGTGCAAGAAAATGCAAGTGATGAGAAAGAGTAAGAAGGGTGACTAGATTGCATGTTATATGTACCCTTCTCCTAATCTGGGTTTAGTAGATTGACTTGCTGAGATGTGATCTCACCCATTAGTGGGCTAACATTTTCAGGTCCCTAAACGAAGGAAGGCCAGGTCGTGTACAGTGGTTTGCAGGGAAGGAAAAATAGAAGTCTCTCTATCTTCTCCCAGGTGATGACGGGTCTTCCGTCGAGATTGGGGATGGGTGACAATTCACCCTAGAAGGGTTGAAAAGTATGATAATGTATTGGCAAACCCCAGTCTTGTAAATAGAAGCTTAACTTATCGGTAGTCAAACAGCTTCACTTTTGTATTAAACCTTGGGGTGTTAAACTGGTTTGTATTTAAGTACTACTGTATTGTATGTGTGGTTGTGAAAATACTATCCTACGTTTCTATCCCATTGTTATGTTGTATGGAGATTGTTTTACGTTTTCCGCATGCGAATAATAATTAATGGGTTGGCGACACTCCCTGGGATGTCGCAAATTTATATCGACCACGGAGGGATGTGTATGTGCTCGGAGTTCAAGTCGTGACATCAGAGCTTGTGTGCTTAATTGTTAGAAGTGTTTATACTTCCTAAGCTAAAGATCTATGACTAGTATTTTGGCTCCAGCTTTGATTGAAGGCCAAAGCAACACCAGACCACCTTACTTCGATGGGAAGGAATACAACGTATGGAAGAACAAGATGAAGGCATTTCTAAGATCAAAAGATCCTCTAGAATGGGATGTAGTAGAAAAAGGAATCATTCCTAAAGCTACATCCACATGGAGAGAAATAGCAGATGGAGTGGGACTACCACAAACCGAAATAACCAAGAGAGCCCTTGATGCTAAAGCTATTTATTCATTGTATTGTGCTTTATCTCCTACTGAGTATAACAAAATTTCATCTTGTGAAACAGTTAAAGAAGTTTGGGATAGATTGCATGTCACTTATGAAGGAACAGATTGAGTTAAAGAAACCAAGATTAATATCCTTCTTGGACAGTATGAAGCCTTCAAGATGAAACTAGGAGAATTCATTACTGATATGTTTAGTTGTTTTACAGAAATCGTAAATGGCTTAGCATACCAAGGACAGCCAATCTCAAGATCAATGAAGGACAATAAATTGTTGAGAGGACTCTCCAAAGATTGGAATCACGTAAAGATTTCAATAAGAGAAACACAAAGGATCATGCCTCTTTCTATAGATGAATTGGTTGGCACACTTCAATCATATGAAGTCGAGCAATTCAATGAGGATATAGACACCAAAGGTAAGAAGTCAATTGCTTTAAAATCTAATAATGATTCTGATGATGTAGATTCGAAGAAGACTTGGATGACGAAGAATTAGCACTCTTGATAAGAAAGTTCAGAAAGTTAAATAGAAAAGGAAGAAGGTTCAATAGGAAGAGACAAAGCAATCAAAGATTTCAAAAGAAATCAAATGAAGAAGATGAAACCAACAAGGATGTTGTTTGCTTTGAATGTAAGAAAAAGGGACACATCAGACCTAACTGTCCCTTATTGAAGAAAAAGAAAGGAAAACTAGAAAGATTCAAAAAGGCACTCAAAGCTGAAACATGGAGCGACATAGAATGTGAAGACAATGATGAAGATTATGCCAACATCTATCTCATGGCGAAGTCGACTCGCATTCGAGACTCAAACTCAAAATCAGACTCAGACTCAGACAGTGATGTCAAGGTTAGAAATCTAAAAATTCCTACTAAAGTCTCGAATTATATTGATGAACTCTGTCTTAGCCTTAAAGCCTCTCTTAAAAGGATTTCTGAATTAAAAAGAGAGATTTCCAAATTAAAACAAAAAGAAAAGACTTTGATTGAAAAACTGGAAAACTTAAACAAATGTTTTGCTGATTCAAAAGAAAATGAAACTGCTATTTCAAAAGAAAATACTTGCTTGAAAGAAGACCTTTTGAGAGTTACTAAAAAGTTTTCAATGGGATATGAAAAGTTGGATAAAATTCTTTCAATCCAAAGACCATATTTTAATAGGTTTGGCCTGGGAATGACATCAGAAACTATTTCCTTGATCGATTTTCCAAAGGTAAAGGAAAGAATCAAAAATAGACTTACAAAGTTTTTTTTTATAAGAATCATTTTCAAAAGGTTTTTGTTAATCCTGTTGGGAGAAATGCTCTTAAATGCTCAAAGTGTAACAGCTTAGAACATTTTGAGGAGGATTGTCCTAAAGTTTGGAAACCTGTTAAGAGAAATTGGGCAAAGACTGTGTATGGTACTAACAATGTTGGACCCAAGAAAATATGAGTACCAAAGAAAGCTTGAGTTCTTCATTTAACTGCAGGTTACTATCAAGAAGAAAATCAAATGGTATTTGGATAGTGGCTGCTCAAGACACATGATGGGAGATTCAACTTGTTTCACAAATCTCTTACAAGTGAAAGGAGGAGATGTTTCCTTTGGTGGCAACAATAAAGGAAAAATTGTTGGTTGTGGAACTGCAAAGATAGGAAATCTCACAATCAACAATGTCTCTTTAGTTGAGGGTTTAAATTATAATCTTCTCAGTATTAGTCAGTTGTGTGACACTGGATACAAGATCAACTTTCAAGAAGATACATGTTCTGGAATAAGCAAAGATTTCTCACAATCATTCACTGGACGAAGACATGGAAATATCTACCTACTAGGCATAAAGTCTAATAGTTCACAATGCTTGATGTCCATTCAAGATGAAGCTATTCTCTGGCATAGAAAGTTTGGACACATCAACATAAAGTGAATTGCAAAAGTTTCATCCAAGAAGTTAGTCTGAGGACTACCTAACCTGAAGTATAAAAAACATGATCTATGCACACCCTGCGTGCTAGGAAAACAAGTTAAAAACTCTTTCAAATCAACAAATCAGGTGTCTACTAAACGTGTTTTACAGCTTTTGCACATGGATTTGATCGGACCAGCGAGAACACAAAGTATTGGAGGAAAAATGTATTGTTTGGTAATAGTAGATGACTACTCTCGTTTTACTTGAGTATTCTTTCTTTCAACCAAATCCGAAGCATCGTCTTATTTCATTAAGTTTGTTAAGAAAGTCCAAAATGAAAAAGGTTATGTTAAAACAAGTATTCGTACTGATCATGGAGGTGAATTCGAAAGTTAAGATTTTGCTAATTTCTGTGATGACTCTGGCATTCAACATAATTTTTCATCTCCATACACTCCACAACAAAATGGAGTTGTGGAAAGGAAAAATCGTTCTTTGCAAGAAATTGCAAGAATTCTTTTAATTGAAAGTAATATTTCTCCTTGCTTTTGGGTTGAAGCAACTTCAACTGCTTGTTATATTATTAATAGAATTTTTCTAAGACCTATTTTGGAGAAAACTCCTTATGAATTGTTCAAATGAAAGAAACCTATTGTCTCTTATTTTCATGTATTTGGTTGCAAATGCTTTATTTTAAAAAAAATGCAAATGATCGAATTGGTAAGTTTGAAGAAAAATCAGATGAAGGAATTTTCCTTGGTTACTCAATGTCAAGTAAAGCCTTCTTGAGTATTCAACAAAAGGACTCAGACTGTGGAAGAATCCTTGAACGTGAAATTTGAGGACTCAATTCAAAATCATGCCAATCAGACTCAATCTGAAGATCATGAATCTGTGCAAGTGTCTACAAATTCTCTTGAAGAAAATCAAATTTCTGATGTTCAACAGCAAGCTAAATTAGTAGCTCCAACTGAAACAGAGACTCAGCAAAGTGACAAACCAATTACAAATTGGAAGCATAAATCTAGTCACCCTGTGGATCTCATCATTAGTAGTATTGATGAAGGAATTCGTACAAGATCCAAAAGGTGTGAAGACTTTAGTGCTCTAGCACTTGTTTCAGAAATTGAGCCCAAGACAATAGAAGAAGCTTTGATTGATGAAAGCTGGATTGAAGCTATGCAAGAAGAATTGAATCAATTCAGAATCAATAATGTTTGGGAACTTGTTTCTTAATCAAAAGGTAAGTCAATTAGTGGAACTAAATGAGTTTTCAGAAACAAGCTGGATCAACAAGGAAAGGTGGTGAGAAATAAAGTAAGACTCGTGGCAAAAGGTTACACGCAAGAAGAAGGAATCAACTATGATAAAACCTATACTCCAGTGGCAAGGTTAGAAGCAATCAGATTACTTCTTGCTTTTGCTTGCTTTAAAAATTTCAGACTATTCTAAATGGATATGAATAGTGAATTTCTAAATGGAATTATCCAAGAAGAAGTCTATGTAGAACAACCACAATGTTTTGAAGATACAAGAAAACCAAAGTTTGTCTTCAAGCTAAAGAAGGCATTGTATGGATTAAAGCAAGCATCCCGAGCATGGTATGAAAGGTTAAGTAATTTTTTAATTCAAAATGGTTTTGCTAAATGTAAAGTAGACACTACTTTATTCATTAAAAGAGAAGGAAAGGATTTCATACTTTTCAAATTAATGTTGATGACATAATCTTTGGCTCTTCTAATGAAAATCTATGCAAGAATTTCTCTAGATGTATGCAGGATGAATTTGAAATGAGCATGATGGGTGAGTTAAACTTCTTTTTGGGAGTACAAGTCAAACAATCAAAAGAATGAACCTTTATTCACCAAGAAAAATATGCAAGAGATCTCATCAAGAAATATAGAATGGAGAATTGCAAGAAGACAGAAACTTCAATATCAAATTCATTGAAGCTAGACAAAGATGAAGAAGGAAAAAGTGTAGACCGGAAGTTATACAGGAGTATAATTGGTTCACTTCTTTACCTTACTGTATCTAGGCCTGATATTTTATTTAGCATTTGTATTTGTGCTGGATTTCAATCAAATCCTAAAGAATTTCACATGACTGCTATGAAGCGTATTATCAAATATGTTGCAACTACATCTAAGCTAGGTCTATGGTATTTCAAAAAAGGAGATTTTACTCTCCTTAGATATTCTGATGCTGACTTGGCTAGCTGTAAAGTGGATAGGAAAATCACTTCAGGTACATGTCAATTATTGGGAAACAGGTTGGTATCTTGGTTCTCACGAAAACAGAGTACCGTAGCTCTTTCAACAGCTGAAGCAGAGTATATAGCTCTTGGGAGTTGTTGTTCTCAAATATTATAGATGCAACAACAACTGAGATATTTTGGAGTTGAAGAATCTTGCACTGAAATCAAATGCGACAATACTAGTGCCATCAACCTTACAAAGAATCCAATACTTCATTCAAGAGTAAAGCACATTGAAATCACACATCATTTTATTAGAGATCTGTTCATAATGGTGAAGTGGTGATTTAGTTAGTTGATTTGAAGAACCAACTGGTGAACATATTTACAAAGCCATTAGAGAAAAGTCACTTTGAATCTATTCGCTTAAGACTGAACATCATAAAGTCTGAAGATGTTCAGACTCAAAGGTAAAGTCTTAGGATATTCAGACTCAAAGGTAAGGTCTGAAAGTATTCAGACTCTGAGGTAAAGTCTTGAAACACTCAGACTCTGACATAAAGTGTGAATACGTGTCATTTCATATTTATTTATTAATTCCCTTTATGCCGTATTAGATTTACAATTGCTTTTGAAATTTCGAGATCTGCCTTTTATTTGAATTCGACACATTTATGACAGTTTTCTTTTTCAAAAATTGGTAGTTGTTTATTTTCTTTAATTTTGGCAGTTTTAACTTTCCTTTGCGATGGTTCAGTATCTTTTTATTCCTACTATTTATACCCTTGAATCGTCGTCTTCATCTCTCACTTTTTCAACAGTCGCCTCCTTCACTCATTTTCGAAACCCTAGAAGTTTAAAAAACTTCCACTTGCGGTTCTGTTCTATTTGATTTTTTTTTTTTTTTGGTAAAGATATCAGTTATTCTGTTCTATTTGTTTACTCCATAAAAATCCAAACTTTTTGTGGACAACTTGCTTATTCGCCCTCAAGTTAAACATGTCTTCGAGGAAATAATTGAGGCTTGCCGGAAAGGGACAACAAAGGAGATTCGAGGGGCCTACCAGAGCGGACCTCACAGAAGAAGAAGACTCTTCACAAACAGAAAAAGCAAGTCAACAACCATTCAGAGAAGAAGTTATTGAAGAGGCTGAACTGGTAAGGACAATTAGACTCAAACTTGCTTACTCTCTGTACAAAAAGTTGACAGATGGAGGAACAGAGTTAAACTTGATTGATAGTTTTCTAAAAGAGAGAGGTTATCGAAATGAAACCATCTTTTTGTGTGAGATGGAGAAACTGGGAGTTGTTAAGGAAGGACTTGCGCAAAGTACTTTCGAGAACATACCGAGTGATCCGCGGTTTGGAACCACAAATCAGCCTATGGACGATGACGAGAGGCTATTCACACAGCTCCAACCAAGGATGGGAGTTGCAATTAACACTATCTGTCCTAAGGGAAGCCTGTTTCATTCTAAGGAACAAGAGCGAATTTATTCGAAACTGTTGAAGAGAGGGGTTATGAATCCAAGGAGTGTAGACTTTGATTTTCTTGATTCAATCAAGATCAATTTGAGAGAAAAGTTTTCACGTTTACAGCTTGAGAGTTTCTGCACCGATTCGACAATCGAATATCTTGATTTGACGGCCTACTTCTATTCAAATATGTCATTTTGAGATGCGAATAGACTGTCATTTACTTTCAAGGATAAAGAATATATTATGGATGTCGACACTCTTGCTAATATAATTAGGGTGGAAAGAGGGAGTTTCCAACCGATTAGGGTGTTCGTAGCACATGCCACTTTGGAGATTGTTCGAGATAGAAGCCTAGAAGGCAAGATATCCTACACTAGGATGAATGCCTCTAATGTTTTGCTCCATAAGATTGTCATCAATTGTCTCAGGCTCAAGGCAATGTCGAAAACTGATGTCTCAAAGACAGAAGTAAAGCTCATGTTCGCTTTGAATCAAGGAAGAAGCTTCTCCCTTCCACACACTATCCTGTTCCACATGTATAGGACTGTGGTGAAGGACAAGGGTCAATTGTCTTACTCCTCTCTAGTCACTAGGTTGTTCAAGCACTTCAAAATCCAAATTCCTGATCCACTTTGCCTGACCAACTCTACTCTCATGCTTGTCGGTTACAAGATGATAATGAAAATGAAGTTGAAGGAACTGAACAAAGCTTTGGAGGGATTGAAGGAGAAGACTCTCTTGAAAGAATCTGCTGCTGCTGCTGCTAAAAGAAAAGACAAAGAGCCTATGGCTGCTCCAGAAAAAAGAAGAAGAAAAATCATCCTACAAGATGAGGATGATGAAGGAGTTGATGATACCATGACACTAGCAACACTTAGAGGATTGAAAAGCAGATTGAAAAGCTTTGTTAGTTTTCGAGATAGCAGGGAAGAGCAAGCAAGGAGAGAGGAAGAGACAGAGAGAAGGAGAGAAGAGGAAGCAAGAGCAGAAGAAGAAGAAAAAGAGAGAATGAGAAGAGAAGAAGAAGAGAAGATCAAAAAAAGAAGAAGAAGAAAGGATGAGGAGAGAAGAACAGGAAAGAAAAGCTCAAGAGGACTCTGAAGAAGCCATTGAGCCATCCACTGTAGTACCACAATCTGGAGAAGAGATTGCACAACATCACTCTGTAGGAGAAGAGACAGAGCATGGCGAAGAATACTCCACTCCACCTACTAGCCACGAGACAGGGGGAGTAGCTGAAGAAAAAGGTACATTATCGCCATTCAATACTAGTGATGTTAGTCGGTCCGGTGTAGATGCAGAAGATGTCTTTGCATCACACTTTCCCGAGGTTGAGGTATCTTCTCCCACAGAAGGTCGAAGGGCTGAAAATGAACCTCCAAGCTTCCAGACTCAGAGATCAGAGTCTATAGGTCCAAGCACTGGAAATGTCAATTCAACTGATTTTTCGAAGCTGTTAGATATTATGATGGATCTAAAGAAGTAGGTCTATGAGATGGATTATGAGTTGCGGGATTTGAAGCAAGCACTCCTGGCTACTTCCATTTCTATGCAGGACCAGATTAATGCTATTAAACTTCAAGTTGAATCAAACGTGAAGGGTGCTGATTTGGAATCTTTAAAGGAAGGATTTGCTAGCCTCGAGAAGACGGTTAACTTGATGGGTAAATATCAGCTTGTTCGCATCCCCAAACAGCGTTGACTTTTATTATCTCTTTCTTTGATTCCTCTGCCTCCTTTTGCTGTGACAAAAAGGGGAGAGTGTTGCAGATGTGATCTTTGATCTTCGTTGTTTTTGTTTTTTTGAATTTATGACTTATTTTGGACCTTTTATGTTTTGTTAAGATTTTGGACTGATGGCGTGTTTGAACTGATGCTTTTAATGATTGGGTTTGGACTAGTGAACTTGCAGGTTTATTTTATACTTGTGAGGATAATTATTTTCTGGACTAACATTTTTTTTGTGGTTGCAGAAGTAATATAAATTATTCCTCAAATTATGTATAAGTTTTATTTGCAAGTCAAGAGTTTTTCAAATCTGCCGAGATGTTTTGTCACCATCAAAAAGGGGGATATTGTTGAAGAAAAATCCCTTAAGTGTTTTGAAGCTAACAAAACATCCTCGTCAGTTAAGTCTGAAGAATCCAAGACTCAATCGCTTAAGTCTGAAGAGTTCAAGACCCAAGTGTTTCGGTCTGAAGATCTCTAGACTCTATCAAAGTCTGAAGATTGTTAGACTCAATTTTACGAGTCTGCCCAAGCTGATAGCGTTTTTAATCCAATGTTTTAGGAATTCAAAGATTGGATAATATCTTCTATGATTCGTTCTATTTCATGGAAGCTCTCGGCTGAAACTAAGCTCGAAGATTTTGGATTTATCTCAATTAATCCGTTGAAGAAAAAGGAAGATTTGGAAGGTTCCACTTATGGAAACTCAAGATCCCGATTGTATGGGCGGCGGGATTGACGAGCTATTTTCCACGTATATTCGATAGCTTGAAGATCACCTTAATTGATTCGTTCCAACGGGTAGATTGGATGAACTCATTTGGAAAGTGCTAACGGCTATGAAGGCACGGATGAGTACTTAAGGTGGAGTCATTGTTGTTTAAAGAGAGTGCGCTGATAGAAAAATTCAAAGTTTGAACCTCTGAAACTCCTTGTTCTCAAATTTCTTGAGTCTTAGTTGTGTACAAAGGAGAGATACATACAGTGAGGATTTGCAAGAGCTATAGCAAAGACTCTCTACTGAAGAAGTCTAGATGATAAGCTAGACAAATCTCATTTGCTACATAGTGAATCCAGCCAGTGGGCTGTTAGCGTGGAGAGTGGACGTAGGCTTCGACTAAGCCGAACCACTATAAACCTCTGTGTTCAAACCTTCTTACCTTATTTTCTTTATTTTATTGCTGCGTAATTTAATTTGCTTAAGTGTTTTTACTCTAATTTTATTTCAAGTCGAGGGATTTGGGTTAAAGGTTTCAAAAGAAAATTATAAACATCTATTCAACCCCCCTCTAGGTGTACTTACTAGCCTTTATCATTAACTTTGTAACATGCAAACTCATATAACGTGTGCATTTGGTTCAACTTTGCAAATGGGGTTAGACATAATGCAAATGCTGCAAGTCAAAACTGTTCGGGGAAATGTAAATTGTGTTTGGTAAAAACTATTTGCAAACGGGCTTTGAGTTGAATGTGTGTTTGGTAAAAATATTTTTGCAATGGAATGGACTTTGGGTATATTATATATATATATACATACATACATACATACATACATACATACATACATACATACATACATACATACATACATACATATATATATATATATTGAAAAATGAATCAAATGGCGAAGGGCTATGTCTATCAATGAGCCAGATCTGGCGTTGGCGGCCGTCAAGTGACCTTTGGCAAGGGTCACATGACCCAGACGAGGGCCGTTGGAGGTCGTACAACCTAGGATGACCCTCAGCGAGGATTGCTTGACCTAGGCAGTGCGTAGCCTAAGTGGCCCTCGGCTGGAGGCGTTAGATCTGGCTTGCCAGTGGTTGTATCCCTTCATCGATCTAGCGAAGGGTTGTCTCCTTTTTTCAATAATTTTTTTAACCAAGGACAAAATTGAAAATTTGAAGAATTTGTGAGATAGTTTTGAAAGGAAAAACTTAGTTTTAACATTTGGCCAAATGTTGAAAGCCCAATACTAGTCTCGACTGGCATTGGGCTTTCAGCTTTCCCAATATCAACATTTGGTCGAAAAGCTCATTTAAAATAAATGCCAAACGATCCAGCATTTCCCTAAGGGACTTTAGAGGGTGAAAGCCTATTGAGAATGTTGCATTCGAAGCCTCTTAGCAATGCTAAACCTAACGTACCCAACATGTTAGATAGGAGCATATTAATCAATAATCTCAAGTGTAAAGCAAGATGTTATATCACCAAACATTTCACTGAACTAATCATGGATATTGAAGTTTCGTAGTTCGAAACTCTGATAGTTGTAGATGAATGTGCAAGTACCATTGAGACAGGACCAATTGGATGATAAAACATCAACTTAACACAGTAATAAGCATGATTTATGTTTAAAATACTTTTCTTCTGCCACTGAATGCATGAGATACCTTAATTATGTTCGTTTAAGAAATGGTTAGTACATGATTCTTTTACCTTCTTGGATTTTTGAATACATCTAGTCTTCTAATAGACATGGTGGACACTCATATAACATGTTAGATAGTATCTTATTCATCAAAATCTCAAGTATCATGCTAGATGTGGTATCACCTAACATTTCACTAAACTAATTATGGATGCTGAATTTCGTTGTTCAAAACTCAAATTGTCACAGATGGATGTGCAAGTAAAGATATAACTGATTGGATGATGAAACATCAACCCATTACAAAGCAATAAGCATCATTGTGCATCAGATACTTTTCTTCTGTCACTGAATGTATGAGATACCTTGCTTGTGTTTATTCGCACAACCATTAGTTCACGATTCTTTCGCCTTATTGGGTTTTGGAATAGATACTCCCTTCTAATAGACAAGTAAGGAACCATCTTAACATGTATACTACCATTTCCTCCCTTCTAATGGTGGGAAATGGTTGTATACATGTTAAGATGGTTCCTTACTTGTCTATTAGAAGGGAGTATCTATTCCAAAACCCAATAAGGCGAAAGAATCGTGAACTAATGGTTGTGCGAATAAACACAAGCAATGTATCTCATACATTCAGTGACAGAAGAAAATTATCTGATGCACAATGATGCTTATTGCTTTGTAATGGGTTGATGTTTCATCATCCAATCAGTTATATTATCATACTAGAGAGTAGCGGTAAAATTAAAACTAAGCAAAAAATATGGCATTTAGCTCCATTCTAGATTTGTGGAACAAATGGAAGATCCAAGGCTTTATTATACTGAACCTCTCGCTATATATCATTCTCATTCTATTTGCACCCACTAAAAAGAACATAATGTAGGAGGAGAGCTATGATGAGAATGTGGTGTCGTGGACCAAACTAAACCTAGTTAGGCGCTTTGACATAAGAAATACGGGCTAAAGTCAACTGAGGATTTTTTTAGGCTGCGATAGTTCTTGGGCCAAAACACCTCTGGCAAAGGTGTGAAACGAGCATGTGACGAGCACAGTGATAAAATTATAAGTTCAAGGGAATGATCATGCCAAAATGATCAAGTTCAGAGGTTATCATAGAATAGAGCCAAATTTTAAGGGGATTTTGAAAATAGAAGCCACTCTCGAGGGATTCCAAATCCCTAAAGAGGACGTCCGGCACCGATTGGATCATAATGAGTGGGCCCTGTTACGTCTTGGATGATTTGATTTCTAGATGCCTTTACTTCTATTTTTGGCAATCCTGACCCGACCCGTTGAGTGAATGCGAATCCACAGGGCAATCGGACCTGACTGGAATTGCTTCTAC
Source organism: Eucalyptus erythrocorys (assembly GCA_014182555.1). Lineage (NCBI taxonomy): Eukaryota > Viridiplantae > Streptophyta > Magnoliopsida > Myrtales > Myrtaceae > Eucalyptus > Eucalyptus erythrocorys. Next base: position 5,142,011 of record CM024597.1, on the reverse strand, counting down.
TAGACTCAAGCACAAGAATCTGGTGCGACTAATATATATTCTGCATAAAGAATGCTGTAGTTGTCGGGACCAACTTGGGATTTACAAACTACCTTTTTATTTTTATAAGGATAGTCTTAACGAATACCCCACGGACCGTATTTACTCCACTTATCTTCTTGCGTGTCATGGGCAATTATATTTTAAAAAAACGAACTATTCTATACACATATTAAGCACCCTGAACAGTTGTAGCCTGTAGACAATTGAACATAACCACAAATTGGACCCTTGAATAAATTGAAAATTATATGAGACAATAGCCACCTTTGTCCTAATGGCAGACTCTATGGCATCTTCTTCTCCTCCAAGTGAAGAATGAGGGTCATTTAATTCACGTGGACCAGCTCCTTCTCATCTAATTTGCTTATGGACGAATAAAAATAAAAAATGGAAAAGAGAGCTAGTTCCTTGTACAAAACTGGCTTTTGCACAATAAATTTTTATTGCAACTATTCTAATGTTTGAACACTTATGACTTATTTGATAATGCATACGTGCTACGACCGCTTTTGACACTGCAAAATCTTTCGTTCATGAATGAATGCACCCAAGATATTCACTTTCCAACATGCGATTCAAAAGTGCATGAATGATTTCAAAGACTGAAGCCTCAATAAACATTTATCATTCGCTTAGGGCAGCATCCTTAGCGAAGCGACCCCCCTTTTCCTTCTCTCTCTCATTTATTTATCTTTTAAATCGTTTTGCAGCCCCACCAACAAGGTGTCATGTGTGGATTTCACCAAATTGTCAATGTCTTGTCACTTATTTGAAGTTAATAGGAGAGCTGATCATTGGATGACTGGCATAATGTGCCCCACCTAGATTTAATTAGCATGATGGACGAAACTGGCGATTGACTAATTCCATTCTTGACTCATATTAAGGTCATCGGTCTTGGGCGACCCAAATCGAAGGTTGCCTAAGACCGATGGACCTATGAGGCGCAATTAATTTGCGGGTGCTCACCATCACTCCTCGGTTCATTCAGACATATATATGAGATCATGATTGCTTGGATATGTTTGTGATTTTTTTTTCTTATTTCTCGTAAAGGTGTCTAAAAATGGGGAATGTGGCTCAATTTGGACCATTTTATTTGATTGTTAATGGGTAAAGTATTTAGAAGCTGTAGGTAAATCTCCTAAATTTAGAGGATATGTAAGTTCGATACCAATTTGATTAGCTTGGAAAGAACCCTAATAAAAATCGATCAGGGCAAAGAAAAGCAGAAATCACTTGCACTACGTTATCAGCATGCATCGAGAAAATGTTAAAGGGTTATATTAGATGTGTTGATAATAAAAGAAAAAAAAAATTTAACTGACTATTTATCAAGTAAGCATGATTATCTTTCTCGCTTTAAAATTGGATTCGAAAGATCATATTCTACATCTACTTGAAGTTACGTGCTGCGGCATAGTGTCACGGTGTGTGATTCTCTTGTACCCATGAACCCTTGGAGTAAAGCTTGGGGTTATCAAGTGAAAAGTGAGGATACAAAGGAGATGAAGACAATTGGTCCGTGGGAGTGGAGTCAGGACGGCTGATGTTAGGAGTTCTAGGATAGAATGATTATATTACTTATGAACTTTAAAGACGGGGTTGGCCTCCTATGCACAAACTGGTTGAGAGCTGATACCGCTCTTCTAATGAGCCCATGGTTGGCCGAAACCGGTTGTTGAGCCTAAAAGGATATGTTGTGTCGCTATGGACTAGACACTCGAGCCAAGCTAAGCATGGTACAATCTTGTATATAGAAGTTAGTCGCCGATTGTTCTATGGAACAACTATAGAATGAGGGCTAGCTTGGTGAATTAGGCTTACTAGGCACTGCACGGGTTATTCCACAGCCAAATAATTGCCGACCCATGACAAATGGTATCAGAGCGAGGACCCCTCCATTAGGCGAGTGATTCAGGGAAATGCCTATGATCTTGCCAGTCCTATGAGGGTAGAAAGTAATCATCGAGGTCAAGAGGGCTCGGACAATGTGATTGGGACGGCAATGGGGGCATTAGAAGGAACCGAATTGTTCGCTAAATGGGATAACATTCTTGGATCAATGGACGAATCTTAAGAGGAGGTCCGCGATCATGTTTCATCAAAGGGGACCCTCCGTCTGCTTGCATAGATAAGGAGGAGCTGAGTAGGCAAAAGAAGGTTATGTCACAGGGTACAATTGGGTAGGGGTACCACACTTGTCGGGGAATACAAGTGACTAGAGATTTGTGAACGGCTTTGATTGGGGGAAGCAACCGACGGAGTGGAGGGATGTGTTCCGTTGGGCAAGCATTGCCATTTATGTAAGTCCTAAGGAGTGACATTGATGGTTAGGGGAAACGCAGGGAAGCGACAAAATAGCTCGCAACGAGGGCGTTGCGGAATTGAGTGAGGGAGTTTGTCGCAGTTTGTGATTCTCCCATACTTGTGAACCCTTGGGAGTAAAGTTTAGGGTTATTGAGTGAAAAGTGAGAATGTAGAGGGGATGAATACAATTGGTTCGTGGAAGTGGCATCAGAACGGTTAATGTTAGGAGTTTTAAGATAGAAGGATTATATTACCTTGGAGCTTTGATGATGGGGTTGGCCTCTTGTGTACAAACTGATTGGGAGTTGATTCTGCTCTCTTGATGAGTCCATGGCAGGTCGAAACTAGTTATTGAGCCTAAAAGGATATGCTGTCTCGCTTGATGGACTAGATGCTTGAGCCAAGTTAGAAATGATACGATCTCGTATATATAAGTTATTTGCTGATTATTCTATGGAACAACCATAGAACGAGGGTTGGCCTGGTGAATTTCGCTTATTAGGTGCTGCACGGGTTATTCCACAACCAAGGAACTGCCGACCTGTGACAATAGCCTTGAACTCTTTTCTAGAGATATAGGTCTTTTGTACTCTAGTCATTACACTATTTTACAAGACAAATTCAAAAATAGAAAAAAAGATAAACATGATTTTTCACTTTAGGGACGAGATTGCTCACCCCAGAGGTCTTTCGTCCATGCAAGCTGGTGAAATCCCTTAAAATCATCGATTTGAAACAAATATGGGTGGGGATGGGGGGATACACGACAGATTGAATTTTAAAAGTTTTGGGCCTTTCCCATTGTCGTGAATTTCTTGGCAATTGGAACTACTTTTGTGTGCTTCTTTATCCTTAGATTGGCGACTTGAAATTTTTGCAGAAGAAGATCCGACAGAGAACGTTAGAATGTAGGGTCAAATCAAAGAGAAGTGCGGTGGCAAGATGGATGAAACGATAACATATTGAAAATGACAACCATCCTCCCACATTTTTGGTGGGAGAAGAACAAAGGCTTATATTGAAAACAAAGAGGAGGGAAAAATTCCCAAAAATCATCCCGAAACGGCACCGTTTCTAGAAGTTTCCCTTCATATTTGATTTTGTTTTGAAATATCTTCTAGATCTGATTGATCACTTTGATCGAATAAGCCCATGAAGTGGCATCTGTTTCTCAAAGTTACGTCAAAAATTAATTTTGTTTCAAAATACCCATGAACTTGATCACTTTGACTCATTCATCGGTGTACAGGAATAATGATTAGCTAATGAGCATTTGCATGTTTCGCCCTTTCCAAAGGCCTTTATGTTCGAAAGAGGAAAAAAATACGTTTCTCTTGCCACACACAAGCACGTCAAAAATATTCGAAAAGTGCCAAATTTTACTTGCATATGTAGATCATAATAAGAAGGACTAGGGTTTCTCAAGCATAGATCGGAATATTGGAGATGAATGATCACCGCCATGTAAGAGGAGGGCGCTAATGAGAATGTCGTGTCATGGATTGAATTAAACCTAATTAGGCACTTTTTGCATGTGAGAAGTAATAGGTGTTAGAAGACAACGGCAAGAGCAGAGGAGGAGAATTCGAGAAAGAAGAGTTGAGGAAATTTTGTGTATATTTCTCTCTATTGATCTGCTGTGTACAATGTAATACAATTATATTACAATTTCCCTATGAATAAAGAATTAATTGATTTACTCTATCAATCTAGATCTAGGAGGAATAATTAATTTACAATAATAACAAATTATGATCAATTAAGATCAATCACGACCAATCATAATCAGGATAAGTTTGGCCAGAGTTGATCCGCATGATTTGCATATCTTCCAACACTCCCCCTCAAGCTGGCGGCCTGTAGATGTCTAGGATGCCTAGCTTGGTCAACATATATGCATGTTGCCTTTGACATAAGGGCTTAGTGAATAAGTTTGCTGGCTGCTCCGTCGTTCCAATGCCTTTTGTTTCGATTATTCCTTCCTGAATCTTTTCTCGGGTAAAGTGACAATCCACCTCTATATGCTTGGTTCTTTCATGCACTATAGGATTTGATGCAAGTTTGAGAGCTGCATCATTATCACAAGTATAGTCTTGTAGGTCCTTGCACTTTCACTCCAAGATCCTTGAGTAATCCTCGAATCCGAGACTATCGACAAGTGGCCTTGGCCATGGCTCGATATTTCGCTTCGGGCGAGGACAAAGAGACGGTTACTGTTTCTTGGTCTTCCAGGATAATAAAGATTCTCCCAGTTTTATGCAATACCCAGTGATGGACCTCCGTGTAATTGGGCATGTCGCATAATCTCGCATCGCAATAAGCCATCATCTTCATGTCACATCTTTTAGAGAGACGTATCCCAAGCCCTGGACATCTCTTTAGGTACTTCACCACTTTTAAGGCTGCGTCTAAATGCAAGCGCTTCGGTTGGTGCATGAATTGACTTAATGTTTGGACTGCATAGGATATATCAGGTCTAGTCATGGTTAGATATATGAGTTTCCCGACTAGTCTCTGATAACTGGAAGGATCATTCAAGAGAGGATCATCATGCCGAGATGTTCCTTTATCATACTCTGCAATGGTTAATCTGGCATTCTGCTCTATAGGAATCACAGCTGGTTTGCATCCTGAGAGACCTGCTTCTGATATACTCTAGAACAAATTTCCGTTGACTAAGGGAAATTCCCTTGTCAGATCGGGCAATTTCAATACCAAGGAAATATTTGGGTGCTCCTAAATCTTTGATGTGAAAGGTAGCATGTAAATATTCCTTGAAGGCTTCTATAGAGATTTTATCATTCCCCATAACCAGTATGTCATCAACATAAATCATTAGATATATAGATGACATACCTTTAGTTCTTGTGAATAGGGCATAGTCATATTTGGATTGCCTGAATCCAGCCGTTGTCAGGGCATTAGTGAATTTAGTATACCACTGTCTTGATGCCTGTTTCAGACCATAAAGGGATTTACGGAGACGGCATACCTTATTCTCCCCCCGTCTCCGTATCCGGGAGGTACTTCCATGTAAATTTCTTCATCGAGATCGCCGTGGAGGAAGGCATTGTGGACGTCCATCTCGGTGTGTAAATTCCATTCATTAATCGCAGCAACAGCTAGAAAGGAATGTATCGTGACGTCTTTGGCAACTGGAGAGAATGTCTCGTGGTAGTCGAAGCCCTCCCTTTGGGTGAAACCCTTGGCTACCAATCTGGCTTTGTAGCGCTCTATTGAACCTTCAGCATGATATTTGATCTTGTAGACCCATTTGCATCCAATGGGTTTGCGCTGAGCCGGTAGTGGCACAAGATCCCATGTGTGGTTCTCTTCCAATGCCGTCAATTCAGCCTTCATGGCCTCTTGCCATTTTGGGTTCTTTGAGGCTTCGTTATAATTATCTGGTTCAGTTTCCTCAGATAACCGGCTAATGCAACATTTATGTTCCCGAGACAGTCTATCAAAGGAAACATACGAAGATATCGGATATTGAATACCTGGTGAGCTATGTGCAGCACATACATAGTCTTTCGTCCAGGTTAGTGGTCGTGTGGATCGACCAGATCTTCTAGGAGGATTATCTTCAATAATGGGCTGTGCAACAGCATCAATGATGTCTTCATTTGTAAGATTTGTCTCCCCTTGATTCTCCTCTGTAAGATTTGTTGCTGGAGAATCTTCATGAATACATTTTGAAGAATCCGATTTATTTTCAATGGGATCCTTAGTAGGAGATGCCATATGCAGAGTAGGAACGGATGGTCGCATAATTGAAACATAAGAAAGATCCTGATGTGATGCTTCATCATGGAGAGGCGTGTGATGCCTGATCCTTGTCTCACTGCTCTCATCTGTCTTCATGTCAGAGAAAGGAAATTTGTTTTCATGAAAAACAACATCACAACTTACAAGGAAATCTCCTGTGGCTATTTCAAGTAGCCTGTAGCCCTTTTGGAGATTAGAGTATCCCATAAATATGCACTGTTTTGCACGTGGGCCCATCTTATCACGAGGCCCAACAATTGCAGCATAGCACAAGCATCCGAATATTCTCAGATGATCCAATTTTGGTTTCTTCCCAAACAGCAGCTCAAATGGAGTTCGTCCCTTAAGAATTCGGTAGGCATCCTGTTAATGAGATAAGTTGCGGTGATGATGCACTCACCCCAAAATTTGTAGTATCGATGCCTGAAATTTGATGGCACGGGTTACTTCCGGTAAGTGACGGTGCTTCCTTTCGACCACTCCATTCGTTGGGGAGAGTAGACACACGAGCTTTCATGTTGAATTCCATGAGAGTTGAAAAGTATGGAGCATTCATGACTAAAGAATTCCTTCCCGTTGTCGCACGAATCCATTTGGATGGATTGCCCGAATTGATTTTTAGATAGCGAGAATGAAATTTCGCAGGTGAGAATGAACCCGTTGTTTGGACTGCATGAGGAACACCCATGTTGCCCGAGAGTAATCATCTACTATTGTAAGGAAGTAACGGGAGCCGTCATGATTAACTGTATGATAAGGTCCCCAGATGTCTACATGGATTAAAGCAAATAACTGACTAGTCCTTGATGTGCTAGGAGAAAAAGGAGTGCGTGATTGCTTGGCAAGTGGACAAATTGAACAATCAGAATACGGGAAAGCAACACTATGGCCCAATCTCATATGCATTGTAATATTGCTACCATTGGCAAGCGAATTACATGATGAGCCTTTAAAAAAATTGCATGAATAATTCAAATCAGCCTTCCAGTAATAGAGTCCTTCAAAGAGATTACCCGAGCCCATCACTCTCCCAGTCGAAAGGGCCTGAAATAGACATCTGTCAGAGTCGAATATCACTTGACATAAGTTGTCTTTGCAAACTTTAGATATAGATATAAGGTTGAACTGGAATTCCGGGACATAGAGCACATTCTGTAGAATAAGCTGTGGACTAAGATGCACTGTCCCTGATATCTTAACATAAGTCACTTGTCCATTAGGCAATTGTACAGTGACAGGAAAATCCAAATGTTTATTTAGATTTGTAAACAACTCCTTGTCACGAGATAATATGATCACGGCCCCGAGTCTATTATCCATTCTTTCCCGGAAATAGAATTAATAAAGCGATGGGATATACCGAGAAACCGCCCCCTTTACTCGAGATGTTCATTTTTTGCATTAATTGCTAAAGTTGGCCATATGTGACCGGTTGATCAATTTTGGACCGGCCGATCCACCGACTTGATATCTTTGTGGAAATCTTTTTCTCCTTCTCCCAGGTTTTCCATGTAATTTCCAGCGAGTTGTCAATGGTGTGATTAGAACGTTTGCAATAATCACAAAAAAATTTACCCTTTCCTTTAAAATTTTTTCCAAAATTTTTGGATGACGTGGCAAAAATCTGGCCGTCCATCCCTTTTAAAGGGATTTGATCTCCACCGTCCGATCCATGCGCTGCTCCGATCCAACGATAGCCGTCCGATCTTCGCGCATGTTCTGGACCGTCCGATGAGTGCAAGAAATCCGAGCCGTTCGATCCACGCAGATACTCTAAGCCGTTGGATCCTTGCGGCTTTGAAATCTGGGACCGTTCGGCGACTCCCTTTTAAAGCCGCCTGGATCGACTCCCACAAACCCTAGTGGGTTTCGTCTCTCTCTCTCCCGAGCCTTCTCTCGAGCTAGGGTTAGCTCTTTCCATCTCTTCGAGCGGCGAGGGCGATGCTCTCGCTGTTCTTCATCGTCGTTGCTCTCTGGGCTTCCTCCTGCATCGCCAGTTGGAATATCCGCCCAATCGAGGGCATCGGCTCCATCGCGAGTATCTGCGAACGAAAGGTAAGGTAGGATTCGTTAAGGATCAAGAGGAATCTGGTCGCCTTCTCTCTCTCCTTGATCCTCTTATACTGCTTGAGCGTCGGTTCTGGTCCGACGAGTTGTTCTTCTACCACCTCGAGTTGATTCCGGAGCGACGACGGCTGTTGAAGCAGGCCGTGACCGTCGAGTTCCCCTGTTTCAATTCACTGATTTCTTGCATGAGATTAAAAATCTTTGCATGATCCATTTTTCCGTACATTCACGGACGTTTTCCCACATGGTTTTTGCGTCTTCTGTGGGTGGAAGCCCAGCCGCAACCTCTGGCGATATGCAATTTCCGATCCATGTACGGACAAGTTGGTTGCATTTTCGCCAGTGTCGGGCCAGGCGTTCATCCGAGGGGATCGGGATTGTTCCGTCGATAAAGGTGTCTTTATCCTTTGTTACTAATGTCCACCGGAGCTCCTGGGACCATTTTGTGTATGTTTCAGGGCCTGTGAGTTGCTGATGTATCAGTCGAAGCTCCGGGCCGTCGGCGTTGGATACGTACAGAGGATCGCCGATCTCTGGTCGCTTGGTGAACGCCGCCGATGGAACCGGAAAAAAACCGGGTGTGAGATTCGGGTAGGGATTTGACCCTTGACCCGATTCGCCCGACCCGGCCGGAAAAAATCCGGGTGTGAGATTCGGGTAGGTATTTGTCCCTTGACCCGATTCGCCCGACCCGGCGGGAAAGAATCCGGGTATGTAATTCGGGTAGGGATTCGTCCCTTGACCCGATTCGCCCGACCCGATTGGAAATACCGCATCTTCGTTTCTCGGGTATGTATTTTCTCCTACACCCGATTCGGTTGCTCCGCCCGTCTGTTCCATCCCGATGGTCGCGCTTGCCCCGCTTGCGGTTGGTAGGCCCCCATCGTGGCTTTGGTGACCCACGATGAAAGGCGATGATGGATTCGGGTTCGCCCCGAGATAAAGTGGATATGGGATCCTTCGGTATGGCGACCCATTATCGGTTGCCCAAGCGAGGCGAACCCGAGTGGGTCGCCATTGCTGAGGCAGAGGTAAGGTGAGTTGTTCTGTGACCGACGAATCTGCAGGGGAGTTGCTGATCTGGAAGGACGAAGGATTTCTCCCTTCGTTGGTTCTTTCTTCAGCTCCTGGATTGGAGTTCTGAGGAGAAGCCATGGTGAGTTGTGAATTTTCCTTTCCTCAAGAGTTTGCCACGATGTCAACGTTGCTCGTTGCGGGTTCCGAAGAGCTCCTTCGATGAATTCTTCGTGCGGAAGTGAGAAGGGGATCAACGCTGCTCTGATACCATGTTAGAAGACAACGGCAAGAGCAGAGGAGGAGAATTCGAGAAAGAAGAGTTGATGAAATTTTGTGTATATTTCTCTCTCTTGATCTGCTGTGTACAATGTAATACAATTATATTACAATTTCCCTATGAATAAAGAATTAATTGATTTACTCTATCAATCTAGATCTAGGAGGAATAATTAATTTACAATAATAACAAATTATGATCAATTAAGATCAATCACGACCAATCATAATCAGGATAAGTTTGGCCAGAGTTGATCCGCATGATTTGCATATCTTCCAACAATAGGTAAAGTCAATTGAGAGTTATTTATTTTCAATTTTTTTAAGGATTACGACAGTTCTTGGACCGAAAGATGGGAAATGAGCACAGGTTTGTCGGTTGGCCATTATTTTCGCCTGTAATGAACTTAGGGGTTATTGGGTCAAAATGATCAAATTCAAACGGTACACAAGAGTAAATTTAAATTGGGAGGAAATTTTGAAAACTGACGCCGCTTAAGGGAAATCCCAAATCCCTAAAGAGGACGTGCAGCACTGCTTTTTTTTTTTTTTTGATCGAAAACGATACGTAAACTTTACTATTGGTGATAAAGAGGTTTTACACCAAGAGCATTAGTGCTGATTAAATCTAAAAGAGTAGTGGGGGGTCGCAACATCCAATTTTCAGGGAGAACACCATTTCGGCATGCTTTGGAGATCCAGTCCGCGACGTGGTTTGCTTCACGGTTGCAATGGGCTATTTTAAGGCCCGGAATGCATTGAATTTTCGTCCTGGCCCGGCCCACAAGTGCTTGTACTTCCCATGGAAGTACTTCGGCTTCCAACGGGGATTCGGACGGGAGCTTTAAGTAGTTCACCGTTGAAGACGGTCTGTTTTGCACGTGAGGAGAGAGAACCTGGTTGGCTTCAATTCGGGCTAGGGTTTCGTCGAGTGCAATCGCTCAAAGCATGAAGAGCCGAGGCGGCAGCGACGATCTTTGCAGAGCCATCAACCACTCTCCCTTGGTGGTCTCGCCCGATGTAGGCGATTGCTGCTCGGTGAGAGGCTGGGTCATTCGCTACATCAAAGGAGGAATTCGCTTCTGGATCTGGACGAAAAGATGCATCCAGATTAAAGAGGATCGATCCCGGAGGGGGGGTGCCAGATCTCGGGTAAGTCTTCCTTTTTTCGCTGGTCTTTATCCTTGTAATTTGCTGCGCGGTAGCTTTGAGTAAGAGCCTCAGCTCTGTTGATGGTGGATTTCGGCCTAGGGTTCTGGTGATTGAAGATAAATTGGTTTCTCTCCTTCCAAATGCTCCACATTAGTACCCCTATGTCCTCAAAAAACTGACTTTTAACACGATCCTCATGAATATTGCAGATCCATTCTTCAACTCGCGAAAGGCCATACCGAGAGATGAGAAGATTGTAGGGGGCCGAGATCCATACTTGTCTGGTCCATGGACAGAGTAGCAGCATATGCTCCATTGTTTCAGGTTCCCGTTTGCAGATTGGACACAAAGGGGAAGGTACAATATGCCTGCGATGTAGGTTTTTAGTTGTTGCTAGAGCGTTGTTGCATACATTCCATAGGAAAAATTTTATTTTAGGGGGGATTATGGATTGCCAGATGTATTTCCACAGATTGGGATTTACTGTATATGATGAGGTGGCTTGTGGTTTTTGTGGTGTATGCAACGTTTCTCTAAAGGTGAAATACCCACTTTTAACCGAGTACTCCCCTGATTTAGTGTGCATCCAAAGTGGTTTATCTTCCTCATCTGGCCCTCCAATTGTAGTTGCGAGGATTTCCTGTGCTTTGTTTTCATTGAACATAGAGTAAACAACATGTTCTTTCCATGTACCTTCTGTATGGTTAATCGCCGCTACCGTTGTTGGCTCGTTTATTGTTGCTTGACCCCTATTATGCCACCGTGCAACCACCTATCTCCTCTAATTGATACTTTTTTCCGTTGCCAATCTTATATATGAGCTGAGAAGCAACGGAGTCCCTGGCCTTGATCATGCTCTGCCAGCCCCAGGACGGACGATACCCTGTGCCAGCTCTCCAGATATCACAATGTGAGAAGTATAATCCCTTTAATAGCTTAGATAATAGTGAATGGGTTTTGTGCAATTCTCCACATCCGTTTAGCTAGCATTGCTATGTTGAAATCGGCAAATCTTTGAAGCCTAAACCCCGCTGGACTTTTCTGGTTTTCAACACATCCCACTTTTTCCAGTGGACGCCTGCTGTTTTTTCGTTATTTTTCCACCAGAACGCAGCTACTTTTTTTCTCAATCGCTCCGCATATTGATAGTGGAATTTTAAAAATAGACATAGCATATTGAGGGATGGCCCGAATAACCGCTTTGATAAGGATTTCTTTCCCGGCTCTTGATAACAACTTTTCCTTCCGGCTATGCAGTTTAGAATCAACCGGGCCATAATCCATGCGAACACATCTTTTTTGGAATTTCCCGATCGAAGGAATACCCGGTATTTACCTGTCTTTGTGATTTCGGTACTCGAGAATTGCTGCCATGTTGTTCTTAAGTGTCACGGGACAGCCCTTACTGAAAAAAATTCCTGACTTGTTCAGATTTATGGCTTGCCCTGAGGCATAGCAATATTGGTTGAGAATTTCAGCCAGGTTTTGACACTCCACCATTGTACCGTGCAGGAAAAATATGGAGTTATCAGCAAAAAGAAGGTGGGAGAGAGTGGGGCATCTTCTATTCAGTTGAATACCAGTAAGTGTGCCTTCCTGTATTGCTTTCTTTATCAAAGTAGACAGCACATTGGCGACAATAATGAAAAGATAAGGAGATAGGGGGTCGCCTTGTCGTAAGCCTCTGGAAGGTGTGAAAGGAGGTAAGGGCTCCCCATTGAAGTTTATGCTGAAGTTGACTGTAGTAACACACTGCATTATCCACTGCACCCATAAGTCACAGAAACCCATTTTACTTAGACATGCTTTAAGAAAATCCCACTCAATACGATCGTACGCCTTTTGCATGTCCAACTTCAGCACAGCACAGAACTTTCTTTTTCTGTTACCATTTGAAGCTTGTGCAAAACCTCCTGAACCACCATTATATTATCTTGAATTTGCCTGCCTCCTACAAATGCACTCTGTTCCTCTGCTATGATGTGAGGTAGGATAGGCTTGAGTCTGTTGGTCAGTACTTTGGAGGTGATTTTATAAAGAAAATTGCATAGGCTTATGGGTCGATATTGCTCTAATTTTTCTGGGTGTGGGACTTTGGGTATCAAGGTAATGAGGGTGTTGTTTATTTCATGTTTTAATTGGCCCGAGCTGAAGAGAGCTTGCATTTCTTTGAAGATATCCGTGGACAAGACATCCCAGTTTTCCCTGTAAAATTGGCCATGGTATCCATCTGGGCCAGGAGCCTTTAGAGCCCCTAGCTGCATCATCGCTCGAGTCACTTCCTCCTCTGATAATGGAGCCACTAGAGTGCTGTTCATCTGATCATTCACAACTTTAGGAATAAGATGCAGAATGGGTTGCCAGTCTTGAGAGCCGCCCATGGTATATAATTGTTTGAAGTAAGTTTCAGTCATATCTTTTAATTGTTTTTCATCTCTGATCCATGCTCCTGTGTCATTTTGCAACATAGTGATCTGGTTGCGACATCTTCGCTGAATAGTGGTGGCATGGAAAAACCGGGTATTTTTATCTCCCCACTTTAGCCACTCATCCTAGATCTCAATCCCCGCACATTTCCTCTTGGTTCCATAATCTATTTATCGATGAGTCAAATCTCGACTGCTGTGCCTCTTCATTGGCATGTGTGCTGTTCATCAGGGTTTGGAGTTCTCCCTTCAACCAGTTGATTCTTGTCTTTGCAGGGCCGAATTTTTTCCTGCTCCATTCGGTCAGCCGATGCTGGAGATGCTGTAATTTTCCTGCCACTGTTAAATCAGGTTCATTCCAGGTATCTCTCACTAAATTTTTACATTCCTCATCCTCAGCCCGGTATATTTCATATTTAAACTGTTTCCGATACCTATGTTTAGGCTTTGACAGCGATATTACCAAAGGGGTATGATCAGACCCAATCGCTGGAAGGGCTGTGCATTCGGCTTCAGGGTATGTAAGTCTCCATTCCAGTGAACATAGTGCTCGGTCCAGTCTCTTTTTAACCAGGTTGTCCCCATCCCGATTGTTTGACCAAGTGAAGCAACTTCCTTTACACTCTAGGTCCATTAGGGAACATCTGTCTATAAAGTCTGCTTGGATCACGACAAACTGCGCCATGTTCTAACTTGGATGTTTTATTGATGTCTTGGATTATTTGATTTCTTGATGCTTTTATTTTTATTTTTGGCCATCTAAACCCGTGAGTGAATTCCAGTCCACAAGGCAATCGACTCGATTGGAATTGCTTCAACGAGCCGGCCGAGAATATGGTTCCTCGCGCCCAGTTCGTGCAATTGGACCCCAACCAAGTGGACAAGCTCTGGCTAGGGTTTTGCGGGCGAGACCCGAACAGCAAAAGCGCGGCCTTGTCTTGTAGGTCAATGTCGAGCGACTCGCAACGGTGCAAGCTCATCAACGGTGCAAGCTCAATGTCGAGCCTCGTGTAGTTTCTGGGTCGAGACGATTTTGTCTCCATTGCGAAGCACGAGCGAAAATGGAGACTTGATGGGTTGAAGCTGTCTGATGGGGAGGTTGAAAAGCTCGGAGAGCAGAGCAGACATTCCCTTGTCTCTTTGGTCTCGGGTGCTCTTCCCCTTTGAGCATAAGAATTGCCTTTGAAAGCATAAAGCTTCTCTCGTTTATTCCCCTCTCTCTCTCTCTCTCTCTCTCTCTCTCTCTCTCTCTCTCTCTCTCTCACTCTCCCGGTTGGATCTCTCTACCGATTCCTAGCCGAAGAAGCCCCGAGCCAGCCTTCTCTCCCCATTTTAAACGGCGAGCCCGCTGCTGACAGCCTGCCCCGTGCGAACGTACTGTGCGTGACATCCTCCGCGACGTTCTCTGCACCGCACGGGGCTGGACGATGAGAGCTCTGTGGACCGTTGCACGGAGCCATTGGACATGGGCGTGCCACCGGAGAGTCTCATCCCGTCCAATGATGGTGAATTTGTAGGTGTAGGTGCTACTGGGTTGGATCAGGCACTGCGTGATGTATTCGGACCTTCTGCCCATCAATAATTGAAATATTCCATGCATGTAGATATAAAAATTTTATTTTTCATTGATCGATTTAAGATGCCGATTATTCGACGAAAGGAATACATTGAAATGACTCGGAGGAAATCCAAAAACGGTGGACTTTAACATAGGAAAATGTCAAAAGTAATTTTGACTAACAATGGAAAAGCTGGAAAAACTAAGGCTATTTGAAAATGTACATTAAGGTTGTATTGCTAGTCCCAACACACATATAACATGTTAGACAGTATTTTATTTATCTCAATATTAAGCGTCATACATATGTGATATCACCAAATATTTCACTAAATGAATCATGGATACTGAATTTTTATAGTTCGAAACTCAAATAGCTATAGATGGATGTTCGAGTAGAGTTAAAATCGGACCGATGGGATGATAGAACATCAACCTAACGCAAAGCAATAGGTATCACCATGCATCAGATACTTTTCTTCTTACATTGAGTGCATAAGATACTTTAGTTGTATTCATCCATGGAATGATTGATTCATGATACTCTTACCTTACTGGGTTTCGAATAGATACTACTTTATAACAAACAAGTAGGGAATCATCTTAACATACATATAAACGTTCCTGGCTATTCCTCCCATGCATTTTATTGTCCCCAAAATTACATTAGAGAGCAGCTACAAAATTCACATTAAGTCAAAATATGGAATTTAACTCCACTTTAGACCTATGGAAGGAATGGAACATCCGGGGCTTCCTCATGTTAAGCCTCTTGCTTCAGGTCATTCTCATTTTATTTGCATCTTTTAGAAAGAAAATGAAGAATGCTTGCATCGTTTTTGTCTTGTGGTTGGCATATTTGATGGCAGATTGGGTAGTTGCATTTGGGATTGGGCTCATTTCTCACAACCAAGGCAATTTGTCAGCTCATATAGCTGAAGTAGACAGAGCACTTCAAGCATTTTGGGTCTCATTTCTCTTATTACATCTTGGCGGTCCGGACACCATCACTGCCTTCGCTGTGGAAGACAGTTCGCTTTGGCTACGCCACATGCTCCTTCTCATCTTTCAAGTTGCCACCGCTGTCTATGTCTTTGTACAAATATTTCTTAGCGACAAGTCACTAGCGATCCCAACGATGCTAGTGTTTCTTGCTAATAATATGTAGAGAGGACATTGGCACTTAATCTCTCAAGCCTCCATAGGCTTAGGAAATCAATGCTCACAGTATTTTTTGATGGTGAATATGTCGAGTTTGATATCCAACGGGATATAGCATTGTTGACACCTAATTTAAAAAAAAAAAAATTGCATTTTGAACAAATAAATGAAAAAATGGAAAAAAATGGGGAAATTGATTTGATTGTTCATGCATGGAAGTTTGAAATTCGATGAGCATTCGGATTGTTGTTAAATGCATAAACAATCAAAAATCAGGTGAATATTGGCAAGGATTTCAATAAAATGGAACAAATCAAGCAAAATCGAGTTGATTGTGAAATCACGCTACGATTTGCATGCTTGATTTAATGCAACAGAAAATGGAAATTCGAAAGTTGCTAGAAAAGTGGCCGTCTAAAAATCACTATAAAAGGGCCATAATTTTTCGTGAGTGGGAGAAGCTTTTGAAAAAAAAAAAGAAAGAAAAAAAAGAGAAAATCAGCCGAGAGAAAAGAGGGAGAGAGAGAGAGAGTGGTCGGAAGTAGGTCACTGAGGGGGAGAGAGAGAGAGAGAGAGAGAGAGAGAAAGAGAAAAAAAGAAAAAACAACAGCCGAAGCCCCTCCCCCTCTCCTCGGCCCCTTCGTCTTCCCGAGGGGAATTCCTCGCCGGAGGCCGTCGTCGTCGCCGTCGCCGTCGCCGTCGACGCCCTCGCAAGACACCCCGGCCGCCCTTCGCCGCAGGTCGCCACCCCGCTCGTTCGCGAGGTCGCCGCCGCCGAGTCCGGGGCCGCCGCCCCCGCTCCGTTCGCGGCCGCCGCCGCTGCCGAGTCCCGATCCGCCGCGCCCGCGACCGCGACGCCCGCGCCCAGAGCCTGGAGCTGCCCGTGCTCGGCCCCGCCGCCGAACCTCCTTGCCGCCCGAGCAGTCCCGTGACGCCGCCCTAGCCCCCGTCGTGCCGTCGTTGCGCCGCCCGAGGGACCCCGCAGCCGCTCGAGATCCTCCGCCTCCCCGCCGTCCTGCATTTGCTCCCGAGGCCAGATCTGGGCCGCCTCCAGCCGCGGCTCCCCCCTGCCGTCGCGCCTCCGTCGCCGACGCCTTGCCGAGCCACCAGCACCCCACGACGCCCCGCAAGACTCGAGCCTTCGCCGGTCACCACCCCCGCTCCGTTCGCGGCCGCTGCCGCCGCCGAGTCCCGATCCGCCGCCCGAGACCGCGATGCCCCGCGCCCATGAGCCGCCGGCGCTCGGCCCGCCCGAGCCTCCTCGCCGCCCGAGCAGTCTCGCGACGCCGCCCTAGCCTCGTCGTGCCGTCGTCGTGCCGCCCGAGGGATCCCGCAGCCGCTCGAGATCCTCCGCCTCCCGCCCCAGATCTCCGCTCCCGAGGCCAGATCCTGGGCCACCTCCAGCCCGCGGCTCCCCTTGCCGCCGCGCCTCCGATCCGCCGCGCCCGAGGCCCCCGCGACGCCCCGCTCTCGCAGCCCACCGCGACGCCTCCGATGCCGCCCTCGAGCCTCCCTCGCGCCACCGCCGCCCCGTGCCCCTGCGCTCCCGACGATCCAGCAAGGCGCTGCCTCGTCCCGGCCCCGCCGGAACCCCGCCGAAACCCTAATCGCCGGCCCCCTTTTTTTTTTTTTTTTTTTTTTTCTTTTTCAAAAAAAAAAAAGAAAAAAAAAAAGTCAAAAATTTAGGTAGATTTCTTTTCTTTTATTTACTTTATTTTATTTTTATTGTTTTATTTTTATTTTATTGTTATTATTTTATTGTTATTCTATTTTTGTTAATAACATTAAGCCTTGATATGTAATTTACCCCCTAATTCGCAACCACACTGATTTTTTTTATTTCGTCTATAAGGCTTTAGACGAGATAATTAATTATGTGGGAATAAAATTGATATTTTGATCTTTAAGGCTTAAGATCAATTTATCGATTTTACTATGAAATATTACCCATTGATTTGAATAATATGTGATATCTTTTTTGGGTAATTTTGAATGAATTTGATTGTTTCTATTTATCTTGTAAAATGTCCGAGTTAGAATATTGCCTGTTTAGAATTATTTGCATGTTTAGGTTAAGCATTCTAGTTATCATGAATTTTAAAAAAAAAAAAAAAAAAAAAAATCAAAAATTCAAATTAACTAGTTTAGGTTGCATGTTTAGTTATTAGAAATTGTTAATTCCAAAACACAAAAAAAAAAAAAAAAAAAAAGAAACTCAAAAAATCTTAAATTAGAACTTTTTTTTTTATTGTCTTGCATACTTAGATTAGGGATTTTATTTTAGGCCATAGAAAAGAGAAAAAAAAAAAATAAAATTCACTTAGGATGCTAGTTGAATTGCATGTTAAATTTTAATTAAAAAAAAAAAGCAAAAAGCAAACAAAAAATCATCAATTTTTTAGAATAGGATTGCATGTTTAATTTTAAGCTTAGATCATTTCTAAATAGATTGCATCTTTGGCTAGAAATTACTAAATTAAAACAATGTCTTAATTTAAATTAGGATAACCTAATTCCTAGTTTAAATAGGATAAAATTTTAATTTAGTTAGAAATTTCATTCAAATATCTTAGGATAGATTAATTCCACCTTTTTAGGATAAATTGCAATTTTTAGAAAAAAATAAAAAATCATAAAATCAAAATATCAAAAATCAAAAATCTCGCATGAGCATGTAGAATTAGGAATACATTTAGTAAATAAGACATTTAGGCTAGCAAATTAGGTTTTTATTTTATTTTATATAATCACATTTTTAGGATCATTTTTTTTTTTAGAAATCTCTTTTTTTAAATAGATTAGGATTAGATTTAGATAATTTCATTCTTAGGAAACTTGGCACCTTTTAAAAAAAAAAAAAAAAAAATAAAGAAATGGTTTTCTAAGTCAAAATAGGGTTAATTTAAATTAATCCAAAACATGAATTAGAAAATTATTCGTTTTAGGTAGTTTAATTAGGACTTTTATTAATTCAAAATTGTAGATAAAAAAATCCAAAATAGGTGCATATTAATTACTTTGCATTCTAGGACCATTTAATTAGGATTTGCATATTAGGTCATTAAGTTGCATTTCATGTTATATAATTTAGATCATTTTGCCATGTCATATTAGGCTATTAGCATGCATTACATTTAGATTAAATTCTATTAAATAAAGTGAAAACAAAAAAAGAGAAATTTGCGTGTTAATTAGAGACCATATCTAGGATTGTTGATGTGGAATTTAATCTAACGATGCAGATGCTTTCGTTGCTACAAGGTAAGTCCCTTAACCTTATTCATCGTTTTATTGGGTGTTAAATTGGTGGATTGTGCACCCGTATGATTACCTCACATGTTAGGGAGATAAATTAAAATCGATTCAAGCGCCCGCTAAACATTTTTCAAAATAAAAGAATGGTACCGAAAGGGCATTAGAGAAATCTAGTGTAACCAAGTCCCCGTACCCATAATCTCTGGTTCGTAGGAGTAAAGTAATCTCCCATTACTTTACTTGGGTTTCTAATCGACCCACCAAAAACGATTAGTGGCGACTCCTTAATAAAAATCATTTGCATGTTAAGAATTCAAACCTAAGTCGCGAATTGGTATGGGCTTGGGAGAGCTTGAGTTAAGTCTGGGCTTAACAATCCATTAGCCAAACCCTAGGTGGTTCACACCCCGAAAAATTGGTCGCGATAGCTTGGCGACTCCGCTGGGGAACTTGAGTTAAAACTCTTAGTGGACTTAGGCCAATTTTTCTTTTCTTTTGAAAAATGTTTTGGTTTGGCAAAGCAAGGATCCAGTGCGTCCCTAACATTTAAGGTGTTAAATGTTTTTGCAGATTGGGAGGTATAAGGGGAAGTGTTTGTCGACCTTTGTTTTGTAGGGAGGTGTAGGAATGAATGGTTTATTTTTATGTATGAAGTGTTGTGTGGTTTAAACTGCGTATGCATGCTTTGCATTTAACACTACACTTTTGCACACACAACCTGCCGCCGGACCTGGGCCGCACTAGGATATTTAGGATGGTATTGAGTTGGATACGACTTCGACCGTGAGGCCGCGTAGTAGAGGTTGCCCAACTCAATCCCGAAAGTTTCTTTCTTGGTGTCAAGAATGTTTACCTCTGCCTGCGAGGCTGCGTCGCATTGGGGTATCATTCTTGACCGAGCCGGAGTTAAAAGGGCTTGACTTAGTATGCGAGGCTGCAACTAAGTCATCCCACCCTTTTAGCTCCACCTTGTTTAGCCTTTCTAGTTAGAAATCGAACCTCACGTTTCATGTGCTTGTCTATGTGGTTCCTTTAATCGCCATGTGAAGTAAGTTTTCTACCCCTTACTCTTGCAATTTACTTATTGTATTTCGTCTTTCTTTTGTCGGTCCATGACATTAGGTTGGTCGAATCCTGATTTATAAACAATGGGAAAATCCGACATTCGATTTGTGCCTCGCACCAAAGGTTGAACTTAAATCATGGTGGGATCGCCCGGGCCATGATGGCCAAAGCTATGTTAAAGGAAAACTGGGTCGCCATACTCCCCTTCTCGACATCGATGTTCAAAGTGGCATCATGCAAGCACTCGCTCATTTATGGTGTCCCCAAACATCAACATTTATATTCGGTAAGCATGAGCTCACCCCGACCTTGGAGGAATACGGAATCGCCATAGGAAAACCTTTGGAATTGGATCTAATAAACCCACCTCTTGAAATAAAACCTGCATCAATTTTGTCTGATTTTCTTAGGATGGATGAGGATCGAATTAAAAGAGTGCTGAAAGACAATTGTCTTGCATGTCCTTTTTCCTTCCTAGATCAAAATTTTGCTGATGCAGACACTCTTTTGAAAAGAAAAATCTTCATCTTAGCCTTTTTCGGGTTTATTATTTTTCCTCTCCGCAAAGGAGCTATTAATCCTGCTATTATATGGGTTGTCAAACAAGTGTGTGCTGGGGTTGGTTTTGTCAATACCATTTTAGCTGAAACATTTTGTCACTTACCCGATTCAAGGAAGATGAGGATAAAACTTTTCATGCACCAATTGAACTCTTACAAATCTGGTTCTTTTCTCACATGAGAAAGATCGACATTCACATGCATATTATTAATGTTACCGATTCTCATCATCCCATTGAGGTATTCAAAAGTATCGGGATCGAACTCCAAATCTTTCTTACTCAAAATGGATCAAATTATTGAAAAATTCCAATACCAAGAGTTTCCTATGGCATGCTAAATGGTTCCAAGTCTCCGAGGCACGCCTCACTCATGGCGATGATGAGCCAATTCCATTGTTGGGGATCACCGGTGCCACTTCTTACTATCCACTCCGAGTGGCCCGTCAATATCGAGTTGTGCAAGACCTACCACCCCGTCTCAAGCCTGGTTTGTTTCAAATTCAATTCACTACCAAGGATGGTGATCACAAGAGGTGGCTCCACTGCATCGAACAAGCCTGGCTCGCATGTCGCGAACAAAAGTTGAACTTGCCCGAGGATGAGCTTGAAGGAAAGGAAAAGGTTTACCATGCCACTACTCGATACATCCGTCGACACAAAATTCCAATCGAGTATCTCCCGAAGGTGCCGGATGTGACTGAGAGGCCCACTCGGCAAGCGGAGCTTAATCGTCACAAGAGGAAGATTGAGCAACTTGAGAAGCAAGCCAAGAAGGATGCCAAAGAGAAGAGGCAATTACGTCGAGCGTTGGCTTCCCATTTGTTTATGGATAGGGCTAAATAAAGTGGCTTGAGTCAATTTAGTCTTTCTACTTTAGTTTAATGTCTAGGAAGTTGAGTCATTTACTTTATTTGTCGAGAACTTTTCAAATGTCATTTTCAATCAATTTCATTAATAAAAGTGGTTAGATTTTCGTCATGGGCCGGCACATTTCATATCGAAGTGCTTATGTATGTTCATTCATGTTAAATCAATTAGGTGACAACGGACCCTCCACGCTCACCTATTATCACGCGATCAAAGGCCAAAATGGCGGAACAAAATGAGATGCATGATCGTATGTCCAATATAGAAGATCAGCTCCATCAGTTAGCTGCTTCCATGGAGGTTATGATGACTCAATTCAGATCATTCCAAGTCAATCCGACTCCTCCACCCGTTCTTCCTCAGGCTGTTATCCCGAAGATAGCAGATAAGCCCCGATCAAGTAATAATGGCATACCCGATTAGAAGAAGACTCAATCCCGATCAATGTGGAAAAGGGAAAGTTCGTTGACCTCCCAAGACAGAGCCGGATGAACGCTTCACGAAACTCGAAGAAAAGGTGAAGCAATTGCGGGAGTCACAAAACTCACTCCCCTTTGACTTGTCGGTCTACGAGAAGGTCAAGATGCCGAAGAAGTTCGGGATGCCGGACTTTGAGAAGTACGATGGTACATCTTGCCCAAAGTCTCATTTGCAGATGTATCATGTACGCATGGCCCAAACATGTCAAAAATGAGCCCCTCATGATCCAATCATTCCATGCCGTTTGACCGGACCTCGCATTGAATTGGTATGTGATGAAAATATCAATCTTCTTGATACGGAATGAAGTGGCTGATGCATTCCTCAAACAAGTACAAGTTCAACATGGACATTGCACCTTCCCGAGAAGATCTTGAGAGGATGGAGAAAAAGAGGAGCGAGTCGTTCAAGGAGTATGCCGTGAGATGACGGAATCTGCCGCTGCTCAAATCACTCCTGAGCCTACCGACAAGGAGTTGATGAAGCTCTTCATAAAGACCCTCCCATCTGAATTTCGCAATCGGATGGCAAGCACTTATGTTGAGAGTTTCAACCAGCTGATTCCAGTGGGAGAGCAAATTGAAATGGGGATAAGGGAATGATGGTTTACTGAACCGTCAAGTAAGAGATTCTCTGCCAAAAAGGAGAAAGAAACTGTTGAAGACGTGAATATGGCTTATAGCCAAGAAAGCACCAACCGTGGCCCAATCGTCCAGATCAATGCAAGGCAGCAACAAACCGCCGGTCGTGAACCATTTGTAAAGGATAGAAGGGAGTTCACTCCTCTTCCTGGATCTCCATCCCAGGTGTTGGCAATCTTAAGAAAGAAATGTTTGCTTACTAGCGAACCAAAGCGCCCTAACCGCGAGACCCTTCGTAGTTATGATCCAACAAAGAAATGTGATTACCATGGTGGGGAATTGGGGCATTCAACTGATGAGTGTTTCACCCTCAAGCACAAGATCCAAAATCTCTTGGACACGAAGGCCTTTTCATTCCAAACCGCTTGGCCGAATGTCCAGAAGAATCCGCTACCGGAACATGAGGGTATGGTCAATGCTATTCTTGGAACCGGGCGATGCATCTCGAGACTCACCACCACCCACTCCCCGAAGTTTCAAATGCTACCTTTATGATGGAAGGGGTCATGGATGGGAATGATTTTGTTCCCCGATAGTGGCCTTGGAAGGAATGGTCGGGTATTCAAAGTCCCAATGAAGCCCTTCAGAGGTCCCATGCTACTGGAAGAGGGGGACAAAATCCTGGAGGACGAAGACAGGAAGGACAGAGCCTGGTACCTAACCAAAGGCAAGAGAGGCAAAACCCATTGCCCCCGAGCATTCATGAGACATTCCCTAGTCCTTCGATAATAATGCAAGATGAGGCGGAAGTGATAGACACCCTGGGGCAACCAAGTGGAAAATTTGACTATCTGGTGAAGTATTCGGCCCCTCCAAGCTTCTACATTGATCCTGAGCATTGTCCCAGATGGATGGGGTGGCATGGATGATCCGACACCCCCAAAGACAGAGGCCCTGATGATGATGTGCTGGAAGGAGTTACGGTTTGTTTGATGACGTCGTCATAGGAGCCATCGACAAAGGATCTCCCGATGAAATGGGCCCTGGCCCACAAGAGTAACTCATTTATCAATTTCTCGCATTCCCCTGCGTGGGAATTTTTATTACTTTTTAGGAATAATTATCGCTATCTAGCGATTGTCTTCGTTTTCTTTTTAGGACTTGGATTTGCATTTTCCATTCAATAAATGTAATTGATTGATGAATATCAATAAAATTACAAGTTTTATTTTGAGGACATGATGAGGTACACCAAACCAGCCCGGTGATGATATCCAGCCGATGAAACAAAAAGAAAAATCCAAGGAGAATTCTGAGGCCCGGGCTTCATCATGCTTCCTCGTGTCAAAATGTTTAAAAAAATCATTTCCAAAAGTCTTTCAAAAAGTCTTTCAAAAAGTCTTTCAAAAAATCTTTCAAAAGACAGATTACTCGTTTGTTTTTCTAATTTATCTACTTCTGTTTCGGGGATAATCTTATAGCATGTAAAGATGTGGAAGTGGTCCAATCCAATTCTAAATCCTAGGAGCAAGTTTACTCCAAATTACAATGGACCATATGTGGTGAATTTTCTGGAGGTGCTTCAATCTTGGCAGAAAAGGATGGTCATGAGTTTTTCCGCTCTAGTTAAGTCGCATGCTATCAGGAAGTATTACCATGATTGAATTTGCTGTGTCATGTTTGAATTGCAAGCACTTTTATGATCAATAAATTGCCTCAATGAGTTGCAAATTCAATTATTCAAATTTGTTGCAAATTTTGCATATTCTCCATGATGAATTGCGTGAGAAAAATTGAATGTGTCAAATGGAATATCTTGGAATGATGAAAGGCAAGCCTTATTCCGTACATTATTTCATACACTAATCCCCAGTAAGTTGTGCGAAAAATTCCATGCCCGCAAGGAAAAGGGCGGTCTCGCAAAGGGTACATCATCCAAAGTGATGAGGGGCAGTTTCTTCCTTTACCCAAAACACTACAGGTATATCCATTATTTAGCCCTTTGAGCCCATACACATGAAAACTTTCAAATTACCCTGTCAAGGATCATCCCACATTGGGACAAGTTTGAAATTAATGGCAGGAATTTTCTTACTTACACTTGCATCAATCTTCAGGTATTACTTTTGTGGTATAACTTGTACGATAATTGAAGTGCCTTAGGATGACGAAGAGCAATTCTTTCTTTATCCTACACACTTTTAACTATTGCAAAGCCCACTTGAGCCTATGAATTCAGTTCATATTAAACTTAGTTGGTGATCATCCCCACTAGGGCAAGGCAAAAATTGAGTGGTAAAAGGTGGAGACGGTGTGAAAAAAAAAAAAAGAAGTGCAAAAATGGGGCATGAAAAAAGCAGTTTGCCTGGTAAAAGCAAGGCCGATGCCAAAAAAAAAAAAAAATTCAAAATGAGAAAAAAAAAAAAAGCTCAAATGATGTTGCAATCAATGAGTGCAAAAAAAGATCTTCGACATTGAGGCAGAAAATCGGTGGAAGTGTCAAGATGATCACCAACTTTACCCTTTAAACACTTTTTGAGCTCAATGATCCTTTCATTTCTCAACCCATAAACCAAGCTTACGTTACGTCCCTTACAAAGTCTCTTTAGATTAGGGCACTTGAATTAACGTAAAGATTCATATGTTCGAAAGCATCACTCGAAGAAGTGTGAGTAAGGCAATTTCTACTTCATTTCGCATGTCTCTTGACTTGTAAACCCAAAGATGATTTCAGCAATATCATTCTTCATTAAGCCTTGACTCAAAGAGTCCCCTTTGTTAAGCCATTGATCAAGCCCACATTACGTTCCATGTTAAAGACCTCTCAGATTGGTAAGGTCGTACCACTTGTAAGATTACTCGAACCCCTGTTCAGCATGATGATAGAAAGACAGTGATTGTCGAATTCCTGCATCAAAGGTCGGGACAAATCAGGCTTTTCGTGAGAATGAGTGAAAAGTCCTTTAAGACCGGAAGATCTCTCATTTGACATATCCATGACACTCATGACTTCAGATTGGAATATTCTTTTGAAATATTTCCAAATGGGATTTGGTAATACAAGATTGATATAAATCATCACACATGAACCTCATGTTGTAAATGCACGTTGCCCCCTATAATCGTGTTTTGCAGGAGACATATCCCTTAAGGAACGAACATGTCATCAGGTAAGTACATCTCTATTCAGACCTTAAATACTTGTCATTGTGTAGGTATTCCTTTTCAAGCACTAGCACTCGATGGAGTTGCCCCCCAAAGATTTTTTCTCCAGATTCAATCTGATTAAGGCGACCGAAGAATGGTTCGAGTCCTGGTCAGGTAATCTCTGTTGCAAGACTGGGCGACCGTAGAATGGTACGGGTCCTAGTCAAGCAAAACCTCAGTTTAGGCGACCGTAGAATGGTACGGGTCCTAGACAAAACTCAGGCGACCGTAGAATGGTACGGGTCCTAGACACCACTCAGGCGACCGTAGAATGGTACGGGTCCTGGAAAACCTTTTTTCGTTTAGGCGATCGTAGAATGGTACGGGTCGTAGACACAACCAAACAATGCCCCACTAGGCGACCGTAGAATGGTACGAGTCTTGGGAAAGCAGTCTTTTTGTAAAGTCATGTTACTATTCTAGGCGACCGTAGAATGGTACGGGTCCTGGATATGTAACACCGATTATCTTGAGTTACTCTACCCTCTTAAAGGTAAGTTATTTCAGGTAAGTTCCTTTATTATTTACATTAGTATTTTCATGCATCATATAGATTTCATTTGAAAATAGGATTTATTTTCAAAAAAAAAAAAAAAAACAAAAACAAAAATGAAAAAGAAAAAAAAAAAAAAAGCCATTTAGTGCATTTCAAAATAGGCTCATTTATTATTGCATTTAAGAAATGGAATTCATTTTCCGACCAAAAAGAGTCATTTAGTGCATGTGCATGATCTAAAATTAGGTCTCAATTTGTCTTTGAAGGCAATCTCTATGAGCTCACCATCAAAGAGGGCAGTTGTTGACACCTAATTTTTGAAAAAAAAAATTGCATTTTGAACAAATAAATGAAAAAATGGAAAAAAATGGGGAAATTGATTTGATTGTTCATGCATGGAAGTTTGAAATTCGATGAGCATTTGGATTGTTGTTAAATGCAGAAATAATCAAAAATCATGTGAATATTGGCAAGGATTTCAATAAAATGGAATAAATCAAGCAAAATCGAGTTGATTGCGAAATCACGCCACGATTTGCATGCTTGATTTAATGCAATGAGAAAATGGAAATCCGAAAGTTGCTAGAAAAGTGGCCGTCTAAAAATCACTATAAAAGGGCCATAATTTTTCGTGAGCGGGAGAAGCTTTTTTTTTTTTTGAAAAAAAAAAAGAAAAAAAAAGAAAAAAAGAGAAAATCAGCCGAGAGAAAAGAGGGAGAGAGAGAGAGAGAGAGGGAAAAAAAAAAACAAAGAAAAAAGAAAAGCCGAAGCCCCTCCCCCTCTCCTCGGCGTCCCTTCGTCTTCCCGAGGGGGAATTCCTCGCCGGAGGCCGTCGCCGTCGCCGTCGCCGTCGCCATCGCCGTCGACGCCTCGCAAGACACACCCAGCCACCCCTCGCGTGCCGCCCCTCGCTCCGTTCGCGAGGCCGCCGCCGCTGCCGAGTCCGGTTGCCGCCACCCCCGCTCCGTTCGCGGCCGCCGCCGAGTCCCGATCCGCCGCCCGTGACCGCGACCCCTCGCCAGAGCCCGAGAGCCGCCGTGCTCGGCCCCCGCCGCCGAACCTCCTCGCCGAGATCTGAGGGTCCCGCGACGCCGCCCTAGCCGCCGTGCCGTCCCGCGCCGCCCCGAGGGACCGCGCCGCTCGAGATCCTCCACCTCCCCGCCGTCCCGGATCCGCTCCCCGAGGCCTTGATCCGGGCCCCTCCGGCCCGCGCCGCCGTCGCGCCTCCGTCGCCGACGCCTTGCCGAGCCACCAAGACCCCACGACGCCCCGCAAGACTCGAGCCTTCGCCGGTCACCACCCCCGCTCCGTTCGCGAAGCCACCGCCGCCGCCGAGTCCCGATCCGGTGCCCCGCGACCGCGATGCCCCGCGCCCAGGAGCCGCCCGCGCTCAGCCCCGCTGCCGAGCCTCCTCACCGCCTGAGCAGGTCTCGCGACGCCGCCCTAGCCTCGTCGTGCCGTCGCCGTGCCGCCCCGGGATCCCGCAGCCGCTCGAGATCCTCCGCCTCGCCGCCCCGATCCGCTCCCCGAGGCCACCGGGCCACCTCGGCCCGCGGCTCCCCTTGCCGCGCCTCCGATCCGCCGCGCCCGAGGCCCCCGCGCGACGCCCCCCCTCCGCAGCCCACCGCGACGCCTCCGATGCCGCCCTCGAGCCTCCTCGCGCCCGCCGCCCCCGTGCCCTCGCGCTCCCGACGATCCAGCCCGCAAGGCGTCCCCAAACCGCCATAGGAACCCTAGCCGAAACCCTAATCGCCGGCCCCTTTTTTTTTTCTTTTTTTTTTTTTTTTTCAAAAAAAAAAAGAAAAAAAAAAAAACAAAAAAGGCAAAAATTTAGGTAGATTTCTTTTCTTTTATTTACTTTATTTTATTTTTATTGTTTTATTTTTATTTTATTGTTATTATTTTATTGTTATTCTATTTTTGTTAATAACATTAAGCCTTGATATGTAATTTACCCCCCTAATTCGCAACCACACTGATTTTTTATTTCGTCTATAAGGCTTTAGACGAGATAATTAATTATGTGGGAATAAAATTGATATTTTGATCTTTAAGGCTTAAGATCAATTTATCGATTTTACCAGTGAAATATTACCCATTGATTTGAATAATATGTGATATCTTTTTTGGGTAATTTTGAATGAATTTGATTGTTTCTATTTATCTTGTAAAATGTCTGAGTTAGAATATTGCCTGTTTAGAATTATTTGCATGTTTAGGTTAAGCATTCTAGTTATCATGAATTTTCAAAAAAAAAAAAAATCAAAAATTCAAATTAACTAGTTTAGGTTGCATGTTTAGTTATTAGAAATTGTTAATTCCAAAACACAAAAAAAAAAGTAAAAAAAGAAACTCAAAAAATCTTAAATTAGAACTAGTTTTTTTTTTTTTTTTATTGTCTTGCATACTTAGATTAGGGATTTTATTTTAGGCCATAGAAAAGAGAAACAAAAAAAAAAAAAAAAAAATTCACTTAGGATGCTAGTTGAATTGCATGTTAAATTTTAATTAAAAAAAAAAAAAAACAAAAAGCAAACAAAAAATCATCAATTTTTAGAATAGGATTGCATGTTTAATTTTAAGCTTAGATCATTTCTAAATAGATTGCATCTTTGGCTAGAAATTACTAAATTAAAACAATGTCTTAATTTAAATTAGGATAACCTAATTCCTAGTTTAAATAGGATAAAATTTTAATTTAGTTAGAAATTTCATTCAAATATTTTAGGATAGATTAATTCCACCTTTTTAGGATAAATTGCAATTTTTAGAAAAAAATAAAAAAAAATCATAAAATCAAAAAATCAAAAATCAAAAATCTTGCATGAGCATGTAGAATTAGGAATACAGATTTAGTAAATAAGACATTTAGGCTAGCAAATTAGGTTTTTTTTATATAATCACATTTTTAGGATCATTTTTTTAGAAATCTCTTTTTTAAATAGATTAGGATTAGATTTAGATAATTTCATTTTTAGGAAACTTGGCACCTTTTTTTTTAAAAAAACAAAAAAAAAAAAAAAAATAAAGAAATGGTTTTCTAAGTCAAAATAGGGTTAATTTAAATTAATCCAAAACATGAATTAGAAAATTATTCGTTTTAGGTAGTTTAATTAGGACTTTTATTAATTCAAAATTGCAGATAAAAAAATCCAAAACAGGTGCATATTAATTACTTTGCATTCTAGGACCATTTAATTAGGATTTGCATATTAGGTCATTAAGTTGCTATTATTGCATTTCATGTTATATAATTTAAATCATTTTGCCATGTCATATTAGGCTATGAGCATGCATTACATTTAGTTAAATTCTATTAAATAAAGTGAAAATAAAAAAGAGAAATTTGCGTGTTAATTAGAGATCATATCTAGGATTGTTGATGTGGAATTTAATCTAACGATGCAGATGCTTTCGTTGCTACAAGGTAAGTCCCTTAACCTTATTCATCGTTTTATTGGGTGTTAAATTGGTGGATTGCGCACCCGTATGATTACCTCACATGTTAGGGAGATAAATTAAAATCGATTCAAGCTGCCTGCTAAACATTTTTCAAAATAAAAGAATGGTACCGAAAGGGCATTAGAGAAATCTAGTGTAACCAAGTCCCCGTACCCATAATCTCTGGTTCGTAGGAGTAAAGTAATCTCCCATTACTTTACTTGGGTTTCTAATCGACCCACCAAAAACGATTAGTGGCGACTCCTTAATAAAAATCATTTGCATGTTAAGAATTCAAACCTAAGTCGCGAATTGGTATGGGCTTGGGAGAGCCCGAGTTAAGTCTAGGCTTAATAATCCATTAGCCAAACCCTAGGTGGTTCACACCCCGAAAAATTGGTCGCGACAAGCATATAAGGGGTTGGTTAAATAACTCGATGATCTAGAGTATGGATATCCTGATAAAGAAGAAGCAAAGCTTCCTGAGACTATTATGGTGAAGCATGCTCACTCCTTCCTTCCAATCCTAAAGGCCATCATCGGAGATTTAATGTTCACAGAGGACCAACGGAATGTGAGCCGTGAATATTTCTACAAAATTTCTGTGGTGGATGCGTTGAGGGTGATATCCGTCGAACTCCATTTCATGTACAAGATGCTCTACACAAAAGCATTGGTAATACGCTCCAAGTGGAGTTACATTGTCCGCTTCATAGCCTTCACTAGTATTGTGATTGCTTTGGTCCTATTCAATTGTTTGAAGAAGCATCAGCTCCCTAAACTCACTGTGGAAATTACTTATACCCTTCTTTTCGGAGGGATTGCTCTTGATGCGATAGCTCTATTCATGCTCATTTTCTCTGATTGGATAGTTGCTGGAAAAGAGCGAGATTCATTTATCCACAAGTTAGTATCTGCCATGTATAACTTGAGGAAGCCCCGATTTGTTGCATATAAATCAAAGCGTAATGCTAATGTTACTTATGCAGTCTTAAATACACCATTTATATTTCGAAGGTGGTCAGAATCTGTCATTGCTTGCAATATTTTTTCCCTATTCTTGAAGAAGAGACCGAGAAAGATGTATGAGTGTGATAGACATTGGGGTTTCATCGTCTTTTCAAATATTTGCAAATTTTCATCCCTCATGACTGAGAAAATTATCTCTTTTTTCCATCAAGCTGGGAAAACAATCGCCAAAGGCTGTGGTTCGGAGACAAGGACACTACTGACTGAGAATACGAGATACGTGTCCAAGAATCCCCTTATTAATAAGCTATGGGTCTTTATTTTTGAGGAGATAAAATGTAAATCCAAGGATGCAAATGGTTTAAGCGAGGTAATTGAGATATTTGAGGCTAGAGGTGCTTTGTCTCTCAAGAGTAACAATGGGGGGATCGATTGCGAAAATCTTTTAAAGATGGTCACCGATCAAGTTTTCAGTGGTAGTATTGTACATTTCCATATGGTTACTGAAATACTTTACAACATGGAGAGTTCATTTACAGATGCAAATGATGAAAGGGAATTTAGCAAGATCCTCTCCGACTACATGTTGTATCTTTACTTAGTCAGTCTAACGTAATGTCCGCCGTGGGGGGTTTTTCCTGAATGATGGTAGCAGCAATATTGTTGACTCTAGAAAAAGTCATCAAGGATCCCACGATCAAGGATGTGGAGGGGCTATGTAAGCATTGATTGATTATTCTATGAAAGACCTACAGTTCGAATGGGATGATATAGCCACAGAGATGGAAAAGCTCGGGGATAGGAAGTGGAAGGTGATAAGCAGAATGTGGGTTGAGATGTTGTCATATGCAGCACTTCATATTCAGGGAGAGGCACATGTGCAAGTGCTGAGCAAAGGTGGAGAGCTTCTAGCCTTTATTTGGCTGTTGATGGTTCATTTCGGTTGTTACAAATCTGATTATGGCATGGATATGGATTAATCTTGTAAATCGCAAGCCGTCACTAGCATAATTTACAACTAGGTATAGCAATATCAATTCAATCAATTTATATTTCTTGTTTGTTTATGTATAAAATTATTTAAACTTTTGCTGTATTTTGTCATTGAAGCTATATTTCGATTGCTGCAGAATACTGAACTCAAGATTTAGTACTACATGCAATCTTATATCTGTAATTTGCGTTTAATATGTAATCCCTGGTGCTAATAAAAGAATGGATAGCCTGTGAGATCGGTGGCGATGAGACGACGGCGGCCTTGGCTGTGGCTTGGATCCGAGAATCAAAAGCACGAACTTCGAATGAGCCTTGCCTCGTTCCATCTTACGGTTGTTCTCTTCCTCTTTGAAAAAGCTCTGCACCTCTGACTTCACCTTTTTTTCCCTTCGAGAATCAAAGTTTGCTTTGCATAAACTTACGGCATTCCCGGTCGAATCGATCGTTTCAACTTTTTCAAGGTTTAGATTTTTTATTTATTTAATTTTCCTTTTGCGATCTCCACCTCTTAAGTTTCGCCAGTAAGTCTCAAACTAAGAGAAGTCAAAAAAAAAAAAAAAAAAAAAAAAAAAAAAAAAAAAAAAAAAAAGAGGAAGAGCAAAGAACCTGATTTTGTCTTAAAATATCTTATGAACTCGATCCCTTTGATTCAATGAACTCATTAAATGGCGTTTGTTTCTCAAAATTCCATCAGGACTTGATCTAGGTCCAGAATAGCCCATGAACTTCATCCCTTTGACCTAGTAAACCTTCTGAGCTCGTCAGCATCGGAAATAATGTCCGGCCAATGGACAAATCCGTGTTTTGCGCCTTTTCCAGA
This sequence comes from Eucalyptus erythrocorys, assembly GCA_014182555.1. Lineage (NCBI taxonomy): Eukaryota > Viridiplantae > Streptophyta > Magnoliopsida > Myrtales > Myrtaceae > Eucalyptus > Eucalyptus erythrocorys. The sequence goes on along the minus strand of CM024597.1, from coordinate 5,109,495 downwards.
GGCAATTTAGTTCTAAAAGTAAAACACATTTCTCCCAGGCGACTCACGTGTACATAAAAAATTGTCCAAAAATTGAACTTGCGCCGCATTTGTGAATCATAAAGAAATGGCTAAGGTTTCTCAAGCATGGATCGAAAAATTTGAGATGGATGATCACGGCAAACGTGGGAGGAGAGCTGTTATGAGAATGTTGCATTGTGGATTGAAGCAAACCTGGCCATGCGCTTTCTACATTCGAGAGATATGGTGTAAAGTCAATTGAAGGTTTTTTTAATTTCAATATATTAGGGTTATGGTGGTTCTTGAATCAAAATGCCCTAGGAGAGGTAGGAAATGTGTACGTGATAAGTGCATGTTCGTTAGCTGGCCATTATTTTCATCGGCAATGAACTAAGGAATATTGGGTCAATGTGATCAAACTCAGAGGTTTATTAGATCAGAAGAATCCAGTTCAAGAAATATTTTGGAATAAAGTAAAGTTTAAGAAACGAACATTGCTGCAAGGGGATTCCGATCACTAAAGTTGACGTCCGATGCGGCTTGGATCATAACGAGTAGACCTTGTTGCGTCATTCTTGCTTGGATTATATATCAATGTCATCAATGATTTGATTTCTTCATGTTCTTTTTGTTTTTGTTTTTCAATCTTGACCCAACTCATTGGGTGAATTTGAATTCACAAAGCAATCTACTTAATTGGAATTACTTCTACAAGACTCAAGAACAAGAATCTGGTGCAACTAACTTTTTTTTCTCCTGAAGAATGCTTTACATTGTGGGACCAATTTACAATTTACAAACTACCCTATTTCTTTTATGAGGACAATTTTAATGAATATATAAAAGAAAATTTGTAGTATTCAATGAACTTAGCTTTTGCGTGTTATGAATAATTTATATGAGACAAGTGGGCCCATAAATAACTAAGAATTATATGAGACAAATCAAGAGAATAATGGGGGCCATTTCATTTCATGTGGACCAGCTCCTCCTCATCTAATTTGTTTATGGAATAATCTAAAAAGGCAAAATAGGAGAGAAATAGAAAAAGAGAAGTAGCAAAATTCCTCTTTAGAGCCATCTTTTGCTCATTGAATTGTATACGTGCTAGAGCGCTTTTTGCGCTGCAAAATCTAGATTTCAAGAATTGAATGCATCCACGATATTCACTTTGTAACATGCATTTCAAAAGTGCACGAATGCTTCCAAAGACCGAAGCCTCAATAAACGTTCGTCATTTACTTAGATCAGCATATCTCTCCTTTGTTTATTTTCTTAGATAAAATCGTTTTGCCGCGCCAACTCAGTGTCACGTGTCGATTTTACCACATAATCAATGCCCACACCACTTATTTGATGGGGATAGTAGACATGATCATGAGATGAGCAGCTTAATGAGCTCGCTTAGATTTGGTCAGCACAATGGATGAAATTGGCAGAGGCAATTCCGTTCTCGACTTGTGCCATGGACACGTCTACCCTGCCTAGACCCGATCTGTTCAAATTGATAATCATGGCAGGTTGCAATGGTTCTTAGCCCTGGTACTAGGCTCGATCTGCTTTTTTACATGTAATTACAGTGGCATAAGTACTTCATTGCACAAATTGAGAGAATCAGAATATTTTATTATGTACAAAAAAGTTGAGGATGGGCTCTGGTTGAGCATGGGTCGCCGCGGTAGGCTTCTATTCCTCGGGACGGGGACGGGGACGGCGGAACATGATCATGTTGGGATCGACGGATCCCCAAAAAGCGGATTCGACCCTAAATCGAACCCCTAAACTTGCGCAGAAGACGAGCCCAAGAAATTCATATGCATCACCGATCCTAAGGCACATCACAGAATCGAACGTACATTGTTTTTCACGGATTAAACCCCAACGACGCCAAGAGGAAGAGAAATAACGGTCCTGCTCGATCCGATGACGCCAAAAGTCCTTGGAGAATTGTGGGGTGTCGCCTCTTGCCTTAGTTTTCCTTTTGGAGAGTTTTTGGAGAGTTTTGGAGGGAGGCGGAGAAGACGTACGTAACTTTTTGCCAAAAGGTTGTCTTCTCTCCCTCTCTCTCCCCTTTTATACCTCTCCCAAAAAACACAAAACACGCCCCTTCAACTCCTCCCTCCGTCCATGGGCCCTCACTCTTTGTGGGCCGGGCTTTTCGGCCTAGCATGGGCGGACAGGCCAACTCAGGCCCATCCAAATAATAATTAAAATCATCACCCGCCATGCCCCGTGTCCATCCCTACATCCCCCAGCTCTTAGTCCAGTACGGGTCATTAAAGGCGTCAGAATTTGGTCAAGATGTTTTGCTGCAAATGGATACTTGATTTTGGAAGGAGGAGTCCACCAAGCATGGAAGCCTCACCCGCTTTGAGAGAGATTTATTATAGTGCATGTGTGAAAATACCAAGCATGGAAGCCTCACGGCGCAACGGAGCTCTTGTTTTGAAGAATTACTGTGATATGGAGTGATTATCAATAATTCAACGGCTCAACTTTCGAGTGAAGTCAGGTCTAGCTAAATTTGTGAATCTAATTGGATTTGAGCTCCCTTTTTAGTGATTTCCTCATAAAAAGTGTATTTGGTACGGTTGTGCTGTCCCCAGAGCCTTTCGAGAACCTTATATTTATCAAGATAGAGATATATTGGCATGAAAGCAAACCAAGATGCATATGGATCATTATTTGCATTGAGAATTTTATTCCTAGACAAGTAGAAAACCACATGGTTTTCTCCTAGAGAGTGAGCAATGTGCCTCTATAGAAGAGATTAATTTTGCACTTTCTGGAGATATCAGCGATCATTGAGAAACTTGCAGAAAAGGTACTTCATTGAGCAACTTGCAGAAATGGTAGTTCATCATCCATGGGTCACAAAATACTGCCATCAGGAATAACCGCGCAGTGAAGAACAACCACTATTCCATCACGAATCACATATCCCTGGTCTTCTCTGTCACCTTCTCTGACGTTGTCTGGATTAACAATCTGCAAATACAAGCTCAAAAGTTCAATTCTTGGACGATGAATCGCGAGTCTCTATCAACTGTTTTGACAGGAGTACATGAAAGGCATGCAAGGACTCGGATTAAAGAGCATCATCACTAGCTCAAGCTAAAAAGAGGGATGATCGCCATTTTTTCTTGTATTAAATAGATCTAAGTATCTCAAAAATTGACTAGCTAGCAAAAGATGTTCTGAGAGAATGTGAAACCCAGTCCTTAGCAATAGAACTTCTTCATTTTGCTTCTGTTCGATGAAGTAGATAATAAGACTTCTTACTGCCTTTCTTACCGTTACATTTTTGCCAATCCTCGCGTTCTTATCAACAATAGCTTTCCTTATGCGCGTATTTTCCCCGATGCCGATCGGTACACTCATGCACTTCCCATCCCCAGAATTCCCTGGAACATCTGTCTGTCATGTTTAGGAAGTTACATCATCATCATCATCGTCATCATCCTCTATATGACATTTACTGGTGAAATCACAGTTCGATATCGAAACAAAGGTAAAAAGGCAAGCATTTGTATCAGTCATGGTGAACTAGGTAGATGTTCGCTTAAGAATGGTTGGTCGTTTCAAGCAGAAGATGGAACCAAACCGTATAGTTCGAACATATTCTCACAGGGGCAAGGATGGTTGATACTTCGCACATTCGCTATATACTGCTAGAAATTCAACAGCACAAGGACCAGATGCCTCTTACTTGATAGATGTCAGACCCAATGATAACCGAGTCCTCAATTACTGCCCCGTCTTCAATCCTTGTCCTCATACCAACGACAGCTCCCGTTATTTTGCATCTCTAACTTGTACATATAACAGAAGTTAGATTTCAAAAGCATTGAGCTGCAAGAAGGGGCTAACTTTAAATTACTGAATAATTGGAGAAGATATTGTAATCAGCTGCCGCATTACAGATATACGATGCAACTTTTTTTTTTACTAAAGGACTTTAAATTTTCTCAATCTATGTCAGGGCAAGGATAAATCCTTGCTGGGAGAAAGTTTCTGGTTAATATTATTGTGAGGAAGTCAAGACTTCTTACATTGAGTATGCAACCGTCTCCGATGATACTTTCTGTGATTACTGAATCTGTCACGACGCTCGGAGGCAGGGACCGAGGCAGAGTGTACAAGAGAGAGTCCCTCTCGAAGAAACTGTAACATAAAGGAATGAATTTGTTCAACTGCTGGAGACAAAAACTTGGGTAAAAGCCGGAGCATAAATATGAAAAATTCTACGGGCAACATGAATCTTTACTTGAATCCCCTGTCGTATTTCTTTGCGCTCTCCATATTTGCCTGGTAAAATGCTCCGATGCTTCTCATATCCTCCCAGTAACCATCGAATAGATATGCCTGAACCTGACAATTTTTCAGAGAAACATAAACTCCCCTGAATGCAGCAAAAAGAGAGACCGACAAAAGTGAGATTCTCAAACAAAACAAGTCATGAAACCTGGCGCGACCTTCATTCCAGTGGATATCGCACCTCGAATCACTTCACTGGAGAAGTCATTCGCGCCAGGGAAACTCTCTTTTAGAAGCTTTATCATGGCATCTCTGTTGATGAGATATATTCCCATGCTTGAGAACCAATGGCAATCAAATGTGTTTTGACAGTTGGGATTTCCAGTTGACTTGTCTTTGAAATCTACCACTCTATCCTCATCATTTATCTTCAAAGAGCCGAAACCTGGATCTTGGTCCCAAGCAGCATTCAGGACCACAACGGTTATATCGGCCTCGCTTCTCCAATGCAACTCCACAAGTTCCCGGTAGTCCATCCGGTAAAGATGGTGGCCTGGAAGGATCAGAAATTCAGTGACTGGATACTCTTCAAGCACCCACAGACATCTCCTCACAGCATCAGCATTCCCCTGAATTTTGAAATCACAGAAAATTCAGCTAAAGATATGAAAAGCCATAACAGTTAAAACAAGTGAAGACTAACAGTTAGGGAGGTGTAAAAATTAGAATTTGAGCTTTGAGATCATAGGAAATTAGCTTATAGAAGCAATCCGATTATAGTACATTCAATCAAATTGTAGTTTAAGATTTTTTTTTGTCATTTTGAACTAAAGCAAACACAGGAGTTCTCTCTGATTTCCGCTCATCAGAAACAATGCTGACAGATGGTCGAAATGAATAATATAGCAGCAATCACTAGCTGGGGCGGTATCCCGATCCCATCCCATACTTTATCGTTAGCATTGCTTGATGGATAAATAGGATGTCATGGACTACAACAGGATGTTAATATGACTACAAAGGTTACACTGCCAGACCTGAAACCATCGCTGGTCTTCGAGGCTTTGGTAGGCAGCAATCACTTCAACGAAGCCTTCTGTCCCAAGGCCAGCGCCAGAATAAGCCCTCGACAGGTGTGAGTTCAGGGTTGTGGAATTGAATTGGGTGAGAGCGTATATTTTGCTTATGCTGCTTTTGATGCAGTTGCTCACTACCGCATCAATGAGCCTGTAGTTGGCTGCTATTGGTATCGCCCCTTCTGATCTCCTCTTCGTCAACGGATAAAGTCTTGATTCTGAGCCGTCCCCAAATATAATCGCCGCAACACTCTAACCACACATATATACATTATATTAGAGTTTCTGCAAGAAGGTCACTCCACATTTTCATTTTCAGTGAAAAGTTTTCAAGAATTGTGTTCCATTTCCAATCTTCCACCTCTACTGAATGAAGATGGTACATTTTTTATATGCTTTCTCTGCTTTACAGAAAAATCAAAGAGGCCATCAGAACACATTCCCATAGTTCTTTTTGCTGAGTATAGAAACAGAAAACCCCAGAAAAACAAGAGCCAAAACAGGGCTTCCATCGAAATCTCTGCAATGAAATGTGACCTGGTTTATTGGAGGAAACTGAGAGATGGACTGATGATGATGCTGCGAATTGGCACAACGAATCTTCTGCGACCGTCTGCGGTGAATGCGAGGCAAGCTCGTGCCAAGTTTCATCTTCCGTTGCAGATACACAGCATTGGGTTGAGGATGCTGCATCATAGTCACCATTATGACAACTGAGATATTGATGGAAGAATGTAAACAGACTAGGGACTAATCTTGCTGTTAAAAATGCCATTTTTCGCTTGTATTTGTAGTATGATAGGGTGAAGAAATGAGAGAATATTGAGGTTTCTTCCAGTTCATGACCACCTATCTGAAGAAGGATCTTTGCTTTTGCATGGCCGGGGCACTGCTTATAGCAGTAACGACGTGAGCGTCCCAGGCTCTCAACAGTATCAGATTGGGAAGATGCACTTTGGCACTTCACAATAATTTATTTTTCTGTTTTGATGTTCACTTTGGTATTGTTTATTCCTATTGCACCTAGACAAGCATGAAGAGGAAGTTTTGAGTGATTTTTTTTTGAGTGATGGCATGGCGTGTTTTGTCCTTTGGAGAGATGGGAAATGTCTTGCTTAGATTCCAATCCCCTTGGTTTTCTTTCATCTTTATTCCTTGGGTAGGATTTCATATATGCCTTCTGTTGGGTGTGAGGAGACAGAAGGCAAGAAAATATGCTTATGCATCACCGATATCATGTGCCATAGTGACTTAGCATTATCAAGCTAATCACATTTTTTTCAAATTCAAAAATTACAAAACCTGGTGGTTATTGTGCCGGTGAGATAGAGAGTAATGACTGTTCCACCGACACCACATTAACATAACACGGTGATATAATTGACGCATGGAACACTCTTGCTGAGCCCCACTCTTTTTCAAAAGAAGTTGGCTGGGCTCGATCAGAACAAGTAAAAGCACAAAAAGCATCCTCAAAACTTTTTTTCCTTAGTTAGGTTTTATTACATATCAATCGGTCGAAATCCTACTCTTTTGAAATCTTGAGTGAAGCCAAAAATCAAGCCTTGACGAGATTTTGGAAATGTCCTCTTCCACGCCCCATCCATTTAATATGAGAGGCGGAGGCGAGTGTCTACGGAGTGGTCGATGCTAGGCTCCAAAGATGGGGGTGGTTTTTTTTTTTTTTTTTAAATGTTGTCTTTCTTTAATTATAAGGTTTATACAACAGAAAATTCCAAATTGCTATATTCATAATAAACTTACTCAGAACTAATTTTTTGATCATCACCTTAAATTATTTTTTTGATTGCATAAAAAAAACATTTGTAATTCATTAGTACATTGGATTAATATAACGATGTTATATCTATAATAAATAAATGATAAAACTTTAAATTGATATATCAATTAATTGACACGTATTATTTAACTCAATAATTTAATAATAAAATTGAACAGAAATTAATGAATGAAATTTGTCATAGGACTATCGAAAAGAAATAAATCATGATTTCAAAAATTTGAAACCAGCTTCAAAATTTTACCTTAAATTACACTATAGCACCCTTTACTTTCAAAATTTACATTTCCTACCCCCCAACCACTTTAATTTCAATAGTCTTGTCCATCATTTTCAATTTGGCCCGCCTGCAACCAACACTCACAAATTCGGTTTCCAAAGCTTCAAATCGCCAACGTTTGAGTATAGCCCGTGGGAATTCGCGAGCGAGAGATGGGCGACGCGAAATCCGGAGCGGCGGACGCGCCGGCGGCGGCGGCCGGCGAGCCGAAGGGCGGCGGCGGCGGCGGATCGGACGCCGCCAGGATCTCGGAGGTGAGGGCGTGGCTGGCCTCCCAGTTCGAGGCCGCCGGCAAGGAGGTCCCCGATTTCGAGTACAACTCCCGGAGCGTCGCGCACCTGCACAACCTCGCCGCCGTCTCCCAGGCCAAGACGCAGGCCGCCAGCATCGTCGCCTCCGATTTCCGCCAGAAGGCCGCCGAGTACCGCTCGCAAGGTCAGTTCGGTTGAATTTTTCGAGACGGTAGCGACGCTCGCGTACTTCGAGAGGTTGGGAAGTGATGTGGAGATGGGAGGGATCTCAATTGGTGGTTTTCTCTAGTTGTTCTTGGATTTGGATTCATCTGAATCGCTTTGAAAAATGGTGTTTTTTTTATCCTCCAATTTTGAGTGACTGTATGGTGGCAGTGATTGTTCTATAGTTCTATAGGGGATAATGCTTCACATGGGTTTTAATTGAGGCATGGTATTAGAAATTTTTCGAGCTGGTTTGGTCATTTTTGGAAGTTTTGTGGATGCAGCTGCCAGGATTAGAGAGATACTGGAAAGTGCAGGGTTGGCACAAGAGAGTTTGGCTTCAAACATTGTGGCCTCTGCTCAAGCACTGGCCAATGTTGCCAATTTGTTGAATATTAGGGATACTGAATTGAGTAGGTGAGTGGGCTTCTTGTATCGGTTTCATTGTCCTCGAATGTTGTTCTGCTGGTTTGTGTGATTCGTATGGGGAAATTGCAGCTTTCTTGTGGCGATGGGGGACTTTTCTTTGAGAAAGTCTAGTGTAGAGGAGAAGAGGGCTAAAGTGGAGAAGGATTCGAAGGTTCTCCTCGATTACACCAGGAAGGCAATAGCAAGACTGACCTATTTGAAAAGGTAAAAGCCAATGTAGAAGTTACCTGTTCTCTGCAGGACTTGTGATATGTATGCTGTGGGAAGTTTGTGACTTAATGAGTAAAGGGTGATGCAACAATGTGTTCTCTTTGTGATGCTGAGTAAATTTTGGCTGAAGGGTCTGTGTTATTTTTCCTTGACATGTTCCTTCTGTATGTTTCGATTAAAATTGCATGCTCATGCATTCTTAACAATGTCCTGGCAAAATGTCTTGACAGAACGCTCGCACAGCTTGAAGATGATGTAGCTCCATGTGAGGCGCAGGTGGAAAATTGGAAAACTAATTTGGCGGTGATGGCTTCAAAGAGCGACAATACACGCAGCAGTATGCCAACTACAAGGTACCATTCACTTGCTTATTTGAGTTATGAGATCCACAGTGAAATTAAGTTTTCAATCTAATAACAAAGCCAGAGAAGTTCTCTTTTGCATTGTCCTTCTCTTTGTATTCAGGTAGCACTTTTAGGTGATTACAAAGTTTCTTTGCTGCTAAATTTTGATATTGTCAAGTGTATGCATCTTGAGTTGAACAGGCTCCTATCTGGGTGCTACATGAATCCCTAGAAATTTGTTTTATGAGATTTTTCCCTTTTTGATCATTTGATGAATTTTATACAGACGGCACTTAATCGGGTAGGATACACCCCAGAGATCAGCCACAATGTACTGGTGGAGATGGCTGAACACCGAAAGGAATTAGAGAAGAAAACAAAGCCCATTCTTGATACTCTGAGAAGCTACCAAGACTTGCCTCCAGTAATTTTCCCTTTTCTTTTGCCTAATATTGACTCGAGCTTAGCACTGCAAATATTAACCACTTCACCTTTGTTGAGGTCTATTTTATTCCTGAAATATGTTTATCCTTATGTGTAAACTTCTTGCAGGACAAGGCTTTAGCTGCTCTAGCAATCGAGGACAAGAAAAGGCAGTATGCTGCAGCTGAGAAATATCTTGAAGACGTGTTGCATTCAGCTCTTTCAACATCTGAATGACATCGGATATTGATCTGATGTAAGCATTGCCTCATACATTATGTTTATTGGGGGGTTAAGAAGAAAAAGAGGTTTGGTTTTTTGTCGTTTGCAACTCATGAAAGATTGAGCTGTCTTTCTGGGTAGCTCTCGGTGGATGAGATAGGTTGTGTCTGTATATGGGTGATGAATTTCTTAACCCAGTTAATGGAAGAATTTAAATGATGAAGATGTTGAATGATTCATCTGGAATATTGCTGATACTCCTGATTTCAGATGATTCAAATCTCAGATTAAATGACTTGTTTTATCCAACAATTTGTGCTCAAGCAATGACTCACATTGTGTGTACAAGGATACATATTGAAGGTGGCAGGCTTATTTATTCAGTAAATTTGCATTGTTCAAACCTTATTCTCCAATCTCGAATTTGGAACTGCACCCCAATCCTATCAAAGCATTCTTTGGTTATTTTATCAGTGGCAGAGGTCAGACACAATGTGCAATCTGCATGCGAGAGACCTCCATTACAGGCTGCATGGCCATAGCAGGTCGGACCATCATCTGGAGATGCAGTGTAGTTATTGTAACCATGGTCCGCTGTCCTATCCTCCAAATCATCGAGGACCCATTTTCGATCTAATTAATATTGATCCCATAAGTCAAACTTACCTCCACTGAAGATTCTGGCTACCAACTTTGTAGTCGGATCACCCCCCACCTCGATGATGAGAAAGATGCCCGGCATAAATGCAGTTCTTTGAACAGCACACAAATCTTTGTTCTCTCATCCTCATTTGTTTCCCTCTTCAATTGCTTTTGTTGTTATTGTTAGAATAATGAGCTCATCTGACTTTATACAGGCTTCTGTCTCTTAGCATTTTGTCATTGTTGGATTAGATCATGACTTCTTTCCAGCTCTCTCTCTAATTTTATGTAAGGAAGAAGTGAATGTTACAATAGAAAGAAGGATAATGCATGAAATATTCTCAGACTAGCGTGCAGCTCTAACATGGACCTTTGCGTTTGTCATTTTATGTGCGATGGGGATAGATTGCCATGACATCGTTTTCTCGTTAGGTGAGCGAGTGATCTTGAAAGTTTATGGATACACCAGTAGGGTTCTATTATATTTTATGACAAGACAGTCGTAACGTTACAAAACAACTTACAATTTGTTAGGACGCTTTAGTACTTGACTAGGATGATGTGTAGTAAAATCTTACGGTACATGAAGTGTACTGTAGAGGAGCCCAAGTGAGCTTTTTTCCTCTTTTTGGTCGAAATCCCGAGTGAGCTTTATTTATTGCCCAAAACTTTTGCAGGAGGAGCCCCTTCTTACAAGCCAAGACCATGCCATCAACGATCAACAGAGAACCAGTCGGGATGGCAGTTCAACCGGTGGTTAACTGGCCTTTGAACCGCTTTTTGCAACCAATCCATTAAGTAGTGCAAATGTTAAATTAAGCTATACCTGTATTTTTCCTAATGACAAGAGTCTTTATACTTCATTTATTTCGTGAAAAATGAATATATGAGAAAATTTATTTTCTAAAAATGATTTCTTGTGTCGTTTGAAATAATTAATTATTGATGACAATTTCTATTTAAACAATTTTATGGATGATGAAAATGTTTTTTATTTTTATATGTGATATAAGTGATCAATTTTAGAAAAACGTTTTCGAAATCATATAATTTCTGCAAAATAAATGCAACCTTAATTTTGCTCTTAGAATGTTAAAATTGGTTACTTTTTCAGCACCCGTGATTGAAAGAATTAAGTTTCACCATATCAAATTTTGACTTCTGCAGTGAAGAATTTCTCTAACTCATTCCAGTACTTATGTGTACTTTGCTCACAATATACTCAGATTGAGGTATTTTCTTTGGTCAACATCTTGAATTGTTCGTTTAGTTGGGTTTAGGCCCAAGTCCATCACAAGTCAATAATGTACTCCATGGTACCAATTTACGAGAACTTTTTTTTTTTTTTTTTGATAAGGAGGAATATAGTGCTAAATTGCAAGGCTTTTGATCCAGGAGGATTTTGTGTAATTTCCTTTAATAATAATAATTCCTATTCAATGAGTCATTTCAACCTCAAAATTTGATCCGAAATTTCCATGAGAGCCCGTGTCTTTGAATAAGATATAAAATATGACAATACATTACAAAAAACAAAAAAGGAAGAAAAAGGAAAAAAAAAACTATATTTACATGATCAATTTGTTTATCAACTAATCTCCCATATATTTATATTACTCAAATTTGATGTTCAATCTCTATTGTGCAATAACTTTAAACTTATTTTCTAAACTAATTTGAGTCTTTAAACACTTTTTCTATATGTGAAAATTTTGTTTATTTCACGAAAAGTGAATGATCTAAAAAATAATTTCCTTAGAAAAATCACTTGTATCATTTATAAAAATAAAATAAAAATGTTTTCATCATGCACAAAAATATTTAGACATAATTTATTATTAATAATGACTAATTATTTCAAGTGATATAAATTATTATCTTTAAAAAATATTTTATAAATTCTCTATTTTTGTGAAATAAATGAAGGTTAAAAATAATTTTTCTGTCAATCAAATGCTGGTCTAAGTCTTTGGTCAACAAAAATATTAGAAAACTGCAAAAATATCGAAGCGCTGAACCTCTCAGCTCGAGGCGCAAAGTCGCGTCACCTCTCTTCACCGTCGCCTCTCCTCCCGCTACAGAATTCCAAGTCCACAGTCAGCTCTTGATTTCTTCCATCTTCCGCCGCCGCCGCCACCCCCGATGGCGTCCGCAAGAAGAAACTGGACATACCCATCATGGTAACGGCGCTTCCGCTAGCGTGGTGTTTGATGAAATGCCTTTCCTTTTTTAGTCGGTGGTGGTGCGGGGCGAATGTGGGGGGGGATCGTCTTTGTTTGGAGTGCGCGAAAATGCTTTCTTTTGCCTGTTTCCGCTTTGGTGGGTACTGCGTTTGGGCACTGAGTAGTTGCTATTGCTTACTTTTAGCATGGGATTATATGTGGGCTTTGCCAGGGCTAGAAGGATCATCTAGGGATGAATAAGTGATAATGCGGAATAAAATAAATTTAAAATGATATTGCAACAGAACAACGTTTGACCACACATTGAATAACTATCAGATCTTACCAATGTGCGAACAGCCCTTAATAAAAATAAAGTAAAAAGAGTAAGGGAAAAAGAATTGCATGCAAATAGTTATAGTGGTTCGGCTTTTATAAGCGTACATCCACTTTCCCTTGCTTATAGTCAATTGACTGGATTTCACTAGATCAATTTATCAGAGCTCACAAGATCTAAGTATCAAATACTCAAGCTCGTGTAAATAATTCCTCACACACTCTCAACTTCTAAAAGATTACAGAGTATAGCTCTTAGAGACAAATTTGAACAAATGAAGATCACTAAAATCCATCTTAGGAGATTGTACTTAATATTCTTTCATTCTTGGATAAGTCTCTTAATTATAGAAAGAAATCTACCAATTTTCTGGTTGTTGCATGAGGATTATCTTCTAGAATAATATCCTAATAATCAAATATCAAAGATATTAATTACTTCAAGACTTAGAGTCTAATCTTCTGAGTTTGATGATGCTCATCAGCATTTCTACTTGGAAAACACTTTTCATCAGAGTCAAAGAAAGTTTTGTTAATCATCAAAACTAGTTAGGGAATTTTCCTCAACAGGTTTGGGTAATGTGTGCTTTCCTCTTAAGTTACCAAAACATCTCAATAAAAATATTCGATCTTTTCCCGGTCATTGCGTGTTTGCTGTTGCTGTAGGTGAATAGTTGTTCAGGCAAAATGGGGAAGGCTGTTACAAATGTAGCGGATTCTGTAGGCCTCGATCTTATCCCCATGTCGTTTGGCTGTGTTGAAGAGGCTGGAAAAATGGTAGAGGTGTGTGGAAAAGAGATTAAGGTGCACGAACCTTCGAATAGGGAAAGCGTTCTGGCCTTGGTCTTTCGCGAACACCCGAATATGATCGTGGTCGACTACACTGTGCCTAATGCAGTGAACGGTAAGTGTTACATCTCAAGAGATAGTATTGATAGAAATTCATATGCTGATAGAGAGGTCTGGTTTTTTATAGTTTCATTAAAATAGGGGTGGGAGGATTGTCTGATTATTTGGAACTCTGGTAACTTTGTGAAATCTGCAAACCTTAACAGGATATTGCATGAGCCAATATGTCACTGTTCGCTTGATAAATTCAATTGAATTCTTGTTACTGAACATATCGTTCTATTATGAAGGTAATGCCGAGCTCTATTGCAATGTTGGAGTTTCATTTGACATGGGAACTACTAGAGGGGACGGGGATCCGCTTTACAAAACAGTCGAAGATTCAAATTTATATGCAGTAATTTCCCCACAAATGGCGAAACAAGTGACAGAACCCAGGATCCTTGTTCAGTTTTAGCCATCTCTGTACTTTCTTTTTTTGTCCTAATTATCCTCTGGTTTTTGGTAGGTCGTGGCATTTCTTGCAGCAATGGAAATTATGGCAGAGCAATTCCTAGGAGTCTTCTGTGGGTATTCTTTGATGGTGTTCAGTCCATACTCTTCTGCTTCTGCTTTCTCCAATTATATAAACTATTCATTAGTAATCTCAAGTGTCATGTTAAATGTGGTATCATCAAACATTTCACTAAAATAATTATGGATAGAGAAGTTTTGTGGTTCAAAACTTAAGTAGTTATAGATGGATGTACAAGTACAATTGAGATAGGATCGATATCATCGGTAACACATTGCCTTGATAAAGAGCAATAAGCATGATTCATGCATGAGATGCTTTTCTTCTGTCATTGAATTCGTGAGATACCTTGCCTGTGTTCTTTCACGAAATGGTTAGTTCACGATTCTTTTACCTTCTTGGGTTTTTGAATACATCCTATCTTTTGACAAACATGGTGGACACTCATATAACATGTAAGATAATATCCTATTCATCAAGAATATGAAGTGTCATGCTTGGTGTTATATCACCAAACATTTTACCAAACTAATCATGAATACTGAATTTTCATAGTTTGAATCTCATATAGTCACAGAAGAATGTAGAAGTAGAATTAAGATAGGATTGATTGGATGATAAAACATCAACTTGACTCAAAGCAATAAGGAGCATCGTGCATCAATACTTTTCTTCTACCATTAAATGTATGAGATATCTTACTTGTGTTTATCCGCAAAATAGTTGATGCATGATACTCTTGCCTTATTGAGTTTTCGAATAAGTACTGACTTCAAACAAACAAGTAAGGAACTATTTAACATGTATATAAACATTCCCTATTATTCCTCCTGTGCATTTTGTTGTTCCTAAATCTATATTAGAGAGCAGTGATAAAATTCACACCAAGCAAAAATATGGCATTTAGTTTCATTTCAAACTTGTGGGAAGAGTGGAATATGCGTGGCTTCATCATATTGAGCCTCTCACTTCAGATCTTTCTCATTCTATTTGCACCGTATAGAAAGAAAACAGCGGATGACCGCATCGTTTCCTTCTTGTTATTGGCCTATTCGATGGCTGATTTGATAGCTATATTTGAGATTGGGCTCATTTCTCACAACCAACATAATTTGCAGACTCGTGCAGATGATGTAGATGGAGCGCTCCAGGCATTTTGGGCCTCATTTCTCTTGTTGCATCTTGGCGGTCCAGACACCATCACTGACTTCTCTTTGGATGACAGTTTATTTTGGCTACGCCACCTGCTTAGTCTCATCTTTCAAGTTGTTGCTACCATCTACGTCTTTGTGCAGATATTTACCAGCGATAAGTCACTGGTGATCCCAACGGTTCTAGTGTTTCTTGCCGCGGTCATAAAAAATGCTGAGAGGACATTGGCACTTAATCTCTCAAGCCTTCGGGCTTTCAAGAAATCAGTGCTTCGAATGCCCGGTGATGATAGATTGATTATTCATCGGGGTGAAGCAAATCAAAGGTTGGTCGAAGAACTCGATGCTTTAGGGTATAAATATTCTGATGAATATGAAGAAGAGCTTCCTGAGACTATCGTAGTGAAGCATTCTTACTCATTCTTTCGAATCTTTAACGTCATCATCGGAGATCTCATGTTCACACGGGAACAACGGGAAATGAGCCGTGAATATTTCTCCAAAGTTTCCGCGATGGATGCGTTGAGGGTGATATCCGTCGAGCTCAATTTCATTTACGAGGTGCTCCATACAAAAGTAGTGGTATTACGCTCCAAGTGCAACTACATTTTCCGCTCGATAGCCTTCACCAACATTGTGATTGCTTTCATCATGTTCAATCGCTTGGAGAAGCATCGACTCCTCAAACTCGACGTGGAAATTACTTATACCCTTCTTTTTGGAGGGATTGCTCTTGATGTCATAGCTTTGTTCATGTTTGTTTTCTCCGATTGGACTCTTGTTGATTTAGATCAACCTTCATTCATCCGCCAGCTGGTATCCACAATGTATAGCTTGAGGAAGCCCCGATTCACCAAATGTGAAGTAGAGCCTAATGCCAATAGTACTTATGTGGTCTTGGATACGACATTAATATTTCGAAGGTGGTCAGAATCTATCTCTGCTTGCAACCTTCTCTCTATGTTCTTGAAGGAGAGTCCGAGAAAGATGAATAAGCATGATTGCCGTTGGGGTGCCATTGCCTTTTCTGTTATCTGCGGATTTTTATTCCGTATGGCTGAGAAGATCGTCTCTTGTTTCCATCAAGTAGGGGAGACAATCGCCAAAGGCTGTGGTTTGGGGATAAAGACATCAACGATTGAGAATACAAAGTACGTGTCCAAGAATCCCTTTATTAATGACCTTTGGGTATTTATCTTTGAGGAGGTGAGACGTAAATCCAAGGATGCAGTTAATTTGAACAAGGTACAGGAGATTTTTGACGCTAGAGGTGCTTTGTCTCTCAAGAGTAGCCTTCAGGAAATCAATTGCAGAGATTTTTTATCGTATGTCACCGATGCTACTTTCGACACGAGTATCGTAATATTGCATATTGCTACTGAACTGTGTTACAATAGGGAGAAACCATTTACAGCCAGAAATGATGAAAGGGAATTTAGTAAGATTCTCTCTGATTACATGTTATATCTTTTGCTTAATCAGCCTAACGTGATGTCCGCTGTGGCGGGTACTTCCCAAATAGCAATAGCGACCATATTGGTTGAGTTACGGGATGTCATCCATGATGCGAGCACGGATGTGGAGGGGCTGTGTGAGACATTGCTAGAGGTGAATTTGGACGAGTCATCCGTGCTCACCATGGGGAAGGAGGCGGCCATAGAGATAAAAAAGCTTGGGGAAATTAAGTGGAATATACTGAGCAGAGTGTGGGTTGAGATGCTGTCATATGCAGCAGTTCATATTAAGGGAGAGACACATGTGCAAGTGCTGAGCAAAGGTGGAGAGCTTTTAGCCTTTGTTTGGCTGTTGATGGTTCATTTCGGTTGTTTCTGCACACCTCCGTGGGGCATGTATTATTAAATCGATAATCTTGTAAAATGCAAGTCGTCACCAGCGTAATGTACTATTCGAAATAAAACCATGGATTCAATCGATTTATTTTTCTTGCACGTTTACAAATAAAATGATGTAAACTTTTGTTGTATTTTGCAATGGAAGGTATATTTCGATAGCTGTAGAATAATGAACACAAGATTTAGTACTACATGCAATCTTATATTTGTAATCCCTGTGCTTATAAAATAATGGATGGCCCGTGAGATGGGCGGCGATGAAACGACCCTTGGCGGTCTCAGCAATGGGATCCGAGAATCAAAAGCACGAGCTTCGAATGAGCCTTGTCTTGCTCCATTTGGCGATTGTTCTCTCCATCTTTGACAAAGCTCTGCAACTCTGACTCCACCCTAAATGCTGTGCTTCGGCCGTTTTGGGAAGTGGCGCCGTTTTCAAAATTTTTCCAGCGGATTTGGTTTTATTTTAAAATATTTTATGAATTTGATCACTTTGATTGAATAAACCCATAAAGCGGTTTTTATTCTTGAAGTTCCATCAAGACTTGTGACCAAGTAACCCCCCTGAGCTCATTGCCTTCGAAACTAATGGCCATCCGAAGGAGAAGAGCATGCTTTGCCCCTATTCCAAAGGCATTTTAGCTCAAAGAGAAACACATTTCTCCCATGCCACTCACGTGTACAAAAAATGTTCAAAAAAGCTTCGAATTTGCCTTGCATTTACAGAGCATAAAGAAAAGAGTTAGGGTTTCTCAAGCATAGATTGATAATTTTGAGATGGATGATCACTGCAAATGCGGGAAGAGAGCTATTATGAGAATGTTGTGTTGTGGATTGAAGTAGACCTGGCTAAACACTTTCTACGTGCGAGACATACGGGGTAAAGTCAACTGAACGTTTTTCTTAATTTCGATATTTTAGGGTTACGGTGGATCTGGAATCAAAATACCCCTAGGAAAGGTACAAAAAGTGTACGAGATGAGCACATGACCGTCGGCCAGCCATTATTTTTACCGGCAATGAACTAACGGAATATTGGGTCAATGTGATCAAACTCAGAGGTTTATAATTTGATCAAAATGATCAAGCTCAGGGGATATTTTGGAATTAAGTGAAATTTTAGAGGAAGTTTAAACCTCGACGGAATTCCAATCCTCAAAAGAGACGTCCGACCCCCCATGGATCGCATCGAGTTGGCCATGTTGCGTCATTCTTGTTGGGATTCTCAATGTCGTCAATGATTTGATTTCTCAATGCTTTTTCTGTTTGTTTTTGTTTGCTATCTTGACCCAACCCGTTGAGTGAATTTCAATCCACAAGGCAATCTACTTGATTAGAATTGCTTCTGCTAGACTCAAGAACAAGAATCTGGTAAGAGATAAGCACATAATTTTTTTTTTGTCGAAGATAAGCACATGATCATTGGCCAGCCATTAGTTTTAAGCTCCTTTTATTTTGTAAAAAATGAATGATTTGAAAAATATTTTTTTAAAAAATAGTCATTTATATTACTTGAAATAATTATTCAGTGAAAAATGTCTTTATTATTGACCACAATTTACATCTAGACATTTTCCTGGATTTTTTTTTTTTTGGTAACGCATTTTCCTGGATTTTTGTATACGATATAGATAATCATTTTTTTTTTTTTTAAATTCCAAAATCATTCTTTTCGGAGAAACAAACACACCCTTAGTTTCACCTTTTGAATGTAAAATTGGTTAATTTTTCAGAACCCGCAACCTAGAAAGAACTAAGTTTGACCATAATAAATTTTGGCTTTTGCGATGAAGGATGTCGCCAACTCATTCCTTTACTCATGTACTGTGGCCGTAATACTCAGATTAAGGTAGTTTCTTTGGTCAACACCTTGAATTGTTCGTTTAGTTGGGTTTATTCCAAAGTTTATTAGAAGTCGATAATATACTAATGCGCAAAAAAAAAATTGATAATGGGGGATATAATGCTAAATTGTAAGGCTTTGATTTAAGAGGATTTAGTGTAATTTTCTTTAACAATAATAATTTCTACTTTCAACCTCAAAATTCGACCCAAATTTCCGTAAGAGCCCATGTCTTTGAATAAGATATAAAAAAGTGACAACACATTACCAAAAAAAAAAAAAAAAAAAAAGGCAAAACTATATTTGCACGATCAATTTATTTGTCAACTAATCTTACAAGTTTCTTATATTCCCCAAATTTAATTTTCAATCTCTCTATCATGCAATAACTTTAAACTTATTTCCTAAACTAAATATTCTTTTTATACATTGAAGTTTCATTTGTTTGGAGAAAAACGAATGATTTGACAAACATTTTCTAAAAAATGATTGCATGTATTGCCGTGGCTCGATGTTGCTGGGGGCCGGTGAGGTCACTGGCTCTCATTTGGGTGGTCGCTGGCCTTGGCGAGGCCAAGCGTCGTCGGTGGCCTGATGTCACCGAGGGCCGACGAGGTTGAGGGCCCTCTTCTAGCGGTCGTCAGCCATAGCTGAGGTTGAAGACCAACCAAAAGGAAGAAGAAGAAAGGGGAAGGGAAGAAGAGAAAAAAAAAAAAAAAAAAAAAAAAAGAAAAAGGAGAAAAGAAAAGAAAATAGGAATTGATTTTAGGAATTGTTCTCGAGAATAAGAAGCAATTTTTTTCTACTTCTTGATTCTAATCCAAATCTATTCCCAAGAATTATAAAAAAAAAAAAAAAAGATTTTTGTTCTCAAGAACAAAAATTTTATCAAACAGATTTTTGTTCTTTTTTTTGTTTCGGGGAACAAAAAAACAAAAATAGCTATTGCAAAGATGGTAACCAAACATGATTTAAATGACCATCTTTAGAAAAAATAGGAAAAATCTCAAATAGGGACCCAAGGTGGCATCTTTCACTCAAAAGATGACTTGAAGTGAAGTTTGTCTCAAATAAGAATTCAAAGTAGTTATTTAGTCTCAAAGAATGACTTGATTCACCAATCAGCGAACTGTTGCATCTCCGATGGGTATTCTACTAGCTTGCTCAGGGGTATTTTCGTCCAAAAATATTCTCTATTTTTTTTTCCCCTTCTCCTATTCATCTTCTTCCTAGTCCACCCATGGTTGTCCCTATTCATCATCTTCTTCATCAATGTTGAAGATAAGGATTGCCTAAATTAAGAAAATCGGAAGTGGGGAAGGGCCGGTGAAAGTCGTAAGGTTAGTGAAGGCTTGACGTCCATCGCCAGTAGCGGGCGAGGGCTGTCGAGCCCTCGTCGACCTGCAAGCACTTGCTCGCCTTTACTAGTGGTTGGCAAGGTCGACGAGCCCGTCGACCGCGGGCAAGGCCTTTACTAAAGACAAATCGCCCTGCTATGGCGTCTTCATCTTCTTCCTCCTCCTCCTCTTCATCTCGGTTTCCCTCGCACAAAGCGACTTGGACATGCTCCTCAAGCTCAAAACCACCATGGTTGAGCCTCCCTCCTCCGCCCTCGACAGTTGGGTCGACTCGTCCTCTTTGTTGCCACTGGCCTTTTTGCATTGCTCCTTCACTGGAGTCACGTGCAATGCCAGCTCGCGGGTCGTCTATCTCAGCATCACCTCCATTGGCCTCTCAGGCTATATCCCACCTAAAATCGGCCTTCTATGCCAACTCGTCAACCTCACGCTCTCCACTGACAACCTCACCAAGAACCTCCCGCTGGAGCTCGGCAACCTCACCTCCCTCTAATTCCTCAACCTCTCTGTCGACCTCCCCTTTAGGGTCTTCCTCGGCGAAATCTTGTGAGCAATGACCAAGCTCGAAGAACTCGACTTGGGCAACAAGAAGTTCACAGGGCCGCTGTTATCGGGGGTGGCAAGGCTAAAGAAGCTAAAGCTGCTCAACTTCATCAGCGATTACTTCACTGGAGAGATACCCGAGGTTTACTCAGAGATGGAGAAGATGAATGGGGAAAAAAAAAAAAAAGATAATACTTTTTGGATGAAAATACCCTTGATCAAGCTATTGGAATATGCATCGTAGATGTATCAGTTCGCCGGCCGGCGAATCAGATTCTTCTTTGAGATTAAATGACAACTTGGGTTCTTATTGAAGACAGATTCAATTTCAAATTTTCTTTTGAGAAAATAATGCAACTTTATGTATTTGTTTGAGATTTTTCACAAATTTTTTTATAAATTATTTGTTTTTTGCGAAATAAATAGAGTTTAAGAGTAATTTTTCTTCTATCAAGTGCGGGTGTGCTCTATGTCTTAGGTCAAGAAAAATATAAAAAAAAACTACAAAATTATGAAAACCCTGAACCTCTCAGCTCAAGGCGCAAAGTCGCGTCTCCCCTCTTAACCGTCGCCTCTCCTCCCTTCTAAAGAATTCCAAGTCCGCAGTCTGCTGTCTATTTCTTCCATCTTCCTCCACCGCCGCCGCCGCCGCCGCCGATGGCGTCTGCGCGAGTCGCACTCCCGACCAGGAACAGCACGTGCGGAGCAGACGCGATTCCGCTCGCTTCCCTCTCGCCGAGAGAACGTGCGAGGCGCGGCCGCCGCCGTCTTCTTCTTCCTCTCCGCAGCCGGTCCGCCGCCGTGACCATGTCGGCGTCGCCCGACCCTCAGGTTCACCTCCAGGCCCGAGCTTCGAAGAAGCTGGACATACCCATCATGGTAACGGCGCTTCCGCTCGCGTGGTTTTCGATGAAATGGCTTTCCTTTTTTAGTCGGCGGTGGTGTGGGGCGAATGTGGTGGGGAGTCGTCTTGTTTGAAGTGCACGAAAAATGCTTTCTTTTGCGTGTTTCTGCTTGGTGGGTACTGCATTTGGGCACTGAGAAGTCGCGATTGCTTACTTTTAGGATGGAAATGTATGTGGGTTTTGGGTACTGTGTGCTTTCCTCTTTAGTTACTGAAACGACTCACTGCGATTTTCGATCTTTTCCCGGCCATTTCTTTTTTGGGCTTAGTCGATGGATGCATTGCATGCTTGATGTTGCTGCAGGTGAACAGTTGTTCGGGCAAAATGGGGAAGGCTGTTATAAAAGCAGCGGATTCTGCAGGGCTCGATCTTATCCCCATGTCGTTTGGCTGTGCGGAAGAGGCTGGAAAAACTGTAGAGGTGTGTGGGAAAGAGATTAAGGTGCATGGGCCTTCAGACAGAGAAAGCGTTCTGGCCTCGGTCTTTTGTGAACACCCGAATATGATTGTGGTCGACTACACCGTGCCTGATGCAGTGAACAGTAAGTGACGCATCTTAAGAGATAGTGTTGATAGAAATTCATTTGCCAAAAGAGAGGTCTGGTTTTTTGTAGTTCCATTAAAATGGGGGTGGGAGGATTGTCTGATTATATGTTTGGTAATTTTGTGAAATCTGCAAACCTCAACAGGATACTGCTCAAGGCAATAATCACTGTTCGCTTGATAAGTTCAATTGAATTCTTGTTAGTGAACATATCTTTATATCATAAAGGTAACGCCGAGCTGTATTGCAATGTTGGAGTTCCATTTGTAATGGGAACTACTGGAGGGGATAGGAATCAGCTTTACAAAACAGTCAAGGATTCAAATGTATATGCAGTAATTTCCCCACAAATGGGGAAACAGGTGACAGAACCCAGTATCCACATTCAGTTTTAGCCATCTCTGCACTTTCTTATGTTGTCCTAATTATTCTCTAGTTTTTGGTAGGTCGTGGCATTTCTTGCAGCGATGGAAATTATGGCAGAGCAATTTCCTGGAGCCTTCTCTGGGTATTCTTTAAAGGTGTTCAGTCCTTACTCTTCTGCATCCGCTTTCCTCTCTGCTCCTCACTTTCACTCTCTTTCTCATATGGTTCATCTCTTTGACTGGGTCTCAATTAATGATTTTATGGATGTTTAAGTGCACATTTAGCTGATGTTAAAATTAGAAGTCTCACCAATGTTTGATTAGATACTTTTGAGAGAGCTATTGGTTGTAAGTCAACTGTGCATGAAAAAAGAAAAAATGGGTAGCAAGGATGAAAATTCTGTGAGTTTTGTCCTACAACATGTCAATTAGGTACTGTCGATCTCTTTATTTTCTGCATCATATTAACACAAAGATAAAATGTAAACACATTGATACAGACGACACACTACCTAAATCACAGAGCAGAAAAAAGATGGTGGCCAAGTGAGGTCATAGGTGACTCCTTGTTTGTGTGCTAAGCCGATGTGGACTCACGGCAGATTAGGTGCTGTTAATCTTACTGATATGGGTCTGATTCTATCCTGTAAGCTTATCTTTATTTAGTTCCTATCCTCAGTTAGATTTGTTGTATTTTACCTGTTATCATTTAACTCGTCATGTTTCATTTGCTTGGTTATCAAGTTGAATGATGGTTGAGTCCTGCGCCAGTTGTTGTGAAGCGACCCTTTTACTAGAATGGGGAATGAGATAGGAGTTCGGGTGCTCATACACTGAACCACTGTCTTCACTGAAGTATGAGGGAACGAAAAAGAGGGAGCAAAAAGATTTTTTGTTAGGTGAGAAAGAGGCTTTTTATATTGCTATCTCGGGAAGCACGAGAGCTGGAACCTGCGGCAATTTGAGTCCCTCTGGGTTTCTGTGGTTACCCTTTTGTTAAACTCTTATCTTTTTTAGCGATGGGGGGGCATCTTCCGTCCTTCAAATGCCATAGTATGGTTTTACCCCCTTCCTACTTCTCCTCACTTTTTCTTTGCCAGTTTGAACGGGTGCATTGTTGATGTCTATTCTGGTGCACTGAGTTGTAGTGGAAGACCGGGTGTTATGCTGCTTTCTTAAGAATATCTTGAGAATCGGTATTCGTTGTTGCTGTGGTCTGGTCTTGTCTGGTGGTTTGCATTGATTGATGAACATTTACTCATGTGCAATGAATTTGGGTTAATTTCTAATATTGCAACACTACTGTTTTACTCTTGACCTAATGATGCCAAATTCATATTGTAGACATGGTATAGTAAGTTATTGCTGTTTTCAGTTCACATTTGGATGTGCTGATGGCGGCACTGGTGAATTTGTTTAAAGTACAGGTGATGGAGTCCCATCAATCAAGCAAATTGGACACATCTGGAACAGCTAAGGCAGTAATTTCTTGCTTCGAGAAGTTGGGAGTGTCTTTTGACATGGATCAGGTGGGTTGTGAAATTATGTTCGTGACTTTAACTATTTATTAGGAAATTCTTGTTAATTCTTCTTTAATTTATCCTGAAAAGGCATGTTGAGGAACATATGCATATTTGTTGCGAGTCCAGATCATTTATCTGTGTTTATATGAATTGAATTGTTAGTAAGCAGGCTGTAGATTAGTTCTTGGCCAAACACATGATTTTTGTTTTTTAGTTTGTTCCTTAAATCTTGATGAAGCTTTGTTTTTATGTACTTCCAGCAAGAGCTAAGAGGTCTTTAGTTTAGTTCTTATACCATTGGCCTACTTGCCTATGGGGCAAAACCTTTGTTTTATACTTGCATCTTGTATATCTTCTAGATTATGCATGAGTGAATGGCACAGTAGATGATAAACTGTAATGATAATCTCTGTAATTGCCGGTTCTGTAATTAAGATTATTATTATTAGTATTTCCACAATTAAAAATAACTCACACTTATCTGTGCTTTTGCTTTGGAATACCATCAGATCCAGATGATCCGTGATCCTAGACAACAAATGGAGATGGTGGGAGTTCCAGAAGAGTATTTGTCTGGTCATGCTTTCCATTTGTATCATCTGTCATCGCCTGATGAAACGTAATTATGTTTTATTTTTTGATATCTCCACCTTATTTCATATGATTATCTATAGATGAACATCACAAAATATTCATCTATTTTTTACAGAGTTTCTTTCGAGTTTCAGCACAATGTTTGTGGTCGATCAATATATGCTGAGGGCACAGTTGATGCTGTCTTGTTTTTAGCAAAGAAGGTGATAATTCTTCTAACTGAACCCACTTTAGTTTGGAATTGATTTTTTTCCTGGATGTACAAGTGCACACTAATCCAAACTTGCCCGTAATGATATTCAAAAGTTATTTTCGTTGCCAAAGTGAAACAAAGGCATTACAAAATGGCAAGCTTTGAAGTGACACCAGCTCGCCCCTCCTATATATACTTGTATAATCAGATTCACATAATGTCTGAATGCGATGTACAATGTCTTAGTTCTGAATGAGGAAATGTGTTCTTTGTACCTAATCGAAGTTAACTGTTTGGAGTTGCACATAGTTATTGTCCCCATGGATCCCATAGCCAATGTGCTCGCTGATTTTGGTTTGTCAATGTGTTGTCCTTTTGCAGATCCAGCAGAAGGCAGACCAGCGTATATACAATATGATTGATGTACTGCGGGAGGGTAGCATGCGTTGATACTAGTTTCATGCTGAGGCTTCTTATGCAGCGTTTATCTTTCAGGTTAGCTGTATTGTCTTAGCTCTATGTTGTGGTCTTTAATAATCTTGTTCTTATTCTTCTTCTTCTTCTTGTTACCATTGTTATAATAATTACTATTAGTAATTATTTGGCAGATGTTGTATCCCCTGTTCAGGACTCTGGTTTTTAGAATTCTTCATACTCATCGTTGCTTTATATGACAATGGAGTAGAGAAAATTGCAAGACTTGTTCTGGAGATGGATCATTAAGCTTGAGCAGCTTCAGCTTTTTTTTTTTTTTTTTTTGAACTTCAGCTTCTCTTTGAGATGTGTAAGATTTTGATCATTTGCAATGCGAAGCACATGTCTTAAAATTAGAGGATGGAAAGTGTAGTAGAATAGTTTTGTAATTTTTCCGTGACTCTCATACTCAGCATTGTCGGCAACTACTGTATTGTTTGAGCCTGCGACTAGGAAGCCATATGGAAGTGTCCTGCTTTTCTCATTAATGAAGTTTGATGTTCAAACTTGAAGGGTCCCCAATGGTTCAAAATGGAAATTCTCCATGGAAAATGCATTGCTACTTTTGCTAAGAGAGATGATCATGTGTGGATGTCAAAGACCTGTGAACTTGAAAAGTGTTTGATTCTCAATGAATAAGATGAGAGGGGAAACAAGTACTGGGTCAATTACAAATTAGATTGTGTAAGCAGAAAAAGAAAAAAGGTCGATAAATCTCATCATAACTTTCAAATTTATCATATGTGAACTCCTGAGATCTCTCTCATTCGTATTGCTAGGGCTGATGCTGCTGCTATGCAAATTGCACAATAATCTTCACCTCGAGGCATTTCGCAATGCAGCGGTAGCAAAAGCAATGGCCACAATCCAACTTTCCGAGCCAATCTTGATCAGGATAGGCATGTTGCAATGATGTTAGCAAAAACGAGAGCATAATGAGTAGTCGATATATTCAAATTAGCTTAGATTTGTCTTAAAAGTCATTGAAAGTTACTGATTGAAGATTTTTGCCATTCTTTTTTTATCTCAATATTCTTACATAACGAAGCGACTATTATATACGATATGTTTGGGACCTTGAATTTCCATTGATTAGGCCTAGGGGTGTGTATGGTCCAGGTGGGCAGTTCTCGACCTAGAACCGGGAACCACCCGCTAAGGACTAGTTCCGAAAAATTGGAATTTGGGATCACTTGTTAATTGCATGGATCCACTCGCGAATCGGACTGTCTGGGTGGATCTATGGAACTAGTCTCGCCAAAAATTGTTTAATAGTTATACAAAGTGTTGCGGATAAAATTGTCTTAGATCATGATCAATGATTTTCTAAGTCTCGCAAGCTCAATAGCCCTTTGGAAATAAAGTGTAGTTATCAGAACTAGCAATAAAAGGAAAATTACTTTTGATAATTATGCCAACGTAAGTTGGGCTTTGATATTCGAAAGACCAAAAGAGCCAAAAAGCATTAATACGACAAATTGATATATTGTCACTATACGGTGACAATATAGTAACATTATGAATAGAATGCATTGCACCTGGCTAAGGGCATCTCTTTTTTTTTTAACCAGCACATTAACCTCAATGCCTCAAAACTATCAACCCATGCTTCTAGGTTATACCACTGTATTGAAGTGAACATAAGAATTGCTGATGTGATCTCTAGGATAAGGTTAATAATGTAGATATAAACTAACATTTTTGTAAGGGTTGATGTGATCTCTAGGATAAGGTTAATAATGTAGATATAAACTAACATTATTGTAAGGGTTGAAAGCACAAGCTCTTTCGTAAGGTTAATTCTTTTAATATTAAAAATCAATATATTATTATAACATAATAGATCTGATCCAGGTGGGCGGATTTGTACATGGAACTAGAAATCAAACCGGTACCCTTAGGTTCCCGTAAATTGAAATTGGGAATCAGACCGCTTCTGGGCAGTTCCGATCTGGTTCTGGGCGGTCCTGGCGGGTCTTAGTTTCTTTGCACACTCCTAATTCAGCGAGCTTTGGAGCACTTTTCTAGTTTTATGCCCTTTTTGGCGTTATATTAGGCTTTCATTTATTTTTCTAAATGCTTTACTGGTCAATGTAACTTTTTGGGTTTTCCAATGTCACTTAGGGTTAACATGGTACTTATTTGATCTATTCTATGTATGAGGTAGCTTTTTGCCATATTTCATATGATGAAAAAGAAAAGTGATTTCTCTTTGTTATTACGCAAGTGAGCGATGTTGTCTTAGTGCGTGTTGGCAGATCGATGACTTTGTGTTTACCATTAGTTAACTGAATTACTTAGGATCCCCAAAAAGGCGTTGCTTAAAACAGATGGTCCTTCGTAACGACCAAAAAAATAATTTGACGTTATTAATGTAATTTGTGGGGAAGAGTGTTTAAAAAGTCATAAACCTTTTGCTTTTTGGCCAATTTAGTCATAAACATTTTATTTGTACTAATTTAGTTTTAAACATTTTCACTTGGTGCCAAATAGTCCTTTCCGGCTAATTTTGATCGGATTTTGCTAACTGAGCATCGGTCGGTTGATGTGGCACAATCGATATTGACGTGGACAACTTTTAATAATATTTTAACCTTTTCTTCAATTTTTTTTTTTAACTTTTTTCTTCTCCTTCACATTACTCCAATCGGTCGTTGGACCTCAATGACTGGCCAAGGTGACGCTCGATGATGCTTGAGCCCTCGCCAAAGGTTGTGAGGGCTGCTCATTCTAGGCAGCGACGGTCAAGCTTCGCTAGCCATGGGGGAGGCTTGACCTTGTGAGATTTGGCAAAGTTGAGTCTCGCCTAGCCTCTGACAAAGCAGCTTGAGGCCGCCTAGGCCGCAAGGGTGGCCTAGCATTGGGTTGGCAAGGCTTTTGTTAGCCATGGGCAAGGCTTGACCTCGCTAGATTGGGCAAGGTCGAGCCTTGCCTAGCCTCTGGCGAGGCCAGCTTGAGGTCGCAAGGGCGGCCTCGCACTGGGTTGGCAAGGCTTGACTCTTGTTGGCCATGGTCGAGCCTTGCCTAGCCTTTCGTGAGGCTAACTTAAGGCCACCTAAGCCACAAGGGTGGCCTCATACTGGGTTGGTGAGGGTCAAGCCTTGTTGGCCATGGGCAAGGTTCAACCTTGCTAGATCTGATGGGGTCGAGCCTCGTCTAGCCTTTGGTGAGGCTAGCTCAAGGTTGTCTAGGCCGCAAGGGCGGCCTCGCACTGAGCTGGCGAGGCTTGGCCTCACCAATGATGGGTGAGGCCCGACCTTGCTAGATCTAGTGAGGTCGAGCCTTGCCCGTCCACTCGCAAGGGCTTGAGCCCTCATAAGTGTGACCTCAAGTCTTGTCAGAGGTTGGGAGGCTCACTAGAGGCTGGTGAGGTCGACCTTGACCTCACCGATTGTCGCCTCTAGCTAATCGTTGAGGTTCGGTGATCGGCTAGAGGAAATAGGAGGAGAAAAAAAGAAAAAAAAAAAAAAAAAAGAAAAAAAAAAGAAAAAAAGAAAATAAACATAAAAATAAAAATTCAAAAAAATATTAAAATATTATTAAAAATTATCAAAGTTAGCATTGGCCATGCCATGTTGGTCGACTGGCACCAAGTCAGTAAAATACGGCCAAAATTAGTCAGAATGATTAAATTGGTATTAAATAAAAAAAAGTCTACGACTAAATTGGCACTAATAAAATGTTTAGAAAAAAATTTATCCAAATACAAAAGATTTATGACTTTTTTGATACTTTCTTGTAATTTGTGTGTTTGTGTGTTTAAGTGAGAGAGGGTATCTATCGCGGATTTAACTAATATATCTTTGCCCAATCTAATCACCACATACATATCCCCATTTCATTATCAAGGTCTGTTACATAGTCTAATTTTAATTTCGCTTATATAATTTAAATCTCCCACCACATATAAAAGGTTTTAATCACGTTCATTATCCGAAATATCTTGATGGATGGTGTTTGTAACTCAAAAATCGATTGGCTTTTATTCTAGTTAATATCATATTGTCATTAATTATCAACAAAGTTTGTATCTTCTTATTGTCAAAACAGACATGGGAGTATTTCACTTCTTAGTTTTCATAGTTTTCTCCAATACCAATTTATTTGTTATTTTAGTTCATTATTACCGGCACTAATATTACATCATTATTATTGGCGCATGCAATCATGTTGCTTTCTATTGACTTCCTTGAAGTTAGACACAAATAAATTAGATATTCAACAATGTTAAATATATAAAATTTAGTTGAAAATCAATCTCCTCAAAAACCATTACATGAACCACTTCAAAGACGAAATATGCCTCATTCATAATTTTATTGCTTTCCTATTACAAAGTGGACAAAAATTCCTTCCTATGAGCCATTTCTCAATACAGCCATAGTGAAAGCGATGCCTACAGTCCAATTGTCCAAGCTTATCTTCAACATTATAGTCATCCTGCAAATACTCCAACAAAATAAAAGATACGATTTAGTATGCATGCTCATAATTTAAATTTAGCTAAGACAATTACTTATGGACAACAATATAGTTCTTCAATTCTATCTTAATATGTTCTTGAGTAAATGAAGTGGTTCTTACTAGACAAATACAACAAGATTCGGCTTTGACATTGGATTCTTCTGAAGTAGAGGGTTGGGGTTGATATTGCTGCGACTGGAGATGTGCAGAGATGGCTTCCTCACTCAATCTTGTGGAGACATCTCTACCCTGTTTGTCGAGGTGGACCAATTCTTAATCAGAAGCATATGAGGAAAACCTAAGTATGTCATAATCACCTCTCCTTGAGTAAATTATTTCTCAAGTATAAAAAATATAGCTCGCTCGAGGGCTAACTAAAGTCGCAACTAGATGTCCCTCTACATCAATTCTACATCAATGCACATTTGGATTGGTTTTTAGTTGTTTGAATGCAAAATAAATAATAACACACATAAATGTAGCGAAGGAGCTTGAGCATATATATACCCACGGACCCGAATTATAGCAATTTCACAGATTCAGATATTTCGACATTAGCATGAGAGATAAAACTTGAAAATCATGTCCACAACAAAAATCAAGATTTAGGGTGACAAATATTATTACTCGAAAAGTTTTGTGTCCACTACAAAACTCATGACGCCACTGCTAATGTTTGAAGCCATACACAAGCAGCAATCTCTGTTTAGTTGAACTTTTTCTAGTTCATAGTACTATAAAAGATATTATGTATATACTAATGCTCCATTTGTTTCACAGAAGCTATAAGTTTGGAAAAATTTTCTTCAAAATGATTGCATGTCTTGTTTACAAAGATAAATGAATGAAAAATATTTTCATTGTCCGTGAAAATATTTAGACTATCAATTAGGTGGAAATTTAAAATACATGCAAGGAAGTGCAAATCTTTGTGGCGACACAATAAGAGGTAATGGCAATTATGACATTACTAGATAGTGGTCAATCATTGCAACAAAAAAAAAAAAAAAAAAAAAAAAAAAAAAAAGGAAGAAAAGAAATCCATCAACGGTATAGAAGACATTCCTTTTTCTACATGACACGGGGCTTTATATATTTTATAAAATTTTTAAAAAGGTATACTTAATTACATATTATCATGATATGGCTTGTCAATTAAAAGTTCATATCCAACATAGAAATGAGAATCACAAATTTAATACAATTTGAGTGTCTTTTGGCATCAAGAGCATGAAGTATATGGAAATGCCTCACATAATTGGTAGTAAAAATCAGTTTCAATTTAAAGCTCTCAATCCTAAATACTCTTTTCATGGAATTATATTGATGAGATTTCCAATGGGATTATCATACTTAATTCAGGAACCAAATTGAGAATTATGTGAAAATTATTGAGTTTTCAAATCTAGTACTATAAATAAGACCTCGCCGGTCCTAGAATGAAACATGAATACGCAGAGATAATAATATTTCATTTTTTGGAACATACCTCGTGTATTCTCAATTGGATGGCAGCCCACAATGATGGAGATGACATATCGGGATGAGCTCTAGCTCGCCTCACCCCTCTACTCGCCCATCCTGGCAATCTAGATGCCGCAGAAGTAAATTGACTGGTTATACTTATATTTACTCGGCTATGTAGCCCGGTTGAGTTCTCCGTTGTAACCTGGCCATTGGAAAGTGTGCCACTTCCTGGAGAAACGTTTGGCTCAAGTAGTTCATCTGTGTTTTGGTCAATAGTGTTGTTATTTCGATGTTCCATTGTAGAGGCCTGTAAATGTAAAATTCTTTCGTTAGAGTATTATAATAAAAATATTTGTATTTATGTGTGTGTGGGTATACACTGTTCATTATACCGGAATAGTTCTAAAGATGTGAACCTAATATGTTTCTTGACGAAATTTTATGTACTAAATCATGAGAAAAAAGGATGAGATTACGTCATGGAAAAAATATAAAATATTTTCTAGCAAATGAACAGATTTCATATTATTTCTCTATGCTTATATTAATGATGTTATGGATATGAAAGCACGCATTTGTTGTCAAATGGTGAATCAATCCACTAAGTGCATAGAATTCCTTCTTTTGGTGATTTTACTTAGGAAAAAAAATGCGAAACCATGTACGATTGATGTGTAATGACCATTTAGTATTTGTTTTAAAACTATATATGAACATAAATCAATTTACTAGAGGGGTTGTATGTATTCCATCCAAATTAGTAGTATATGCATCAAAAAAGTCTTTCTTCGTTGAGGGATGAATTCCTATTCAAAGTATTGGAGGGCCTAAGTCGTAATGTAATTGTTCTCGTAGTAGATATAAAACAAGAAAAAGAATTCAAATGCCATAAATTTTCTTTCAATGCCTACACATTCTTTTAGTTGATTTATCATAGGAGAATGAGTAAGTAAGACAAGTAACTGCCTTACCCATAGGGAGATTGAAATCTAAAATCTTGGAAATGGGATTTAAAAATTTTCAAACCAACCTAATTGTCATATTTATAGTAGCCCGCAAAAAAAATTATTGTGGTTGACCTTATATCACAATAAGGCTATAATTTTCTAATTGGTCGCTAAGGACAATTTTGATAAGACTCATAAGCAATAAAATCATCAAGGTTTTGATGAAATTGTAGAATAAATATTAGGAATAAGTTCGCTAAAAGTTTTAGAATTAATTATGAAAGTGCAATTAAGTTTTGAAAGTTATAAAAAGAGTAAGAAAATCTTAAAACCTGTCAAATCGGTCTAATCAAGAACATTCGTTGATTTCATACACTTTAACTAAAGAAAATGCTGACTTGCCCTATTTTATTACTTTCTTGAGACATACGGCAAGGACGTGCTGCCTAGCAAGCACCACGTCACAAAAAAGCATTAGAAAATTACAAATACAAACAAAATTAGATTAAAAATAAAAAAATAATTGAAAAAAATATACACCCACACCCACGACTTGGCCAAGCCATTGCTAGTGGCCGGTGCCAAAATTGCTGGGAAGGGCCAGTGAAGGTCACCCTTGCTAGCCCCATGTGATGCCTTGGTGGCTCCCGGCCTGCTAGCCCAAATCTGGAGGAGGGCACAACCTTCGCCCCAGATCTGAGCAAGGGTCATTGGGCCTCACCTAAGGTCACCCACCCCAAGAAAGATGGCTAGAGTGAACCTTAATAATAATCAAATGAAATGGCTAGAATGAACTTTACAAGCAGAAAAGCACAAACATCCCTGGCCATTTATTAAGGCTTTCAAACAAATTCGATAGTATATGGAATGGAAAAAAGAAAAAAGAAAAAAAAGAGAATTTACGTACTTGATTTGAGAAGCGCTGGCCAAAAGTAAACCTTGATGGAAATTACCCTGCAAGAAATGGCCATTCATGAAAAAAATGATAAGTACATGTAAAAAATTATTTTTATAATAAAAGGTGAGTAAATAATGATTGATTCTCTAAGGAATGAACTAAGGTCACCACTTGATCATTGAATTGATCATGTGAAATAAATTTTAGAATTTGAATCTATGCATATGACTGTCTTGATAATCAAATATAATAAATAATTATAACATCTGAATAATTTGGTTGTTAGTAAAATATCTTACACCCTCCAAGATACAATGATCTATTAGATGATGTTGTTAGTCTTCAAAATGCAATTATTTGCCCTTGAAATTGATACTTCTCATACAATCTCTCCATCATTATAAGCAAAATTTGTAAAATGTGACAAAAAAGACTTTGGCACGAAAAAAGATAAATCATATAGACGTCGATACCCTAATGAAAATATAGATTATAAAATTAAAATAAATCACTAAATGGAATATGCTTCACCTATCAAAAATATCCAAGATCTGAACAATGGATGTAGTATACAAGCTCTTCAAATTCTTTTTCACATTTGAAATAAAGGGGAAAAAAAAAAAACCATAGACCGTACATACATACCTTTAGAATTACCTAATAGACCGTACATTAATTTGATTTCTTAAAATGGTCAATTGATTGATCTTTTAACTTAGGTACTAATAGACCGTACATACCGTTAGAATTACCTAATTTTCATCTACTTATTTACATATTTTTCTAGTTGGCGAATGTTAACGGTTTTTTTTTTTTTTATATCTTCTCAATTTGAATTTGTTCGTTATTGTTAAATATATGAAGCCGATATTGTTACATCAGCGACATAAGATGTCATGTTTTTAGTGATCATTCCAAATTTCAACTTAGACGCAAAAAAACTGAATCCAATTATTGACGAGATATAGCTTACTAATTAAAAATGCAACTCTACTTCATTTAGCGGAAGAATAGGAAAAACTTCTGGAAATAAAATGGTTGCCAATGGTTCGTATAAAGATGATTATTTATCCTCATGAATATTGGTGGAAGGAAATCCCACAATAATAAAATTGTTGAAGAAAATAAAAGTATATGAATGCAAGAAATCATACACATTGACCATTTTGTGGGAAAGACAAAAGATATTTTACCATATACTCTCTTTTACCCATTTTAGATACGTCTACTTTGGGACAATTTGCTCACACACGCACCAACACACATATCAACAAAAAACATCATAACATATCGTTGTGTGTTCATTTTTCTTCATCAAGGCTAATTGGGTTAGTTCGGGTTTGCTGTATTCTATTCATTTTCCTAATTAGCTATAAACTTATATGATTATACATTAATTATTTGACTAATTTAGTGGCAGCACAATCTAGTCATTATCTATTTTTAGGGCACTTGAATTTTCTTTTTGTTGCCATTTATTTAATTCCATTTCCATTTGAATTCTTTCCTTAATGCCTTTTTCCCTCCCGTTGTTTTTAAAACTCATTCCTTTTTTTTTTTGGTCAGTAAAAAAAAAAAAACTCATTCCTTTAGTAATTTATTTTCACATTCCAAAGAGTAAACCAACAATATAATCACATATCCTTATGTATAGATTCTTTTTTTTTTTTTGGGTTAATACCTTGAAAAACCCCAAACTGGTATACTTGTGACAAATTTACCCCAAACTATTTTTTTGACCACGAAAAACTTCAAACTGGTACACTTGTGACAAATTTACCCCGACTAACTATAAAAAAACCCTAAACTCGTACATTTATGACAAATTTACCCTAAACTAATTTATTCGACCAAAAAAAACCCCAAACTGATAAATTTATGACTAATATACCCCCTCGCTAAATTAGATTAATACCACAAAAAAATCACAAAAATTGTAAAATGTGACAAATAGAGTGTAAAATCTCAAATTGGTATACCAGTCAATTGTCACGTGTCATTTAACTTTATAATTTAATAAGAAAATTTAACTAAAACTAATATAGGGTAAATTTGTCACAAGTGTACCAGTTTAGGGTAAATTTGTCAAAGGTATACAAGTTTAGGGTTTTTGGTGGTCAAAAAAATAGTTTGGGGTAGATTTGTCACAGGTGTACCAGTTTGGGGTTTTTCAGGGTATTAACCCTTTTTTTTTTTTTGGGAAAATCCTTTGATTAGTGATTGACTTTGGAAGCTATGTTCCGCTATTTTCCTCATCTCTACCTCTTTTTACATGACTAGATCTTATCCCCATGCTATTTGGCTGTGCCAAAAAGGCTGGAAAAACCGTAGGGGTATGTGGCAAAGAGATTAAGGTACACGGACCTCAATATAGAGAAAGCGTTGTGGCGTTGGTATCTTGTGAACACCTGAATATGATCGTGGTTGACTACATCGTGCCTGTTGCGGTGAACAATAACACATCTATTGGAGAAAGTATTGATAGAAATTTATTTGCCGAAAGAGACGTTTGGTTTTTTAAAGTTCCATTAAAATAGGGGTGGAAGGATCATTTGATTGTTTGGAAATCTAGTAATTTTGTGAAATCTGCAAACCTTAACAAGATACTGTGCGAGGCAATATGTCACTGTTTGCTTGATAAGTTCAATTAAATTCTTTCTATAATGAAGGTAACGCTAAGCTGTATTGCAATCTTGGAGTTCCATTTGTAATGAGAACTACTGGAGGAGAAAGGGATTAGCTTTACTAAGCAACTGACGATTCAAGTTTATATGTAG
The DNA here is from genome assembly GCA_014182555.1 of Eucalyptus erythrocorys. Lineage (NCBI taxonomy): Eukaryota > Viridiplantae > Streptophyta > Magnoliopsida > Myrtales > Myrtaceae > Eucalyptus > Eucalyptus erythrocorys. Next base: position 5,073,600 of record CM024597.1, on the reverse strand, counting down.
TGATTTCCCGACAATCAGGGAAACAACTGACAGAATCCACGATCCTTGTTCAATTTTAGCCATCCGTGCACTTTCTTATTTTGTCCTAATTATTATCTACTTTTTGGTAATTTGTGGCATTTCTTGCAACGATGGAAATTATGGCAGAGCAATTTCCAGGAGCCTTCTCCGGGTATTCTCTAAAGGTGTTCAGTCCTTACTCTTCTGCATTTGCTTTCCCCTCTACTCCCTATTTTGCTCTCTGTCTTGTATGGTTCATCCCTTTGATTGTGTCTCGCTTAATGATTTTACGGATGTTTAAGTGCACATATAGCTGATGTTAAAATTAGAATTCTCACCACTGTTTAATTAGATACTTTTGAGAGAGCTATTGGTTGTAAGATAAACTCCACATGAAAAAAGAAAAAAAAAGGTAGTAAGAATGGGAGCTTTGTGAGTTATGTCCTACAATTTGTGAATTCGGTACAGTTGATCTCTTTTCTGCATTTTATCAACACAAAGATAAAGCATAAACACGATGATACAAAGAAGGCACTACCTAAATCACGAAGCAGGAAAAAGACGGTGGCCAAGTGAGATTATAGGTGACTCATTGTTGGTGTGCTAAGCCGGTGTGGGACTCAAGGCAGATTAGGTGCTCTTAATCTTACTAATATAGGTCTCATTCTATCCTGTAAGTTCATCTCCAGGGAGAAGTACACTAATGGTGCCATAAGTTGTGTACGGCACTTACTTTGGTGCCAAAAGTTTCCCCCGGATCACTTAAGTGCCAAATTGGAGGAAAAACGATCACTTTGGTGCCATCGACGACAAATTCCGACCAAAATAATTACGTGGCTTTTAAAAAAAGAAAAATCGATAGGGCCTCTAAACGACGTCGTTTTCGGTCCTCCTTAAGAAAACGACGTCGTTTTGCCGTCCTACATGGATGGCTTCACGGAAACGACGCCGTTTAGCTCAATGGGGATTGAAATTAGGGTTTCCGCTGTTCGGCCACCGTCGTTCGTCCGCCGTCGCTCGGCCATCGTCGCTCGGCCACCGTCACTCGACCACTTTCGCTCAGTCACCATTGTAGTTGCTCAACCAGGTGAGCGAAGAGAGACTGAGATTGTTGCTCGAGCAATAAGTTGCAAGAAAAATCGGAGGCAAGGGCGGAGGAGGAGGAAGAAGAAGATGGGTTGAAGGTGTTACTGGTGCACTGCTGCTGCTGGTGCGTTGCTAGTGTCACTGCTGGTGCGCTGCCGGTGCTGCTGCCGGTGCCATGCTGCTGCCGTTGCCGGTGTGGGTCTTCGAGGAAGAAGAAGACGAAGACAAACGGCATCGTTCTGTCTCAATTTGGGGATTAAGGTTTTGAAGTTGGGGGAAAAATGTCAAACGGCGTCATTTTGGTGTTTGGATGCTGACTCAACTCTCCGACAAGCCACGTCGACTTAAAAAATTAATAAAAAAAGGCCACTTCGGATTTCCAGACAATTTCATCAGCGTTGGCACTTAAATGATCGTTTTTCAAAATTTTTGGCACTTAAGTGATCCAATGGAAACTTTTGGCACCAAAGTGAGCGCCGTACACAACTTATGACACCATTAGTGTAGTTCTCTCGTTTATCTTTATATAGTTCTTATCCTCAGATTTGTTGTATTTTACCTGTTATCATTTAACTCTTCATGTTTTATTTGCTTGGTTATCATGTTGAATGATGCTTGAGTACACTGCCATTTGTTGTGAAGCGGCCCTTTAACCAGAATGGGGAATGAGATGGGAGTTCGGGTGCTCATACACTGAACCACTATCTTCACTGAAGTTTGAGGAGACAAACAAGAGGGAGAAAAAAGATTTTTTGTTAGGTGAGAAATAGGCTTTTTATATCGCTATCTCGGGAAGCACGAGCGCCGGAACTTGTGGCAATTGAGTCCCATTGGGTTTTATGTAGTTCCTTTTTGCTACACTTTTTGAGCGATTGGAGGGCATCTTCCATCCTTAAAAAACAATAATGTGGTTTTACCCTCTCCTACTTCTCCTCACTTTTTCTTTGCAATTTGAACAAGTGCATCGTTGATGTCTATTTTGGTGCATTGAGTTGCAGTGAAAGACCGGGTGTTATGCTGCTTTTTTAAGAATAGCTTGAGAATCAGTATTCATTGTTGCTGTGGTTTGGTCTGGAGGTTTGTATTGATTGATGAACATTACTCGTGTGCAATGAATTTGGGTTAATTTATAATATTGCAACACCCTACTATTTTACTCTTAACCTAATGATGCCAAATTTATATTGTAGATATGGTATGCTAAGTTATTGTTGTTTTGGATGTGCTGATGGAGGCAGTGGTGAATTTATTTAAAGTATAGGTGATGGAATCCCATCAATCGAGCAAATTGGACAATCTGGAACAGCTAAGGTGGTCATTTCTTGCTTCAAGAAGTTGGGAGTTTCTTTTGAGATGGATCAGGTGTGTTGTGAAATTATGTTTGTGACCGTGGCTCGATTTATTGGGAAATTCTTGTTGATTCTTCTTTTATTTATCCTGAAAAAGGTACGCTGAGGAACATGTACATATTTTTTGCGAGTCCAAACCATTTATCTACGTTTACATCAATTGAATTGTTAGTAAGCAAGTTGTAGATTAGTTCTTGGCCAAACATATGATTTTTGTTTTTTTAGTTTTTACCTTAAATCTTTATGAAGCGTTGTTTTTCTGTAATTCCTGCAAGAGCTGAAAGGTCTTTGGGTTCATTCCTTATGCCATTGGCCCACTTGCCTATGGGGGAAAACCTTCGTTCTACACTCACATCTTGTATTATATTCTAATTTATGCATGGATGAATGGCACAATAGACGATAAACCGTAACAATAACTTTTGTAATTGCTGGTTCTCTTATTAAGATTGTTATTAGTATTTCCACAATCAAAAATATCTCACGTTTATCTATGCTTTTTCTTTGGAATAGCATCTGATCCAGATGATTGGTGATCTTGAACAACACAAATGGAGATGGTGGGAGTTCTAGAGGAGTATTTGTCCGATCATGCTTTCCATTTGTATCATTTGTCGTCATCACCTGATGAAGCATAATTATGGATTATCTTTTTGCAGATCCAGCAGAAGGCAAACCAGCGTATATACAATATAATTGATGTATTGCATGAGGGTAGCATGCGTTGATAGTAGTTTCATGCTGAGGGTTTCTTACGCGGCGTTTATATTTCAGGTCTGTTATATTGTCTTAGTTCTGTGTTGTAGTCTCAATTCTTCTTCTTCTTCTTCTTCTTCTTCTTCTTCTTAGCATTGTTATAATAATCATTATTAGTATTCGTTTGGCAAATGTTGCATTTCCAATTCAAGACTCTGGCTTTTAGAATGTCTTCATATTCATCGTTGCTTCACATGGTAATAAAGTAGTGAAAATTGCAAAACTTGTGCTGGAAATGGATCATTAGGCTTGAGCAGCTGCAGCTTCTCTTTGGGACGTGTACAATTTTGATTATTTGCAATGCGAGGCACGCGTCTTAAAATCAGAGGGTGCAAGGTAGACTAGTTTTGTAATTTTCTGGCGACTCTTATACCTAGCATCGTTGGCAACTACTGTACTATTCGAGCTTGTGACATGGGAGCCTTATGGAAATGTCACGCCCCGAACCCCGAGGCACGTGAACAACCCGCCATGGTCGTGAAATTGCGACATTCCCAGGTAGTGTCGCCGACCCAAATTAATTTATTAAGTGCATGCGGAACGTATTAAGAATCCCCTGACAATTTAAAAGCGGGATAGAACAGCAGGAACCAAAAATCAATTTAATACAAACCCACATACAAACATAAAATCAAACAAAGTTTACATGCAGCCGAAATGGGTCGGAGTCTATACACTAGGGATCGGCCCACTAAAAGATAGAACAGTCGTAAGACTACTAGTCAGATTCGATCGTCGATCCTTCATCTTCTTGGCTCTACGACTCCTCGCCCAACTGCATCGACAGTCCACCATACTCCACTGGAATCGTTATCTACGGCCCTGAAATGTGTTTCCCACAACGGGGTGAGACATTGTCTCAGCAAGTTCACCCCTTCTAAACCCCTATTAGAAAGAAAATACACCCCAGCATGACCTAACCACATACCAAGAAGACTTACCTCGCAACAGTCCGCGCCTATAGGTTAGTACAATTCATATCATTCAATCACGTGATAATGTGACAATTAAATAAACCAAGGCACAATCATGTCATCAATCAATCAACCACTTGGATCGTCTCAACGATCAATCGGCTCGGCCGATTACATGTCATTCTATCAAATCAATCAGTGCTCCCAACCACGACCCTAAGGGTAGACTCAACAATCGGTGGTAATCACGGCCCCACGTGGCACGACCTTCGAAAAGGTGGTTAAACAACTAGTGGCATCACGGCCCCACTCGGCACGGCCTCTCATAGGCGGTTAACAACTAGTGGCATCACAGCCCCACTCGGCACGGCCTCTCATAGGCAGTTCAACACTAGTGGCATCACGGCCCCACTCGGCACGGCCTCTCCTAGGCGGTTCAACAACTAGTGGCATCATGGCCCCACTAGGCACGGCCTCTCCTAGGCGGTTCAACAACTAGTGGCATCACGGCCCCACTCGGCACGGCCTCTCCTAGGCGGTTCAATCACGGCCAAATCCCCATCAATTTCCACACTTAGCATTTCTACGCATAACCCCTAATTTACGCAATCACACTCAATTCGCCACCAATCATGCGTCAAATTTAAATTCTGACATCACAAAGCAGCGATCAGCACGAAATTCGAGCAACCGGGGCTAAAAATAATTTTTTTTTCCGTTTTTTTTATAAATAATAATATTTAATTAATTTCGGAATATTTTAATATTATTTTAATAATCCGAATTTCGAATATTTAAATAAATCTAAATTAAAATCCAATTATGTCACATCAACACTTAACTTTAATTAAACCATTCTTAACTTTAATTAAACACAATTAAACTTAACCCAATTTCTTAATCCAACTTATAATAAAATAATCTAATCTAACCACCTAAACATACTTAATTCAAACTAAACATATTTAGGGCATAATTAACCGTCTAATTAAGGATTAGTGAGATAAACTCACGGATTTGGACGTCGCTAAGCTCAAAACGACGAGGGCGACGCCGGGATGGACTTTCCCCAAAGGCGGGCTCGCGTCCGGGGCCGGGAAGGCGGCCAAAACGGCCCTTGAATGGGCTGGAAAACCCATTTTTTGGGCTGTTGCATTGCAGCCGAGGAGGGAGGAGCTGGACGGCGGCTGGCTGCGAGCGGCTAACGGGGGCGGCGGCGTGACGCGGTGGACAAACGGGCGGCGGCTCACGGCGGAGGGGCGGCGGACGGCGACTGGTGGAGGACGACGGACGGGCTGGACAGAGATGAGGCGTGCGGGGCTGGCGGGCGGACCGGGCTGGAAGGAGGTGGGGGTGCGACGGGCGGACGACGCGGCGGATGGAGGCTCGGCGATGACGGCGGAGCTGCGCGCGCGGGCTGGCGTGCGGTCAACGGTGCTGCTGTCTTCCCTTTCTTCCTCTTCTCCTCCTTCTCTCTCTCCATACCAAGGTTGAAGAAGAAGTGGTGGGGTCCACTTCCCTCTCTCTCTCTCCCCCTTTCTTTTCCTTTTCCTTTTTCTTTTAATCCTCCTAAGGTGGCCCACCATGACATCACCGCTGATGTCATGGTCCACTACCTCCCACAACTCTTTCAATAGGTCCAATTAATTTTCCGCCGGGGTCCAAATCTTGTACATATCAATTTCTTCAATTTTTCTTTCAATTGGGTCCAATTGAAGTCCATAAAATTAATCCAATGTCCCCATATTTTAATTCACACCTTGGCTCGTTCATAGAACCAATTTAAATCTTAAAAGCACAACCAAAAGCGGACCTACTAATTTCTCTTGATTCAATTCAAATTGACTCCCATAAAATCAATTGATGTCTCACTTATCAAATTGATTATTTTTTTTATCCAAAAATCCCTCATATTCCTCAATTTCACAATCCCCGGCTTCAACTGAACGAAAACGACCCTATTTATCCAGTCGAAATTAGGGCCCAAAAATCGGGATGTCACAACTCTTCCCCTCTTAAAAATTTCGTCCTCGAAATTTAAACTTCTACCAATCCTTATACAAAAGGTGAGGGTATTCTCGTTTCGCTGAGTCTCACTACTCCAAGCTAATCCTTCGGTCTCATGGTATTGTCCGACCATTTTAATCCAGGATACCATCTTGGTATACCAAATCTGCCCTTTTCTGAGCCGATAGCTGAACTAAACTTCTCATATATAACACTCGGTCGTTCACATCTGATTTCTTATTCTCAACTCCCCAACGAACTTTGAAGTTCAATAATTGAAAATTTCTGACAGTTCTGTCTAGCCTTCACTCTGACACTGATCTGACCACTGCAAACACTGATTTCTAAGCCGACTCTGGTCTGTGATCTTTCTTCACTTTCTTTTTACCACTGAATTTTGTACCCTCTGTTAAGGACTGCTTAAGAAAGAACCCACCTGGAAGAACCCCTCTGAAAACTCTGCCAAACCTGTAATCTCTGATCTGAATTCGAAATATAAATCACCCCCGGCACTCCATGCCGGTGAATTATCCGATGCCCGCACACTTCGGTATACCCAGTCCATAACATAACAAAATCTTCAAATTTCTGAAATCGAACTTAGATTAGCGGTTAATTTCACTCTGACGCACTTTTGGTGTGACCTAGGCTACTAGGTAGTTCTCAGAACTTTTTAGGACAATTGACCCGTGGTCGATTTCCTTCGAGCCACAATGAACCCACTCGACACAATGTCAATTCTCGATTGTCGTGAAAATCTCGAGGATTCAAATACGGACACAGGGTACCAAAACAAAGAAAAATCAAAGTAGTGCCGGTCGATGAGAGTTTTCCAATTCGGTGGGGTCACCCACGATTGGTCATTCATCTCGTCGAACCGACCTATCTTTGATCTTAATTCGATTTTATACTGTGCCGCAATGATCTCTAAAGATGAACATGGTCGAGAAGTCGATTCCTGGTCGAATCGTCAAGTCAATTTGCCTTAAAGCCCTTAATGACTCACCTAGCTAGTCTAGTTATCTCGTGAGTGGCCAACTCAGAGAAAAGCACTAAAGTCGCGCCGATGAAACGCCCAACTTATCCAATGAAAGTCGAATCCATAAACCTGGATGTTGCACATCCAAAACAAGATCCATTCGTATCATACCAAAGCGGACCAACTCCATCCATCATTCGGCCACTGTCCTCAAATGGTATCAGTAATTTCCGGAATCCTTAGTAAGCTCATCACAATGTCCCATTGTGATATATTTCCATTCCCATTGGGGACTCTTAAGTGATGGTATAATTCTCTGAGTCTGCATTACTGGACTTTCACTTACTGACAACTCTGGCACTTGCAACCTGCTTGGCGATTTTCATCTTCACATCAGCCTACCAATTAAACTGACGCCGATTTTAACTTACTTGTACCATCTGGTCCAACTGCAATACCGTAGTGAACTTCTGACAAGATTTTCTCCTTGAGTGCTACACTGTCAGGTGTATTCAATCACTCATGGAACTCGAACTTTCCATCCTCAGAAATCTCAAAATCAATCTCTTCCTTACTAGTATCCTCTTATCAGACTTTCTGAACATCTCTGTCTGTCGATTAGGTGCCGATTGAGACTTGAACATCTGATTCAATTTCAAAAGGGTAGCCTACCTCAATTTTGAAAACCAGATTTTTTGAACCCTTTCCAAGTAAGATCTATACTTTAGCCAGTCTATGCACAATTCAAGACTCTCGACTCAAGACATCAGTGACTTCTTTCATCCTTTCAGGTGATACCAGATACCACTATCCAAGTCCTTCAAAAGATCTGGTTCACATCGCTATCTCATTCAATTCCTCCTAGGAGAATAATTACTTTGAGACTTTGATAGTCAATAAAGATTTGGAGTCTTTCTTCACACCACTAATATCTCTAGATCTTCGGAGCGGAAATTGTCGTCGCGAGTTCCCAGTCATCTGTCAGATAATTCAGTTCATAAGGTCTCAACTAACGGGACACACATGCAATAACCCTATCAAGCTGCATCATTAAGCCACCCAATCCTTTAAATGACGCGTCACTGAAGATCTCACATCTTCTAGGACCAAACGGAATGGCCCACACCGGTGCAGTAGTCAACCTCTTCTTAGGCTCTTGAAAACTACACCCTCACTTATTTATCCACACGAACTTTTCTTCCTTCCTCGGTAGTCTTGTCAACGGCAGTGCTAACACTGAAAGAAAACCCATATACGTATTGTCTGTAATACTTTACTAACCCAAAAACTTCTGATCTCTGCCACTGTAGTCAATCTTGGCCAACTGTTCATTGCTTTAATCTTAATGGGGTCCACGAAGATTTCTTCGCTTGAAATCTCGTGACTTACCAGCGATACACAAGTCATCCAAAACTTGCACTAACTAAACTCAGCATGAAATTCAAGAGCCTTCAAGGTCTGAAGTATCATCCTTAAATGTCTCTCGTGCCCCTCGGCATTCTCTGAACACACCCGGATAACTTCACTGAGCACAATCACGACTGATTTAAGTACCCTTACACATTCTGCTCATAAGACCCAAACAAATAGCTAAGGTATCCGTCAAACCTCACAGCATTACAGTGAACTCATAATTGCCATATTGATTGCGAGATGCCAACTCCGGTATGCCTCTCTTCTTGATTCTCAACTGATGACACTCTGACTTCCGGTCGGTCCTGAGGAATATCAATGTCCAACCACAACGAACCAACTTTCTCCTTCACGAATAGAACAGGTGCTTCCCAAGGTGATGCACTGGAACACATGAATCCCCTATCCAAATTCCTGCATCTGCACCTTCAGTCCTTTTTAACTCAGATAACACCATCCGGTAAGGAGCCTTAGGGACCGGCTCTTTCCGATTATTAATTCAATCACGACTCTATTTCTCTTCCCGACGACGAACCTGACAACAAACCTGACAATTCTCCATAACATACTTTTAGAAAACTTTCGTACCACAATCGTGTTCTCCATATTCGATCCCTCAAGCGACGCATCCCTTACGGTTGCCACGTAGATTCGATAACTAACGAATCGAACCAGGTCATCTTCCATGACGATTTACAAGGATTTAAGTCCCTCTTTGACTTTCAATGATTCCAAACTTCCGTACATTAATGAACAAACTGAATTATAATATTGTCACGATTCAAACTAACGAGAGAGCTTCTTGAGCCATGTGTTCTTGTCAACATCAATTGGCAAAGGAGCTTGTAATGCTTCATAGTTGTTTTTGTCATCCTTTTGAGGAGATTGATGACAGGACACTTCATCCAACTTCCCATGAGAGAGTTCCATCCATTTCTCCTCTAGTTTCAAAAAGAGGTCTCTCTCTCCTTTCGGAGATTCATTGAGATTTTTACTCAATTTATTCTCAAATGCACTTCTACCTTGTAGTGGAGCCTGATGCTCGACAGCATCAATTGACTTGCCTTCATCATTCTTGAGCTCATCCCCCACGAATATCTCTGAAGCATCCAATTTTTGTTTCTTCAATGGCCTATTGTGATCGTCTAATGGTTTAACTATTGCCTCACTTAGCAACGCATTATTGTGAGGGTCTTCATCCACTTTGTCGTGACAGATAACCTTTTCAACACCTTTTCTATCTTATCCATTATTTTGAGATGTGACATCAAATGTACGAGAAAAGACGAAGTCAGCTTTTGAAGATTTTCACGTAAAGGTTGCGGATTCCTTGTGTCCTTTGAAGTGCAAATGACGTGGCATTTTCCAGCAATTGCTTCCAGAGGATTATCATTTGCAAGACCTACACCTTTACCAGATGCCAGGAATAATTCATTCTCAATAACGGGGCAAACCTTGAACCTCAACTCAGATACGATGGCTTGATCCTCGATCAGATTTTCATATTAGGTCTCAACAGGCATAGTCACAACAACAGTCACAACACTGGCAGCAATAGAAACAACGACAACGACGGCGGTAACAGCGACTGAAACGGCGACCTACTGACCATTCTGTCTCCCAACCTCTTAAGAATTCTTAGAAACCGAGCAAACTTTGAACCTTCGGAGGCTACTACCCCAGCATTGACTAGAGGCAATGCTTCACCACTCACACTGGCCCCAACTTACTCTCTACCCAGGGCACCACGGGCACCAACTTTCAACAGCGGCCTACCCCGAAACACAGGGCCTACTACCCTCACTGGGCGGCCCTCGACACACGGTCACTCACGCAACAGGCTCAACACAGACGCCCGCTTCCAAAACAAACACCGAGCAACCACACAAGTAAGCTACCAAACAACTATCAATCACATGCATTAGAATATTAAAGCCTTTTCTACTAACTATCCCATGACTCATCGCCCTTATCACTCCATTCACTGACCATGCTCTGATACCACTTAAACGGGGTTGTCACGCCCCGAACCTCGAGACACGTGAACAACCCGCCATGGTCGTGAAATTGCGACATTCCCAAGTAGTGTCACTGACCCAAATTAATTTATTAAGCGCATGCGGAACGTATTAAGAATCCCTTGACAATTTAAAAGCGGGATAGAACAGCAGGAACCAAAAATCAATTTAATACAAACCCACATACAAACATAAAATCAAACAAAGTTTACATGCAGCCGAAATGGGTCGGAGTCTATACACTAGGGATCGGCTCACTAAAAGATAGAACAGTCCTAAGACTACTAGTCAGATTCAATCATCGATCCTTCATCTTCTTGGCTCTGCGAATCCTTGCCCAACTGCATCGACAGTCCACCATACTCCGCTGGAATCGTTATCTACGGCCCTGAAATGTGTTTCCCACAACGGGGTGAGACATTGTCTAAGCAAGTTCACCCCTCCTAAACCCCTATCAGAAAGAAAATACGCCCCAGCATGACCTAGCCACACATCAAGAAGACTTACCTCGCAACAGTCCGCGCCTGCAGGTTAGTACAATTCATATTATTCAATCACGTGACAATGTGACAATTAAATAAACCAAGGCACAATCATGTCATCAATCAATCAACCACTTGGATCGTCTCAGCGATCAATCGGCTCGATCGATTACATGTCATTCTATCAAATCAATCAGTGCTTCCAACCACGACCCTAAGGGTAGACTCAACAATCGGTGGTAATCACGGCCCCACGTGGCATGACCTTCGAAAAGGTGGTTAAACAACTAGTGGCATCACGGCCCCACTCGGACGGCCTCTCCTAGGCGGTTCAACAACTAGTGGCATCACGGCCCCACTCGGCACGGCCTCTCCTAGGCGGTTCAATCACAACCAAATTCCCATCAATTTCCACACTTAGCATTTCTACGCATAACCCCTAATTTATGCAATCACACTAAATTTACCACAAATCATGCGTCAAATTTAAATTCTGACATCACAGCAGCAATCAGCACGAAATTCTGAGCAATCGGGGCTAAAAATAAATTTTTCTGTTTTTTTTTTTAAATAATAATATTTATTTAATTTTGGAATATTTTAATAATCCGAATTTTGAATATTTAAATAAATCTAAAGTAAAATCCAATTATGTCACATCAACACTTAACTTTAATTAAACCATTCTTAACTTTAATTAAACACAATTAAACTTAACCCAATTTCTTAATCCAACTTATAATAAAATAATCTAATCTAACCACCTAAACATACTTAATTCAAACTAAACATACTTAGGGCATAATTAACCATCTAATTAAGGATTAGTGAGATAAACTCACGGATTTGGACGCCGCTTAGCTCAAAACGACGAGGGCGACGCCGGGATCGACTTTCCCCAAAGGCGGGCTCGCGTCCGGGGCCGGGAAGGCGGCCAAAACGGGCCTTGAATGGTCCGAAAAACCCATTTTCTAGGCTCTGCGTTGCAGCCGAGGAGGGAGGAGCTGGACGGCGACTGGCCGCGCGCGGCTGACGGGGGCGGCGGCATGACGCGGTGGACGGACGGGCGGCGGCTCATGGCGGAGGGGCGGCGGACGGCGGCTGGCGAAGGACGACGGACGGGCTGGACGGAGATGAGGCGTGCGGGGCTGGCAGGCGGACCGGGCTGGATGGAGGTTGGGGTGCGACGGGCGGACGGCACGGCGGACGGAGGCTCGGCGACGGCGGCGGACGGGCGGCGCGGACGGCGGAGCTGCGCGCGTGGGCTGGCGTGCGGTCGACGGTGCTGCTGTCTTCCCTTTCTTCCTCTTCTCCTCCTTCTCTCTCTCCACACCAAGGTTGAAGAAGAAGTGGTGGGGTCCACTTCCCTCTCTCTCTCCCCCTTTCTTTTCCTTTTCCTTTTTCTTTTAATCCTCCTAAGGTGGCCCACCATGACATCACCGCTGATGTCATGGTCCACTACCTCCCATAACTCTTTCAATAGGTCCAATTAATTTTTCGCCGGGGTCCAAATCTTGTACATATCAATTTCTTCAATTTTTCTTTCAATTGGGTCCAATTAAAGTCCATAAAATTAATCCAATGTCCCCATATTTTAATTCACACATTGGCTCGTCCATAGGACCAATTTAAATCCTAAAAGCACAACCAAAAGCGGACCTACTAATTTCTCTTGATTCAATTCAAATTGACTCCCATAAAATCAATTTATGTCTCACTTATCAAATTGATTATTTTCTTTATCCAAAAATCCCTCATATTCCTCAATTTCACAATCCCTGGCTTCAACTGAACGAAAACGACCCTATTTATCCAGTCGAAATTAGGGCCCAAAAATCGGAATGTCACAGGAAATGTCCTGCATTTCTCATTAATGAAGTTTGATGTTTAAACTTCAAGGCCCACAATGGTTCAAAATGGAAATTCTCCATGGAAAATGCATAACCACTTGTTAAAAGAAAGATGATCATGATGTCAAAGACTATAAACTTGACAAGCGTTGGTTTCACAATGAATAAGATGAGAGGGGAAATAGAAACATTGTGAATTACAAATTAGATTGTCTAAGCAAAGAAAAATGGTTTATTGATCTCCTCACAAATTCGAAATTTTTCATATGTGAAATTCTTTGAAGTTTGATATCTCTCTCGTTCATATTGCTAGTGCTGCTACTACCACTTAGCAAATTGGATAATAATCTTCACCTTCAGCCATTTCACAATGCAACAGTCGCAAAAGCAATGGCCATAATCCAACTTACCAAGCCAATATTGATCAAGATTGGCATCTGGCAATGGTGTTAGCAAAAACGAGAGTATAACAAGTGGTAGTTATATTCAAATTAGCCTAGATTTATCTTAAAAATTAAGTAGAGATGAAATTTGTCATGATTCTTATTTTATCTCGTTGTTCTCACATAATGAAGCAACTCTTTAGTCAAACACAATATGTTTTGGACCTTGAATTCCATTGTTCAGGGGGTGTTTTGGAGCACTTTTATGTTTTATGCCTTTTCTTGTTATAGTAGGTTTTTATTTATTTTATGGATGCTTTGCTACTTAATATAACTTTTGAGTTTTTCAGTATCGTTTAGGGTTAACAAGGTACTTATTTGATTAATTCTATGTATTGCATAGCTTTTTGTCATGTTTCATGTAATTAAGAAAAAGTGATCGCTCTCTATTATTGTGCATATGAGAGGGAGTTGTCTTAGTGCTTGTTTGCAGATTGATGAATCATGTTTACCTATTGTTTCCGCGTAACTTAGAATCCCAGAAAGGCACTACTAAAAATTAATGGCCCTTTGTTGATTGGTGAATTTTTATCAAAATTTTTAATATTTGTTCTTTAAAAAAATATAAGAAAATAAAAGAAAAAAATAAAATGAACGGAAATGATAAAAAAAATAAAAAAATGAATTAGAAAATGAAAAATATGATAATATCAATAAATTCGGGTAGGGGCCTGGCCCATTTTTTTCTTTTAAATAATAGGTTTTTGGGTCAGATGAGCCCATGCGCCCAGTTCCTTTTTTTTTTTTTTACTTGCTTCTTATTTTCTTAAAGAAGCTCACCAGACATTAAACAACCTGAGGCCTTACTCCCTTGACTTCTCTCACGCCCGCTCCCAATTTTCTTTTTTGGGGGGGGGGTGGGTTTTGGGAAATCGTCGGCCATGGAAGAGAACAAATTGCAGAGAGCTTCCAGAGAGAGGAGGAGGGAGCCGCAGAACTTCGGCTATGGAGAGAACCAGGAGGTGAGAGAACCAGAGATAGGAGGAATGAAGGAAGCCCGGCCAAGGAAAAAGGCAGAGACCTTTTCGAAACAAGAAGAAGAAGGACGAAGAAGGCGAAATGGAGAAGATGAGAATGAGCGCCGCGGTTGGTGCCGTGAAGGTCATGTGCGTGACTGGAGCATCCGGTTACATCGCCTTGTGGCTCGTCAAGCTCCTCCTGCGGCGCGGCTACACCATCAAGGCCTCCGTCCCCGATCCGAATGATCCAAAAAAGACTGAACATCTGCTTGGACTTAATGGAGCGAAAGATAGGCTTCAACCGTTCAAAGTCAACCTGCCGGAAGAGGGTTCATTTGATCCTATTGCTGACGGTTGTGCAGGCGTTTTTCCACACTGCCTCGCCATTTTATCATGATGTCAAGGATCGGCAGGGCAGAATTATTTGATCTGCTGCGAAAGGAGCTCTTAATGTCCTGAATTCATGTTCCAAAGCGCCTTCTGTGCAGCGTGTGGTCTTCACATCATCTATGGCTGCAGTCGCATACAACGGAAAACCGCAGACACCTGATGTTGCAGTGGATGAAAGTTGATTTTCTGATCCAGACTTGTGCAGGGCAAACCAACGCGTACCAACACTTAACACAAGTGCTGCGGCGGTTGCAAATTTGATAAATGTTTGAAGATATTGAGAAGCGGTTGATTTTGACTTCTTATGGAGAAGGAAGAAGATAATCTCTCTCTCTCTGCTAACTCTCTCTCTCTCAAGCTTCACCGCTTGATTAAAGGAGAGTGTCCGCAATCAAAGTTTGAAGCCGAGCGAACACTGAAAGTCCTTGTTCCATCAGCGATCAGGACTCTCTCTTCAGTGAAGTCCAGTCGATCCGAGATCTGGTCGTTTACTCGAGCTCGAATCATCATACTTCAAGCTCTCTGTTCTTTGATTTCCAGAACATTCGAAAATGGTGACTCTGAATCAAAGCTAAGTTCGCTCATGTTCTCTGATTTTGTTTTTGATTCAATTCTTTGCGTTGATTTTCTGCATCTCTATCATGACCAGAACTTACTCGACCAAGCTTCCAGCTGCATCAATCACCGAGATAGCTCATCTATTCAACGAGTCCAGTACATTAGAAGAAGCTTACTTTCCTTCGATCGTTGGTTGATCTTTGAAGATTAAGGCTGTTGATTAGAGCTAAATGATTCACTTCTGTCCCCTGGTTTCCATCAGCACAGATTCTACTCTGAATGATCATTATGAATATGACGTGTTCTGGAAATTTGAGTGCCTATCTTATCAGCGTTTTTCGAGTGATGATATGAGCTTGGAAACGGTGATATCTCATGAAGATGTGTTCTAGACTTTCAAAGTATATATTGGACATCGTTTACTAGGGTAAAATTGCTTTGTAACACAGATCATAAATCTGGAAAATTGATGCTTGTTCTATTTTGAGTGTTCTGTTCTGAATGACATCTGTGTCTTCCTGATTTTTTAAAAAAATTTGTGTGACCTGATTTTAGAGTTGCTACCTTCACGAAACTTGTTTGTGACATCTAGGTCTATGTCATATAAAATTTTCAATAAACTTGAAAGTCATTTGGTAGACACGATTGATCTTCAACTAGACGTTTTTGCTTCTGAAAAATCAATTTCCAGACTGACCTTCATGCGTTATTCAATTTTTATAAAATCATACATTCAAAATCTGGAAATACATCTCCATAAAAATGTTCATCGCATCTGCATCTATCTGGTGTAAAATTTTCATGAAAAATAGAACCCATTTGATCAGTATGATTGGCTCTCAATCGTACCTTTCTGTGCCTATAAAAAAAACTGCATTCCAGAATAACATTCCTGTGCTCCTAAATTTTTATAAAATCATTGGTTTGGGATCTAATGTTGGTATCTTCATGAAAAGTGTTCATTGCACTTCAATCTAGATTGAAAAAAAAAAATCAGAAAATAAAAAGGTCATTTATTATTTTTAGTTGTTGTCGAAAAGTTGCAGTGACATTCTGGAATATGAACTTTTTGATTTAACCTCCGAGTGTTCCTTAATTTCTATGAAATCGTGTGTTCAAAATTTAAAAACATGTTCATCATGAAAGTTTTAGATGAGATTTCAATCTTTCTTTTGACATTAATTCCATATAATTCGAAGCTTATTAAAATAATAAAAGGTCCTGATCAGAGTGCTGAATCATTCCGCACCTAGGTTCTCCTTGAATACCTTAATGTGTTTTCGCCAAATTCAATGGGCTTAATGACTTTATTTGAAAATTCCCAAAACATGAAAGTTGAAGGTCACGATCTCAGCCTTCTTTTGACACTACATATACATATATATATATATATATATATATATATATAAATATAAATATGTGTGTGTGTGTGTGTGTATATATATATATATTTGGGAATTTGATACATGTTTGGTTGTTTAAAGAACCTGATCAATGTACTCGACAATTTTGCATCTGAATTCTGGAATCTATTTGCCAAGAGCTCTCAAGCTTGTTTCATATTTTCAATAGAATTGAGGTCCCCATTTCATTTTCTTAATAAAATAAAATATAAAAAATAGTAGATAAAATTTCAGAAAAAATCATAAAAATTTCGGAAAACCTTGAAAAATCAGAAAATTGGAAAATCCTTAAAAATTTAAATCCAAAATTGAACAAGCCTTTAGGACTTGGTTTAATACCCTAAAAAACCCAAAACTAATACACTTGTGACAAATTTAGCCCAAACTATGTTTTTGACTATGAAAAATCTTAAACTGGTACACCTGTGATAAATTTACCCCAACCGGCTATAAAAAACCTTAAACCGATACATTTATGACAAATTTATCCAAAATTAATTTATTCGACCGCAAAAAACCCCAAACTAATAAATTTGTGATAAATATACTCTTCGCTAAATTGAATTAAAATACTACAAAAAATCACAAAAATTATAAACTGTGACAAACGGAGCATAAAATTCCAAATTAGTATACCAATCAACTGTTATGTGTCATTTAATTTAATAATTTAATAATAAATTTTAACAAAAACTAACTGAGGGTAAATTTATTACAAATGTACCAGTTTGGTGTAAATTTGTCAAAGGTATATCGGTTTGAAGTTTGTTATTGTCAAAAAAATAGTTTTGGGTAAATTTGTCACACGTGCACCAGTTTGGGATTTTTCAGGGCATTAATCCTTAGGACTTAACAATAGGATTTTTTCTTTTTTATCGTCATTTCCTTTGAAAGACAATATTAGGCAGCTTTTTTTTTTTTTTGGCGATTATACTTAGTTGCGCATTTTAATATCTTGAGTGTTACTTTCTTTTTAAAATGGTTAGGGAAAAAATCTAAATCTTCAATAAGTTGCTATAGTATTGGTTAGCATGTAATCAAGTTAAGTATCGGAAGGGACATTAGTCTTAGGAGTAATGTAATCAAGTCCCCATTTCAAGATATCTGGTTGTGCATGGAATGAGACATTCTCTCATATACATTAGGTTTCTAGTTGACCTAAATAGGCTAGCAACTCCTCACATAGAAATTTGTATAGAATTGATAGAATGCAAACCAAACGTCTAACGTCACATGAGCTATGGGTTTGGGAGAACTCGAGTCAACTAAAGGCAAATTTGGCAATACCTCTAAATCTAATTTCCCCTCCCTGTTGAAGTGGTTAGGTCATGACACCCCTTGTAAGGATGAAAAAAATAATTTGATGTTAAGAATGTAAACATAAGAACTTCGACAAAGAAAAAGAATTCCCGAAGAATAAATTTCTTTGTGTATTTGTAGAAAGAGAGAGTATTTATTGCTGATATACAAATATCATCTTTGCCCAATCTAATCACTAGGTATCCCCATTTTATTATCAAGATCTCCTATATAGTCTAATTTTCATTTCCAATCTACAAATTAAATCTCCCACCACATATATAAGGTTTGAATTGCATTCAATATTCAAAATATCTTGATGGATGGTGCTTGTAACTCGAAAATCAGTTGGCTTTATTCTAGTTAAATCATATTGTTGTTAAATTTCATCAAAGTTTATATCTTCTCATTGTCAAAATAGATAGGGGAGTATTTCACTACTTAGGTTTTATAGTTTTCTTCAATAACAACTTATTTGTTATTTTACCACCCGCCGTGGTGGCTCCGCTGGATAGGCTTCAGACTTCCTTTCGCTGAGAGGTCTGGAGTTCGAAGCCCCTACGACGCAAGTTGCAGGGAGGCTGGCTTGAGACATTGGTGACTTACCCGGTGGCATGTGTGTGGTGGCTAGCACGTGTCGCCCCCAGTGGTTTATTTCCGGCTGCCAGCCGTGCGGGGTTCCCTGGGTCAATAAAAAAAAAAAAACTTATTTGTTATTTTAGTTAATTATTATTTACATTAATATTACGTCATTATTGTTGGTGCAAGCTATTGTCACGGATTGTGGTTCTTCCATATTGGCATACCCTTATGAGTGGAGCTTGGAGTTATTAAGTGAAGAGTGAGTGATGCTGAGGGGATGAAAACAACTTATTCATAGAGTGCAATTTGGATGGTTGGTGCCAAAAGTACGATAGAACGATTATATCTCTATAGAGCTCTAAAAGTAGGGTTGGCCCACTACACATACTAGTCAGAAGCTGATGTTGCTATCAAGAAACTAGTTGTTGTGCCTGAAGTGTTTTGCTTCTCGTACGACGGATTAGATGCCCAAGCTAAGTTGAGTGTGGTACAATCCAATACAATGATGTAATTCATCACACATTCTTGGTAAGAATTAGAGAAGAAAGGTTGGCCCAATGTTATCAACCTACTAGGCGTTGCACAAGCTACTCTATAGCCAAGATATACTAGCTCGTGACACAATCTTGTTATTTTCTATTTAGTTCTTTAGGGCATGCATAATAATTATTCTGTTCCAAATATTAATTTTTGTCTAAAAATTAATTTTTCTATTTCTATTCTCCAGACAAGTTTTTGAGAAAAATATGTGTTTGATAATCTTAAAAATTTCTACTCTTGAAATAGAAATTTGTTGGATAACGACACAAAATTTCTCCTTCCAGGTGGTGGCAGAAGGCATCCAGCATTTGGCGATTGACAAGCGACTGACGGTGGGCAGCCGGTGCCCAGCATTTGGCCATTGAGGATTGATGGTGGGAGGCAGGTGGGGGGCATTTGGTAACTGGTAGCTGGTGGTGGGTGGAAGGTGTTTGATGATTGGTGGCGAGTGGCCGGCTTTCGGCAACTGGAGGCAGGCAAGTGGCTAGCATCCAACAACTGATGGTGGGTGGCCGGTGATCGGGGTTCGATGGTTGGTGACGGGCATCCAGCATCCCATGGGCGACGGGTGGGGAATGGGTGGTGATGGGTGGTGACTAGAGTAAATGACGAAAAGAGTTTTCATTTTTCACTTTTCTTCTAGATATAGAAAGCTAACAATTTTAACTTTTGATTTATGGTCCAAATCTATTTCTAGAGTAGAAATATGTTTTACAAATAAAAAAATGAAATTGATTTACTAAACATATTGCTATTCTTAACTTGTTCTGGGAAATGCGGGATAAGTACACTAATGATGCCAAAAGTTGTGTACGGCGCTCACTTTGGTGCCAAAAGTTTCCGCCGGATCAAGTGCCAAAAATTTTGAAAACGCTCACTTTGGTGACAACTCCGATCTGGGTGGCTGGAAATCCGACGTGGCATTTTTTATTAATATTTGAAGCCGACGTGGATCGCCGGAGAATACAATCAGCATGCAAACAATAAAACGACACCATTTAGCGTCTTTTCCATTGAATAAGAAACCCTAAATCCCCAAATTCGAGTAGAATCGGAAATTGAAAACCCTAAATCCCCAATTCAACCAATTCGAGTACATACTTCGATTTTCTCTCAAAGTTATTAGCTCGCTCTTGTGAATGGAGGGCAGAAGCTTCAACAGCGGCTCACATTCTTATAAAAAAACGAATTAGATGGTGAGTGTTACTGTTATTATGGATTACCGAGTCCGAGAAGAACATCTTGGACTCGGTTGAATCCTGGGAGAAGATTCCATGGGTGCAGCAGATATAGAGAAGACTCGAAGTGCAAATATTTCAAATGGGTTGATAGGAAATTTTCTGATCGAGCGACAGAGGTGATCTTGGAGTTACTTGAAGGCCGAAATCAACATCCACCTGCGTTAATGGACGAGTTGAAGGATGTCAACTTAATGCAAGCTCAAATGAAGGGTTTAACATCTCTGGTCGACCATTTGAAGAGGGAGGTTTCAAGGCTGAAAATTGAAAGAAACTTTTATCGAGCGTTGATTGTGTTCTTATTCTCTTGTGTAGTTTATTTAAATGTGAAGTTAAGTAATGAGAAGAAGTTTTTATGTCTATCATAGTCGAAGTTTGTATGTCTACCATTTTTGTATGAAGCAGAAGGTTTTGTTGTAATCCATGGTAGAAATGCAAGGTTGGAGTTTGAATGCATTAATTGTAAACACTTCAGAAATGCAATGTTTGCTTGCTGCATTTTTTATTTGCCCTCATGATTTGTGTAAAGAGAACTATAAAAAGTACTAGTGATGTCAAGAACAGGGTAAGGAAAGAAAGTGTCGAGAATAGAGGAAGGAAAGAAGCTGACGAAAATGAAGAAAGCAACAATAGAGATTATAGCACGTGTAGCATGTTTACATTGAGGAATCAATATTCAGTTTTAAGTGTGTAAAGTCAAACTTTCTGTTTTCGTTTTCAGTTAGTTAGTTGGTTTTCATTCTGTTGTTATTCTCCAGATCGATATAAAAACTGATGAGCCAAGAGTAAAAAAGTAGAAAAGTTCTTTGATGCAAGCGAGCTCTCATTGAATAAGAATACACTTTTTCTCTCTGCATCTTTTTTCATTTTTCTCCCTCTCGTTTCCATTTTCTATTATGTTCATCAAATCTCTTCAAGCTGGTTTGTTGGTTTGCTGCAACTGCAAACTATGCTGAAATGGAAGATTAGAGTTGGAATGCATTAGTTCTGAGCATTTTTTATTGTTTAATTGTGTATTGGCAATGTTTGTTTTGGTTAGCTTTTGCTTCAAATAGAATGGTTGCTGCATTTTTGTCGTTGTAATGATTTGCTGGTTTGCTGGTTTGCTGCAACTACAAACCATGGCAAAATTAAGGGATGGTGGCAAATTAACGATTGACCATTTCAGTGCCAAAAGTTGTAAATAGTGATCGCTTGAGTGCTAAGTTTTTATAAAAGTGATCATTTAAGTGCCGGTCGCAATTGCAAAGTGATCACTTCTGTTGCACAAGTTGTAAATTTCAAACTTGCACCAGTCGTGGTACATCCTGCATCTGGTTCTTGCACCAGTTGGCTTGCTGGTGCATTTTCTTGCAACACAACAGCCCTGCAACGAGATGCACCAGCACCCAAAACTGCATCTTATTCCAAAGACATGCAACGAGAACCCCACGAGATAGCATCAACGCATCAACGACTTCAACCAGCAACACTATATGCACGCATTTAAATCTAAAAATAATAGCAACCTCTTTACCCAAAAAAAAAAATAATAGCAACCTCATAAGAACATTGCACCAATAGCAAAATATACAGAAACAGCTATTGTCATTGATATCGATTGATTGTTTACAAAAAAAAAAAAGGAAAAACATGAACTTCACTCTCCAATCACTGAAGGTTCAGCACCATCTTAAAAAAAAAAACCAATGGCAATATGGAGGCAGCAACTACCATCAGTGATATAATATCCAGCACCCTCCTAAAAAAAGAAAACATAAAAAGATGCAACCATGTCCAGCACCACATAAAAATAAACATAAACTATATCCAGCACCCTCCCATCAGAAGCACCACATAAAAATAGACCAAGTCCAGCACCCTCCCATCAGTCAATATGGACAACACTCTGATCTACTTTTCGTCTTGGGGCTTTGAATTGATTCATAATCCGAGCACTCTTTCGAATTGGATGTGCAGGTTCTTTAACTGGGCGTTCTGTCACTTCCTTTTTCTTGTTTTTGACGGTGGCTATTCTTGTTCTAGCACGTGTCATATGTTGGTCTATATCATCACTATCGGGCCCAATGGTTGGTTGAGATGGAACTGGTGCTGTGTTCTGTTTGGATGGCTGTTTTGCAACTATTCCCATTGTCTTCTTCTTTGGAGCACTCTTCTTTGGCTGTGTCCTTGATTCTTGAGTTGTCCGACCTTCAGAGAGAAGTACCTCCGAAGTTCTCCCAGGCTACAAGAACATAGCAATATTGTCAACCAAATGAATTGAAGTATAACAAATTAAATGCATGAGGCCTACAAATCTTACATTCAAAATAGTCATTCTAGTTCGTTCATCTGTGTAAATCACATAACCATATTGCCTTAATCTTTTTCCAATAGCCCCTCTTGTTCGCTGTGGTATATCATTTTCAACAGCAACAGATGGGGGAACAGCCTCTGCAACTTGTGCAGTTGCTCGTCTTCTCACCTGAGAAATACATAACAAATTTAAAATTCAGCCCATAAAAGACAAACACAGCGATGTACAACTTACATGAACTTTTTTTCTTCTCGTTTGCTCAACGGTGGACTCGTTGTTGTTGTTGCTGTCTTGCCTATTCCGATCCTTTGTCCCTACACTTGAGCCTACAACGGGGCCTTTTTCGGCCCTTTAGAAGGCCTTACAACAATGTACTATATCAGGATCATGACCAACTACAATGAATAATTAGACATCTACTCATTTTCATGGTGGAAACAAATGGAGAAAACCCATCAAATTACAAATGCATGATAGAGGAAAAGCACAAGAGAAGCCAGTGCACATAGTCAACTATCAAACTCTATCGAATAGGAAATGTAAAGTTACTAAGGTAAAGAGGATACTTACCTTACAGCAGGGCTTTCTGTTTGCCCTTCAGTAGGCACTACTACAGGGCCTTCTGTCCTACCTTCGCTAGGCCCAACAAGAAGCTCTTCAGTAGAGCCTTCTGTCCTACCTTCAACCATTACATCTTTCTGTTGATACTGCCTTTTCAGCTCACAACCTTTCTTATTGTGCCCTTCCTTGCGGCAATATGAGCATTTCATCTTTGAGCCAGTCCTACTCATCCTCTGACTCGATGCCTCTTCCTGCTGCATTCTTCTTTTCTTTTTTGGCCTTACAATTTGCTTCTTCAGTGGCAAAGGTAGAGGGCTTTCATGATTTGTTGGCTCCCAAAATTTGCTGCTTCTGATAAGCTACATCATGAATTGGTATGCAGTAAGGTATGAGCTTTTTTTGTACCAATCATTTAGGTAATCATCTGGGTTTTCTTGCTTCGTTTGAATAGCACAAATTGCATGGGCACAGGGAATTCCATTCAGTTGCTAGGCTCGACATGAACACTTTCTTCTATCCAGGTTGACAACATACTTATCTTGATTTTGAATAATCTCATATCCTTTATCTCCATTCCAAATAGGATGGCAGAACCTACTAGCAGCAATGTTTGCATCTAATCTCTTCATAATCCTAGGGCCACAGTCTCTAGTCCATTTCGTAACCTCATCTCTTTGCCTATGCAGTCTAGTCATCACCATCACTCGCATATCATCAAGCATGCTGATGATTGGTTTGCACCTGGCCTCTAAAATTCTACCATTGAAAGCTTTGCTGAGGTTGTTATCAATGATATTGCATTTGAACTCTTCGTTGAAGAAGGCTCGACACCAGTGCTTAGCTTCTGTCTGGAAGAGTGCATCAAAACCTTCCTTTGTCAGCTGCAACAATCCTTGTTTGGCTAATCTGAAATCAGCCATGTTGGTACTCTTTGCTATTTGCACTGCTTCTGGAGCCTATCTCCTTTGAAGTTCCTTGACCAGTTTGCATATATGTGCCTCGTGCACATTCTATGCTCAGCATGTGGCATCAACTCAGCCAATGCAGAAATAAGTCCCTACAAAAATTCAAACCAATAAATACAAGTCAGGAAAAATATGTAAATGATTAATATTAAAAAGGAGTGAATTAATTGATAATGAAATTACTTTCTATTGGTTGCTCATGAATGCCCATCCTCCCCCATCGGTTATCTCAAGGTTAGCCATTAAATTTTTGAGAAACCAAGACCAAATATCCTTGTTCTCTATCTTCACCACTGCCCAAGCTATCGGAAACATTTGATTGTTGGCATCACTCCCCACAGCAGCCAACAACTCCCCTTTACACAAACCCTTTAGAAAGCGTCCATCCAATCCTATAACTCTTTTACAACCAGCCAAGAAGTCTCATTTGCATGCATCAAAACAGACATAAAATCTATCAAATCTAAGCCCAAGATCAGGGAGTGGCCTCTCCACAACCTCTACATACACCCTACTAGATGGGTTTTGAAACATGCATTCGCCAGCATAGTCCCACACCTACGCATATTCTACCTTATACCCACCCATTAGTATTTTCATCACCCTCATCTTAGCTCTCTTGCATTGATTCCTTGACACATTAACCCCTACTTGCTCCTTCACTAATTGTTGAAATTGAGGACTATTGATCCTGAGCATTGCTTTGACAGTGTTGAAAAAATGCTTGGATAACCACACACTTGTTATTATTTTATTGTTAAAAATAATTGGACAAGTATGTTCCTCCTGCAATGACCTAATCTGGAATGACCCATTCTTACTCAGCGCGCCATAGAGCTTCCATGGACAATTGAGTTGTGAGCACTTAGCTCTCACAAATTCCTTCGTGTTTCTAATGAATTTAACACTCCTCTGTTCACCAATGGAGTTCTTCACAACAGCTTCCTTCAACTGTTTGGCATCATCAAATCTCATGCCCACAGACAAAATAGGTTTATCAACGGTCAGATCATAGCAAGGGTACTTACTTTTTCTTGGACAAGCAGGTTCTTCATCATCATTGTCAAGCTCATTCTCCGAACCAACAACTTCATCGCCGCAGCTTTCTTCGTCTTCACTTCTATTACCTTCAGCTGGAACTCCATCCCCATTTACTGGCTCGGGCCTCTTTGCTGAAGGTGCAAGTTTTTTTCTTAGAAATTCCCTTTGCTTTTGTCTTGATTGTGCGAGTTCATCATCATCTTCGTCACTTAGGAAATTTATTGGAGCAAAATATTCATCTTCCGATTCACTGGATACAGCAATTTCCCATTCTAATCCAATGAAGTCCTCATCGCCCAAATCTTCACCCAAATCTTCACCCAAGCTTTCAGGACATGTCGCTGTTTGTTCATCTTTATCAATGGGAGTTCTCTTCCTTTCATCCCTAACCTGATTACTCGCTTGAATAGGATCCCTCACTTCTCCTCTTTCAGTGGTGGTCTGCTCATCCCCATCCTCATCCTCACCATCCTCATCATCATCCTCACCATCATTATAATACTCAACATATACCTTAACTTCTTCGTCATGAAGATAATAGTAAATGATATCCTTAATACCATCATCATCATTAAAAAATCTCAATCCATCCTTCAATTCCTTCCTAGGAACATAGTAATGTAGTTTTTGCACTTTGCATAGTAAAAAATACACAAAATCCCTCAGAAAATCAATATATGATGGCTTCCGAACATTGACATAAATTGTACCTTCATTTCCACCAGTATATTCCCAATCATCGGTGCCAATAAGAAACTCTCCACCATAGCAAACAATGATGCCTACCTGATTGGCGTCCATGTTGATGCTGCACCCAATGAAAAAAAACAAATGTCATTACTTGTTGGGACCACATGACAGAATCAGCAACTTCACATGAAGGTCTTTGTCTTTTTATTCTCAAGAAACAAACGCAACTAATCTCCCCAATTTAGTGCTTTTACAGAAATAAAAAAAACCGAGTTGAATAAACAAAGTGAGGTCCCACCACCCATTTTTCAATTCAATCACATTCGGCCCCCCTGTTTCCTCCACAGAAGTAGTCCAATTAATTAAATAAATTCAGTCCCACCACTGTTTCCCCTCGAGTCGAGCCCCATTTTTCCCTCCGCGTCTTATTTTTCTATTCGCTCTCCACAAAAGAAAGGGAACGAACAACGAAACCCTCAAATATTCTATTTGGTCCCCACGACTTTCCCCACGACTTTCCCCCTGAGCCAAGCCCTCAATTTGCCCTCCACGCCCTAACTTGCTCGTCGGAACCCTAAATTTTTCAGTAAATTGACAAACCTGAGTGAGCGACAGTTGAGGACGCAGCCAGTGAATGATCGTGAACGACGGCGCAACTATAACGGTGGTCGAGCGACGGCGGCCGAGTGAACGATGGTGGGTCAGCGAGCTATGGCCGACGGCGTTGAGCGAGAACCCTATACGAGCACCGTTTTTCACCCACGTCGTTTTTTACCGTATTGAATCCACTATACGACGATCATTTTGTAGGTAATCCACGTGGAATGGTAAAACCACGTCGTTTCTTATGAAGAAAAGGAAACGGCGTCGTTTTATGCCATCCACCGTGGACAATATTAAGAGTTGTCGATTTTTTTTAGAATATAAATGCCACGTAATCATTTTGGCCGGAATTTCTCGCCGGTGGCACCAAAGTGAGTGTTTGTTTCTCCGATTTGGCACTTAAGTGATCCGGCGGAAACTTTTGGCACCAAAGTAAGCGCCGTACACAACTTTTGGCACCATTAGTGTACTTATCCCAGGAAAATGCAAAAACTGAGCAATAGAGGAATAAAATAGTTATTGTGCGTGCCCTTAAAGTTAAATAAAAAGAAATTAGATATTCAACAATGATAAATATATTAAAAATCAGTGAAACTCAATTAATCTCCTCAGAAACCATTGCAAGAACTACTTGAAAGATGAAATATGCATCATTCATAATTTTATAGCTTTCCTTTTGCAAAGTGGACAAAAGTTCCTCTTCATGAGCCATTTCTCAATATAGCCATAGTGAAAAGTGATGCCCACAATCCAACTTCAACAATGTAGTCATCCTACAATTAGTCTAGCAAAATAAAGGGTATGATTTAGTAACACATACGCATATTGGTAGTTTAAATTTAGCTAAGACAATTACCTATGGACAACAAAATCATTCCTCAGTTTTGTCTTAAAATGTCCTTGAGTAAACAAAGTGCTTCTTACCAAACAAAATACAATAGGACTCGACTTTGACATTAGATTCTTCCGAAGTAGAGGGTTGGAGTTGATATTGGTGGGATCTTAGATGTGTATAGATGGCTTCATTGCTTAACCCTATAAAAACATCTCCACCCTGTTTGTCGAGGTGCACCAATTCTTAATCAGAAAGCATATGAGGAAAAACTAAGTATTTCACAACAAAACTAAAGATCAAGGCTAACAAATATTATTACTTAAAAACATCTATGTCCACTACAAAACTCATGGGGCTGCTACATGAAATGTTTGGAGTCATACACAAGCAGCAATTTCTATTTAGTTAAACTTTTTATAGTTCATGGTACTATAAAAGAGATTATGCATATACTAAGTAAAAGCCAACAAAAAATGCCCCCCCAAAAAATAGTAGCTTTCATTACATGTTCTTTTCTTTTTTCTTTTTTCAACAGTAATAAGTGTTGAAGCAAATCACCTCAAAATTCAACATCATTTAGGTGGAAATTTAATAAACATGCAAGAAAGTACAAATCTCCATGTGACACAATAAGAGGTAATAACAATTAGGGTTAATACCTTAAAAAACCCTAAACTGGTACACTTGTGACAAATTTACCCCAAACTATTTTTTTGACCATGAAAAACCCCAAACCGGTACACCTGTGACAAATTTACCCCGACTAGCTATAAAAAACCCTAAACTTGTACATTTATGACAAATTTACCCCAAACTAATTTATTCGACCAAAAAAAACCCCAAACTGGTAAATTTGTGACTAATATACCCCCCGCTAAATTAGATTAATACCATAAAAAAATCACAAAAATTGTAAACTGTGACAAATAGAGTGTAAAATCCCAAATTGGTATACCGGTCAATTGTCACGTGTCATTTAACTTTATAATTTAACAAGAAAATTTAACTAAAACTAACAAAGGGTAAATTTGTCATAAGTGTACCAGTTTAGGGTAAATTTGTCAAAGGTATACAAGTTTGGGGTTTTTGGTGGTTAAAAAAATAGTTTGGGGTAGATTTGTCACAAGTGTACCAGTTTGGGGTTTTTCAGGGTATTAACCCTAACAATTATGGCATTACTAGGTTATGGCTAATCATTGCCCAAAATAACAACTCCCATTAAAGGTCCATAAGACATTACCTTTTTCTAGCTGACACGAAATTTCATATATTTTATGATTTTCTTGAAAACGTATATTGAATTACGTATTATCATGATATGGCTTTTAAAATAAAGTTCATATCCTATATAGAAATGAGGATCACAAGTTTAACATGATGCCATTGTCTTTTGTAATCAAGAGCATGACGTATATGGAAATGCACCACATAATTGGCAATAAAAATCGGTCTCAATTTAAAGCTCTCAATCTCAGAAACTCTTTTTTGGAAATATATCAACAAAATTTCCAACAAGATTATCATAATTAATTAAGGAACCAAATTGAGAATTATGCAAAAATTGTTGAGGTTCAAGTCTAGAACTATAAATAAGACCATGCCGTTCTCAGGATGAAACATGAATAATAAAGATATAATAATATTACATTTTTCGGAACATACCTCATACATCCGCACTTGGATAGTGGCCCATGGTGATGAAAAAGATATCTCAAGATGAGCTCTAGCTCTCCACACCCCTCTACTTGCCATCTCAGCATTCGAGATGTTAAAGAAGTGAATTTATTGGTCGAAGTTAAAGATTCATGGCCATGTATCCTTGTTGGGGTTCCCTGTTGTAATATGGCCCATAGAATGCATAGCGCTCCTTGGAAAAGTGTTACGTTCAACGAATTCAATATATTCAGTTATGTTATTAGCTTGATTTTCTATTGTAGAGACCTATAAATGTAAATTCTTTTGTCATAGTATTAACAATAAAAATATATGTATATGTATATGTGTGGGGGTATACGTTGTTCATTATGCTAGAATAGCTCTAAAGATATGAACTCAATATGTTTGCTAAGGAAATATTAACAAATCATGTACTAAATATAAGAAAAAGGATAAGATTACCTTAGGAAAAAATATTAATTTTTTTTTCTAGTGAATGAAAGGCTTTCAAATTATTTCTTTAGGCTTATGTTGATGATGTTATGGATACCAAGGCATACATTTGCCATCAAATGATGAATCAATCCACTAAGTGTGTAGAATTCATTCTTTTGGTGATTTTACATATAAAAAATAAATAAATGCTAAACCATGTATGGTATACTATGTAATGGCCATTTAGCATTAGTATTAAAACTATTTATGAAGCTTAAATCAATATACAAGAGGGGGTGTACATATTTGATCCAAGTTAGTGGTATATACATCGAAAAAGTATGATTTGTCAAGGGATGGATTCCTACTTGAAGTATTGGAGGGGCTAAGTCAGAATGTAATTGCTCTCGTAGTAGATATCAAACAAGAAAAGGATTGCAAATGCTATAAATTTTCTTTCAAAGCCTACACATTCTTTCAATTGATTTATCACTGGAGAATGAGTAGGACAAGTAATAAACTTATGATGAGATTGAAATTGAAAATTTTGGAGATGGGATTTAAAATTTTTGAAACCAACCTAATTATCATATTTATTATAGTACGCAAAAATATCATTGCAATTGAGCTTATATCATGATAAAACGATAATTTTCTAATTGTTCATTGAGGACAATTTTGATAAGAGTCGTAGGCAATAAAAGGGTTGAGGTTTTGATGAAATTTTAAAATAACTATTAGGGATAAGTTCATTAGAAGTCTTAAAACTTGCTATGAAAGTGCAATTGAATCCTAAAAGTTGTAAAAAGTGCAATTAAATTCTAAAACTTATCAAATTGGTTCAATCGAATATTTCCGATAACTTTGTCCAATTTAGCTAATGAAAAATGCTGACGTGTCTCATTTTATTACTTTCTTAAGACATGCAGCGATGATGAGGCACCCGTCAAGTGCCACTTAGAAAAAGAAAATTTAAATAATTTTAAATACAAACAAAATTAGAGTAAAAAAACAAAAAGCTAAAAATTTTAAAAACCAAAAAAATATGAACTCACCCATGGCTTGGCCAAGCCCTTGCCGGTTGGCTACCACCACAGCCTCCAAGAAGGGTCGGCGGAGGTTATTAGGGCCTTCCCGAGGCTTGGTGAACCTCGTTGGCCTCAAGCGCGGCCTTGGTGGCCCTCAACGAGGGCTTGCTGCCTCGAACCGTAGGGAAGGTGTGACCCTCGCCCTAGATCTAAACGAAGGTCATTAGGCCTTGCCCAAGGTGGCCCACCCGAGGTGAAATGGCTAGAATGAACCTTAATGATAATCAAACGAAATGGCTAGAATGCACTTTACAAGCATAGAAGCAAAGACAGCCCATGGCCATTTATTGAGGCTTTTAAAAAAAGTCAATACCATATGGAATGTAAAGAAAAAAAAAATTGAGAATATACGTACTTGATTTGAGAAGCACCGGCCAAAAGTAAACCTTGATTGAAATTAACCTACAAAAAATGGCCATTCATGAAAAAAAAAAATGATGAATACACGTAAAAACTTATTTAAATAGATAAAGGTCAGCAAATAATCATAGATTCATAGAGAACATAATAGAAGCTACATCTCATATTATCTAAGATACATCTTCATCATCATATTGATTGAGACTAAAACCGAACTAAGGTCACCGGTTGATCATTGAATTGATCGCGTGAATTAAATTATAGAATTTGGACCTACATGTATGACTATCTCGACAATCTAATATAAGAAATGGGTTTATAACATCCAAATAATATGGTTGCTAGTAAAATATCCCACACCCTATGGGATACAACGATCTATTAGATCGTGTCATTAGGCTTTGGAATGTGATTATTTACCCTTGAAATTGATAATTCTCATATAGTCTTTCTATCATTGTAAGCAAAATTTGTAAAATGCGACAAAAAAGACTTTGGCATAGAAAAAGAGAAAGCCTATAAATTGTTGCAAACATCGATACCCTACTGAAAATATACATTAAAAAATATTAATAAAAAAATCACTTGAAGAAATATGCTTCATCTATCAAACACATTTGAGATTTGAACAATGGATGTAGAATACACACTCTTCAAATTCTTTTTAACATTTAAAATAAAGACAAAAAAAAAACCATAGTGCACGAGTTGAAAGACTACCTATATCATAGCATATGCTAAGGAGAAAGAAAGGATAAAAAAGGGGAACATAAGAGCAAGAGAGCACATAAAAATAACTTGGAAGATCTAGACCAATGTGAGAGTTCAAGAGAATTTTGATGTAATTTGCATAGAATAAGATAGAGATGAGGTGATACAAAATGCAAACAAACTTTAAAAAGACATGTCGGCAGTGTAGAACTTGTCTCTATTTATATTGTCCTTCCTTATGCCTGATTAAGTTCCAACTTACCATATAGGAGAGCTTTCTCGACGTGACATCTCTCTTTAGTTGCCGAGAAATCCTAGTTCTAATGGTCATCATACATTTTTTTTTTTTTTGTAGTTCATTCTTGAATTAGTCTTGTTTTCTTGAATTAATTCTTTTCGTAGTCTAATATTCTCCCTCTCCCACCATATTGAAAATGGTTTGACCTTAGTTAATCTTCATTTTTTCGTATATTCTCATAGTAATCTGCCGAAAGAGAGCAAGACCTTTCAATATCATTCCTTATAAACATAAACAATTTTAACGGTATTAAGGTTTGGAATCTAGTATGAGATTTGTACGTTAAAAATCTCATACATTTTTAATTAGTATGAGATTTTTGCATTTCTATAATACAAAAAAAAATTGTAATTCCCTTAGCAAAAAAAAAATTGTAATTCAATTATGATGAGATGTAGCTTACTAATTAAAAAAGCAACTCTAATTCATTTAGCCAAAGAATAAGAAAAACTTATCGAAATTAAATGATTGTCAATGATTCATATGAAGATGATTATTTGTCCTCATAAATTTTGGTGGAAGGAAATCCCACAATAATAAAATTGTTGAAGAGAATAAAAGTATATGGATGCAAGAAATCATACACATTGACCTATTAATGGGGAATAAAAGATATTTTACCATATACTCTCTTTTGCCCATTTAAAATAGGTCTACTTTGGGAACTACTTGCTCACACAAACTGACACTTGTACCAAGCAATAAACCTCATAGCATATCTTCGTGCTTTCATTTTTCATCATCAAGGCTAATTGGGTAAGTTCAAATATGCTATACTTTATTCATTTCCCTAATTAGCTATAAACTTATTGACTAATTTAGCAGTAGCGCAATCTAGTCATTATCTACTTTTAGGGCACTTGAATTCTGTTTTTGAATTTTCTTTTTGTTGCCATTTGTTTAATTCTATTTGCATTTGAATTATTTCCTTAATGTCCTTTTCCCTCCTGTTGTCTTTAAAATGCATTCCTTTAGTAATTATTTTTTCTTTCACATTCCAAGGAGTAAAACAAAAATATAATAATTAGGTGGAGATCCTTTTGTATAGATTTTGTTTTTTTGGGCGAAAAATCCTTTTGATTAGTTATTGACTTTGGAATCTATTAACAAGTTCGTCATCTCTACCTCTCTTTGTATGTGCGTCAGTTTCTCTATTATAAATAATTTAAATCTTAAGATATTGAAAAATCTCAATACATTTTTCGATATTTTCCCAACCTTTTTTTTTTTTTTTTTTTTTTTGGCTTAGTTGATGGATGCATTGCATGTTTCCTGTTGAAACTCAATCAATCTCCTTAGAATCCATTACATGAACCACTTCAAAGATGAAATATGCCTCATTCATATTTCTATTGCTTTCCTTTTACAAAGTGGACAAAAATTCTTCCTCATAAGCCATTTCTCAATACAACCATAGTGAAAGTGATGCCCACAATCCAACTTGCCAAGCTTATCTTCAACAATGTAGTCATCCTGCAAATACTCCAGCAAAACAAAAGGTACGATTTAGTAACATATATGCATACTTATAGTTTAAATTTAGCTAAGACAAGTACTTATGGGCAATAATATTGTTCCTCAATTCTATCTTAATATGTTCTTGAGTAAATGATATGGTTCTTACAAGA
This sequence comes from Eucalyptus erythrocorys, assembly GCA_014182555.1. NCBI lineage: Eukaryota > Viridiplantae > Streptophyta > Magnoliopsida > Myrtales > Myrtaceae > Eucalyptus > Eucalyptus erythrocorys. The sequence goes on along the minus strand of CM024597.1, from coordinate 5,040,167 downwards.
CAGATACAACAAGATCTGGCTTTGACATCGGATTCTTCCGGAGTAGAGGGTTGGGGTTGATATTGCTGTGACCTAAGATGTGTAGAAATGGCTTCCTCACTCTATCCCATGGAAACATCTCCACCTTGTTTGTCGAGGTGGACCAATTCTTAATCAAAAGCATATGAGGAAAACCTAAGTATTTCATAGTCACCTCTTCTTGCGTAAATTATTTCTCAAGCATCAAAATTATTGCATGCTCAAGGGCTAACTAAAGTCACAACTAGATGTCCCTCTACATCAATTCTACATAAAATGCACGTTTGGATTGGTTTTTAGTTGTTTGATTGCAAAATACACAATAACACACATAAATGTAGAGAAGGGGCTTGAGCATATATATATATTCATGGAGGTGAATTACAACAATTTCACAGATTCAGACATTTTGACAAAGCTCAAGATTCAGGGTGACAAATATTATTACTCAAAAATTATGTCCACTACAAAACTCATGACGCCATTGCGAATGTTTGAAGTCATACACAAGTAGCAATCTCTGTTTAGTTGAACTTTTTATAGTTCATAGTACTATAAAGAGATTATGTATATACTAATGCTCCACTTGTTTCACAAAAAGTTATAATTTAAGGAACATTTTCTTCAAAACGATTGCATGTACTAATTACAAAGATAAATGAATGAAAAATATTTTCATTGTCCACAAAAATATTTAGACTATCATTTAGGTGGAAATTTAAAATTCATGCAAGTGCAAATCTTCGGGAAGACACAATAAGAGGTAATGACAATTATGACATTATTAGATTGTGGTTAATCATTGCAAAAAAAAAAAAAAAAAAAGTCCATCAAGAGTAGATAAGGCATTCCTTTTTCTACATGACACGGTGTTTCATATATTTTTTAAAAAGATATACTTAATTACATATTATCATGATATGGCTTGTAAATTAAAAGTTCATATCCAATATAGAAATGAGAATCACAAGTTTAATACAATGCGATTGTCTTTTGGCCTCAAGCGCATGAGGTATATGGAAATGCATCACCTAATTGGTAGTAAAAATCAGCCTCAATTTAAAGCTCTCAATCTCAAATACTCTTTTCAGGGAACTATATTGACAAAATTTCCGATGGGATTATCATACTTACTTTAGGAACCAAATTGAGAATTATTTAAAAAATTGTTGAGTTTTCATATCTAGTACTATAAATAAGACCTCGCCGTTCCTAGAATAAAACATGAATACAAAGATAAAATAATATCACATTTTTTGGAACATAACTCATGCACTCTCAATTGGATGGTAGCCCACGGTGACGGAGATGATATCTTGGGATGAGGTCTAGCTCGCCTCACCCCTCCACTCGCCCATCCTAGCAATCTAGATGCCGTAGAAGTAAATTGACCAGTTATATTTAATTGTGATTGGCCACGCGACCCCACTGAGTTCTTCGTTGTAACCTGGCCATTGGAAAGCACGTCACTTCTTGGAAAAAACGTCTCATTCAAATAGCTCATTTGTGGATTGGTCATTTGTGTTGTTATTTTGATTTTCCATTGTGGAGGTCTATAAATGTAAAATTCTTTCGTCCGAGTATTATAATAACAATATATGTGTGTGTGTGTGGGGGGGGGGCATATGCTATTTATTATGCCAGAATAGCTCTAAAGATATGAACCTAATATGTTTCTTGATGAAATATTGACATATTATGTACTAAATCATCAGAAAAAAAGGATGAGATTACCTCACAAAAAAATATAAAATATTTTCTAGCAAATGAACGGAATTCATATTATTTCTTTATGCTTATATTAATGATGTTATGGATACAAAAGCATACATTTGTTGTCAAATTGTGAATCAATCCACTAAGTGCGCAGAATTCCTTCTTTTGGTGATTTTACATAGAAAAAAAAAATGCTAAACTTTGTATGATCGACTGTGTCATGACCATTTAGCATTTGTATTAAAACTATATATGAACATAAATCAATTTACTAGATGGGGTGAATGTATTCTATCCAAATTAGTAGTATATACATTGAAAAAGTTTGTTTCTTTCTAGGGAGGAATTCCTACTCGAAGTATTGGAGGGGCTAAGTTGGAATGTAATTGCCCTCATAGTGGACATAAAACAAGAAGAAGATTTCAAATGTTAAAAATTTTCTTTCAATGCCTACACATTCTTTTAGTTGATTTATCATAGGAGAATGAGTAAGACAAGTAATTGACTTACACATAGCGAGATTGAAATCGAAAATTTTGGAAACAGGATTTAAAAATTTTCAAACCAACCTAATTATCATATTTATAATAGCCCATAAAAAAAATTATTGTACTTGATCTTATATTGTAACAAAGCGATAATTTTCTAATTGGTCACTAAGGACAATTTTGATAAGACTCATAGAGAATAAAACCATTGGGGTTTTGATGAAATTGTAATAAATATTAGGGATAAGTTCGCTAAAAGTTTAAAAACTAGTCATAAAGGTGCAATTAAGTCTTGAAAATTATAAAAAGTGCAATAAAATCTTAAAACTTGTCAAATTGGTTTAATCAAGTCATTTCATTAATTTTGTCCACTTTAACTAATGGAAAATGCTGACATACCTTATTTTATTACTTTCTTAAGACATGTGGCAATGACGTGGTGCCTACCAAGTGCCATGTCTGAAAAAATCATTTAAAAAATAAATACATACAAAATTAGATTAAAAAAGTAAAAAGCAAAATTTTTTTAAAAAACTAAAAAACACAAACTCACCCATGGCTTGGCCAAGCCCTTGCTGATGGTCGCCGCTAAAACCACCAAGAAGGGCCAGTGAAGTTCACCCTCACCGGCCCCAGGCAATGCCTTGGTGGCTCCTGGCGAGGGCCTACTAGCCCAAATCTAGGGGAGGGTGTGACTCTTGCCCTAGTTCTGAGTGAGTCATTTGGCCTCGCCCAAGATTGCCCACCCCAAGCAAAATTGCTAGCATGAACCTTGATAATAATCAAATGAAATTGCTAGAATGAACTTTACAAGCATAAAAGCACAGACTGCCCTAACCATTTATTAAGCTTTTAAACAAATTCAATACCATATGGAATGGAAGAGAGAGAGAGAGAGAGAGAGAGAGAGAGAGAGAAGAGAATATATGTACTTGATTTGAGAAGCACCTGCCAAAGTAAACCTTGATGGAAATTAGCCCACAAGAAATGGCCATTCATGAAAAAATTCATAAATACATGTAAAAAATTATTTTTATAGATAAAAGGTGGGCAAATAATTATAGATTCCCTAGAGAATGAACTAAGGTCACCGATTGATCATGTGAAATAAATTTTAGAATTTGAATTTATGCATATGACTGTCTTGACAATCAAATATAATAAATGGATAGATAAACATCCAAACAATTTGGCTGCTAGTACAACATCCTACACCCTCCAAGATACAACGATCTATTAGATCATGATGTTAGTCTTCGGAATGCAATTATTTACCTTGAAATCGATACTTCTCATACAATCTCTCTATCATTATAAGCAAAATTTGTAAAATGCGACAATAAAGACTTTGGCACAAAAATAGAGAAAGCATATAGACATCGTTACCCTAATGAAAATATAGATTAAAAAATAATAAAAAAGTCACTTGAAGAAATATGCTTCATCTATCAAAAAATCCAAGATCTGAATAATGGATGGAGTATACATACTCTTCAAATTCTTTTTCACATTTGAAATAAAGAGGAAAAAAGCTATAGCGCACGAGTTGAAAAACTATGTATATCACACCATATGCTAAGGAGAAAAAGGGATATGAAAGGGAAAAAAGATCAAGAGAGCACATGAAAAATAACCTAGAAGATCTAGACTGATGCGAGAGTTCAAGAGAATTTTGATGTAATTTGCATAGACTAAGACAGAGATGAGATGATAACAAAATCAAGACAAACTTTAAGAAGACAAGTTGGTAGTGCAAAACTTATCTCTATTTATATTATCCTTCCTCATGCCTGATTGAGTAAATTCCAACTTGCCATATTGGAGAGTTTTCTCAATTTGACATCTCTTTTTAGTTGCTAAGAAATCTTAATTTGAATTGTCATCTTACATTTGTATTTATATTTCATTCTTGAACTAGTCTCGTTTTATTGAATTAATTCTTTGCTTGGTCTACTATTCTCCCTCTCCCACAATATAGAAAAATTGATCTTGGTTAATCTTAATTTTTTTCATAGATTCTCAAAGTAATCCACCAAAAGAGCACAAGACCTTTTAATATCATTCCTTGTAAACAGTAACAATTTTCTTATCCGATGTTGACAGCATTATGGTTCGGAATCTAGTATGAGATATGTAAGTTAAGTATTTACTTGTTCTCAAATTGGTAAGTGATATACCTAAGTTCGTTAATTTGACTTCTTAAATGATCAATTGATGGGTATTCTAAATTAGTTAATAATTGACCATATGTACCATTAATATTACTTAATTTTATCTACTTATTTATATATTTTTCTCGTTGTTAATGGTTATTTTAGATTTTGTCAATTTAAATTTGTTCGTTATTGTTAAGTATATGAAGCCGATATTGTTACATCATTGACATAAGATGTCATTTTTTAGCGATTATTCCAAATTGCAAATTAGAAACAAAAAAAAAATGCAATTCAATTATGATGATATATAGCTTACTAATTAAAAATTCAACTCTACTTCATTTAGCCAAAGAATAAGTAAAAGATCTTTGAAATACAAATGATTGCTAATGGTCCATATGAAGATGATTACTTGTCCTCATGACTTATGGAGGAAGGAAATCCCACAGTAATAAAATTGTTGAAGAAAAGGAAAGTATATTGATGCGAGAAAATATACCCATTGACCTTTTAGTGGGAATTACAAAAGATACTTTACCGTATACTCTCTTTTGCCTATTTCCGATAGGTTTATTTTGGAAACAACTTGCTCACTCGCACCGACACACGTATCTAGTAATAAATCTCATAACATATATTTGTGCGTTCATTTTTCTTCATCAAGGCTAATTGGGTAAGTTCAAACTTTCTGTATTCTATTCATTTCCCTTATTAACTATAAACTTATATTTATACATTAATTATTTGCAGGGGTTTCCAGGGTCACCAAAAAAAAAAAAAAACTTATATGATTATACATTAATTATTTGATTAATTTTGTGGTAACCCAATCTAGTCATTATATATTTTTAGGGCACTTGAATTCTGTTTTTGAATTTTCTTTTTGTTGCTATTTATTTAATTCTATTTGCATTCGAATACTTCTTTAATGCCTTTTCCCCTCCCGTTGTCTTTAAAATGCATTTCTTTAGTAGTTAATTTTTTCACATCACAAACAGTAAACCAGAAATATAATAATTAGGTAGACATCCTTTTGTATAGATTTTTTTTTTTGGCAAAATCCTTTTGATTGGTAATTGACTTTGGAAGCTATTCATGTGTTCATCATCTCTACCTATCTTTGTACCGGTGTTTGTTTCTCTATTGTAAATAATTTAAATTGAAATTTGGAGATGTTGGCATCTATAGCATAACATTTTCTTTTTTAGGTGCACATTGAAGACAAATGATGTGAAGAGAAACACAAACTGTATTAGTCTAGGTCTCGTCTTATTTATACAAAAAAAAAAGGTGAAGGCTGGTTTTGGAATAGGAAGGAGGGAAAAATAAAGAGTTTCCTCAATTTAGTAAATTCTATTCAGCTCTCGATTTCTTCCATCTTTCGCCGCCGACCCCGATGGCGTCCGCGCGAGTCGCACTCCCGCCAGGAACAGCACGTGCGGTGCAGACGCGACTCCGCTCGCTTCCCTCTCGCCGAGAGAACGTACGGGGCGCGGCCGCCGCCGTCTTCTTCCTCTCCGCAGCCGATCCGCCGCCGTGACCATGTCGGCGTCGCCCGCCCCTCAGGCCCACCTCCAGGCCCATGCTTCGAAGAAGCTGGACATACCCATCATGGTAACGGCGCTTCCGCTCGCGTGGTGTTTGATGTTGGTGTGGGGCGAATGTGGTGGGGAGTCGTCTTGTTTGGAGTGCGCGAAAAATGCTTTCTTTTGCCCGTTTCTGCTTGGTGGGTACTGCATTTGGGCACTGAGAAGTTGCGATTGCTTATTTTTAGGATGGAAATTTATGTGGGTTTGGGTAATGTGTGCTTTCTTCTTAAGTTAATGGAAATTCTCAATACAATTTTTGATCTTTTCCCCGCCATTGCGTGTTTGCTGTGGCTGCAGGTGAACAGTTGTTTGGGCAAAATGGGGAAGGCTGTTATAAAAGCAGCGGATTCTGCAGGGCTCGATCTTATACCCATGTCGTTTGGCTGTGCTGAAGAGGCTGGAAAAACCGTAGAGGTGTGTGGGAAAGAGATTACGGTGCACGGACCTCAGTCTTTCGTGAACACCCGAATATGATCGTGGTCGACTTCACCATGTCTGATGCAGTGAACAGTAAGGGATACGTCTTAAGAGATAGTGTTGATAGAAATGCATTTGCTGAAAGAGAGGTCTGGTTTTTTATAGTTCTATTGAAATAGGGGTGGGAGGATTGTCTGGTTATATGAAACTTCAGTAATTTTGTGAAATCTGCAAACCTTAATAGGATACTGCTTGACCCAATATGTCACTGGTCGCTTGATAAGTTCAATTGAATTCTTGTTACTGAGTATATCTTTCTGTCATCATGAAGGTAATGCTGAGCTGAATTGCAATGTTGGAGTTCCATTTGTCATGGAAACTACTGGAGGGGATAGGGACCGGCTTTACAAAACAGTCAAGGATTCAAATGTATATGCAGTAAAATCCCCGCAAATGGGGAAACAGGTGACAGAACCCAGGATCCTTGTTCAGTTTTAGCCATCTCTGCACTTTCTTATTTTGTCCTAATTATTCTCTAGTTTTTGGTAGGTTGTGGCATTTCTTGCAGCGATGGAAATTATGGCAGAGCAATTTCCAGGAGCCTTCTCTGGGTATTCTTTAAAGGTGTTCAGTCCTTACTCTTCTGCATCTGCTTTCCCCTCTGCTCCTCACATTCATTCTCTTTCTTGTATGGTTCATCCTTTTGACTGGGTCTCGATTAATGATTTTATGGATGTTTAAGTGCACATGTAGCTGATGTTAAAATTAGAATTCCCACCAATGTTTGATTAGATACTTTTGAGAGAGCTATTGGTTGTAAGATCAACAGTGCATGAAAAAAGAAAAAAAGGGTAGTAAGAATGGAAGTTCTGTGAGTTTGGCCCCACAATATGTCAATTAGGTACTGTTAATTTCTTTGTTTTCTGCATCATATCAACAGAAAGATGAAATGTAAACACAATGATACGATTGTTTGTGTGCTAAGCCGATGTGGGACTCACGGCAGATTAGGTGCTGTGAATCTTACTGGTATAGGTCTGATTCTATCCCGTAAGCTTATCTTTATTTAGTTCCTATCCTCAGTTAGATTTGTTGTGTTTTACCTGTTATCATTTAACTAGTCATGTTTCATTTGCTTGGTTATCAAGTTGAATGATGGTTGAGTACTGTGCCAGTTGTTGTGAAGTGACCCTTTTACCAGAATGGGGAATGAGAGAGGAGTTTGGGTACTCATATACTGAACCACTATCTTCACTGAAGTACGAGGGAACAAATAAGAGGGAGAAAAAAGATTTTATGTTAGGTGAGAAATAGACTTTTTATGTTGCTTCTTGGGAAGCACGAGAGCTGGAATCTGTGGCATGAGAAATGGGCTTTTTATGTTCCGTGGCTACCCTTTTGTTACACTCTTATCTTTTTGAGTGATTAGGGGGCATCTTCTGTCCTTAAAATGCCATAGTGTGGTTTTACCCCCTTCCTACTTCTCCTCACTTTTTCTTTGCCAGTTTGAACAGGTGCATCGTTGATGTCTATTCTAGTGTACTGAGTTGTAATGGAAGACCAGGTATTATGCTGCTTTCTTAAGAATATTTTGAGAATTGGTATTCGTTGTTGCTGGGGTCTGGTCTGGTGATTTGCATTGATTGATAAACATTTACTCGTGTGCAATGAATTTGTGTTAATTTATAATATTGCAACACTCTACTGTTTTACTCTTGACCTAATGATGCCAAATTTATATTGTAGACATGGTTTAGTAAGTTATTGCTGTTTTCAGTTCACATTTGGATGTGCTGATGGTGGCACTGGTGAATCTGTTAAAAGTACAGGTGATGGAGTCCCATCAATCAAGCAAATTGGACACATCTGGAACAGTTAAGGCGGAAATTTCTTGCTTTGAGAAGTTGGGAGTGTCTTTTAATATGGATCAGGTGGGTTGTGAAATTATGTTTTTGACTTTTGACTCGATTTATTTGGAAATTCTTGTTGATTCTTCTTTTGTTTATCCTGAAAAAGGCACATTGAGGAACATGTACGTATTTGTTTCTAGTCCAGATGATTTATCTATGAATTGAATTGTTAGCAAGCAGGCTATAGATTAGTTATTGGCCAAACACATGATTTTTGTTTTTTAGTTTGTTCCTTTAATCTTGATGAAGCTTTGTTTTTATGCACTTCCGGCAATAGCTAAGAGGTCTTTAGGTTTAGTTCTTATACCATTGGCCTACTTGCCTATGGGGCAAAACCTTCGTTTTATACTTGCATGTTGAATATCTTCTAGATTATGCATGAGTGAATGGCACAGTAGACGATAAACCGTAACAATAATCTTTGTCATTGTTGGTTCTATAATTAAGCTTATTATTATTATTAGTATTTCCACATTGAAAATATCTCACACTTATCTGTGCTTTTGCTATGGAACACCATCAGATCCAGATGATTTGCGATCCTAAACAACAAATGGAGATGGTGGGAGTTCCAGAAGAGTATTTGTTTGGTCATGCTTTCCATTTGTATCATCTGTCATTGCCCGATGAAACCTAATTATGTTTTTATTTTTTGATATGTCCACCTTATTTCATATGATTTTCTAGAGATGAGTATCACGAAATATTCATCTACTCTTTACAGAGTTTCTTTTGAGTTTCAGCACAATGTTTGTGGTAGATCAATATATGCCGAGGGTACAGTTGGTGTTGTCTTGTTTTTAGCAAAGAAGGTGATAATTCTTCCAACTGAGCCCACTTTAGTTTGGAATTGATTTTTTTCCTGGATGTACAAGTGCACACTGATCCAAACTTGCTCGTAATGATATTCAAGAGTTATTTTCCTTGCCAAAAGTGAAACAAAGGCATTACAAAATGGCAAGCTTTGAAGTGACACCAGCTCACCCCTCCTATATATACTTGTATAATCAGATTCACACAATGTCTGAATGCGATGTACAATGTCTTAGTTCTAAATGAGGAAATGTGTTCTTTGTATCTAATCGAAGTTAACTGTTTGGAGTTGCAGATAGTTAATGTCCCTACGGATCCCATAGCCAATGTACTTGCTGATTTTGGTTTGTCAATGTGTTGTCTTTTTGCAGATCCAGCAGAAGGCAGACCAACGTATACACAATATGATTGATGTATTGCTTGAGGTTAGCATGCGTTAATACTAGTTTCATGCTGAGGTTTCTTCTGCGGCATTTATCTTTCAGGTCAGCTGTGTTGTCTTAGTTCTATGTTGTGGTCTTAAATAATTTTGACGATTATTATAATAATTATTATTAGTAATTGTTTGGTAGATGTCGTATCTCCATCTAACTCAGGACTCTGGTTTTTAGAATTCTTTATACTTATCGGTGCTTTATATTGCAATGGAGTAGAGAAAATTGCAAGACTTGTTTTGAAGATGGATCATTAAGCTTGAGCAGCTGCAGCTTCTCTTTGAGATGTTAAGATTTTGATAATTTGCAATGCGAAGCACATCTTAAAAATCAGATAATGCAAAGTAGGGTAGAATAGTTTTGTAATTTTCCAGCGACTCTCATACTCAGCATCGTCAGCAACTACTGTACTGTCAGCAACTACTGTACTGTTCGAGCCCACAGCTAGGAAGCCATATGGAAGTGTCCTGCTTTTCTCATTAATGAAGTTTGATGGTCAAACTTGAAAGGCCCCCAATGGTTCAAAATGAAGTTCTCCATGGAAAATGCATTCCCACTTTCACTAAGAGATGATCATGTGTGGATGTCAAAGACCTATGAACTTGAAAAGTGTTTGATTCTCAATGAATAAGATGAGAGGGAAAACAAGAACGTGGTCAATTACAAATTAGATTGTCTAAGCAGATAAATAAATAAATAAATAAAAAGGTCGATAAAATCTCATCATAAATTTGAAATTTATCGTATGCGAACTCTTGAGATCTCTCTCGTTCATATTGCTAGTGCTGCTGCTGCAATGCAAATTGGACAATGATCTTCACCTTGAGCCATTTCACAATGCAGCGGTAGCCAAAGCAATGGCCGCAATTCAACTTTCTGGGTTGATCAGGATAGGCATCCTGCAATGATGTTAGCAAAAGCGAGAGTATAATGAGTGGTCGATATATTCCATTTAGCCTAGATTTGTCTTAAAAGTTATGTACTGATCGAAATTTTTTGCCGTTCTTCTTTTACCTCGATGTTCTTACATAATGAAGTGATTCTTACAAGTCAGATGCAATATGTTTTGGGCCTTGAATTCCATTGATTAGGCATGCTTGCGAGCACTTTTCTAGTTTTATGCCCTTTTTGGTGTTATATTAGGCTTTTATTTATTTTTCTAAATGCTTTACTGGTTAATGTAACTTTTTGGGTTTTCCAATGTCACTTAGGGTTAACAGGGTACTTATTTGATCTATTCTATATATGAGGTAGCTTTTTGTCATATTTTAGAGGGAAAAAACCACCAAAAACCCTAAACTATGCACAAAGTGACAAAAATACCCCAAACTTTTTTTTGCACCACCAAAAACCCCAAACTTTGCCATCGTGACACATTTACCCCAAACTATTTTTGTGACACAAAAACCCCGAACTTTTATTTCGTGACACATTTACCCTAAATCTTAGGGGCATTTTGGTCATTTTGCTTTAAAAAACATTTTTCTTTTTTTTTTTTTTTTTTTTTTTTTTTATTTTCTCTTCCCTCCGTCTCGCTCCGGCGGAGGGAAGCCGGCATCCGGCGAGGGCTGCCCTCGCGGCGTCGGCCAGGCGAGGGCCGCCCTCGCCGGCGTCGGCCTAGGCGAGGGCCGCCCTCGCGGCGTCGGGCGAGGGCCGCCCTCGCCGGATCCGGCGAGGGTCCCTCGTCGGCGTCGGGCGAGGGCCGCCCTCGCCGCTGCTGGGCGAGGGCGCCCCTCGCCGGCGTCGGCGAGCCGCCCTCGCCGGCGCGGCGAGGGCCGCCCTCGCTGGGCCAACGCCGGCGAGGGCAGCCCTCGCCGGACGCCGGCTCCCTCCCACGGAGCCGGCGGAGGGAAGAGAAAAAAAAAAAAAAAAAAAAGAAAAAACAAATAAAAAGACGAAAATACCCTCGATGGGGTAAATGTATCACGATGGCAAACTTGGGGGTTTTTAGTGGTGCAAAAAAAAGTTTGGGGTATTTTTGTCACTTTGTGCATAGTTTAGGGTTTTTTGTGGTTTTTTCCCTATTTTATATAATGAAAAAGAAAAGTGATTTCTCTTTGTTAGTACGCAAGTGGGCGGTGTTGTCTTAGTGCATTTTTGGCAGATTGATGAATCTGTGTTTACCTATAGTTAACTGTATCACTTAGGATCCCCAAAAAGGTGCTGCTTATAATAGATGGTCCTTTGTAGCGATCAAAAAATTAATTCGATGTTATTAATGTAATTTGTGTGTTTGTGTGTTTAAGCGAGAGAGAGTATCTACTGCCCATATAACTAATACATCTTTACCCAATCTAATCACCATATGTATCCCCATTTCATTATCAAGATCTCCTACATATTCTAATTTTCATTTTTCTTATATAAATTAAATCTCCCACCACATATAAAAGGTTTAAATCACGTTCATATCTGAAATATCTTGACGGATGGTGTTCGTAACTCAGAAATCGGTTGGCTTTTATTCTAGTTAACATCATGTTGTCATTAATTATCAACGGAGTTTATATATTCTCATTGTCTAAACAAACATGGGAGCATTTCACTACTTAGGTTTCATAGTTTTCTTCAATACCAATTTATTTGTTATTTTAGTTAATTATTACTGGCACTAATATTACGTCACTATTATTGGCGCATGCTATCATGTTGCCTTCTATTTAGTTCCTTAAAGTTAGACACAAAGAAATTACATATTCAACAATGTTAAATTTATCAAATTTAGTTGAAACTCGATCAATCTCCGTAGAAACCATTACATGAATCACTTCAAAGATGAAATATGCCATATTCATAATTTTATTGCTTTCCTTTTACAAAGTGGACAAACGTTCCTCCTCATAAGCCATTTCTCAATGCAGCCATAGTGAAAGCGATGCCCACAGTTGCACTGTCCAAGCTTATCTTCAACAATGAAGTCATCCTGCAAATAGTCCAGCAAATTAAAAGGTACGATTTAATAACATATATGCATACTCATAGTTTAAATTTAGCTAAGATAAATACTTATGGACAACAATATTGTTCCTCAATTCTATCTTAATAATTTCTTGAGTAAATGAAGTGGTTCTTACGAGACAAATATAGCAGGATTCGGCTTCAACATTGTATTCTTCCGAAGTAGAGGTTTGGCGTTGATATTGCTGCGACCTGAGGTGTGTGGAGATGGCTTCCTCACTCAATCCTATGGAAGCATCTCCACCCTGTTTGTTGAGGTGGACCAATTCTTAATCAAAAGCATATGAAGAAAACCTAAGTATAGTCACCTCTCCTTAAATAAATTATTTCTCAAGTATCGAAAATATTGCTTGCTCGAGGGCTAGCCAAAGTCAAAAATAGATGTCTCTCTACATCAATTTGACATCAATGCACATTTGGATTGGCTTTTAGTTGTTTGAATGCAAAATACACAATAGCACACAAATGTAGTGAAGGGGCTTGAGCATATATATGCCCACGAAAATGAATTACAACAATTTCACTAATTGAGACATTTCGACGTTAGTATGAGAGATAAAACTCCAAAATCACGTCCACAACAAAATTCAAAATTTAGGGTAATGAATATTTTTACTCGAAAACTTCTATGTCCACTAAAAAACTCATGATGCCACTGCAAATGTTTGAAGTCATACGCAAGCAGCAATCTCTGTTTAGTTGAACTTTTTATAGTTCATAGTACTATAAAAGAGATTATATATATACCGATGCTCCATTTGTTTTGTAGAAAGTTATAATATAGGAAATATCTTCTTCAAAAATATAGCATGTATCGTTTATAAAGGTAAATGAATGAAAAATATTTTCATCTTTCATAAAGATATCTAGACTATCATTTAGGTGGAAATTTAAAATACATGCAAGCTGGTACAAATCTCTGAGGAGACAAAATAAGAGGTAATGACAATTATGACATTAGTAGGTTGTGGTTAATCATTGCCAAAAAGTAAAAATAAAAATCCATCAACACTACATAAGACATTCCTTTTTCTACATGACATGGAGTTTCATATATTTTAAAAAATATTTAAAAAGGTATACTTAGTTACATAATATCTTGATATGGCTTGTAAATTAAAAGTTTATATCTAATATAGAAATGAGAATCGCAAGTTTAATACAATGCGATTGTCTTTTGGCATCAAGAGCATGATATATGTGGAAATGCATCACATAATTGGTAGTAAAAATCGGTCTCAATTTAAAACCCTCAATCTCAAATACTCTTTTCAAGGAATTATATTGACGAAATTTCGAATGGAATTATCATACTTAATTTAGGAACCAAATTAAGAATTATGCGAAAATTTGTTGAGTTTCAAATCTAGTACTATAAATAAGATGTTGTCGTTCCTAGAATGAAGCATGAATACACAAAGATATAATAATATTACGTTTTTGGAAGATACCTCGTGCGTTCTCAATTGGATGGCAGCCCATGGTGATGGAGATGATATCTCAGGATGAGGTCTAGCTCGCCTCAGCCCTCTACTCGCCCATCCCGGCAATCTAGATGTCGCAGAAGTAAATTGATGGTTTATATTTAGTTGTTCCTGGCCATGTAGCCCTGCTGAGTTCTCCGTTCTAACATGGCCATTGGAATGTACGTCACCTCTTGGAAGAACGTTCGATCCAGATGATTCATTTGTGGTCTGGTCAATTGTGTTGTTATTTTCATTTTCCATTGTAGAGGCCTGTAAATGGAAAATTCTTTTGTCAGAGAATTATAATAAAAAAATTTGTATGTATGTGTGTGTGTGTGGGTGGGTGGGTATACGCTGTTCACTATGCCAGAATAGCTCTAAAAATATGAACTAATATGTTTTCTTGACAAAATATTAACATATTATGTACTAAATCATGAGAAAAAAGGATGAGATTACCTCAGGGAAAAATATAAAATATTTTCTAGCAAATGATCGGATTTCATATTATTTCTTTATGCTTACATCAATGATGTTATCGATACGAAAGCATACATTTGTTGTCAAATGGTGAATCAATCCACTAAGTGCGTAGAATTCTTTCTTTTGGAAAATTTTACATAGACAAAAAAATGCTAAACTATGTATGATCGACCGTGTAATGACCATTTAGCGTTTGTATTAAAACTATATATGAACATAAATCAATTTACTAGAGAGGGTGTATGTATTCTATCCAAATTAGTAGTATATACATCGAAAAAGTCTGTTTCTGTCGAGGGAGGAATTCCTACTTGAAGTATTGGAGGGGCTAAATTGGAATGCAATTGCCTTGGCAGTAGACATAAAACAAGAAAAAGATTTCAAATGATATAAATTTTCTTGCAATGCCTGCACATCCTTTTAGTTGATTTATCATAGGAGAATGAGTACAAGTAATTGACTTACACATAGTGAGATTGAAATCGAAAATTTTGGAAATGGGATTTAAAAATTTTCAAACCACCCTAATTATCATATTTATAATAGCCTGCAAAAAATTATTGTAGTTGACATTATACCGTAATAAAGTGATAATTTTCTAATTGGTCACTAAGGACAATTTTGATAAGACTCATAGACAATAAAACCATTGAGGTTTTGATGAATTTGCAGAATAAATATTAGGGACAAGTTTGTTAAAAGTTTTAAAACTAGTCATGAAAGTGCAATTAAATCTTGAAAGTTGTAAAAAGTGCAATAAAATCTTAAAACTTGTCAAATTGGTTTAAACAAGTCATTTGATTAATTTCGTCCACTTTAACTAACGGAAAATTCTTACATGCCTTATTTTATTACTTTCTTAAGATACGTGGCAATGACGTGGCGCCTACTAAGTGCCATGTCGAGAAAAGTATTAAAAAATTATAAATACATACAAAATTGATTAAAAATAAAAAAGAAAAAAATTAATATTAAAAAAAAAAAACACAAATTCACCCACGGCTTGGCCAAGCCCTTGCTAGTGGCTACCACTAAAATCGTCGGGAAGGGCTAGCGAAGGTCACCCTCATCACCGGCCCCAAGCGATGCCTTGGTGGCTCTCGACAAGGGCCTACTAGCCCAAATCTGTGGGAGGGCGTGACCCTCACCCCAGATCTGAGCAAGAGTCATCTGGCCTCGCCCAAGGTTGCCCACCCAAAGCAAAATTGCTAGAATGAACCTTGATAATAATCAAAGGTAATTGATAGAATGAACTTTACAAGCATAGAAGCACCAATAGCCCTAACCATTTATTAAGGCTTTTAAACAAATTCAATACCATATGGAATTGGAAAAAAGAAAAAAGATGAAGAAGAGAATATACGTACTTGATTTGAGAAGAACCGGCCAAAAGTAAACCTTGATGGAAATTAGCCTGCAAGAAATGACCATTCATGAAAAAAATGATAAGTACATGTAAAAAATTATTTATTTAGATAAAAAGGTGAGCAAATAATCATAGATTCCCTAGAGAACGAACTAAGGTCACCGACTGATCACTGAATTGATCATGTGAAATAAATTTTAGAATTTGAATCTACACGTATGACTGTCTCGACAATCAAATATAATGAATGTCTCAACAATCAAATATAATGAATCGGTTTATAACATCCATATAATTTGGTTGCTAGTAAATTATCCTACACCCTCCAAGATACGACAATCTATTAGATTGTGTTGTTAGTCTTCAAAATGCAATTATCTACCTTGAAATTGGTACTTCTCATACAATTTCTCTATCATTATAAGCAAAATTTGTAAAATGCGACAAGAAAGACTTTGACACGAAAAAAGAGAAAGCATATAGACATCGATACCCTAATGAAAATATAGATTAAAAATTAATAGAAAAATCAATTGAAGAAATATGCTTCATCTATCAAAAACATCCGAGATCTGAACAATGGATGTAGTATACATACTTTTCAAATTCTTTTTCACATTTGAAATAAAGTGGGGGGAAAAAAAACCGTAGTGCATGAGTTGAAAAACTACCTATATCATACCATATGCTAAGAAGAAAGAAGGATATGAAAGGGAAAAAAAGATCAGGGAAGCACATGAAAAATAACCTGGAAGATCTAGACCGATGTGAGAGTTCAAGAGAATTTTGATGTAAGTTGCATAGACTAAGACAAAAAGATGAGATGATACCACAATGAAGACAAACTTTAAGAAGACAAGGTGGTAGTGCAGAACTTATCTCTTTTTATGTTATCCTTCCTCATGCTTGATTGAGTAAATTCCAACTTACCATATTGGAGAGCTTTCTCAATTTGACATCTCTTTTTAGTTGCTGAGAAATTCTAATTCGAATTGTCATCTTACATTTGTATTTGTATTTCATTCTTGAAATAGTCTCATTTTATTGAATTAATTCTTTTCTTGGTCTACTATTCTCCCTCTCCCACAATATTTAGAATGGTTTGATATTGGTTAATCATAATTTTTTCATAGATTCTCAAAGTAATCCACCAAAAGAGAGCGAGACCTTTTAATTTTATTCCTTGTAAACGGTAACAATTTTCTTATCCGATGTAGATGGTATTAAGGTCTGGAATCTACTATGAGATTTGCAAGTTAAATATGTACTTGTTATCATATTTAAGTGATACATCTAAGTTCGTTATTTGATTTCTTAAAACAGTCAATTGATGAATATTTTAACTTAGGTACTAAGCGACCGTACATACCGTTAGAATTACTTAATTTTCATCTACTTATTTATATATTTTTCTCGTTGGCAACCGTTAACAGTTATTTTATATTTTCTCAATTTGAATTTGTCCGTTATTTTTAAGTATATGAAGCTAATATTGTTACATCAGCGACATAAGATGTCATTTTTTAGTGATCATTCCAAATTTCAACTTAGACACAAAAAGATGCAATTCAATTATTAACGAGATATAGCTTACTAATTAACAATGCAACCCTACCTCATTTAGCCAAAGAATAGGAAAAACTTTTGGAAATAAAATGGTTGTCAATGGTTCATATTGAGATAATTATTTATCCTCATGAATTTTGGTGGAAGGAAATCCACAATAATAAAATTGTTGAAGAAAAGAAAGGTATATGGATGCGAGAAATTATACACATTGGCCTTTTAGTGGGAAATACAAGATATTTTACCATATACTCTCTTTTGCCAATTTTAGATAGGTCTACTTTGGGACAACTTGCTCACACATGCACCGACACACTTATCCAACAATAAACCTCATAACATATCTTTGTTATACATTAATTGGGTCAGTTGAGGTTTGCTGTATTCTATTCATTTCCCTAATTAGCATAAACTTATATGATTATGCATTAATTATTTGACTAATTTTGTGGCAGCACAATCTAATCATTATCTATTTTTAGGGCACTTGAATTTTCTTTTTGTTGTCATTTATTTATTTCTATTTGCATTTGAATTCTTTCCTTAATGCCTTTTTCCTTCCTGTTGTTTTTAAAACTCATTCCTCTAGTATTTTTTTTTTTTTCACATTCCAAAGAGAAAAACAACAATATATTAATTACATAGACATCCTCATGTATAGATTCATTTTTTTGGCAAAATCCTTTGATTAGTGATTGACTTTGGAAGCTATGCTTCTCATCTCTACCTCTTTTTGTACTCGCGTTTGTTTCTCTATTATAAATAATTTAAATCATAAGTTACTGAAACATCTCAATAAAATTTTCGATATTTTCCTGGCCATTTTTTTTTTTTTTTTTTTGGGGCTTAGTCGTTAAATGCATTGCACGTTTGCTGTTGCTGCAGGTGAACAGTTGTTCAAGCAAAATGTGGAAGGCTGTTATAAATGCAACGGATTCTGCAGGACTCAATCTTATCCCAATGTCGTTTGGCTGTGCCAAAGAGGCTGGAAAAACCATAGAGGTGTGGCAAAGAGATTAAGGTGCACGCATCTTCAGATAGAGAAAGCGTTGTGGTGTTGGTCTTTTGTGAACACCCGAATATGGCTGATGCAGCGAACAGTAACACATCTTTAGAGAAAGTATTGATAGAAATTCATTTGCCGAAAGAGAGGTCTTGTTTTTCAAAGTTCCATTAAAATATGGGTGGGCGGATCATCTGATTGTTTGGAAACCCAGTAATTTTTTGAAATCTGAAAACCTTAACAGGATACTGCACAAGGCAATATGTCACTGTTCGCTTGAAAAGTTCAATTAAATTCTTTCTATTATGAAGGTAATGCTGAGCTGTATTGCAATGTTGGCATTCCATTTGTAATGGGAACTACTGGAGGATACATGGATTGGCTTTACTAAACAGTCGAAGTATCAAATTTATATACGGTAATTTCCCAACAAATGGGGAAATGGTTGACAGAACCCACGATCCATGTTCAGTTTTAGCCGTCTCTGCATTTTCTTATATTGTCCTAATTATTCTCTAGCTTTTGGTAGGTTGTGGCATTTCTGGTAGTGATGGAGATTATGGCAGAGCAATTTCTAGGAGCCTTATCTATGTATCCTCTAAAGGTGTTCAATCCTCATTCTTCTGCATCTGCTTTCCCCTCTGCTCTTTTCTTTGCTCTCTATCTTGTATGGTTCATCCTTTTGACCGGGTCTCGATTAATGATTTTATGGATGTTTAAGTGCACATGTAGCTGATGTTAAAATTAGAATTCTCACCGCTATTGGATACTTTCGAGAGAGCCATTGGTAGTAAGATCAACTACGCATGAAAAAATAAAATAAGATACTAAGAATGGAAGTTCTGTGAGTTTTGTCCTACAATTTGTCAATTAGGTACTGTTGATCACTTCATTTTCTGCATTATATCAACACGGATAAAATGGAAACACAATGATACAAACAAGACACAACCTAAATCACAAAGCAGAAAAAAGACAGTGACGAGTGCGGTTAGAGGTGACTCATCGTTGGTGTGCTAAGCCGATGTGGGACTAAAAGGCAGATTAGGTGCTGTTAATCTTACTGATATAGGTCTGATTCTATCCTGTAAGCTTATCTTTATATAGTTTCTATCCTTAGTTAGATTTGTTGTATTTTACCTGTTATCATTTAACTCGTGATGTTCATTTGCTTTATTATCAAGTTGAATGATGGTTGAGTACTCCGCCATTTGTTGTGAAGCGACCCTTCAACCAGAATGGGGAATGAGATAGGAGTTTGGGTGCTTATACACTGAACCACTATCTTTGCTGAAGTTCAAGGAAACAAATAAGAGGGAGAAAAAAGATTTTTTGTTAGAAGAGAAATAAGGTTTTTATATTGCTATCTCAGGAAGCACAAGAGCTGGAACCTATGGCAATTTGAGTCCCTCTGGGTTTTCTGTAGTTACCCTTTTGTTAAACTCTTATATTTTTTATTGGGGGACATCTTCCATCCTTAAAATGCCATAATGTGGTTTCACCCCCTTCCTACTTCTCCTCACTTTTTCTTTGCCAGTTTAAACAAGTGCATCGTTGATGTCTATTCTGGTGCACTGAGTTGTAGTGAAACACCGTGTGTTATGCTGCTTTCTTTAGAATAGCTTGAGAATTGGGATTTGTCGTTGCTGTGGTTTGCTCTGGGGGTTTGCATTAATTGATGAACATTTACTCGTGTGCAATGAATTTGGGTTAATTTATAATATTATAACACTCTACTGTTTTATTCTTGACCTAATGATGCCAAATTTATATTGTAAACATGGTATGGTAAGTAATTGTTGTTTTCAGTTCACATTTGGATGTGCTGATGGAGCAGTGCTGAATTTTTTTGAAGTATGGGTGATGGAATCCCATCAATCAAACAAATTGGACAATCTGGAACAGCTCAGGCGGTAATTTCTTGCTTCAAGATGTTGGGAGTCTTTTGACATGGATTAGGTGTGTTGTGAAATTATGTTTGTGACTTTGACTCAATTTATTGGGAAATTCTTGTTGATTCTTTTTTATTTATCCTGAAAAAGGCACATTCAGGAACATATACATATTTGTTGCGAGTCCAGATCATTTCTTTGTTTATATGAATTGAATTGTCAGTAAGTAGGCTGTAGATTAGTTATTGGCCAAACACATGATTTTTGTTTTTCAGTTTGTTCCTTAAATCTTGATGAAGCTTTGTTTTTAGGGAAAATACCACCAAAAACCCTAAACTATGCACATAGTGACAAAAATATCCCAAATTTTTTTTTGCACCACCAAAAGCCCCAAACTTTGCCATCCGTGACACATTTATCTCATTGAGGGCGGCCCTCGCCTGGGCTGACGCCGGCGAGGGCAGCCCTCGCCGGACGCCGGCTTCCCTCCGCTGGCTCTGGCGGAGGGAAGAGAAAAGAAAAAAAAAGGAAAAAAAAGGAAAAAAGAAAGAGAAAAATGTTTTTAAAAGCACAATGACCAACATGTCCCTAAGATTTAGGGTAAATGTGTCACATAAATGAAAGTTTGGGGTTTTTGTGTCACAAAAAATAGTTTGGGGTAAATGTGTCACGGATAGCAAAGTTTGGGGTTTTTTGTGGTGCAAAAAAAAGTTTGGGTATTTTTGTCACTTTGTGCATAGTTTAGGGTTTTTGGTGGCATTTTCCTTGTTTTTATGTAATTCCAGCAATAGCTAAAAGGTCTTTGGGTTCAATTCTTATACCATTGGCCTACTTGCCAATGGGGGAAAACCTTCGTTCTGCACTCATATCTTGTATATCTTCTAAATTATGTATGAGTGAATGGCACATTAGACGAGAAATTGTAAAAATAACCTTTGTAAATGCTGGTTCTATTAGTAAGATTATTATTAGTATTTCCACGATAAAAAATATCTCACATTTATCTATGCTTTTGCTTTAGAATAGCATCTGATCCAAATGATCCGTGATCCTGAACAACACAAATGGAGATGGTGGGATCATGCTTTCCATTTGTATCATCTATCATCACCTGATGGAACATAATTATGGATTATTTTTTGATATCTCCACCTTCTTATTTCATATGATTTTCTAGAGATGAGCATCACAAAATATTCATCTCCTTTACAGAGTCTCTTTTGAGTTGCAGCACAATGTTTGTGTTAAATCAATATATGCCGAGGGCACGGTTGTTTTTTTTTTTTTTTTTTTGGTGACCTAGGGAACCCCCGTATGGCCGACAGCTGGAGAGTAAACCCTGGGATGACGCTAGCGGAGGACCCACCACCCCGATGCCACACTTAAGAATCCCTAGTGACCGTGAGAGGATTTGAACTCCTCCTCTTGCGTTAGGGGGAGAGAGCCCAAACCATCGCGGCCATCATAGGCGGTGGTAGGGCACGGTTGTTACTGTCTTGTTTTTAGCCAAGAAGGTGATGATTCTTCCAATAGAAATTTGTGCACACTAATCAAAACTTGCCCGTTATGATATTCAAGGGTTCTTTTTCTTTACTTGCCAGAAATGAGACATGGCATTACAAAATGGCAAACTTATATAATCAAATTCATATAATGTCTGAATGCAATGTACAATATTTTAGCTTTGAATGAGGAAATGTGCTCTTTGTATCTAATCAAAGCTAATTGTTTGGTGTTGCAGATAACCACTGTCCCGATAGATTTGATTATTTGTGATGCAAAGCACATGTGTTAAAATCGGAGAATATCTGACCAAAAATAAAAAATAAAAAATCGGAGGATGCAAATTAGAATAGTTTTTTAATTTTCCTGCGACTTTGGCAAGTACTGCACTGTTCGAGCTTACAACTTGGGAGCCATAGGAAGTGTCCTTCATTTCTCATTAATGAAGTTTGATGTTCAAACTTGAAGGCTTGCAATATGGCAGTTCTCTATGGAAAATGCACTACTACTTGTTAAATGGGAGATGATCGTGATGTCAAAGACTATAAACTTGAGAAGTGTTGGATTCACAACAAATGAGATGAGAGGGGAAACAAGAATTGCTCAATTACAAATTATATTGCCTAAGAAAGAAGAAAGGTCGATTGATCTTGTCACAAATTCGAAATTGATTACGTGTGAAATCCTTTGAAGTTTGAGATTGATCTCATTCATATTGCTAGTGCTGCTGCCACTTTGCAAATTGGATACTAATATTCACCTTGAGCCATTTCGCAATGCACTGGTCGCAAAAGCAATGGCCGCAATACAACTTACCAAGCTAGTCATGATCAAGATAGGCATCCTGCATATGGTATTAGCAAAAACGAGAGTATAATGAGTGGTAATTATATTCAAATTAACGTATATTTGTCTTAAAAATTATGTAGATATGAAATTTTTTGCCATTCTTCTTTTATTTCGCCGTTCTCACATAATAAAGCGACTCTTCTTAGTCAAATACAATATGTTTTGGACCTTGAATTCCATTGTTTATGGTTGTTCCAATGCCCTTTCTCGAGTTATAATAGGCTTTTATTTATTTTGCTGAATGTTTTATTGCTTAATGTAACTTTCGAGTTTTCCAGTATCACTTAAGGTTAACAAGGTACTTATTTGATCAATTTTTATGTATCAGGTAGCTTTTTGTCACTCTCTATTATTGTGCATATGAGAGAGAGTTGTCTTAGTGGTTAGTGCTTGTTTGCGGATCAATGAATCCATGTTTACCTATTTGCTTTATGCATCACTTAGAATGCCCCGAAAGGAGTTGCTCAATATCGATGGCCTTTTGACATCCAAAATTTTTATCCACCTTTTAAATATCCGTTCATTTTATAAAAATATAAAAATATATAAAAAATAGAAAAAAAATGAAATGAACGAAAATGAATGAAAATAGTAATAATAACGGAATAAGAACAATAAATTCGGGTAGGGGGCTGGCCTCTTCTTTTTTAAATAATAGGTTTTTGGTCAGTTGCGTCCATGCCACCAGCTCTTTTTTTTTGGCAATTCCCATAGCCCATCTTTTTGCTTCGTCTTAAGCCCATTCCTTTTTCTTGCTTATTTTTTCCTTAAAAAAGCCCTCCAGAACTTAAACAAGCTCGGGCCTTATTCCCTTTTCTCTAACGCACGCTCTCGATTTTCTTTTGGGCGCGTGTTTGTTGGTTTTGGGAAGTGTGGTTGGCCATGGAAGAGAAGAAATTGCAGAGAGCTTCGAGAGAGAGGAGGAGGGGAGCTGCAGAACTTCGGCTATGGAGAGAACCAGAGATAGAAGGAGTGAAGGAAGCTTGCCCAAGGAAAAAGGAGAGATCTCTCCCTCTGAGCAGAGCGAGAGAGCCACCTTTTCGAAACAAAGAAGGACGAAGGAGGCGAATCAGGGAAGACGAGAATGAGCGCAGCGGTGGGTGCCGGGAAGGTCGTGTGCATGACCGGAGCGTCTGGTACATCGCCTTGTTGGCTTGTCAAGCTCCTCCTGCAGCACGGCTATGTCGCAGTGACTATGTCGGCGTCGCCCGTCCCTCATGGTAACGGCGCTTCCCTAGCGTGGTGTTCGATGAAATGGCTTTCCTTTTTTGTCGGCGATGGTGCGGGACGAAGGCGGTAGTGCGGGACGAATGTGGTGGGAGTCGTCTTGTTTGGAGTGCGCGAAAAATGCTTTCTTTTGCCTAGTTCTGCTTGGTGGGTACCGCATTTGGGCACTGAGAAGTTGCAATTGCTTATTTTTAGGATGGGAATTTATGTGGGTTTGGGTAATGTGTGCTTTCTTCTTAAGTTACTGAAAGTTCTCAATACAATTTTTGGTCTTGTCCCCGCCATTGGGTGTTTGCTGTGGCTGTAGGTGAACAGTTGTTTGGGCAAAATGGGGAAGGCTGTTATAAAAGCAGCGGATTCTGCAGGGCTCGATCTTATCCCCATGTCGTTTGGCTGTGTTGAAGAGGCTGGAAACATCGTAGAGGTGTGTGGGAAAGAGATTACGGTGCATGGACCTCAGTCTTTCGTGAACACCCGAATATGATAGTGGTCGACTACACTGTGCCTGATGCAGTGAACAGTAAAGGATACATCTTAAGAGATAGTGTTGGTAGAAATGCATTTGCTGAAAGAGAGGTCTGGCTTTTTATAGTTCCATTGAAATAGGGGTGGGAGGATTGTCTGATTATATGGAACTTCGGTAATTTTGTGAAATCTGCAAACCTCAATAGGATACTGCATGAGCCAATATGTCACTGGTTGCTTGATAAGTTCAATTGAATTCTTGTTACTGAGCATATCTTTCTATCATCATGAAGGTAATGCTGAGCTGAATTGCAATGTTGGAGTTCCATTTGTCACTACTGGAGGGGATAGGGATCGGCTTTACAAAACAGTCAAGGATTCAAATGTATATGCAGTAATTTCCCTGCAAATGGGGAAACAGGTGACAGAACCCAGGATCCTTATTCAGTTTTAGCCATCTCTGCACTTTCTTATTCTGTCCTAATTATTCTCTAGTTTTTGGTAGGTCATGGCATTTCTTGCAGCGATGGAAATTATGGCAGAGCAATTTCCAGGAGTCTTCTATGGGTATTCTTTAAAGGTGTTCAGTCCTTACTCTTCTGCATCTGCTTTCCCCTCTGCTCCTCACTTTCGTTCTCTTTCTTGTATGGTTCATCCTTTTGACTGGGTCTCGATTAATGATTTTATGGATGTTTAAGTGCACATGTAGCTGATGTTAAAATTAGAATTCCTACCAATGTTTGATTAGATTCTTTTGAGAGAGCTATTGGTTGTAAGATCAATAGTGCATGAAAAAAAGAAAAAAAGGGTAGTAAGAATGGAAGTTCTGTGAGTTTTGTCCTACAATATGTCAATTAGGTACTGTTGATCTCTTTGTTTTCTGCATCATATCAACACAAAGATGAAATGTAAACACAATGATACAAACTAGACACTACCTAAATCACAGAGCAGAAAAAAGATGGTGGCCAAGTGAGGTTATAGGCGACTCATTGTTTGTGTGCTAAGCTGATGTGGGACTCATGGCAGATTAGGTGCTGGGAATCTTACTAATATAGGTCTGATTCTATCCCGTAAGCTTTTCTTTATTTAGTTCCTATCCTCAGTTAGATTTGTCGTGTATTTAACTTGTCATGTTTAATTTGCTTGGTTATCAAGTTGAATGATGGTTGAGTACTGTGCCAGTTGTTGTGAAGTGACCCTTGTACCAGAATGGGGAATGAGATAGGAGTTCGGCTACTCAGACACTGAACCACTATCTTCACTGAAGTACGAGGGAACAAATAAGAGGGAGAAATAAGATTTTTTGTTAGGTGAGAAATAGGCTTTTTATGTTGCTATCTTGGGAAGCATGAGACCTGGAATCTGTGGCAATTTAAGTCCCTCTGGGTTTTCCGTGGTTACCCTTTTGTTACACTCTTATCTTTTTGAGCGATTAGGGGGCATCTTCTGTCCTTAAAATGCCATAGTGTGGTTTTACCCCCTTCCTACTTCTCCTCACTTTTTCTTTGCCAGTTTGAACAGGTGCATCGTTGATGTCTATTCTGGTGCACTGAGTTGTAGTGGAAGACCAGGTATTATGCTGCTTTCTTAAGAAAATTTTGAGAATTGGTATTCGTTGTTGCTGGTGTCTGGTCTGGTGATTTGCATTGATTGATAAACATTTACTCGTGTGCAATGAATTTGGGTTAATTTATAATATTGCAACACTCTACTGTTTTACTCTTGACCTAATGATGTCAAATTTATATTGTAGACATGGTTTAGTAAGTTATTGCCGTTTTCAGTTCACATTTGGATGTGCTGATGGTGGCACTGGTGAATCTGTTTAAAGTACAGGTGATGGAGTCCCATCAATCAAGCAAATTGGACACATCTGGAACAGCTAAGGCGGTAATTTCTTGCTTTGAGAAGTTGGGAGTGTCTTTTAATATGGATCAGTGGGTTGTGAAATTATGTTTTTGACTTTTGACTCGATTTATTTGGAAATTCTTGTTGATTCTTCTTTTGTTTATTCTGAAAAAGGCACATTGAGGAACATGTACGTATTTGTTTCTAGTCCAGATGATTTATCTGTGTTTATATGAATTGAATTGTTAGCAAGCAGGCTGTAGATTAGTTATTGGCCAAACACATGATTTTTGATTTTTAGTTTGTTCCTTTAATCTTGATGAAGCTTTGTTTTTATGCACTTCCGGCAATAGCTAAGAGGTCTTTAGGTTTAGTTCTTATACCATTGGCCTACTTGCCTATGGGGCAAAACCTTCGTTTTATACTCGCATGTTGAATATCTTCTAGATTATGCATGAGTGAATGGCACAGTAGACGATAAACCGTAACAATAATCTTTGTCATCGTTGGTTCTATAATTAAGATTATTATTATTATTATCAGTATTTCCACATAGAAAATATCTCACACTTATCCGTGCTTTTGCTTTGGAACACCATCAGATCCAGATGATCTGTGATGCTAAACAACAAATGGAGATGGTGGGAGTTCCAGAAGAGTATTTGTCTGGTCATGCTTTCCATTTGTATCATCTGTCATTGCCCGATGAAACGTAATTATGTTTTTATTTTTTGATATGTCCACCTTATTTCATATGATTTTCCAGAGATGAGTATCACAAAATATTCATCTACTTTTTACAGAGTTCCTTTCGAGTTTCAGCACAATGTTTGTGGTAGATCAATATATGCCGAGGGTACAGTTGGTGCTGTCTTGTTTTTAGCAAAGAAGGTGATAATTCTTCCAACTGAACCCACTTTAGTTTGGAATTGATTTTTTTCCTGGATGTACAAGTGCACACTGATCCAAACTTGCCAAAAGTGAAACGAAGGCATTACAAAATGGCAAGCTTTGAAGTGACAACATCTCAACCCTCCTATATATACTTGTATAATCAGATTCACACAATGTCTGAATGCGATGTACAATGTCTTAGTTCTGAATGAGGAAATGTGTTCTTTGTATCTAATCGAAGTTAACTGTTTGGAGTTGCAGATAGTTATTGTCCCTATGGATCCCATAGCCAATGTACTTGCTGATTTTGGCTTGTCAATGTGTTGTCTTTTTGCAGATCCAGCAGAAGGCAGACCAGCATACACACAATATGATTAATGTATTGCGTGAGGTTAGCATGCGTTAATACCAGTTTCATGCTGAGGTTTCTTGTGTGGTGTTTATCTTTCAGGTCAGCTGTATTGTCTTAGTTCTGTGTTGTGGTGTTGAATAATCTTTACCATTGTTATAATAATTATAATTAGTAATTATTTGGCAGATGTCGTATCTCCAACTCAGGACTCTGGTTTTTAGAATTCTTTATACTTCTCGTTGCTTTATATGGCAATGGAGTAGAGACAATTGCAAGACTTGTTTTGAAGATGGATCATTAAGCTTGAGTAGCTGCAACTTCTCTTTGAGATGTTAAGATTTTGATCATTTGCAATGCGAAGCACGTCTTAAAATCAAATAATGCAAAGTAGAGTAGAATAGTTTTGTAATTTGTTAGTGACTCTCTCATACTCAGCATCTTCAGCAACTACTGTACTGTTTGAGCCCGCGGCTAGGAAGCCATATGGAAAGTGTCCTGCTTTTCTCATTAATGAAGTTTGATGCTCAAACTTGAAAGGCCCCCAATGGTTCAAAATGAAGTTCTCCATGGAAAATGCATTCCCACTTTCACTAAGAGAGATGATCATGTGTGGATGTCAAAGACCTATGAACTTGAAAAGTGTTTGATTCTCAATGAATAAGTTCTCTCATTCATATTGCTAGTGCTGCTGCTGCCACAACGCAAATTGGACAACAATCTCACCTTGAGCCATTTCGCTCATTCATATTGCTAGTGCTCTCATTCATATTGCTAGTGCTGCTGCTGCTACAACGCAAATTGGACAACAATCTCACCTTGAGCCATTTCGCAATGCAGCGGTAGCAAAAGCAATGGCCGCAATCCAACTTTCCGGGTTGATCAGGATAGGGATCCTGCAATGATGTTAGCAAAAACGAGAGTATAATGAGTGGTCGATATATTCCATTTAGCCTAGATTTGTCTTAAAAGTTATGTACTGACCGAAATTTTTTGCCATTCTTCTTTTACCTCGATGTTCTTACATAATGAAGTGATTCGTACAAGTCAGATACAATATGTTTTGGGCATTGAATTCCATTGATTAGGCGTGTTTGCGAGCACTTTTCTAGTTTTATGCCCTTTTCGGCGTTATGTTAGGCTTTTATTTATTTTTCTAAATGCTTTACTGGTTATGGTAACTTTTTGGGTTTTCCAATGTCACTTAGGGTTAACAGGGTACTTATTTGATCTATTCTATGTATGAGGTAGCTTTTTGTCATATTTCACATAATGAAAAAGACAAGTGATTTCTCTTTGTTAGTGCGCAAGTGAGCGGTGTTGTCTTAGTGCGTGTTGGCAAATCGATGAATCCGTGTTTACCTATAGTTAACTGTATCACATAGGATCCCCAAAAAGGTGCTGCTTAAAATAGATGGCCCTTTGTAGCGATCAAAAAAAATAATTTGATGTTATTAATGTAATTTGTGTGTTTGTCTGTTTAAGTGAGAGAGAGTATCTACTGCCCATATAACTAATTCATCTTTGCCCAATCTAATCACCATATATATCCCCATTTCATTATCAAGATCTCTGACATATTCTAATTTTCATTTTGCTTATATAAATTAAATCTCCCACCACATATAAAAGGTTTTAATCACGTTCATATCTAAAATATCTTGACGGATGATGTTCGTAACTCAGAAATCGGTTGGCTTTTATTCTAGTTAACATCATATTGTCATTAATTATCAACGAAGTTTATATCTTCTCATTGTCAAAACAAACATGGGAGTATTTCACTACTTGGGTTTCATAGTTTTCTTCAATACCAATTTATTTGTTATTTTAGTTAATTATTACTGGCACTAATATTACATCACTATCATCGTTGCATGCTATCATGTTGCCTTCTATTTAGTTCCTTAAAGTTAGACACAAAGAAATGACATATTCAACAATGTTAAATACATCAATTTAGTTGAAACTCAATCAATCTCCACAGAAACCATTACATGAATCACTTCAAAGACGAAATATGCCTTATTCATAATTTTATTGCTTTCCTTTTACAAAGCGGACAAAAGTTCCTCCTCATGAGCCATTTCTCAATGCAGCCATAGTGAAAGCAATGCCCACAGTCCGGCTGTCCAAGCTTATCTTCAACAATGAAGTCATCCTGCAAATAGTCCAACAAAATAAAAGGTACGATTTAGTAACATATATGCATACTCATAGTTTAAATTTAGCTAAGACAATTACTTATGGATAACAATATTGTTCCTCAATTCTATCTTCATATTTTCTTGAGTAAATGAAGTAGTTCTTACTAGACAAATACAACAGGATTTTGGCTTCAGCATTGTATTCTTCCGAAGTAGAGGTTCGGGCTTGATATTGTTGCGACCTGAGATGTGTAAAGATGGCTTCCTCACTCAATCCTATGGAAGCATCTCCACCCTGTTTGTTGAGGTGGACCAATTCTTAATCAGAAGCATATGAAGAAAACCTAAGTATTTCATAGTCACACCTCTTAAGTAAATTATTTCTCAAGTATCGAAAATATTGCTTGCTTGAGGGGTAACCAAAGTCAAAAATAGATGTCCCTCTACATCAATTCGACATCAATTCATGTTTGGATTGGCTTTTAGTTGTTTGAATGCAAAATACACAATAACACACATAAATGTAGTGAAGGTGCTTGAGCATATATATACCCATGAAAATGAATTACAACGATTTCACTAATTGAGACATTTTGACGTTAGTATGAGAGATAAAACTTGAAAATCACGTCCACAACAAAATTTAAGATTTAGGGTATCGAATATTATTACTCGAAAACTTCTATGTCCACTACAAAACTCATGACGCCACTGCAAATGTTTGAAGTATACACAAGCAGCAATCTTTGTTTAGTTGAACTTTTTATAGTTCATAGTACTATAAAAGAGATTATGTATATACCAATGCTCTGTTTGTTTTGCGGAAAGTTATAATTTAGGAAACATTTTCTTCAAAATGATTGCATGTATTGTTATAAAGGTAAATGAATGAAAAATATTTTCATCGTTCATGAAAATATCTAGACTACCATTTAGGTGGAAATTTACAATATATGAAAGCCAGTACAAATCTCCGAGGAGACAAAATAAGAGGTAATGACAATTATGACATCACCAGGTTGTGGTTAATCATTGCCAAAAAAAAAAAAAAAAAAAAAAAAAAATCCATCAACAGTACATAAGACATTCCTTTTTCTACATGACACGGAGTTTCATATATTTTAAAAAAATATTTAAAAAAAGGTATACGTAGTTACATATTCTCTTGATATGGCGTGTAAATTAAAAATTCATAGCTAATATAGAAATGAGAATCACAAGTTTAATACAATGCGATTGTCTTTTGGCATCAAGAGCATGATATATGTGGAAATGCATCACATAATTGGTAGTAAAAATCGGTCCCAATTTAAAACTCTCAATCTCAAATACTCTTTTCAAGGAATTATATTGATGAAATTTCCAATGGGAATATCATACTTAATTTAGGAACCAAATTAAGAATTATGTGAAAATTTGTTGAGATTTCAAATCTAGTACTATAAATAAGATGTCGCCGTTCCTAGAATGAAACATGAATACACAAAGATATAATAATATTACGTTTTTGGAACATACCCGGTGCATTCTCAATTGGATGGAAGCCCACGGTGATGGAGATGATATCTCGCGATGAGGTCTAGCTCTCCTCACCCCTCTACTCGCCCATCCTAGCAATCTAGATGTCGCAGAAGTAAATTGATTGTTTATATTTAATCGTTCCTGGCCATATAGCCCTGCTGAGTTCTCCGTTGCAACATGGCCATTGGAAAGTACGTCACCTCCTGGAAAAACATTCGATTCAAACAGTTCGTTTGTGGTCTGGTCAATTGTATTGTTATTTTCATTTTCCATTGTAGAGGCCTGTAAATGTAAAATTCTCTTGTCAGAGAATTATAATAAAAATATTCATATATATATGTGTGTGTGTGGGTATACGTTGTTCATCATGCTAGAATAGCTCTAGAAATATGAACCTAATATGTTTTCTTGACGAAATATTAACATATTATGTACTAAATCATGAGAAAAAAAGATGAGATAACCTCAGGGAAAAATATAAAATATTTTCTAGCAAATGAACGGATTTCATATTATTTCTTTATGCTTACATTAATGATGTTATCGATACGAAAGCATACATTTGTTGTCAAATGGTGAATCAATCCACTAAGTGCGTAGAATTCCTTCTTTTGGAAAAATTTACATAGACAAAAAAATGCTAAACTATGTATGATCGACCATGTAATGAGCATTTAGCATTTGTATTAAAACTATATATGAACATAAATCAATTTACTAGAGGGGATGTATGTATTCTATCCAAATTAGTAGTATATACATTGAAAAAGTCTGCTTGTGTCAAGGGAGGAATTCCTACTCTAAGTATTGGAGGGGCTAAGTCGGAATGTAATTGCCCTCGCAGTAGACATAAAAGAAGAAAAAGATTTCAAATGATGAAAATTTTCTTTCAATGCTTGCACATTCTTTTAGTTGATTTATCATAGGAGAATGAGTAAGACAAGTAATTGACTCACACATAGTGAGATTGAAATAAAAAATTTTGGAAACGGGATTTAAAAATCTTCAAACCAACCTAATTATCATATTTATAATAGCCTGCAAAAAAATTATTGTCGTTGACATTATATCGTAAGAAAGCGATAATTTTCTAATTGGTCACTAAGGACAATTTTGATAAGACTCATAGAAAATAAAACCATTGAAGTTTTGATGAAATTGCAAAATAAATATTAGGGACAAGTTTGTTAAAAGTTTTAAAACTAGTCATGAAAGTGCAATTAAATCTTGAAAGTTATAAAAAGTGCAATAAAATCTTAAAACTTGTCAAATTGGTTTAAACAAGTCATTTTATTAATTTCATCCACTTTAACTAACGTAAAATGCTTACATGCCTTATTTTATTACTTTCTTAAGACACGTCGCAATGACGTGGCGCCTACTAAGTGCCACGTTAGAAAAAAGCATTAAAAAATTATAAATACATACAAGGTTAGCTTAAAAATAAAAAGCAAAAAAAAAAAAAAAAAAAAAAAAAAAAAAAAAATTCACCGATGGCTTGGCCAAGCCCTTGCTAGTGGCTACCGCTAAATATGTCTGGAAGGGCCAGCAAAGGTCACCCTCCCCGGCCCCAAGTGATGTCTTGATGGCTCCTGACAAGGGCCTACTAGCCCAAATTTGGCAGAGGGCGTGACCCTCACCCCAGATCTGAGCAAGAGTCATCTAGCCTTGCCCAAGGTTGCCCACCCATAGCAAAATTGCTAGAATGAACCTTAATAATAATCAAAGGAAATTTGTGGAATGAACTTTACAAGCATAGAAGCACAGATAGCCCTAACCATTTATTAAGGCTTTTAAACAAATTCAATACCATATGGAATGGGAAAAAAAAAAAAAAAAGAGAAAAAGATGAAGAGAATATTACTTGATTTGAGAAGCACCAGCCAAAAGTAAACCTTGATGGAAATTAGTCTGCAAGAAATGACCATTCATAAAAAAAATGATAAGTACAAGTAAAAAAATATTTATTTAGATAAAAAGGTGAGCAAATAATCATAGATTCCCTAGAGAATGAACTAAGGTCACCGATTGATCATTGAATTGATCATGTGAAATAAATTTTAGAATTTGAATCTATGCATATGACTGTCTCAACAATCAAATATAATGAATGGGTTTATAACATCCAAATAATTTGGTTGCTAGTAAAATATCCTACACCCTCCAAGATACGACAATCTATTAGATTATGTTGTTAGTCTTTTGAATGCAATTATTTACCTTGAAATTGATACTTCTCATACAATCTCTCTATCATTATAAGCAAAATTTGTAAAATGCGACAAGAAAGACTTTGACACGAAAAAAGAGAAAGCATATAGACATCGATACCCTAATGAAAATACAGATTAAAAAAATAATAAAAAAATCACTTGAAGAAATATGCTTCATCTATCAAAGACAACTGAGATTTGAACAATGGATGTAGTATACATACTTTTCAAATTCTTTTTCACATTTGAAATAAAGAGGAAAAAAAAATCCATAGTGCACAAGTTGAAAAACTACCTATATCATACCATATGCTAAGAAGAAAGAAGGGTATGAAAGGGAAAAAAAGATCAGGGAAGCACATGAAAAATAACCTGGAAGATCTAGACCGATGTGAGAGTTCAAGAGAATTTTGATGTAATTTGCAAAGACTAAGTCAAAAGGATGAGATGATACCAAAATGAAGACAAACTTTAAGAAGACAAGTTGGTAGTGCAGAACTTATCTCTATGTATATTATCCTTCCACATGCCTGATTGAGTAAATTCCAACTTACCATATTGGAGAACTTTCTCAATTTGACATCTCTTTTTAGTTGCTAAGAAATCCTAATTCAAATTGTCATCTTACATTTGTATTTGTATTTGTATTTCATTCTTGAAATAGTCTCGTTTTATTGAATTAATTCTTTTCTTGGTCTACTATTCTCCCTCTCCCACAATATTAGAATGGTTTGATCTTGGTTAATCTTATTTTTTTCATAGATTCTCAAAGTAATCCACCAAAAGAGAGCGAGACCTTTTAATATCATTCCTTGTAGACGGTAACAATTTTCTTATCCGATGTTAGATGGTATTAAGGTCCGAAATCTACTATGAGATTTGCAAGTTAAATATGTACTTGTTATCATATTGGTAAGTGATATATCTAAGTTCGTTAATTTGATTTCTTAAAATGGTCAATTGATGAATCTTTTAACTTAGGTACTAACTGACCGTACATACCGTTAGAGTTACTTAATTTTCATCTACTTATTATATATTTTCTCGTTGGCAACCGTTAATAGTTATTTTATATTTTCTCAATTTGAATTTGTCCATTATTTTTAAGTATATGAAGCCAATATTGTTACATCAGCAACATAAGACGTCATTTTTTAGTGATCATTCCAAATTTCAACTTAGACACAAAAAGATGCCATTCAATTATTGACAAGATATAGCTTACTAATTAACAATGCAACCCTACCTCATTTAGCCAAAGAATAGGAAAAACTTCTGGAAATAAAATGGTTGTCAATGGTTCATATTGAGATAATTATTTATCCTCATGAATTTTGGTGGAAGGAAATCCCACAATAATAAAATTGTTGAAGAAAGGAAAAGTATATGGATGCAAGAAATTATACACATTGGCCTTTGAGCGGGAAATACAAGATATTTTACCATATACTCTCTTTTGCCGATTTTAGATAGGTCTACTTTGGGACAACTTGCTCACACATGCACTGACGTATCCAACAATAAACCTCATAACATATCTTTGTGCGTTCATTTTTCTTCATCAAGGCTAATTGGGTTAGTTCAAGTTTGCTGTATTCTATTCATTTCCCTAATTAGCATAAACTTATATGATTATACATTAATTATTTGACTAATTTTGTGGCAGGACAATCTAATCATTATCTATTTCTAGGGCACTTGAATTTTCTTTTTGTTGCCATTTATTTAATTGTATTTGCATTTGAATTCTTTCCTTAATGCCTTTTTCCTTCCCATTGTTTTTAAAACTCATTCCT
This sequence comes from Eucalyptus erythrocorys, assembly GCA_014182555.1. NCBI lineage: Eukaryota > Viridiplantae > Streptophyta > Magnoliopsida > Myrtales > Myrtaceae > Eucalyptus > Eucalyptus erythrocorys. The sequence goes on along the minus strand of CM024597.1, from coordinate 5,005,077 downwards.
CTAGTAATTTTTTTTTTCACATTCCAAAGAGAAAAACATTAATATATTAATTATGTAGAAATCCTCAAGTATAGATTCATTTTTTTGGCAAAATCCTTTGATTAGTGATTGATTTTGGAAGCTATGCTCCTCATCTCTACCTCTCTTTGTACGTGCATTTGTTTCTCTATTATAAATAATTTAAATCACAAGTTACTGAAACATCTCAATAAAATTTTTGATATTTTCCTGGCCATTTTTTTTTTTTTTTTTTGGCTTAGTCGATAAATGCATTTTGCATTTGCTGTTGTTGCGGGTGAACAGTTGTTCAAGCAAAATGGGGAAGGCTGTTATAAACGCAACGGATTCTACAGGACTGGATCTTATCCCAATGTCGTTTGGCTGTGCAAAAGATGCTGGAAAAACCATAGAGGTGTCTGGCAAAGAGATTAAGGTGCATGCATCTTCAGATAGAGAAAGCTTTGCGGTGTTGGTCCTTTGTGAACGCCCGAATATGCCTGATGCAATGAACACTAACACATCTCTAGAGATAGTATTGATAGAAATTCATTTGCTGAAAGAGAGGTCTCGTTTTTCAAAGTTCCATTAAAATATGGGTGGGAGGATCATCTGATTATTTGGAAATCCAGTAATTTTTCGAAATCTACAAACCTTAACAGGATACTGCACGAGGCAATATGTCATTGTTCGCTTGATAAGTTCAATTAAATTCTTTCTATTATGAAGGTAACGCTGAGCTGTATTGCAATGTTGGCGTTCCATTTGTAATGGGAACTACTGGAGGATATAGGGATTGGCTTAACTAAACAGTTGAAGATTCAAATTTATATGTGGTAATTTCCCATCAAATGGGGAAACAGCTGACAGAAACCACGATCCTTGTTCAGTTTTAGCCATCTTTGCACTTTCTTATTTTTTCCTAATTATTCTCTAGTTTTTGGTAGGTTGTGGCATTTCTTGCAGCGATGGAGACTATGGCAGAGCAATTTCCAGGAGCCTTCTCTGGGTATCCTCTAAAGGTGTTCAGTCCTCATTCTTCTGCATCTGCTTTCCCCTCTGCTCCTCACTTTGCTCTGTGTCTTGTATTTTGATTGGGTCTCGATTGATGATTTTATGGATGTTTAAGTGCACATATAGCTGATGTTAAAATTAGAATTCTCACCATTGTTGGATTAGATACTTTCGAGAGAGCCATTGGTTGTAAGATCAACTACGCATGAAAAAAATAAGATAAGATACTAAGAATGGAAGTTCTGTGAGTTTTGTCCTACAATTTGTCAATTAGGTACTGTTGATCTCTTTATTTTCTGCATTATATCAACACAAAGATAAAATGGAAACACAATGATACAGACAAGACACAACCTAAATCACAAATCAGGAAAAAGACGGTGGCGAGTGCGATTATAGGTGACTTATCATTGGTGTGCTAAGCCGATGTGGGACTCAAGGCAGATTAGGTGTTGTTAATCTTACTGATATAGGTCTGATTCTGTCCTGTAAGTTTATCTTTATATAGTTTCTATCCTCAGTTAGATTTGTTGTATTTTACTTGTTATCATCTAACTCATCATGTTCATTTGCTTGGTTATCAAGTTGAATGATGGTTGAGTACTCCGCCATTTGTTGTGAAGCGAACCTTTAACCAGAATGGGGAATGAGATAGGAGTTTGGGTGCTTATACACTGAACCACTATCTTTGCTAAAGTTCAAGGGAACAAATAAGAGGGAGAAAAAGGATCTTTTCTTAGGTGAGAAATAAGCTTTTTATATTGCTATCTCAGGAAGCGTGAGAGCTGGAACCTGTGGCAATTTGAGTCCCTCTGGGTTTTCTGTAGTTACCCTTTTGTTAAACTCTTATATTTTTGATTGGGGGACATCTTCCGTCCTTAAAATGCCATAGTGTGGTTTCACCCCTTCCTACTTCTCCTCACTTTTTCTTTGCCAGTTTGAACAAGTGCATTGTTGATGTCTATTCTGGTGCACTGAGTTGTAGTGGAACACTGTGTGTTATGCTGCTTTCTTTAGAATAGCTTGGGAATCGGGATTCATCGTTACTGTGGTTTGCTCTGGGGGTTTGCATTGATTGATGAACATTTACTCGTGTGCAATGAATTTGGGTTGATTTATAATATTATAACACTACTGTTTTACTCTTGACCTAATGATGCCAAATTTATATTGTAAACATGGTATGGTAAGTAATTGTTGTTTTCAGTTCACATTTGGATGTGCTGATGGAGGCAGTGCTGAATTTTTTAAAAGTATTTCTGATGGAATCCCATCAATCAAGCAAATTGGACAATCTGGAACAGCTCAGGCGGTAATTTCTTGCTTCAAGATGTTGGGAGTCTTTTAACATGGATTAGGTGTGTTGTGAAATTACGTTTGTGACTTTGACTCGATTTATTGGGAAATTCTTGTTGATTCTTTTTTATTTATCCTGAAAAAGGCACATTGAGGAACATATACATATTTGTTGCGAGTCTAGATCATTTCTTTGTTTACATGAATTGAATTGTTAGTAAGCAGGCTATAGATTAGTTCGTGGCCGAACACATGATTTTTGTTTTTTAGTTTGTTCCTTAAATCTTGATGAAGCTTTGTTTTTTATGTAATTCCAGCAAGAGCTAAAAGGTCTTTGGGTTCAGTTCTTATACCATTGGCCAACTTGCCTATGGGGGAAAACCTTCATTCTGCACTCACATCTTGTATATCTCCTAAATTATGTATGAGTGAATGGCATAGTAGACAAGAAATTGTAACAATAACCTTTGTAAATGCTGGTTCTATTATTAAGATTATTATTAGTATTTCCATGATAAAAAATATCTCACATTTATCTATGCTTTTGCTTTGGAATAGCATTTGATCCGGATGATCCGTGATTTTGAACAGCACAAATGGAGATGGCGGGATCATGCTTTCCATTTGTATCATCTGTCATCACCTGATGAAACATAATTATGGATTATTTTTTTTGATATCTCCACCTTATTTCTTATGATTTTCTAGAGATGAGCATCACAAAATATTCATCTCCTTTACAGAGTCTCTTTTGAGTTTCAACACAATGTTTGTGGTAAATCAATATAAGCCGAGGGCATGGTTGTTGCTATCTTGTTTTTAGCCAAGAAGGTGATAATTCTTCCAACAGAAATTTGTGCACACTAATCAAAACTTGCCCGTTATGATATTTAAGGGTTCTTTTTCTTTCCTTGCCATAAATGAGACATGGCATTACAAAATAGCAAACTTATATAATCAGATTCATATAATGTCTAAATGCAATGTACAATATTTTAGCTTTGAATAAGGAAATGTGTTCTTTGTATCTAATCAAAGCTAACTATTTGATGTTGTAGATAATCACTGTCCTAATAGATTTGATTATTTGCGATGCAAAGCATGCGTGTTAAAATCGGAGGATATACCCTAAAAAAAAAAAAAAGAAAGAAAAAAAATCGGAGGATGCAAATTAGAATAGTTTTTTAATTTTCCTGCGACTTTGGCAAGTACTGCACTGTTTGAGCTTGCGACTTGGGAGCCATAGGAAGTGTCCTGCTTTTCTCGTTAAAGAAGTTTGATGTTCAAACTTGAAGGCTTGCAATGGTTCAAAATGGCAGTTCTCTATGGAAAATGCACTACTACTTGTTAAACGGGAGATGATCATGATGTCAAAGACTATAAACTTGAGAAGTGTCAGATTCACAACAAATGAGATGAGAGGGGAAACAAGAACTACTCAATTACAAATTATATTGCCTAAGCAAGAAAAAAACATCAATTGATGTTGTCACAAATTCGAAATTTATCACGTGTGAAATCCTTTGAAGTTTGAGATCAATATCATTCGTATTGCTAGTGCTACCGCTATCACTTTGCAAATCGGATAATAATATTCACCTTGAGCCATTTCACAATGCACTGGTCGCAAAAACAATGGCCGCAATACAAGTTATTGAGCTAGTCTTGATCAGGATAGGCATCCTCCAACGGTATTAGCAAAAACAAGAGTATAATGAGTGGTAATTATATTCAAATTAACCTAGATTTGTCTTAAAAATTATGTTAGATACGAAATTTTTTGCCATTCTTCTTTTATTTCATTGTTCTCATATAATAAAGCATCTCTTATTAGTCAAATACAATATGGTTTGGATCTTGAATTCCATTTTTTAGGGTTTGTTTCAAAGAACTTTTCTATTTTGATGCCCTTTCTTGAGTTATAATAGGCTTTTATTTATTTTGCTCAATGCTTTATTGCTTAATGTAACTTTCGAGTTTTCCAGTATTGCTTAGGGTTAACAAAGTACTTATTTGATCAATTTCTATATATTAGGTAGCTTTTTGTCACTCTCTATTATTGTGCATATGAGAGAGAGTTGTCTTAGTGGTTAGTGCTTGTTTGTGGATCAATGGAGAGTCCATGTTTACCTATTGCTTTATGCATCACTTAGAATCCCCTGGAAGGAGTTGCTCAAAATAGATGGCCTTTTGACACCCAAATTTTTATCAACCTTTTAAATATCCGTTCATTTTATAAAAACATAAAAATATATAAAAAATAGAAAAAAATGAAATGAACGAAAATGAATGAAAAAAAAAAAAAAAAATAACGTAATCAGAACAACAAATTCGGGTAGGGGGCTTGGCCTCTTCTTATTTAAATAATAGGTTTTTGGGTCAGTTGAGCCCATGCCCCCAGCTCTTTTTTTGTAATTCCCATAGCCCATCTTTTTGCTTCCTCTTAAGCCCGTTATTTTTTCTTGCTTCTTTTTTCCTTTAAAAAAGCCCACCAGAACTTACTTAAACAAGCTCAAGCCTTATTCCCTTTTCTATAACGCGCGCTCTCGATATTCTTTTGTGTGTGTTGGGCGGGGAGCGGTGTGGTTTTGGGAAGCCGTCGGCCATGGAAGAGAAGAAATTGCAGAGAGCTTCCAGAGAGAGGAGGAGGGAGCTGCAGAACTTCGGCTATGGAGAGAACCAGAGATAGAAGGAGTGAAGGAAGCTTGCCCAAGGAAAAGGGAGAGATCTCTCCCTCCGAGCAGAGCGAGAGCCACCTTTTCGAAACGAAGGACGAAGGAGGCGAATCAGAGAAGACGAGAATGAGCGCAGCGGTGGATGCCGGGAAGGTCGTGTGCATGACTGGAGCGTCTGGTACATCGCCTTGTTAGCTTGTCAAGCTCCTCCTGCAGCACGGCTACACGGTCAAGGCCTCGGTCCGGGGTCCAAATGATCCGAAAAAGACTGAACATCTGCTTGGACTTAATGGAGCGAAAGATGGACTTCAAACGTTCAGAGCAAAGCTGCTGGCAGAGGGTTCATTTGATCCTATTGTTGAGGGTTGTGCAGGCGTTTTTCACACTGCATCGCCCTTTTATCATGATGTCAAGGATCCGCAGGCAGAATCACTTGCTCCAAAGCGCCTTCTGTGCAGCGTGTGGTCTTGACATCATCTATGGCTGCAGTCGCATACAGTGGAAAACCGCGGACGCCTGATGCCGTGGTGGATGAAAGTTGACTTTCTGGTCCAGACTTGTGCAGGGCAAACCAACGCGTGCCAACACTTAACACAAGTGCTGCGGCGATAGCAAATATTATAAATGTTTGAAGATATTGAGAAGCGGTTGATTTTGACTTCTTATGGAGAATGAAGAAGATAATCTCTCCACTAACTCTCCCTCAAGCTTCACCGCTTGATCAAAGGAGAGTGTCCGCAATCAAAGTTTGAAGCCGAGCGAACACTGAAAATCCTTGTTCCATCAGCGATCAGGACTCTCTTCAGCGAAGTCCAGCCAATCCGAGATCTGGTTGTTTACTTGAGCTCCAATCATCGTACTTCAAGCTCGCTGTTCTTTGGTTTCCAGAAAATTCGAAAATTGTGACTCTGAATCGAAGCTAAGTTCGCTCACGTTCTCTGATTTTGTTTTTGATTCACTTCTTTGCGTTGATTTTCTGCATCTCTATCATGACCAGAACTTGCTCGACCAAGCTTCCAGCTGCATCAATCACCGAAATAGTTCATCTATTCAACGAGTCCAGTACATTGGAAGAAGCTTAGTTTCCTTCGATTGTTGGCTGATCTTTGAAGATTAAGGCTGTTGATTAAAGCTAAGTGATTCACTTCTTTCTCCTGGTTTCCGTCAGCACAGATTCTACTCTGAATGATCATTATGAATATGACTTGTTCTGGAAATTCGAGTGCTCATCTTATCAGCGTTTTTCAAGCAATGATATGAGCTTGTAAACGGTGATATCTCATGAAGATTTGTTCTAGACTTTCGAAGTATATATTGGACATCGTTTACTAGGCTAAAATTGCTTCGTAATACAGATTATAGATCTGGAAAATTGATGCTTGTTCTATTTTGAGTCTTCTGTTCTGAATGACATCTTTGTCTTCCTGATCTAAAAAAAAAAAAAAAATGATATGATTTTAGAGTTGCTACCTTCACGAAACTTTGTTTGTGACATCTAGGTCTATGTCATATAAAATTTTCAATAAAATTGAAAGTCATTTGGTAGGCACGATGGATCTTCAACTAGACATTTTGCTTCCGAAAAATCAATTTCCAGACTGACCTTCATGCATTATTCGATTTTTATAAAATCATACGTTCAAAATCTGTAAATACATCTCAATGAAGAATGTTCATCGCATCTGCATCTATCTGGTGTAAAATTTTCATGAAAAATAGAACTCATTTGATCAGTATGATTGGCTCTCAATCGTACCATTTTGTGCCTATAAAAACTGCATTCCAGAATAACATTCCTGTGCTCCTAAATTTTTATAAAATCGTTGGTTTGGGATCCAATGTTGGTATCTTCATGAAAAGTGTTCATTGCACTTCAATCTAGCTTGAAAAAAAATTCAGAAAATAAAAAGGTCATTTATTATTTTTTGTTGATGTGGAAAAGTTGCAGTGACATTCTGGAATATGAACCTTTTGATTTAACCTTCGAGTGTTCCTTAATTTCTATAAAATCATGTGTTCAAAATCTAAAAGCATGTTCATCATGAAAGTTTTAGATGAGATTTCAGTCTTTCTTTTGACATTAATTCCATATAATTCGAAGCTCATTAAAATAATAAAAGGTCCTGATCAGAGTGCTGAATCATTCCGCACCTAGGTTCTTCTTGAATACCTGAATGTGTTTTTCGCAAAAATTCAATGGGCTTAATGACTCTATTGAAAATTCCCAAAACATGAAAGTTGAAGGTCACGATCTCAGCTTTCATCAACTTTCATTTGACACTACATACATACATACATACATACATACATACATATATATATATATATATATATCTATATATATATATATATATATATATATATATATATATATATATATATATGGGAATTTGATACATGTTTGGTCGTTTAAAGAACCCGATCAGTGTGCTTGACAATTTTGCACCTGAATTCTGGAATCTATCTCCCAAGAGTTCTCAAGCTTGTTTCATAATTTCAATAGAATTCATTTTCTTAATAAAATAAAAAATAAAAAATAGTAGATAAAATTTCAGAAAAAATCCTTAAAAATTTAAATCCAAAATTGAACAAGCTTTTAGGACTTTAGAATAGGATTTTTTTTTTTTTTTTTTTATTGTTGTCATTTCCTTTTAAAGACAATATTAGGTTGCTTTATTATTTTTTTTTTGGTTTTGGTTTTTTTCGATTATACTTAGTTGCACATTTTAATATCTTGAGTGTTACTTTCTTTTTTAAATGGTTAGGGCAAAAATCTAAAAAAATCTTCGATAGGTTGCTATAGTATTGGTTAGCATGTAATCAAGTTAAGTACCGAAAGGGTATTAATCTAATGTAATCAACTACCCATTTTAAGATATCTGGTTGTGCATGAAATGAGACATTCTCTCATATACATTAGGTTTCTAGTTGACCTAAATAGACTAGCGACTCCTCACATAGAAATTTGTATAGAATTGATGGAATGCAAACCAAACGTCTAATGTCACATGAGCTAAGGATTTGGGAGAACTCGAGTCAACTAAAGGCAAATTTGGCAATACCTCTAAATCTAATTTCCCGTCCTTGTTGAAGTGGTGACACCCTTTGTAAGGATGAAAAAAATAATTTGATGTTAAGAATGTAAAGATAAGAACTTCGACAAAGAAAAAGAATTCCCAAAGAATAATTTTTTTTTTTTTTGTGTATTTGTAGCAAGAGAGAGTATGTACTGCTGATATGCAAATATCATCTTTGCCCAATCTAATCACCATATATCCCCATTTTATTATCAAGATCTATATAGTCTAATTTTCATTTCCCATCTATAAATTAAATTTCCCACCACATATATAAGGTTTTAACTGCATTTAATATTCAAAATATCTCTATGGATGGTGCTTGTAACTCGAAAATCGGTTGGCTTTATTCTAGTTGAATCATATTGTCATTAAATTTCATCAAAGTTTACAGTTTTCTTCAATACCAACTTATTTGTTATTGTAGTTAATTATTATTTACATTAATATTATGTCATTATTGTTGGTGCAAGCTATTGTCACGGATCATGGTTCTTCCATATCGACATACCCTTATGAGTGGAGTTTGGAGTTATTAAGTGAAGAGTGAGTGATGCTGAGGGGATGAAAACAATTTATTCATGAGAGTGACATTTGGATGGTTGGTGTTAAAAGTACGATAGAACGATTATATCTCTATAGAGCTCTAAAAGCATGGTTGGCCCCCTTACGCATACTAGTTAGGAGCTAATGTTGCTATCCAGAAACTAGTTGTTGTGCCTTAAGTGTTTTGCTTTTCATACAATGAATTAGATGCCCAAGCTAAGTTGAGTGTGGTACAATCCGATACAAGGATGTAATTCATCACACTATTCTTGGTAACAATTAGAGAAGAAAGGTTAGCTCGGTGTTATTGACCTACTAGGCGTTGCACAAGCTACTATGCAGCCAAGAAATACCAGCTTGTGACACAATCTTGTTATTTTCTATTTAGTTCCTTAGGGTGTGCATAATAATCATTTTTTTCCAAATATTAATTTTTGTCTAAAAATTAATTTTTCATTTATATTCTTCGGACAAGTTTCTAAGAAAAATATGCATTTGATAATCTTCAAAATTTCTATTCCTAAGATAGAAATTTGTTAGATAACTACATAAAATTTCTTATTCCCAAGTGTTGGTGGGAGGCATCCAGCGTTTGGCGATCGACAGGTGACTAACGGCGAGCAGTCGGTGTCCGACATTTGGTGATCGAGGATTGATGGCAGGAGGCAGGTGGGGGCATCTGGCAACCGATAGCTGGCGGCGGGTGGAAGGCATTCGGCGATTGGTGGTGGGTGGCTAGCTTCCGGCAACTGGAGGCAGGCAGGTGGCTAGCAGTCAACAACTGATGGTGGGTGGTCGGTGATCGGGGTTCGACGGTTGGCAACGGGCATCCAACATCCCATGGGCAATGGGTGGGTGATGGGTGGTGACGGGTGGTGACTAGAGTAAATAACGAAAACAATTTTCATTTTTCACTTTTCTTCTAGCTATAAAAAAGCTAAAAATTTTAACTTTTGATTTATGGTTCAAATCTATTTCTGGAGTAGAAATCTATTTTACGAATAAAAAAATGAAATTGATCTACTAAACATATTTCTATTCTTAACTAGTTCTAGGAAATGGAAAAACTAAGAAATAGAGAAATAAAATGGTTATCGTGCCCGCCCTTAAAGTTAAATAAAAAGAAATTAGATATTCAACAATGATAAAAATATTAAAATTAGTGAAACTCAATCAATCTCCTCAGAAACCATTGCAAGAACTACTTGAAAGATGAAATATGCCTCATCCATAATTTTATAGTTTTCTTTTTGCAAAGTGGACGAAGTACCCCTTATGAGCCATTTCTTAATACAGCCATAGTGAAAAGTGATGCCCACAATTCAACTTTCCAAACTTATCTTTAACATTGTAGTCATCTTGCAATTAGTATAGCAAAATAAAAGGTACACCATAATAACATATATGCATTTTGGTAGTTTAATTTTAGTGGAGACAATTACTTATGGATAACAAAGTTGTTCATTAGTTCTATCCTAAAATGTTCTTGAGTAAATGAAGAGCTTCTTACCGGACAAATACAATAGGATTTGGCTTCAGCATTAGATTTTTCCAAAGTAGAGGGTTGGAGTTCATATTGGTGGGGCCTTAGATGTGTAGAGATGGCTTCCTTGCTTAACCCTATAGAAACATCTCCATCCTATTTGTTAAGGTGGACCAATTCTTAATTAGAAAGCATATGAGGAAAAACAAAGTATTTCACAACAAAACTAAAGAACAAGGGTGACAAATATTATTACTTGAAAACATCTATGTCCACTACAAAACTTGTGACATCCAGATTTTCAGGTTCTAATTTTGATTGGATAAATTGGGCATTTCATCGACACGACTACAGTGCTTTCCTCTAAGTTGGCCACTCATGAGATAACTAGACTAGCTGGGTGAGTTATTAGGGACTTTAAGGCAATAGACTTGAGAATTCAACTAGAAATCAGCTTCTCGACCGTGCTCATCTTTAGAGGTCATTACGGCATAGTTAAAAAAAACACATCAAATTAAAATCAAAGATAGGTCGGTTCGACTGAGATGTGTGGCCGACTGTGGGTGACTCCACTAAATTGGAAAGTTCTCGTCGACCGGCATTAATTTGATTTTTCTGTCGTTTTGGTACCCTATATCAATAATTGAGTCCTCGAGATTTTCACGATAATTGAGAGTCGCCAATGTGTCGAGTGGGTTCATTGTGGCTCAAAGAAAATTGACCACGAGTCAATTGCTTAGAATAGTTCTGAAAACTACCCGGTAGTTTAGGTCACGCTAAAAGTGCGCCGGAGTGAAATTAACTATCAATTTAAGTTTGATTTCAGAAATCGAAAGTTCTATAGTGTCACAAGTTATTTTAGGAACGTCAATTCAATCTCAAAAGATTTTTCTGACAACCGAGACTTTTTAGGAAAAAGTCAGTTGAGGGCCGTTTTTGTTCAGTTGGAGCTGGGGATTGTGAAATTGAGGAGTATGAGGGATTCTTGGATGAGGAAAATAATCAATTTGATAAGTGAAATATCAATTGATTTTATGAGAGTCATTTGAGTGAAATTCAAGAGGGAAATTGGATGCAGAAATGCAAGTGGGAACTAAGTACTCTAATCTGAATTTTTTTTTTGGAATCTATTGGCTTATTAAAAGAAAATAGTATGAGAAATTTCTACTCTAGGAAATTCTTTTGTTTAGTCTTCTTCCCATTTCCCTTTTCTTTTTCCATTTTTGGGCCAATCACCTTTTCTCTTTCCTCTTTTCTTTTGGCTGAAAGTCCCTCTTTCTCTCTCTCTTTCTTTCTTTCTTTTTCTTTTTCTCTCTCTCTGCCTCTCTTTTTCTTTTCCCTTGTGTGCAGCCCCCACCAAATGCCTTGCTGTCTTCCACTTTGCTTCCTCCACCTTTATGCCTTTTTGACTTTTCAAACTTATCTTTTGACCAAAAAAAAAAAAAAAAAAAAAAAAAAAAAAAAACTTATCTTCTCTCTCTTATCTCTAGCTCTCTCTCTCTCTCTCTAGACTCTCTCACACTCTCTCTCTCTCTCTAGACTCTCTCACTCTCTTGACATCTCTCTTCCTTTCCCTCTCGGTTTGTTCGAAGATAGCAGAAGTAGAAGCAGCGACCAGCGTTGCTTGAAGGAGCTGCAGCCACGTCGGACTGCCGTCTGCTTGACCGCACGCCATCGCAGCTCTACGGCCGCCTAGCCGGGCCATCCGCCCTCGTCCAGTCGAGCTGCCGTCCACGACCCGCCTGGCTAGCTTGCTGTTCCAAAGCTGCTGTCCAGCTCTGTTTTGGCTAGCATTGGCCACGGTTCGGCCACCTCCGGCCACCGTGAAGCCCCGCTTAGGTCTGGTTCAGCCCTCCATCCATCTAGGTCTATTGTTGCCTCAACTCGAGCCCAGATCCGCCCCAACCAGCAGCAAATAGAGAGGAGAAAAATGGGTATGACAGTAGGGTTTTGGCCCGTTTTGGCCGTCTTCTCGAGCTCGGATGCTCGGCCCGCCTTGAGGAAAGTCGATCCTCGCTTTGACCCCGTCGTTTTGAGTGAGTTTGGCTCACTATTGCCTTCTTAGTTTGCTAATTATACTTAAAGGTTGATTAGTGTGAGTTAAGTGTAATTAGGTGGTTAGATTAGAATTGATTAGTGATTATTAGTTAATTGCATTGCATATTAGATTTGCTTTCTCGGCTATTTCTTCAATAAGTGCTCCTTTTGTCTTTCGCCACATGTATGGCTTCTGGTTTTATCCTCACAGCCAATCTAATTAGTCAGTATCGGGCGAAAGATCCTCTTAACAAATTCAGACGATGTTATCTTGTCATGATTCCCTTCATTTCTTTTTCAGAATTTACTTAACGTTCACTCGACAATTAACCTGGTATTAAACCCTTTGGTGATTCCTTTGGCAGGGAAAATTATTGTTGGAGGCATCCTTACAGTCCAAGACAATTCTAACCGAAGTCATCCTTGGCAAGAAAGGCAATGATTGCCAATGGTCCATATGAAGATGATTACTTGTCCTCATGAATTTTGGAGGAAGGAAATCCCACAGTAATAAAATTATTGAAGAAAAGAAAAGTATATTGATGCAAGAAAATATACCCATTGACCTTTTAATGGGAAATACAAAAGATACTTTACCATATACTCTCTTTTGCCTATTTCCGATAGGTCTATTTTGGGAACAACTTGCTCACTCACACCGACACACGTATCTAGCAATAAACCTCATAACATATCTTCATACATTCATTTTTCTTCATCAAGGCTAATTGGGTAAGTTCAAACTTGCTGTATTCTATTCATTTCCCTTATTAACTATAAACTTATATGATTATACATTAATTATTTGATTAATTTTGTGGTAGCCCAATCTAGTCATTATCTATTTTTAGGGCACTCGAATTCCGTTTTTGAATTTTCTTTTTGTTGCCATTTATTTAATCCTATTTGCATTCAAATTCTTTCCTTAATGCCTTTTCCCCTCCCGTTGTCTTTAAAATGCATTCCTTTAGTAGTTAATTTTTTCACATTGCAAAGAGTAAACTAGGAAATATAATAATTAGGTAGACATCTCTTTGAATAGATTTTTTTTTTTTTTTTTGGCAAAATCCTTTTGATTAGTAATTGACTTAGGAAGCTATTAATGTGTTCATCATCTCTACATCTCTTTGTGCGCGTCTGTTTCTCTATTGTAAATAATTGAAATTGCGATTTAGAGATGTTGGCATCTATAGCAGTTCATTTTCTTTTTTAGGTGTACATTGAAGAAAAATGATGTGAAGAGAAAAACAAACTATAATAGTCTGGGTCTTGTCTGATTTATATAAAAAGAAAAAAAAAAGCGAAGGCTGGTTTTGGACTAAGGAGGGAAAAATAAGAGTTTCCTCAATTTAGAAATTCTATTCAGCTCCCGATTTCTTCCATCCTTCGCCGCCGCCCCCCATGGCATCCGCATGAGTCATACTCCCGCCAGGAACAGCACGTGCAGAGCAGACGCGACTTCGCTCGCTTCCCTCTCGCCGAGAGAACATACGGGGTGCAGCCGCCGCCATCTTCTTCATCTCCTTAGCCGATCCACCGCCATGACAATGTTGGCATTGCCCGCTCCTCAGGCCCACTTCCAAGCCCGAGCTTCAAAGAAGCTGGACATACCCATCATGGTAACGGCGCTTCCGCTCGCGTAGTGTTTGATGACGGTGTGGGGCGAATGTGGTGGGGAGTCATCTTGTTTGGAGTGCGCAGAAAATGGTTTCTTGTGCTTGTTTCTGCTTGGTGGGTACTGCATTTGGGCACTGAGAAGTTGCGATTGCTTATTTTTAGGATGGAAATTTATATGGGTTTGGGTGATGTGTGCTTTCTTCTTATGTTACTGAAACTTCTCAATACAATTTTTGATCTTTTCCCAGCCATTGCGTGTTTGCTGTGGTTGCAGGTGAACAGTTGTTTGGGCAAAATGGGGAAGGCTGTTATAAAAGCAGCGGATTCTGCAGGGCTTGATCATATCCCCATGTCGTTAAGCTGTGCCGAAGAGGCTGGAAAAACAGTAGAGGTGTGTGGCAAAGAGATTAAGGTGCACAGACCTTTGGATAGAGAAAGGGTTCTGCCCTTAGTCTTTGGTGAACACCCAAATATGATCGTGATCGATTACACTATGCCTGATGCAGTGAACACTGAACAGTAAGCGACACATCCTAAGAGACGGCATTGATAGAGATTTATTTGCCAAAAGAGAGGTCTTTTTTTATAGTTCCATTAAAATAGGGGTGGGAGGATTGTCTGATTATTTGGAACTTCAGTAATTTTGTGAAATCTGCAAATCTTAACAGGATACTGCACAAGGCAATAATCACTGTTTGCTTGATAAGTTCAATTGTATTCTTGTTACTGAACATATCTTTTTATTATAAAGGTAACGCCGAGCTGTATTGCAATATTGGAGTTCCATTTGTAATAGGAACTACTGGAGGGGCTAGCAATCAGCTTTACAAAACAGTCAAGGATTCAAATGTATATGCAGTAATTTCCCCACAAATGGGGAAACAGGTTACAGAACCCAGTATCAATGTTCAGTTTTAGCCATCTCTGGACTTTATTTTGTCCTAATTATTCTCTAGTTTTTGGTAGGTTGTGGCATTTCTTGCAGCAATGGAAATCATGGCAAAACAATTCCCAGGAGCCTTCTATGGGTATTCTTTAAGGCGTTCAATCCTTACTCTTCTGGATCTGCTTTTCCTCTGCTCCACGCTTTCCCTCTCTTTCTTGTATGGTTCATCCCTTTGACTGGATCTTGATTAATGATTTTATGGATGTTTAAGTGCACTTGTAACTGACGTTAAAATTAGAATTCTCACCAATGTTGGATTAGATACTTTTGAGAGAGCTATTGGTTGTGAGTTTTGTCTCACAATATTTCAATTAGGTACTGTTGATCTCTTTATTTTCTGCATCATATCAACACAAAGATAATATGTAAACACAATGGTGCAAACAACACACTACCTAAATCACACAGCAGAAAAAAGACGGTGGCCAAGTGAGGTTATAGGTGACTCATTGTTTGTGTGTTAAGCCAATGTGGGACTCACAACAGATTAGGTGCTGTTAATCTTACTCATATAGGTCTGATACTATCCTATAAGCTTATCTTGATTTAGTTCCTATCCTCAGTTAGATTTATTGTATTTTACCTGTTATCATTTAACTCGTAATGTTTCATTTGCTTGGTTATCAAGTTGAATTATGGTTGAGTACTGCACCAGTTGTTGTGAAGCGACCCTTTTACCAGAATTGGGAATGAGATAGGATGGTGTTTGTAACTTAGAAATCGGTTGGCTTATATTCTAGTTGACATCATATTGCCATTAATTATCAACGAAGTTTATATCTTCTCATTGTCAAAATAGACATGGGAGTATTTCACTCCTTAGTTTTCATAGTTTTATTCCATACCAATTTATTTATTATTTTAGTTAATTATTACTGGCGCTAATATTATGTCATTATTATTGGCGCATGCAATCATGTGGCTTTCTATTTAGTTCCTTAAACTTAGACACAAAGAAATTAGATATTCAACAATGTTAAATATATCAAATTTAGTTGAAACTCAATCAATCTCCTCAAAAACCATTACATGAACCACTTCAAAGACGAAATATGCCTCATTCATATTTTTATTGCTTTCCTTTTACAAAGTGGACAAAAGCTCCTCCTCATGAGCCATTCCTCAATACAACCATAGTGAAAGTGATGCCCACAATCCAACTGTCCAAGCTTATCTTCAACAATGTAGTCATCCTGCAAATACTCCAGCAAAATAAAAGGGACTATTCAGTAACATATATGCATACCTACAGTTTAAATTTAGATGAGACAATTACTTATGGACAACAATATTGTTCCTCAATTTAATCTTAATATGTTCTTGAGTAAATGAAATGATTCTTACCAGACAGATACAACAAGATTCGGCTTTGACATTAGATTCTTCCGAAGTAGAGGGTTGGGATTGATATTGTTGCAACCTGAGATGTGTAGAAATGGCTTCCTCACTCAATCCTATGGAAGCATCTCCACCCTGTTTGTCGAGGTGGACCAATTCTTAATCAAAAGCATATGAGGAAAACCTAAGTATTTCAAGTCACCTCTCATTGAGTAAATTATTTCTTAAGCATCGAAAATATTGCTTGCTCGAGAGCTAACTAAAGTCACAACTAGATGTTCGTCTACATCAATTCTACATGAATGCACGTTTGGATTGGTTTTTAGTTGTTCGACTGCAAACTACACAATAACACACATGAATGTAGTGAAGGGGCTTGAGCATATATATATATATCCATAGAGGTGAATTGTATCAATTTCACATTTTCAAACATTTGAACATTAGCATGAGAGATAAAACTCGAAAATCATGTCCACTACAAAACTCATGACACCACCGCTAATGTTTGAAGCCATACATAAGCAGCAATCTCCATTTAGTTGAACTTTTTACAATTCCTAGTACTACTATGAGATTTGCAAGTTAAATATGTACTTTTTATCATATTGGTAAGTGATATATCTAAGTTCATTAATTTGATTTCTTAAAATGGTCAATTGATGAATCTTTTAACTTGGGTACTAACTAACCGTACATACCATTAGAATTACTTAATTTAAATAATTTTCATCTACTTATTTATATATTTTTCTCGTTGGCAACCGTTAGCAGTTATTTTATATTTGTCAATTTGAATTTGTTCATTATTTTTAAGTATATGAAGCCAATATTGTTACATCAGTGACATAAGATGTCATTTTTTAGTGATCATTCCAAATTTCAACTTCGATACAAAAAGATGCAATTTAATTATTGACAAGATATAGCTTACTAATTAACAATGCAACCCTACCTCATTTAGCCAAAGAATAGGAAAAACCTATGGAAATAAAATGGTTATCGATGGTTCATATTTATGATAATTATTTATCCTCATGAATTTTGGTGGAAGGAAATCCCACAATAATGAAACTGTTGAAGAAAAGGAAAGTATATGGATGCAAGAAATTATACACATTGGCCTTTTAGTGGGAAATACAATATATTTTACCATATACTCTCTTTTGCCGATTTTAGATAGGTCTACTTTGGGACAACTTGCTCACACAAGCACTAACACACATATCCAACAAAAAACCTCATAACATATCCTTGTGCGTTCATTTTTCTTCATCAAGGCTAATTAGGTCAGTTCAGGTTTGCTGTATTCTATTCATTTCCTTAATTATCTATAAACTTATATGATTATACATTAATTATTTGACTAATTTTGTGGCAGCACAATCTAGTCATCATCTATTATTAGGGCACTTGAATTTTCCTTTTGTTGTCATTTATTTAATTCTATTTGCATTTGAATTCTTTCCTTAATGCCTTTTTCCTTTCTGTTGTTTTTAAAATTCATTCCTTGTTGTGACCCCTTTTTCCAACGCCCGTGATCTGGTACGGGCGCCTAAGGAGGCTAATGGCTCAGCTGAAATTAGTTAATGCCTGGACTCTCCCAAGTCCACCAATTCATGACTTTAATAGTCTAAGTTTTTAACCTGCAAATTAATTTGTAAAATGGAGTCGCCACTAATCAATTTGGGGTGGGTTGATTAGAAACCCAAACGAAGTACTGGGAGAAATACTTGCTCCTGCGCAACTAGAGAAATTAGGATCGGGGACTTGATTACACTAGTTAATCACTAATACCCTTTCGGTACCTAATCTTGTTTAAACCATAAGGTTTTTTTTGGATATTTGGGGGATTTTCCATGCATTTTTGGAGAAAAGCATTTTTTAGTCTTTTTCTCATTTTTTTTGGAAATAAAAGAGATTTTTGGATTTTTTGGATATTTTTGAAAAAAATACAAGCTTTTGGCATTTTATGAAAATTTTGGACTTTTTATGAATTTTGGCATTTTTTTTGGGTTTTGGGGATTTTTTGGAAAATATAAAAATATTTTTATTTTTTATGATTTTTCGGAATATAAAAATATTTTTTAATATTTTAAGTATTTTTCGGAAAAAATCATTATTTTTTATATTTTTGATTTTTTTGGAAAAATATTTTTTAACATTTTAAAACATTTTTTGATTTTTGGAAATTAAAGGTTTTTAAATATTTTTGAAAATAAATTATTTTTTGATTTTTTTGAAAATAAATTATTTATTTAAAATATTATTAAAATATTATAAAAAAACTGACTTGGTCGGATTCGACTCGAGCCAGCCCGAACGCGGACGGGCCCGCATAGCCGGCCTAACTTTTTTTTTTTTTTTTATAAAAATAATCGTTGCCCAAAAACCAAGCGAAATAGGCCCACTTCCCCTAGGCCCGCGCGCAGCTGACCCAAGATAGCCGAAGCCCTACTCGGCTGAGACCCACGCCCCACCCGCTTTCGACCAAAACCCTACCCGGTCACCGACCCGCCTTCAACCCGGTTCACAGCCGTAGCTTGCTTTGCCCTATTCCCACATCGTCCAGCGAAGATGGCAGCGACGAGCGGCGGAGTAGTGGTAGGAGGATGTGGTGTGACGGCACGGCGGACAGAGCACGAACAGAGGGATCGGATCTCGCGGTGGCTTGAGGCGGCGAGGACGGGTGGCGAGCGTCGATTTATACCTGGTTGCGGCGAACGGTGAAGGGGGGATGATAGCACGGTGAAGCTGGCACGGCATCGAGGCACCACTTGGCTAGGCGGAGATCTGGCGTTGTGTGGTGGAGATTATCACAACGACGGTACAGCAAGGTCACTTCTGGTTTGAAGACAACGCCAAGAGGGGACTGGTATGGCTCGGTAGCGGTGGGTGCAGTGACGGCGACGGGACAGTTGTAGAGCAGTGGCTGGGTCAGCAACGGCGATGGCGAGTCTTCTCCCTTTGGATCTGTCTCTCCTCCCTCCGATTCCTCTCTCGCCCAGCCTCCACAAACTCAGATCTCTCCCCCTCAAGCTCGCTTGCCGACCTCCCCCTGAAGTCTCTTAGTGGGCGGTCGGCTGAGCTCGCGACCCAATCTTTCTCCGGCTCACTCTTCGATTCCTCCCCTGAAGTCTCTTAGTGGAAGGATCTCCGAGTTCGTTGCCCTTTCTTCGACGGAGATGGCACCCTTTTATAGGCGAGGGGATCCGGTCGACGGAGGCTAGGCTGACGGTCCTTGGTGCACCGACCGGCCTTCCTCCACCGGCCGAATCGGCGTCAAATCCTTCCCCTTCTACGGAGGCCTGCTCGCCTTCAATGCCGTGTCCCCTCAACCGTTGGCCTACGTTCCTCTCTCCACCGTAGGCTATTGTCGAGCGTGTCTTCGTCGCCACGCGTGAGTTGCAGAGGCGGAAGAGGAAGAAGAAGACAGGAGGAAGAGGAAGAGAGAGGGGGCCGGGCCAAAACTCAAAAAGAAAGGCTGGGCCTTGGGCCCGCGTGGAAAGGAAAAAAAGGGAGGGGATGGCTTTTTTTGTTTTCTTTTGTTTTTTTACTATTTTTTTTGTTGTTTGTTTTTTCTGTTTTTTTTTATTTTTAGACAAAATAAAATAAAACCAAAAATGAAAATAAAAATGAACCTAATTAAAAAGAAAAATTTAGGCGTCAACAGTTGCCCCTCTTTGAAGGTGAGCTTGCAGAGGTTGCATTCAAAGACAAACTGATGCCTAAATTTTGTCCATATATACGTAGCAACTCATATTTTATTTGGGCTCTATTATTCTATGCAAGAAAAGAGCAATATAACATTACATATATTAGGACAGGTAAGAGGATACCTGTAGTTACTTACCGGGAGTGAGTGAGATAGGGTGTGAACCCCGAGTTTGGCAAGTATCAAGGTGTCATCTTACTTGGTGATATGAAGAGGTCGCTTTTCCGGGACTCGAATCATTCTTTGGTTGCTTGTCAACACAATCAATAATTTGTCTAGGACCCGAACCTTTCTTCGGTCGCTTTGACGGGAATTTGCTCCTCCAGGACCCGAACCATTCTTCGGTCATCTGTTTGGAACAATCAGTGGTTTCTCTCGGACCTGAAACATTCTTCGGTCGCCTTGACAGGGAATGCGTCGACCTTTGTCAGGGCATTTCATTTGTGGGTGCCTGATTTGTATCGAGGACACCAGTTGGTATTCAACCTTTCTCGGGAGACGCGCTGACCTTTCTCAGGGCATCTGCTTTGTGGGGTGTCTGACTTCTGTCAAGGACACCGGTTGATACCCGACCTTTCTCGGGAGAGGCGCCGACCTTTCTCAGGGCATCTGCTTTGTGGGGTTTCTAACTTCTGTTAAGGACACCAGTTGTTACCCGACCTTTCTCTGGAGATGCGCTGACATTTCTCAGGGCATCTACTTTGGGGGTGCCTGATTTGCATCGAGGACACCTGTTGGAACCCGATCTTTCTCGGGAGATGCGCCGACCTTTCTCAGGGCATCTACTTTGGGGGTGCCCGACTTGCATCGAGGACACCAGTTGGAACCCGACCTTTCTCGAGAGATGCGCCGACCTTTCTCAGGGCATCTGTTTTGGGGGTGTTTGACTTCTGTCAGGGGCACCAGTTGGCACCGGACCTTTCTCGGGGGATGCGCCGACCTTTCTGAGGGCATCTGTTTTGGGAGATACCTGGACATTCACAAACATATCAAAGAGTACCTAGATATTCACAAGTACTAACCTGAAGGATATCTGGGCCTTTGCGGGCGTCAAAAGAGGTATTTGGCTATTCGTAAGCATTTGAAGGGGTACTTGGATGATCACAAGTACGAATTCTTGGGGGATACTTGGATATTCACAAGTATCGAAAGTGTACTTGATAATTGGAAGTATTGAGGACATATTTTGGGTAATTGTGAAGGTTTCTCATTTCTTGGTAGTCGGGAATATCGAGGACGTACCTCGCATATTTGTGAAGGTCTCTTACCTCCTAGTCTCGAGGACGTACCTTGCATATTCGTGAAGGCCTCTTGCCTTCTAGAAATTGGGAGTATCGAGGGCGCACTTGGGATATTCATGAAGGTCTCTCACCTTCTGGTAACGGGGAATATTGAGGACGTACCTCGATATTTGTGAAGGCCTCCTGCCTTTTGGAAGTTGAGAATATCGAGGACGTACCTCGCATATTCGTGAAGGCCTCCTGCCTTCTGGAAGTTTGAGAATATCGAGGATGTACCTCGCATATTCGTGAAGGCCTCCTGCCTTCTGGGATATTCGCGAAGGTCTCCCACCTTATGGCAATTGGGAATATCGAGGACGTACCTTGCATATTCGTGAAGGCCTCCTGCCTTATGGAAATTGGGAATATCGAGGACGCACCTCGCATATTCGTGAAGGCCTCCCACCTTCTAGAGATGGGGAATATCGAGGACGTACCTTGCATATTCATGAAGGTCTTCTGCCTTCTAAAAATTGGGAATATCGAGGACGTACCTGAGATATTCGTGAAGGCCTCCTGCCTTCTGGGAATTGGGAATATCGAGAATGTACCTGGGATATTTATGAAGGCCTTCTGCCTTCTGGAAATGAGAATATCGAGGACGTACCTTGGATATTTGTGAAGGCCTCATGCCTTCTGGAAATTGGGAATATCGAGGACGTACCTTGCATATTCGTGAAGGCCTCCCGCCTTCTGGAAGTTTGAGAATATCGAGGACGTACCTCGCATATTCGTGAAGGCCTCCCGCCTTCTGGAAGTTTGAAAATATCGAGGACGAACCTCGTATATTCGTGAAGGCCTCCTGCCTTCTGGAAATTTGAGAATATCGAGGACGTACCTTGCATATTCATGAAGGTCTCTCACCTCTTGGCAATGGGGAATATCAAGGACGTACCTCGCATATTCGTGAAAGTCTCCAACCTTCTGGCAATGAGAATATCGAGGATGTACCTTGGATATTTGTGAATGCATCTCACCTTCTGGAAATTAGGAATATCAAGGACGTACCTGAGATATTCATGAAGGCCTCCTGCCTTTTAGCGATTTAAATGTAGCGCAAGGCTTACCTGGATGGCCGCGGGTACACAGGTATACAAAGTAGAGGAATATTTGGATGAACAAATATTTAACAATATGATCAGGGACCACTCAACTGGTCCAAGTGTAAGAAAGTATACCTGGGTAATCGCAGACGCATAATGTGGTGGAATACTTGAGTGGTTGCTAGCATTCAATGACATAATTTTGAGAACAACTTTGACAGGTCGAGTGTCACAGAAACGGGGTATTCGAATGGTGGTCAATACTTAAAGACGAGAGGATACTTGGACAGTCACAGGTACCTAAACTTTAAAGACAACATGAATAGGTCGAGTGTCAACAGAGGGAGCACTTGAGTAGTGGTAGACACTCAAAAACGGGGGGATGCTTGGACAATTGCATATATCAATACTTGGGGTCAACTTGAACAAGCTGAGTGTCGGTAAGAGGGAGTACCTAGACAGTGGTAGGTACTCAAAGATTTACTAAACATATAACTCTGGGAGTAGGGATGGGGATATGCTTTTTGGTGACATCTCTAATCTCTATGAGTATGCTTGCTATTTGTACAATATGCACACATATATACAATAATTGTATATGCTGTAAATTTGTAAATTAAAATGTGATTTATGCATGATGACCTCGTCAGTTTTGCATCATTTGAATTCCACTGGGGAAGATTTTGAAAGACAACTTTTGTTTAGAATGTAGATGTCTTGAGCATGCCAGATGAGGGACTTTCAGTTTGAAAGGACTTTCCACTCACTCTCATGGGAAGGGCTATTTTACCCTGACCATTGATGCAGGATTTATAAGGGCCACACTATCTCACTGTCATCATGTTAGCAGGGATCCGAGTATTCTCGCAAATGACACGACTTTACCAATGTGAGAGGTCTTTTTTGGAGTTGTGATGAAGGCTTGGTCAATGGCTTATCAAATGGGACCAATAAGGCCATGGCTTTGTGGGAAAGATGTTGCATGATCATCTCCGGGCTTGCAAGTTGAGGATCCTGCAAAAAGAGATAGAATAATCTTGCTCGTACTTCTTCCAGCGATACTTATAGACATATGAAATCCTACGTTAATTGAAGTGCCCCTGGTCTCAAGAGACTTTATACAATAGGATGCAATGTAGGCTTGACTCATGTGTAAAAGGGTGAGAACTGGTGATTGCCTGGACACTTGTCACCGGTCTTTCTTCTCACGGTCTGATGAAGGTTCCATAGACCACAACAGCGGCTTCTATTGGTTGTTTTTTGTTTGGGGCATCGGCCTTGCTTTTACCAGGCACATTGCTTTTTTCATGCCCCTATTTCTTTTTTCAATTTTTCATTCGTGGGCATTGACCTTGCTTTTACCAGGTACACTACTTTTTTATGCCCCAGGTTCTTTGTTCTTGTTGCTTGAAGAACTAGTCTTGACATGTTCAAGCAAGTGTCTTCACTAGACTCGTTGAGTCTTCATCTTTTGCTGGTAATTCTGATTATGCCGCTCGAATGGTAGTAGCTTTTGCTTTGCCTCCATGTGAGGGCGATTTTACAGACTCAATTGAGTTGTGCAATGGATACAAGTGCGTAAAGAAAGAATTGCTCTTCATGACTCTAGGGCACTTAAATTAACGTGAGTGGTCATATGCAATAAAGACACTCAAAGATTGATGCAAGTGCAAGCAAGAGAATTTCTATCCTTTTTCTCACCTCGTAAGCTGACTTGCCTTTGGCTTGCCCCAGTGTGGGGTATTTTTTGATGGGGGTAAGATGGAAATTTGGCCAGTGTATGGGGCTCAAAGTGAGTGATGGAATGCCTCATACTATTTTGGTCATCGTACCATCTGCGAGAGAACTCTTTACCCTGTAGTCATGGAATTTTCTGCACTCATCTCACAAGTGTGTAGATGGGGGACTGTGTATGGGATACGGCTTGCCTATCATCATTCTGACATGCCTCATCCAGCATGCTCAATTAATCTTGTATTCTTCACTTAGCAGTCTATTCTAAAAATCCTTGATAGAATCGAAGATTTAGACAGAAAAAATCAACATGCAAAATTCACATGGTTAAGGGGACGCGGTATATGATGTGAAAGACTTTGTACTTTTCAAAAATAAATGAATGGCTTTTTACTCAAGAAAAACTTATTAACAGCTCTAACGGTATTTACTTGGTGAAACGATATTCACAAGTGTGTTGAAATTTGAACATTAAAAGAGTTATTTACAAAGGGTTATTTACAGATGGGTGTCAATACATTGCTCCTATTGGCTAGGGACATGACACATGAACGATCAGCCAGGGATTGGGGATCTGATGAGGAATTTCTGCCTTTGCTTTTTACAGAAGAGAAGCTGTGAAAATAACTCAATTAGTAGAGCCAAGATCATAAGTGACTTGAGGCTTGAAGGATGTCTGTCATTTGCTTGATATGCCACTTTGTTCAGGAAAGCTTATTAGAGTCTGACACGACTTTCGTTGATTTGTTTTCCGCATTTGGACGGTCAGGTGATCCTGTAAAAGACAAGAGGGGGCGTGTTAGTCATGAACCTTTTCAGAGGTCAAATAACTGGAAGCAATACAACATTACCCTTCACTGGTTTTGCAAATGATTAAGTGGACTGGAGTACGAGGAGGACACGAAGTCTCGTGTCTCCCACTTTGTCAGGTCACTTATTTTCCTCAATTGGCTTATGGACGACACGTCCCTTTACATGAAGTCAAGTGAATTCGATGCAGGTCATTTCAATATACTAGCATGGCCAGTATTGATTAATCAAACCTAACCTTTGAGTTTGGTTCTTGGGTTGTGATGTTTCCTGTCAAAATAGAGAAAATACGTCAAAAGCGAGTTCAGATAGCGGGAGTATTGGAAACGATACCAAATTACCCTTCCCCAGAGCTTGTCTATGCTAGCTCTTAAGGATATTTGAATGTTGATGATGGCCTTTTTATCTTGGCATAGTTTAATGTTTCCATCCGTTGGCCTTCTTCATTCGTGGTCATGTATGCATGATTGCTAGTCGTTGATTCATCTTCAACGCATTCCTTCTGTGGAATTTCCCCTTCTGTCTTTGGCTATAGTATTATTGAGCAAAAGTCATGTACCTCAAGCTTCTATGGAATTTGAGATGGACAATAAAAAACCTCAAGTTTTCTGATGGCAATTATTCCTTGGAAGAATATGCGTCTGGAATGAGGCTTCTAAATTCCAAAGTCATTGTCCGAGGTGGGGCTATAGATCGCCTTGACTGTCTGTATTTTCTCCCTGTTGACAATAATCACTTTAAAAGAAGAGAAGTAATTTCTTCCTCATGCTTCTGGGCTTGTCGAAGTTGTGACATCTGGCTGGTTGGGCGTGTCATGCGATAGGATAGTCCTTTGGCTTAGGAGGGAGCTTGGTAGGAGTGAGGTGTGTCATAGATGCTTCGATTTCAACTCTATGCCTGTACCTATTACGCCTCATCTTTTGTATCCCTTTTTGAAGTGAGATGCTTCTTTCTGTTTGCCCATTTTGAAGAGATACCCTTGAATTTGGTCTGTTCACATGATGCGCCAATTTCAACTGTTAAATCAAAAGGGGATGATATTTTGAGACATGAAGTGAGAGAGTCAGGAAGACAAACATGTTTAAACTTATCATCTTATTTTGACAAAAGCTTTTGGTGATGAAATACTTTTATTTTCGAAATATGTTTTTGGGGAGAAAAAGTATGAGGAAGCCCAGCCCTCAGTATTCTCCTTGGATGATATTTTCTTTTCATGGTTGGATAACATCACTGGGCAAGTTTGGAATACTGCCTCATACTTTTCAAAACAAAGTACTGGGATTATACATTAGAGTTCTTGGAATGGAAAATACAATACTAGCACACTAGACAAAATAAGAAACACGAAATTAAAAACAAGTAGAACTCATGACAACTCTTGTGTAAAGGAGCGCTTTGATAGTGCTAGTCTTGAAGCTAAGCATTTTTTAATTCCTTGTCTTCAGTAGACTCGAAGTACTCGCATGCGATGACCACTTCGTTGAAGCTACGGAAGTGCAACCTGTGTAGCCAACAACAACAATTGCAGGGCAAGGCTTTTATGAACTGTTTTATCAACTCTTCTTCGGTCAGTTCAGGGTGGATTTGCATCATGAAAGCCTTCCACTTCCCTGCGTATGTTCAGAAATCCTCCATCGGTCTTCTATCGAAGTGGGCCGAATTTTTGCATGGCAGCTCAGTTCCAATTTGGTTTCGGTACTGATGTAAGAATGTGGAAGTCAGCTCACTAAAATCCTTTATGAGATGGATATTTGCCGTGAAGAACCATTGTAATGCAGACCCCGTAAGAGTTTCTTGGAACGCCTTGAGTTGTGAACAACGTCGGGCCATAATATCGACTCATTTCAGCGTGGAGATATTGCAAATGAGCCATGGGGCAAGTCATGCCATTATATTTGTGGAGGTCAGGTATCCACATTTCTATGGGGGTCAAGATCCTACGGGGGTGAGACGGGCCTGATGCGTCTTGGTTAGGCCACTGGTTTTCCCACTGCATACTCATCGTAGTGTTGAATTCTTCTGCTTCAGGGAAGTTGGATTCTACTGAGATTACT
Organism: Eucalyptus erythrocorys; assembly: GCA_014182555.1. Lineage (NCBI taxonomy): Eukaryota > Viridiplantae > Streptophyta > Magnoliopsida > Myrtales > Myrtaceae > Eucalyptus > Eucalyptus erythrocorys. The sequence goes on along the minus strand of CM024597.1, from coordinate 4,978,415 downwards.
CCATTGCTTTCTTCAGAGTCAAAATTATTGAAGGAGGATGAGGCATTTAAGCTATTCTCACGGTCAGGCGACGAGCTTAGCACCTCATTGGGATCGTAGCGGATAAAGATGTATGCTTCCTCTTTTGACGGACCTTCATCTTCGGATGAGGGTAGGAAATAGTTATACGATGAATTGTCAGTTTCGCCGTCGAAATAGCGCTGAAAATCCTTGGGATGGTATTCTAGGGGCGGGAAGTCTTTAGGATTGTACTCTAGGGGATGGCTGTCTTCAAAGTTGTATTCTTCGGAATGTTCGGAGCTTTGGTACTGTAGCTCGTCGTCGGATGACGTATCAATCTGCTTAGGCTTTCTTTTCTTGGCCCCTGGTCCAGACCTTTTGAGTAAGGCCCTATGTTTGGCTAGCTCAATCTTGTCTAGGGAAGTGAGAGATATTAGAGTTCCACTGTCTGATTCACTTTCCAGGTTGATAGGGGTTGGTATTCTTTGGACTCTGGCTCTTGGAGTAAGCCTGGGGAGCTATTTCATCATGCCTCGGTCTTGAACAAGCTCTAAGTCTTGGATTTTGTACAAAGGCTCCTTGCCTTTCCCAGTGGGAAACCTTTCAGTAACTGGATGCTGTTCAGCTACCTATTCATTATGCAAGGCTTTATCGACACGTTTCTTTTTTATCTCAGCAACTAATGGTTCCTCATGCTCCATGGTCATCGGTTCTTCGTAGGGCAAGGCTATGTCAGGGCTGATGTCATATTCTTGGTAGAAAACATAAATTAGTTCCTTCCAGGTTTTAAGGGGACTAATCTTCCTGACAATGTACCATCGCAAGGCAGGGCCAGTCAGGTTCGACTGGTATGATTGAATCATCTTTTGGACCAGGTAGGCCTGTAAGTAGGTTTCTGGGTGGGAGGTATCAGCATACCTTTCATATTCAGGCGTTTTGAACTTTTCAAGGATCTCAAAATTGGCGTAATTAGATAAGTCGATGGGATTCTGCCCCTGCAATTGGCTTAACTTGTTCATGATCTTTTTAAATTGTCCATTCGCAGGTGTCATGATGGTGCTTAACGCAACTACAGAGTTGGGTTCATCTTGAGTGGATTTCATCTGTCTCGAGAGCTGTTGAAGGACAATGGACATCTGCCCTACGCCGTCTTCAATGTGGGCAAGGCGATTCTGCACTTCATCCTAATCAGGCCCTATCATGTGGGGCCAATCGCGGGTGGCTGATGGCTGATGATTCATGATCACTCTCTTTGATTGAGCGAGGGACCGATGGCTTCCACCTTGTCGGGATGTGATGATTGTGGATGTATGACACAGAGGCATGGTGGGCTTTCTCTTCTCCCTCAAGCCCTTCAGGTATCACGATCTTTTTGCGATAGCACTTGTCCTAGATTTCCTCGGCGGTAGAAATTTCGAATGCGTAGTCATGGCTTGTGTTAAAAAGGATTGGAGGGATTCTCCTCCTAGAAGGCGGCGGGATCCTCTGAAGAGCTCCAAACTGTCGTGCCACCCGATATGGGTGATAGGGAACGGCGCTGGTGCAACCGAGCAACGGAATTGGGTGGCAGCGCTTGAAGCGAGCCCTCTTTTCATGGAACCAACCAGCACACCATTGGAATGTCTCAGGAGCTGGATTTCTCAGGAAGTCGACCCAATGCAAACAGCTTTGATTAGGAATGTACGGTCCTAAAACCATAAATTTTTGTAATGGATTTTCAGAAGAATTTGTTTCAAATGATCGCATGATGCCTCGGAATTCGCTTAAGTGAGAAAAGAACCAGACTTGTAAAACTTCTGGAGAGGCTCCCATGATTTTCTCCGTATTATCTTTAAAACGATCAAAGGATAAGAATGTTTCAGCTAAAATCATGTTGACATAATTTGCCCATCTCAAGATCTGATCAATAATCCATACTATCTTAGGACTTATGACATTTCTTTGGTGGGGGAAAATGATGAGTCCGAAAAAGGCTAGGAGGAAAATCTTACTTTTTTTGGTCATAGGCTGATTTTGAAAACATGCATTCAAAAATTATAGTGGACAGGTATTATTGTTGTTTTCAAGAATTTGTCTCATAACATGAATTTCAGCTCCTAAAAAACGCGCCAGCCCGTGCCATGGGAGGGCACCTGTCGATGGTCTGACCAGCTCTTTCCCAAGGGGCATTCCAGTGATGATGCTATATTCTTCCATGGTTCGGGTTAGCTCAAACCTTCCAAACATAAAGGTAAGTGTCCTCGGGCACCAGAAATGTGCAATGTCTTGTATGACTTCAGGGCGAACAGTGATTCGGATCAACAATAGGAGATGACCGATTTTGGCCTTCACGCGCTCCTAGGCAAGCTGATCCAATTGACCCCACCATCTGAAGAGTTCCGCCTTGGGAGTAGGAATGAACTGGATGTCATCTTCCCCAATCGCATATAAATTGGGATTTTGAAAGGCTTCTCCTAAATTGCCATGGGCCAATAAAAAGACTGAGTAAAAATAAATTACTTTACTTTTAAGTAAAATGACAAGCACAAAGATGTACACATGAGACGTGCGGCTTGATTTCTAACTCAGAAGGCTTGTTGAAATTAAAAGGGCATCCGCTAGTCGCAGTCTCGCGTTAGCAGCGTACCCCCTTAACCTCGGCTAAGAAATTCGGGAAAAAGAAAGGCAACATCTATATCGCAGTCTCATGTTCGAGGCCGTATCTTTTTTAACACCATCCTAGAAATCCTATGGCGGCCCAGGTCCGGCGGCCGGGTTGTGTGTGCCATGTGTAGTGTTTAAAATAGGAAAGCATGCGCAACAGTTTATAATCACAAGACAATTTAATTCGAGCAAGATTAAAATAAATTTCTAAGCTATTGACTTGTAAAAAAAAAAAAAACCTAAGTCAGTAAAGAATTTAAACAAGATAAATAAAGGCCTAAATCCTCAAATTCTCCAGTGGAGTCGCTAAGTTGTTGCGACCTCATTTTCCGACGCCCGCAATCTGGTACGAGCGCCTAAGGAGGCTAATGGCTCGGCTGAAATTAGTTAATGCCCGGACTTTCCCAAGTCCACCAATTCACGACTTTAATAGTCTAAGTTTTTAACATGCAAATTAATTTGTAAAATGGAGTCGCCACTAATCAATTTGGGGTGGGTTGATTAGAAACCCAAGCGAAGTACCAGGAGAAATACTTGCTCCTGCACAATCAGAGAAATTAGGATCGGAGACTTGATTACAATAGTTAATCACTAATGCCCTTTCGGTACCTAATCTTGTTTAAACCCTAAGGTTTTTTGGATATTTGGGGGATTTTCCATGCATTTTTGGGAGAAAAGCATTCTTTAGTCTTTTTCTCATTTTTTTTGGACATAAAAGAGATTTTTGATTTTTTTGGATATTTTTGAAAAAATAGAAGCTTTTTGGCATTTTATGAAAATTTTGGACTTATTTATGAATTTTGGCATTTTTTTGGGATTTTTGGGATTTTTTTGGATTTTTGGAAAATATAAAAATATTTTGATTTTTTTATTTTTCGGAATATAAAAATATTTTTTAATATTTTAAGTATTTTTAGAAATAAATTATTATTTTTTGTATTTTTGATTTTTTCGGAAATATATTTTTTAACACTTTTCAACATTTTTTTGATTTTTTTGGAAATTAAAGGTTTTTAAATATTTTTTGAAAATAAATTATTTTTTGATTTTTTTGAAAATAAATTATTTATTTAAAATATTATTAAAATATTATAAAAAAGCGACTGGGTCGGATCCACGGAGTCGGATCCGACCCGGCCAGCCCGAACGTGGACGGGCCCGCGATTTTTAAAAAAAATAATCGCAGCCCAAAAACCAAGCGAAATAGGCCCACTTCCCCTAGGCCCGCACGTAGTTGACCCAAGATGGCCGGAGCCCTACCCGGCTGAGATGCACACTCGACCCGCTTTCGGCCAAAACCCTACCCGATCACTGACCCGCCTTCAACCCGGTTCACAGCCGCAGCTTGCTTTGCCCTATTCCTATGTCGTCCGGCGAAGATGGCAGCGACGAGCGGTGGAGCAGTGGTAGGAGGACGTGGTGTGATGGCACGGCGGACAAAGCACGATTGGAGGGACCGGATCTCGCGGTGGCTCAAGGCGGTGAGGACGGGTGGCGAGCGTCGATTTATACCTGGTTGCGGCGAATGGTGAAGGGGGGATGACAGCATGGTGAAGCTGGCACGGCGTCGAGGCACCACTTGGCTAGGCGGAGATCTGGCGTTGTGTGGTGGAGATTATCACAACGACGGTACAGCAAGGTCACTTCTAGTTTGAAGACAACGCCAAGAGGGGACTGGTATGGCTCGGTAGCGGCGGGTGCAGCGATGGCGACGGGACGGTTGTAGAGCAGCGGCTGGGTCAGCAACGGCGACGGCGAGTCTTCTCCCTTCAGATCTGTCTCTCCTCCCTCCGATTCCTCTCTCACCCTGCCTCCACAAACTCAGATCTCTCCCCCTCAAGCTCACTCGCCGACCTCCCCCTGAAGTCTCTCAGTGGGCAGTCGGTTGAGCTCATGACCCAATCTCTCTCCAGCTCACTCTTCGATTCCGCCCCTGAAGTCTCTCAGTGGAAGGACCTCTGAGTTCGCTGCCCTTTCTTCGACGGAGATGGCGCCCTTTTATAGGCGAGGGGATCCGGTCGACGGAGGCTAGGCCAGCGGTCCTTGGTGCGTCGACCGGCCTTCCTCCACCGGCCAAACCGGCGTCAAATCCTTCCCCTTCTACGGAGGCATGCTCGCCTTCAATGCTGTGTCCCCTCAGCCGCTGGCCTACATTCCTCTCTCCACCATAGGCTGTCGTCAAGCGTGTCTTCATCGCCGCACGTGACCTGCAGAGGCGGAAGAGGAAGAAGAAGACAGGAGGAAGAGGAAGAGAGAGGGGGCCGGGCCAAAACTCAAAAAGAAAGGCTGGGCCTTGGGTCCGCGTGGAAAGGAAAAAAAGGGGAGGGGATGGCTTTTTTGTTCTCTTTTGTTTTTTTACTATTTTTTTTGTTGTTTGTTTTTTCTGTTTGTTTTCGATTTTTGGACAAAATAAAATAAAACCAAAAATGAAAATAAAAATGAACCTAATTAAAAACAAAAATTTAGGCGTCAACATTCCTCTAGTATTTTTTTTTTCAACATTCCAAAGAGAAAAATAACAATATATTAATTACGTAGACATCCTTAGGCATGGATTCATTTTTTTTTTTTTGGCAAAATCCTTTGATCAGTGATTAACTTTGGAAGCTATGCTCCTCATCTCTACCTCTCTTTGTACGCGTGTTTGTTTCTCTATTATAAATAATTTAAATCATAAGTTACTGAAACATCTCAATAAAATTTTTGATGTTTTCCTGGCCTTTTTTTTTGGGCTTAGTCGATATATGCATTGCGTGTTTGCTATTGCTATAGGTGAACAATTGTTCGAGCAAAATGGGGAAGGCTGTTATAAATGCATCGGATTCTGTAGGACTCAATCTTATCCTAATCTCGTTTGGCTATGCCAAAGACGCTGGAAAAACCATAGAGGTGTGTGGCAAAGAGATTAAGGTGCATGTATCTTCAGATAGAAAAAGCGTGTGGTGTTGGTCTTTTGTGAACACCTGAATATGCCTAATGCAGTGAACAGTAACACATCCGTAGAGAAAGTACCGATAGAAATTCATTTGCCGAAAGAGAGGTCTCGTTTTTCAAAGTTCCATCAAAATATGGGTGGATCATCTGATTGTTTAGAAATCTAGTAATTTTTTGAAATCTGCAAACCTTAACAGGATACTGCACAAGGCAATATGTCATTGTTCGCTTGATAAGTTCAATTAAATTCTTTCTATTATGAAGGTAATGCTGAGCTGTATTGCAATGTTGGCGTTCCATTTGTAATGGGAACTACTGGAGGATATAGGGATTAGCTTTACTAAACAGTTGAAGATTCAAATTCATATGCAGTAATTTCCAACAAATGGGGAAACAGCTGACAGAACCCACGATCCATGTTTAGTTTTAGCCGTCTCTGCACTTTCTTATTTTGTCCTAATTATTCTCTAGTTTTTGGTAGGTTGTGGCATTTCTTGCAGCGATGGAGATTATGGTAGAGCAATTTCCAGGAGCCTTCTCTAGGTATCCTCTAAAGGTGTTTAGTCCTCATTCTTCTACATCTGCTTTCCCCTTGTTCCTTACCTTGCTCTCTGTCATGTATGGTTCATCCTTTTGACTGGGTCTCGATTAATGATTTTATGGATGTTTAAGTGCATATGTAGCTGATGTTAAAATTAGAATTTTCACCACTGTTGGATTAGATCCTTTAAAGAGAGCCATTGGTTGTAAGATCAACTACGCATGAAAAAAGTAAAACAAGATACTAAGAATAGAAATTCTGTGAGTTTTGTCCTACAATTTGTCAATTAGGTACCGTTGATCTCTTTATTTTCTGCATTATATCAATAGAAAGATAAAATGGAAACACAATGATACAAACAAGACACAACCTAAATCACAAAGCAGGAAAAAGACGGTGGCGAGTGAGGTTATAGGTGACTCATCGTTGGTGTGCTAAGCTGATGTGGGACTCAAGGCAGATTAGGTGCTGTTAATCTTCTAATATAGGTCTGATTCTATCATGTAAGCTTATCTTTATATAGTAGATTTGTTGTATTTTACCTATTATCATTTAACTCGTCATGTTCATTTGCTTGGTAATCAAGTTGAATGATGGTTGACTACTTCGCCATTTGTTGTGAAGTGACCCTTTAACCAGAATGGGGAATGAGATAGGTGTTTGGGTGCTTTTACACTGAACCACTATCTTTGCTGAAACATAAGAGGGAGAAAAAAGATTTTTTGTTAGGTAAGAAATAAGTTTTTTATATTGCTATCTCTAGAAGCACGAGACTTGGAACCTTTGGCAATTTGAGTCCCTCTGGGTTTTCTCTAGTTACCCTTTTGTTAAACTCTCATATTTTTGATTGGGGGACATCTTCTGTCCTTAAAATGCCATGTTGTGGTTTCACCCCCTTCCTACTTCTCCTCACTTTTTCTTTGCCAGTTTGAACAAGTGCATCATTGATGTCTATTCTGGTGCACTGAGTTGTGGTGGAACACCGTGTGTTATGTTGCTTTCTTTAGAATAGCTTGAGAATTGGGATTTGTTGTTGTTGTGGTTTGGTCTGGGGATTTGCATTGATTGATGAACATTTACTTGCGTGCAATGAATTTGGGTTAATTTATAATATTATAACACTACTGTTTTACTGGGGAAGAGACCGAGAAACATCCATGTGCTGATATGGATGTTGGCGATGAATTTTCTACTCCACCCACTGGCATTCATTCAAGGGGAGTTGCTGCAGAACAAGGAATGATATCGCCACTACACTTTAGTGATGTGAGTAGGTCTGGTGCTGACCCTAAGGAGGTTTATGCATCTCACTTTCCAGAGCATGAAGAATCCTCACCGATTGAGAAGGAAAGGACTGAAAGGGAAGCTCGTAGTTTTCAAACACATTCTGCTGGTCCAAGTGGAAGCAATGCCAATTCCACAGCCTTCACACAGCTGTTGGATATTTCTTGGACTTGAAAAACAGATTTTTGGGATGGACTTTGAGATGAGAGATTTGAAAAAGGCGCCGCGAGTACTTCGGTGAACATGCAGGAACAGATCAATGCACTGAGAGCACAAATGGAATCGAATCAGACTAGTGCAAAATTAGCTTCAGTGAAGGAAAATCTTGCCAAACTTGAGAAGTCAGTCCAGGAGCTTAGCAAGTTTCAACTTATTCGTTTCCCTGCAGGCCCCTAAATATTTTCAAAACTTTATCACACTCACTTTACCTCTTTGATGGGACAAAAAGGGGGAGAGTTGCGCAGATTTGATTGCAGATTTTGAAGATTTGAAGTTTTTGAAGCTTTGAGAAAGCTTTGAGAGTTTTTATTTTGATTTATTTTGAAGTTTATTTTTATTTAGACTGTTTCTATTTTTCGATTGGGTTGTTTGAACTTCTATGACCTTATGCTGATTTGATGATTTGGAGTTAGACTTGTGAATTTGATTGCAAGATTATTATATTTGTGAGGATAATTGTTATTGGACTAACACTGTTTTGCGGATATAATCCTCAAAATATATATGAGTTTTCCTTGCAGGTTTTTAAATTCACAAATGCCGAGGGTTTTGTCACCATCAAAAAGGGGGAGATTGTTGAAGAAAAATCCCTTGGAGTTTTGAAGTTGACAAAACAGCCTCAACAAGACGGTCTAAGGACTCCAAGACTCGTCGGTTATGTCCGAAGTTTTCAAGGTCTAAAGGTTTTCAAAGACAGTCGGACCCGAAGTTCGGTCTGAAGTTTTTCCGTCGAAGTCGGTCAAGACTCGTTTCCGTCGAAGACCTTCAAGACTCGGTTTGAGTCCGATGACCCTCAAGACCCAAATCTAAGTCTGAAGACAGTTCACAATTTTTACAGGCTAGCCACAGGTTATTCTTATGGCTAAGGAAAGTAAGATATTAGATTTCGTATTTCCTAATCTTAACCATGAAATATCTCTGGCTGTGATCAAGAGCTTGGAAGATTTACACTTCGGATTTTATCCGTTGAAGATCAAGCTTATTTTTGGAAGAATCTAATTTTGGGAACTCAAGATCCTGATTGTATGGGCGAAATGCACTGACGAGCTACTGTCTACTTACGTTTTCGGGATAAGGAGATCACTTAAATTGATTCAGTCCAACGGGTTGATTGGATGAATTTTTGGTAAGTGCCAACGGGTATGAAGGCACGGAGGCTATTTAAGGTGGATCGACGTTGCTTGGAAACAAGGAGAGACTGGGTAGAAAAATCTTGATGTTAGAATCTCCAAAATCACTTGTTCTCTAAAATCTTTCATATTCAAATTGTGTATCAAAGAGAGTGAGATATAGTGCGAAAGCAGCAGAAAGCTGTAGGAGAGACTGTCTTTGAAGAAGTCTAGTCTGTTTACTGTAACGGCTCTCGTTTGCTACATAGTGATTACAGCCAGTTGGCTGCCAGTGTGGAGAGTGGACGTAGGCTTGGACTAAGCCGAACCACTATAATCCTTGTGTCAATTCTCTCTTACCCTACTCTATTTACTTTATGAATACGTAATCTATTTATTATTGATATATCTTTGATATCAACGTATTCCACCGCGAAAGATTCCAAAAGAATTCTGCGACAACCTATTCACCCCCTCTAGGTTGACTCACTAGCCTATTTCAATTGGTATCAGAGCAGGTTGCTTATTTATTAGAAGTGTTATTACTTCTGAAGCTAAAGATCTATGGCTAGTGTTTTGGTTCCAGGGTTAATTGAAGGTCAAAGCAATACCAGACCTCCCTACTTCGATGGCAAGGATTACAACGTATGGAAAAACAAGATGAAGGCATTCCTAAGATCCAAGGATCCTATGGAGTGGGATGTAGTGGAGAATGGAATTATTTCTAAAGCTACATCAAGCATAGGAAAAGAAATAGCTGATGGAGCAGGATTACCACAAGCAGAAATTTCTAAGAGACATGCTCTTGACGCAAAGGCTATTTATTCTCTATATTGTGCATTATCTCCTACTGAATATAATAGAATTTCATCTTGTGAAACAGCCAAAGAAGTTTGGGACAGATTACATGTCACCTATGAAGGAACAGATCGAGTCAAAGAAACCAATATCAATATCCTTCTTGGTCAATATGAAGCCTTCAAAATGAAGCTAGGAGAAACCATCACGGATATGTTCAGTCGATTTACAGAAATTGTAAACGACTTGGCATACCAAGGACAGCCAATCTCATGACCTATGAAGGTCAATAAATTGTTGAGAGGGCTCTCCAAAGATTGGAATCACGTCAAAACATCTATAAGAGAAACACAAAGGATCATGCCTCTTTTAGTAAATGAATTGGTCGGCACACTTCAATCCTATGAAGTTGAGCAATTCAATGAGGAATTTGACACAAAAGGTAAGAAGTCAATTGCTTTAAAATCTAATGATGATTCTGATGTTACAGATTCAGAAGAAGACTTGGATGATGAAGAATTGACACTTCTAATTGGAAAATTCAGAAGGTTGAATAGAAAAGGTAGAAGATTCAACGGAAAGAAACAAAACAATCAAAGATTTCAAAGGAAATCAAATGAAGAAGAAGATACTAGCAAAGAAGTTGTTTGCTTTGAATGCAAGAAAAAGGGACACATCAGACCCAACTGTCCCTTATTGAAGAAAAAGAAAGGAAAACCTCAAAAGTTCAAGAAAGCACTCAAAGCTGAAATGTGGAGTGACACTGAATGTGAGGAGAGTGATGAAGAATATGCAAATATATGTCTTATGGCAAACTCAGACTCAGACTCAGACTCAGACTCAGACTCAAACAATGGTATCAAGGTTAGAAATTTAAAAATTCCTACCAAAGTATCAAAATACATTGATGAACTTAGTCTTAAAGGCTCTCTTAAAAGGATTTTTGAACTAAAAAGGGAGAATTCCAAAATGAAACAACAAGAAAAGATTTTACTTGAAAAAGTTGAAAGTCTAGACAAGTCTCTTGCCGTTTCGAAAGAAAATGAGAATGAACTCTCAAAAGAGAATGCTTGCTTAAAAGAAGACTTATGGAAAGTCTCAAAGAAATTTTCAATAGGTTCTGAAAAGTTGGATAAAATTCTTTCTATCCAAAGACCTTACTTTAATAAATCCGGTTTAGGAATGACACAAGAAACCGTTCCTTTGATCAATTTCCCAAAAGTAAAGGAAAGAATTAGGAGTAGGCCAACAAAATTTTTTTATAAAAATCATTTCCAAAAGGTTTTTGTAAAGCCTATTGGTAAACATGCTCTTACTTGTTCAAAATGTAAAAGTGTAGATCATTTTGAAAAGGAATGTCCCAAAGTTTGGAGACCTGTTAAGAAGAGCTGGGCAAAGATTGTTTATACTACCAACAATGATGGACCCAAGAAGATCCGGGTACCAAAGAAGACATGAGTCTTTCTTTTAATTGCAGGTTACCTTCAAGAAGAAAGTCAAGTGGTATTTGGACAAAGTGGATGTTCAAGACACATGACAGGAGACTCAAGTTGTTTTACAAAATTCTCTCATATAAAAGGAGGAAATGTCTCTTTTGGTGGTAACAACAAGGGAAAGATTGTTGGTCAAGGAACTGTGATGATTGGAAATCTCACAATCAACAATGTCTCTCTTGTTGAAGGATTGAACTACAATCTATTGAGTATTAGTCAATAATTGGATACAAAATCAATTTTCAAGAAGATACATGTTTTGGATCAAGTAAGGATCTTTCACAGTCCTTTACTGGTCGAAGACATGGGAATATCTATTTGCTAGATATAAGGTCTGACAGTCCTCAATGCTTGATATCAATTCAAGATGAAGTCATCCTTTGGCATAGGAAGCTTGGACATATCAATCTGAAGCAAATTGCAAAAGTGTCATCCAAAAAACTTGTTCGGGGACTTCCTAACCTCAAGTACCAAAAGCATGAATTATGCACTCCTTGTGTACTTGGTAAACAGGTTAGAAATTCCTTTAAATCTATAAATCAAGTATCCACTAATCGTGTTTTGCAGCTACTACACATGGATTTATTCGGGCCAACAAGAGTTCAAAGTATTGGAGTTTGCAAAGAAAATTCAAATTGAAAAAGGATATGCGATTTCAAGTATTAAAACTGACCATGGTGGAGAATTTGAAAATCATGATTTTGTCAAATATTGTGATGACAATGGTATTCAACATAATTTTTCATCCCCATACATTTTACAACAAAATGGAGTTGTAGAAAGGAAAAATCGTTCTTTGCAAGAAATGGCAAGAACTCTTTTAATCGAAAGTATATGTCACCTCATTTTTGGGCTGAAGCTACTTCTACTGCTTGTTATATTATAAATAGAATTTTTCTAAGACCTATATTGGAAAAGACATCTTATGAACTGCTCAAAGGTAAGAAACCAATTGTTTCATACTTTCATGTATTCGGTTGCAAATGTTTTATCCTAAAGAATTCCAATGATCGAATTGGTAAGTTTGAAGAAAAATCAGATGAAGGAATTTTCCTTGGCTACTCCATGACAAGCAAAGCTTTCGAGTCTTCAACAAACGTACTCAAAGCGTGGAAGAATCCATGAATGTGAAGTTTGAAGACTCGTTACAAAATCAGACTCAACTTGAAGATTTTGAGTCTGGCCAAGTGTCTACAAATTCTCATGAAGAAAATCGAGCCTCAGACACAGAGCCTCAAACAAATTCAGAAATTCCAACTGAATAAGAGCTTCACCAAACTGACAAACCAACTACAAATTGGAAGCAAAAGTCAAGTCATCTCCCAGACCTCATCATTGGCAATATTGATGAAGGAGTTCGTACAAGGTCTAAAAGACGAGAAGCTTCTAGTGCTCTTGCACTAATTTCTGAGATCGAACCAAAAAATATAGAAGATGCATTGAAAGATGAAAGCTGGATCGAAGCAATGCAAGAAGAACTAAATCAATTCAAAATCAACAACGTTTGGGAGCTAGTTCCTAAACCAAAAGGAAAATAAATCATTGGCACCAAATGGGTTTTCAGGAACAAGCTTGATCAACAAGGAAAAGTGGTAAGAAATAAAGCAAGACTTGTAGCAAAAGGCTACACACGAGAAAAAGGCATCGACTATGACGAAACATATGCTCTGGTGGCAAGGTTAGAAGCTATAAGATTACTTCTTGCTTTTGCTTGTTTTAAAAATTTCAGGTTATTCCAAATGGACGTGAAAAGTGCATTCCTAAATGGAGTCATCCAAGAAGAAGTCTATGTGGAACAACCACCAGGATTTGAAGATCCTAAAAGACCAAACCTTGTTTTCAAGCTAAAGAAAGCCTTATATGGTTTAAAACAAGTCCCGAGCATGGTATGAAAGGTTAAGCAATTTTTTAATTCAAAATGGCTTCTCTAAAGGTAAAGTAGATACTACCTTATTTATAAAGAGAGAAGGCAAGGATTTCATACTTGTTCAAATTTATGTTGATGACATTATTTTTGGTTCTTCTAATGAGAAACTTTGCAAGAATTTTTCAAAGTGTATGCAGAACGAATTTGAGATGAGCATAATGGGAGAACTAAACCTCTTTTTGGGACTTCAAGTCAAACAATCAAGTGAAGGAACTTTCATCCATCAAGAGAAGTATGCAAAAGACCTTATCAAGAAGTTTGAAATGGAGAATTGCAAGAAAATAGAAACTCCTATGTCAAGCTCATCAAAGCTGGATAAAGACGAACAAGGGAAGAGTGTAGACCAAAAGCTATACAGAAGTATAATTGGGTCACTTCTTTACCTTACAGCTTCCAGACCTGATATCTTGTTTAGTGTCTGCATTTGTGCTAGATTTCAATATGATCCTAAAGAATCTCATATGTCTGCTGTTAAGCGTATTATTAAATATGTTGCAACTACATCTAAGCTAGGTCTGTGGTATTCTAAGAAATGAGATTTTACTCTCCTTGGATATTCTGATGCTGACTTTGCTGGTTATAGAGTGGATAGAAAAAGCACTACAGGTATATGTCAATTATTGGGAAACAAGATGGTGTCTTAGTTCTCAAGAAAACAGGGTACCGTGGCTCTTTCAACCGCTGAAGCAGAGTACATTGCTCTTGGAAGTTGCTACTCTCAAATTCTATGGATGCAATAGCAATTAAGAGACTTTGGAGTTGATGAAACACATACTGAAATCAAATGTGACAACACCAGCGCAATCAACCTCACAAAGAATCCAATACTTCATTCAAGAGTAAAGCACATTGAAATCAAGCATCATTTCCTTCGAGATCATGTTCAAAGTGGAGATGTTGTGATTCAGCATGTAGATTCAAAGAATCAATTGGCAGATATATTCACAAAACCCCTGGAGAAGGCTCACTTTGAATCAATTCGTTCAAGACTGAGAATTGTGAATTTTGAAGATAATCAGACTCAAGATTAAAGTCTGAAGGTGGTTCAGACTCATCGCTAAGTTTGGAGGTGGTTCAGACTCAATGCTAGGTCTGAAGATGGCTCAGACTCAAAGCAAGGTCTAAAAGTATTTCAAACTCTATGTAAAGTCTGATTGTGCTCAGACGCAAAGGTAAAGTCCGAAAAGGGTTCGAGACTCAAAGGTAAAGTTTGAACATCCGTCGGACTACGTATTTTTAATCTCTTTACGAATTTTTTTTTTTCATATTCTCTCTTTAACATATTTTTGGTAATTACTTTTGGAATTTCAAAATCCCTTTTTGCTCTTTCTCGACACCCATTAATGGCAGTTTATATTTTCAAAAAGGGCAGTTTTCTTTTTACGGTTTATTTTTGGCGGTTCTTTTCTTTTCCTTTTTGGCAACGATTCGTATTCCGGTGATTTCTCTCTCACTATTTATACTCTCGAACCGTCACTTTTACTCTCAGCTACTCCTTTGCGATTCATCCTCATACTCTTTCACTCTCAAAACCCTAAAAATTTCCTTTTGCCGTTTCCGTTTCATCTCTTTTTCGCCACAAAGTTTCCATTTTTCCTCACGTTCAAGTTGAAACTTTGCTTGCTCTCCAAGAATGTCGTCTCGCAAGTCCTCCAGAATCGCTAGCAGGGGACCACAGAGACAGCAAGAGGGTCCTACAAGGGTGGACCTAACGGAAGAAGATTCGCCTCAACGAGAAGCGAGAGAGTCAACATTCGAGGAAGTTGTTGCGAAGCGTAACCGGTAAGAACTCTCAAGCCAAATGTTGCTTACGATCTCTATAAAAGGCTTAAGGATGGAAAGGTTAGCCTTAAGACGATCGAGGAATATTTGAAGGAAAGAGGATTTAGGAGTGATTATGCATTTTTGATGGAGATGGAGGAGCTGAATGTCGTTGGTAAAGGTACCGCCACGAGAGGACGCTGGAAAATATCTCGAGTAATCCACTTGAGAATGCTCCTGCTGAGACCTTAGATGATGATGAGAGACTTTTCTCTCACTTTGAACCTCGTTTTGGTGTGGCTGCTAATGTTGTTTGTCCTCCGGGAAGCTTATTTCGGTCGAGGGAGCATGAACAAGTTTATGTGAAGCTGTTAAAGAGGGGTGTGGTCAATCCAAGGAGTGTGGATTTTGACTTCCTAGATTCGATAAAGATTAATTTAAGAGGGAAGTTTGCTAGGTTGCAACTGGAGAATTTCTGCACGGATATGACTGAGGCCCACTCTGAATTGGCGGCTTACTTTTACTCGAATCTATCCTTTTTGGATGCAAATCATTTGTCCTTTTCTTTCATGGACAAATATTATGTTGTTGATGTTGACTTGCTGGTTGACATTATTGGTGTGGAAAGAAGGGGTTTCCAGCCAATCAAAGTCTCAACAGCCTATGCAACCTTGGATATTGTATGAGACAGAACTGTTGAAGGCAAGATATCCTACACTAGGATGAATGCCACCAATGTTTTGTTGCATAAAGTTGTCATCAACTACATCCGGCCAAAAACGACCTCGAAGGCGATGTTTCCAAAACGAGGCAAAGCTGATGTTTGCCATCAACCAGGGGGCAGACCTTTCTCACTTCCACATGTCATTCTTTTCCATATGTATAGAACTGTGGTAAAGGATAAAGGGTCAGCTGCCTAACAAAGTTGAATTCGATGCTTGTTGGTGAGAAAATAGTGATGAAGATGAAATTTCTAGAACTGACTGCAGCACTGGAAAGGTTGAGGAGGGAAACACCTTCAAGGGAGGTCCCCACTAATTCATCGAAAAGGAAGGGCAAAGAGCCCATGGCTGAAAAGAAAAGAAGAAAAATCATCCTGCAAGACGAGGAGGATGAAGAAGATGCCATGACCTTGTCCACTCTCTCTAGATTGAGGAGCCCTGCAATCCTGAGAACAGAGGCTGAGGAGAGAGCGAGAAAAGAAGCAGAGGAAAAGGAAGCATAGAAATAGAGGAAAGAGAAGGAAGAAAAAGAGAAGAGAAGAGAGGAGGAAAGGAAGAAAAGAGAAGAAGAAAGGAAGAGAAGAGAAGAGGAAAGGAGAAGAAGAGAAGAAGAGGAGAGAAAAAGAGAAGAAAGAAGAAGAGAAGATGAGAGAAGAAGAGCAGAAGAATAGAGAAGAGAAGAAGAGAGACAGAGGAAAGCTGAAGAAGAAGAAAGAAGAAGGAAGGCTGAGGAAGAAAACAAAATGCAGGAGGATATGGCTGCTGCATTTGAGCCATCTTTTGCTGGGGAAGAGACCGATAAACATTCACGTGCTGATATGGATGTTGGCGATGAATTTTCTACTCCACCCACTGGCATTCATTCAGGGGGAGTTGCTGCAGAACAAGGAACGATATCGCCACTACACTTTAGTGATGTGAGTAGGTGCGGTGTGCTGACCCGAGGAGGTTTATGCATCTCACTTCCCGAGCATGAAGAATCCTCACCGATTGAGAAGGAAATGGCTGAAAGGGAAGCTCCTAGTTTTCAAACCCATTCTGTTGGTCCAAGTGGAAGCAATGCCAATTCCATAGCCTTCACACAGCTGTTGGATATTATCTTTGGACTTGAAAAAGCAGGTTTTGGGATGGACTTCAAGATGAGAAATTTGAAAAGGCGCTGCTGAGTACTTCAGTGAACATGCAGGAACAGATCAATGCACTGAGAGCACAAATGGAATCGAATCAGACTAGTGTAGAATTAGCTTCAGTGAAGGAAAATCTTGCCAAACTTGAGAAGTCAATCTAGGAGCTTAGCAAGTTTCAACTTGTTTGTTTCCCTGCAGGCCCCTAAATATTTTCAAAACTTTATCACACTCACTCTGCCTCTTTGATGGGACAAAAAGGGGGAGATTTGCGCAGATTTGATTGCAGGTTTTGAAGATTTGAAGTTTTTGAAACTTTGATAAAGCTTTGAGAGTTTTTATTTTGATTTATTTTGAAGTTTATTTTTATTTAGACTGTTTTCATTTTTCGATTGGGTTGTTTGAACTTCTATGACCTTATGCTGATTTGATGATTTGGAGTTAGACTTGTGAATTTGATTGCAAGATTATTATATTTGTGAGAATAATTGTTATTGGACTAACACTCTGTTTTGCAGATATAGTCCTCAAAATATATATGAGTGTTTCCTTGCAGGTTTTTAAATTCACAAATCTGTCGAGGGTTTTGTCACCATCAAAAAGGGGGAGATTGTTGAAGAAAAATCCCTTGGAGTTTTGAAGTTGACAAAACAGCCTCAACAGTACGGTCTAAGGACTCCAAGACTCAGTCCGTTATGTCTGAAGTTTTCAAGGTCTAAAGATTTTTAAAGACAGTCAGACCCAGAAGTTTGGTCTGAAGTTTTTCCGTCTGAAGTCAGTCAAGACTCAGTTTTCGTCTGAAGACCTTCAAGACTCAGTTTCAGTTTGAGGACCCTCAAGACCCAAATCTAAGTCTGAAGACAGTTTACGATTTTTACAGGCTGGCCACAGGTTATTCTTATGGCTAAAGAAAGTAAGATATTGGATTTCGTATTTCCTAATCTTAACCATGGAATATCTCTGGCTGTGATCAAGAGCTTGGAAGATTTACTCTTAGGATTTTATCCGTTGAAGATCAAGCTTATTTTTGGAAGAATCTAATTTTGGGAACTCAAGATCCTGATTGTACGGGCGAACAGGATTGACGAGCTACTGTCTACTTACGTTTTCGGGACAAGGAGATCACTTAAATTGATTTAGTCCAACGGGTTGATTGGATGAATTTTTGGTAAGTGCCAACGGGTATGAAGGCACGGAGGCTATTTAAGGTGGATCGACGTTGCTTGGAAACAAGGAGAGCGGGTAGAAAAATCTCGATGTTAGAATCTCCAAAATCACTTGTTCTCTAAAATCTTTCATATTCAAATTGTGTATCAAAGAGAGTGAGATATAATGCAAAAGCAGCAGAAAAAGCTGTAGGAGAGACTGTCTATTGAAGAAGTCTAGTCCGTTTTATCGTAACGGCTCTCGTTTGCTACATAGTGATTACAGCCAGTTGGCTGCCAGCGTGGAGAGTGGACGTAGGCTTGGACTAAGCCGAACCACTATAATCCTTGTGTCAATTCTCTCTTACCCTACTCTATTTACTTGATGAATACGTAATAGAATTTCGCAACAACCTATTCACCCCCCTCTAGGTTGACTCACTAGCCTATTTCATGATACAATCTGATATAAGGATGTTATTCATCTTACCTTTCTTGGTAACAACTAGAGAAGGAAGGTTGGCCCGATGTTATCGACCCACTAGCCTATGACACTATCTTGTTGTTTTCCATTTAGTTCCTTAGGGCGAGCATGGTAACTATTTTGTTTCAGACATCAATTTTTGCCTAGAAATTGATTTTTCTATTTATATTCGTCGAATAAGTTTCTAAGAAAAATATACGTTTAGTAACCTTATAAAAATTTCTATTCTTAAAATAGAAATTGATTTGATAACGACACAAAATTTTTCTCTCCTGAGTAGTAATGGAAGACTTCCAACATCTGGTGGTCAGTGGGTGATCGGCGGTGGGCGGCCGGTGTTTGGCGTTTGACAATTGATGATCGACAGTGGGACGCGGGCAGGCGGGATTCAGTGATTGGTAGTCGCCAGCGGGCGGGAGGCTAGCGTCCAAAGATTGGCAACTAGCGACCGGAGTCAAGTGGGTAGTCGACGTCTGATGATCGATGGTGGGCGGGTGGTGGGCGACGATGGGTGTCTAGCATCCTACCGGTGGCGAGTGGGCAACGAGAATAAACGATAAAAAAAGTTTTCAATTCTCACTTTTCTTCTAGATATAGAAATGCTAAAAATTTTAATTTTTGATTTATGGTCCAAATCTATATCTGGAATAGAAATCTGTTCTAGAAATAGAAAAATAAAATTGCGTTATCAAACGGATTTCTATTTTAAACTTGTAGGATAGAACAACCGAGAAATAGAGAAACAAAATAGTTGTTATGTGTGTCGCGACCAAATTTTCGGGTGAACCACCTAAGGTTTGGCTAATGGATTATTAAGCCTAGACTTAACCCGGGGTCTCTCAAGTCCATATTAATTCGTGACTTAGGTTCGAATTCTTAACATACAAATAATTTTTAATTGAGAGTCGCCACTAATTATTTCTGGTGGGTCGATTAGAAACCCAAGTAAAGCAACAAGAGGTTTACTTTACTCCTATGAACCGGATATTGTAAGTTCAGGAACTTGATTACGCTAGATTTTTCTAACGCCCTTTCGATACCTTTTTTTTTTTTTTTAATTTTTGAAAAATGTTTGGCAAGCAGCTTAAATTGATTTTAAATCTATTTTCCTAACACGTGAGGTGATCATGCGAGTGTACAAACCACCAATTTAACATCCAAGTAAAGCAGCAAATAAATTGCAGGACTTACCTCATAGTAACGAAAGCATCTGCGTTGTTAGATCAGGATTCACATTAATAATCCTAGATATGATTTCTAATTAACACAATTTTTTTTTTCACTTATTTAATTAAAATTATGCTTTATGCAATGCAATATAACCTAATTCTAATAGCATGCAATTTCTAATTAAATGGACCTAATAACCATCTCTAAATGATGTGCATTTCATGAGTCTAATCCTACATGACAATTTTTCTAAAAATGCCATCTATCCTAAAGAATGGAATTAATTTATCATAAGACATTTTTTGTATTTTTCATGAAATTCGGAATTAGGAAAAATGTAAAAATTATCTAATTAGATTAAGATTCTATTCAATTTGCATTAGAAATTAGGTTGAGTCAAATCCTAATTTAAACTAAAATATTATCTTAACCCAAATAATCCTAAAATGCAATCTATCTAAGAAAGTACCTAAATCTATAATAAATTAAGAAAAAATTATCAAAAACTAACCTAAGTGCAATTTTACCCTAATATGTAATAACGTGCAAAATATGTCCTAAGTCTACATGACATATGCATGATGATTTTTTTTTTTGTTTTTCCCTTTTTTAAAATTTTGAAATTTATAATTGCCAAATAATTAAACATGCAATCCAAGTTTAAAAAAAAAAAAAAAATAGAAACCTAAATTAATTGATCTGATTTTTTATTTTTTTATTTTTTGATTTTTATATTTTAAAATTCGAAAGAAAATTCCTATTCTAAATATGCAAAACCCTAAAACATGAAATTATCCTAATTCTAGTATACATTTTTGGATTTTTTTAATTAAAAATTGCCTTAGATGACACGAAAGCAAATCAAAGCAATATTGATATCCAAATTAACGAACCATATCTCGCGCATGAGATCGAGTTGGCTAATTTTACATAAATCGCAAATCAGATCTCGGGTACGAGATTGGATTAGTAATTTTTTAAGTGATTGCGAGTTGAATTTCGGGCGTAAAAATCGGACTAACAATCACAAATTTCACATACTATTTCATATAAGGCAATCTTAATTTTACATTAAGGGATAACTATACTACAAAAGAACAAATAACATAAGGTAATAAACTAACAAAAATAATAAAAATAAGATAAATAAATTAAAAAATACCCTTTTTTTTTTTTTTTTTTTTTTTTGTTTTTTGTTGCTTTTTTCACCCACAGATTCGATGGGTCACGCCGGTGATTCCGGTGAGGGGGGTGATGGACTGTGGTATCCGGCATGCATGGCTAGACTCCTCGCGGACGTTGCCAGTGGTGAGATATCGCCATTCACGAAGGTAAGGCTGCGGTGGTGAGTTCATGGCCGAGGATGGTGGTGCACGGCGAGGCCGCAAGGAATGCCAAGGTAACCTGCAAAAATAAAGAATTCGCAGCTGGTGTGGTTGGGTGATCAATGAATTCACGGCCCAGGATGGCTTGGCCGTGATGAGTGCCTGGCCGTGATGAGTGCCGCTCGGTGAGACTCCTTGATTGAACCACAAAGTCACAATCTTCTCTTGCTTCAATTCCACGTGGTCTCTCTTTCGGAACAAAATCAACTTTCGTGCTTTCACACAACAAGAAGAGACAAATTCCACAATCTCTCTTCCTCTTCTCATTATTACTTCTCCACTACCTGCGTTTGTGAAGCTCAGAGAGATGATCCACTCACGATTTCTCTCTCCCTCAGTGTGGCCGTCTCCTCTCAGTTTCGCTAAGTAAATCGCTGTGAGAGCCAGCAAAATCTAATTGTCATGGGCTTTCAATCGTCATCGTCGGCGCAGGAGGCTCCTTGGCGGGTGGTCATCGTCAGATGTCGTAACTCGGCTGGACAGCAAAATCGTCATGGGGTCTCGGGACATCAGGGGCAGAGATGATTCAGTCGAATTGGCTTGACACAGCAACGGCGGAGGAGTCGAGAAAGCTGGGACTTTATCATTATTTTGTGGTCGGGAGGGATTGCGGCAAGGTTGATCGTTGTTGGTACAGCGGGCGACGATGGGAAGCAGCAATGGACGGCATCTAGGTCACAGAACAGCCAAAGGACGGCACCGCCAATTAAGCGGCTCGGCCGTAGGAGGGTCGGCCAAGATTCCTCCCATAGATTTCTCTTTTCTCGCGTACTCCTCACGTGTATCGCTCGATGCTTTAAGATGGTGATTTTGGCCCAAGAAAAACAAAAAGAACTCTTCCCATAAAAACGATATATAACCCCCCTACAAGTGATCGGAAGAGAAAAGCCTCCTTTGTGCCGAATTTTTTTAAAAAGTGGCCTCTCCGTGGCTTCGATATAATGGCCTCCCCTTTAACTTTTGTCTTGTTCTGTCTTTTATAGCCCAAGGAAGTATGGATATCTCAAGTAGATAACAAGATCTTCTAAATATTACACGCACATGTGCCAAATCGTCAGACTCATTCAAGAATATATTGTAAGTGCCCTCTCTTCATATTCTTTTTCTTCAAATAGCTGATTACGCACAAATATAATGACGATTGTGCCGATTGCTTCTCATAGTTGCCTCAATCTCCTAAGATTTGTATCAAGATAATATAAAGCTTAATTGTTCCTCAAGTTTGCCAAATTTTCATAAACTGATATCTTCCAACTTGGCGTTTTCTAATGAAATTTTCATGTCCATGGGTTTGGCCAAGAATTTCCTTCACCATAGGCTTAGTCCAATTAAGTTTAGAGCCATTAACTCAAATTCTTCAATCGTCGATTCAATGCAAATGGAAAAAAATTTTTTTCTCATAAAACTATATGTTATGCAATTTAATTATAATATTTTTGTCTAGGGGTTAAAAAAATTAATCCCTAATTTTTATATTATAAATAAATGACCGGGTTACCAAAATTTAGGTGTTAACAATGTGTGCCCCTAAAGTTAGACAAGAAGAAATTAGATATTCAACAATGACAAATATGTTAAAATCAGTGAAACTCAATTAATCTCCTCAGAAACCATTGCAAGAACTACTTGAAAGATGAAATATCCCTCATTCATAATTTCATAGCTTTCCTTTTGCAAAGTGGACAAAAGTTCCTTCTTGTGAGCCATTTCTCAATATAGCCATAGTGAAAATTAATGCCCACAATCCAACTTCCCAAGCTTATCTTCAACAATGTAGTCATCCTGCAATTTGTCCAGCAAAATAAAAGGTATGATTTAGTAACATATATGCATATTGGTAGTTTAAATTTAACTAAGACAATTACTTATGGACAACAAAATCATTCCTTAGTATTGTCTTAAAATGTCCTTGAGTAAAAGAAGTGCTTCTTACCAGACAAATACAACAGGATTCCACTTCTACATTAGATTCTTCCGAAGTAGAGAGTTGGGGTTGATATTGATGGGACCTTAGATGTGTAGAGATGGCTTCCTTGCTTAACCCTATAGAAACATCTCCACCCTGTTTGTTGAGGTGCACCAATTCTTAATTAGAAAGCATATGAGGAAAAACTAAGTATTTCACAACAAAACTAAAGATCAAGGGTGACAAATATTATTACTTGAAAACATCTATGTCCACTACAAAACTCATAACGCCACTACATGAAATGTTTGAAGTCACACACAAGCAGCAATTTCTATTTAGTTAAAATTTTTATAGTTCATGGTACTATAAAAGATATTATGCATAAACTAAGTAAAAGCCAACAAAAAATGCCCCAAAGAAAAAAGAGTTGCTTTCATTTCATTTTTTATTTATTTATAATTTCAATAGTAATAAGGGTTGAAGCAAATCACCTCAAAATTCAACATCATTTAGATAGAAATTTAATAAACACGCAAGCAAATACGAATCTCCGGGAGACAAACTAAGAGGTAATGACAATTATGGCATTACTAGGTTGTGGCTAACCATTGCTCAAAATAAAAACTCCCATTAAAGGTCCATAACACATTACCTTTTTCTACCTGACATGAAATTTCATTTATTTCATAAAATTCTTGAAAAGTACATTGAATTACATATTCTCATGATATGACTTGTAAATTGAATTTCATATCCTATATAGAAATGAGGATCATGAGTTTAACATGATGCAATTATCTTTTGGAATCAAGAGTATGACGTATATGGAAATGCATCACATAGTTGGTGGTAAAAATCGGTCTCAATTTAAAGCTCTCAATCTCAAAAACTCTTTTCCAACAAGATTATCATAATTAATTAAGGAATTAATTAAGGAACCAAATTGAGAATTATGCAAAAAATTGTTGAGGTTCAAGTGTAGAACTATAAATAAGACCATGCCATTCCCAAGATGAAACATGAATACATAAAGATATAATAATATTACATTTTTTAAAACATACCTCGTACATTCTCACTTGAATAGTGGCCCATGGTGATGGAAAAGATATCTCAGGATGAGCTCTAGCTTCCTACACACCTCTACTCACCCATCTTAGCATTCTAGATGCTGTAGAAGTGAATTCATTTGTTTAAATCAAAGATTTGTGGCCACGTATCCTTGTTGGGTTCCCCATTGTAATATGGCCCACAGAATGCATAGCACTCCTTGGAAAAGTGTTCTATTCAAGAAATTCAATTTTAATATATTCAGTTGTGTTATTAGCTTGATGTTCCATTGTAGAAACTTGTAAAAGTAAATTTTTTTTGTCAGAGTATAAACAATAAAAATATCTATATGTGTGTGTGTGTGTGTAGGTATACGTTGCTCACTATGTTTGCTGAGGAAATATTAACAAATCATATACTAAACATAAGAAAAAGGATAAGATTACCTCAGCAATATATATATATATATATATATATATATTTATATTTTCTAGTGAATGAATGGATTTCAAATTATTTCTCTAGGCTTATACTAATGATGTTATGGATACCAAAGCATAAAATTTGTCATCAAATGGTGAATCAATCCACTAAGTGCGCAAAATTCCTTATTTTGGGGATTTTACATATAAAAAAATGCTAAACCATGTATGATCTACTATGTAATGACCATTTAGCATTTGTGTTAATTCTATTTATGAAACTTAAATCGATATAAAAGAGGCGGTGTACATAATCAATCCAAATTATCGGTGTATACATTGAAAAAGTCTGATTTGTCAAGGGACGAATTCCTACTTGAAGTATTGGAGGGGCTGAGTTGGAATGTAATTGCTCTCGTAGTAGATATCAAACAAGAAAAAGATTTCAAATGCTATAAATTGTATTTAAATGCCTACACATTCTTTTAATTGATTTATCATTGGAGAATGATTAAGACAAGTAATTAACTTACATAGCGAGATTGAAATTGAAATTTTGGAGACGGGATCTAAAAATTTTGAAACCAACTTGATTATCATATTTATTATAGTACACAAAAATATCATTGCAATTGAGCGTATATCATGATAATAAAATAATTTTCTAAATGTAAGGAAATTCTTTATATGACTCGTAAGTGGAAAAAGGGTTGAGGTTTTGATGAAATTTTACAATAAATATTAGGGATAAGTTCATTAGAAGTCTTAAAATTTATCATGAAAGTGTAATTGAATAATAAATTTTTATAAAAGAGCAATCAAATCCTAAAACTTGTTAAATTGGTTCAATGGAATCCTCCCATTAATTTTGTCCAATTTCGCTAACGGAAAATATTGACATGTCTCATTTATTATTTTCTTAATACACTTGGTGATGACGTGGCACCTGCTAAGTGCCACGTTAGAAAAAAATAGAAAAATTATAAATACAAACATAATTATATTAAAAACCAAAAGCTAAAAATTTAAAAAAAAACCAAAAAAACACAAACTCACCCACGACTTGGCCAGGCCCTTGTTGATGGCTACCACTACAACCATCAAGAAGGGCTAGCGGAGGTTGCTCGGGCCTTCTTGAGGCTCGATGAACCTTGTCGGCCTCAGGCAAGGCCTTAGTGGCCCTCGATGAGGGCCTGTTGCCTCAAATCTTAGGGAAGGTGTGACCCTTGCCCTAGATCTGAGCGAAGTTCATTGGGCCTTGCTTAAGGTGGCCCACCCTAGGTGAAATGGCTAGAATGAACCTTAATAATAATAAACCAAAATGGCTAGAATGAACTTTACAAGCATAGAAGCAAAGACAACCCATGACCATTTATTGTGGCTTTTAAACAAATTCAATGCCATATGGAATGTAGAAAAAAAATTGAGAATTTACGTACTTGATCATAGAAGCACCGGCCAAAAGTAAACCTTGATCGAAATTAGCCTGCAAAAAATGGCCATTCATGAAAAAAAAAATTATGAGTACACACGGTGAGCAAATAATCATAGATTTGGTAAAGAACATAATAGAAGATATATCTCATATTATCTAAAATACATCTTCATCATTATGTTGATTGAGACTAAAACCGAACTAAGGTCACGGGTTGATCATTGAATTGATCACGTGAATTAAATTATAGAATTTGAACCTACACGTATGACTATCTCAATAATCCAATATAAGAAATGGTTTTATAACATTGAAATAATATGGCTGCTAGTAAAATATCCCACACCCTCTGGGATACAATGATCTATTAGATCGTGTTAGGCTTTGGAATGCTATTATTTACCCTTGAAATCGACACTTCTCATATAGTCTTTCTATCATTGTAAGCAAAATTTGTAAAATGCGACAAAAAAGAAAGCCCCAAAACTAGCTATCAACTAGCAGACAACTAACGCAAGCCTACTCAACTAATCTCATAAGTAAATGCCTGTTCGCATCGCAACTAGAAAAAAACTATAGAAAAAAACAACTACTAGACTTCGGCATGGAAAAGAGAATGCATAAAATTTTTTGCAAGCATCGATACCCTAATGAAAATGTAGATTAAAAAATATTAATAAAAAATCACTTGAAGAAATATGCTTCATCTATCAAACACATCTGAGATATGAACAATGGATGCAGAATACATACTTTTCAAATTCTTCTTAACATTGAAAATAAAAAGTAAAAAAAAAAAAAAAAACATAGTGCAAAAGTTGAAAGACTACCTATATCATAGCATATACTAAGGAGAAAGAAGGGATAAAAAAGGGAATAAAGGAGCAAGAGAGCACATGAAAAATAACCTGGAAGAATTTTGATGTAATTTGTGTAGAATAAGATAGACATGAGATGATACAAAATGAAGGCAAACTTTAAGAAGACATTTCGGCAGTGTAGAACTTGTTGTTGATAAATCCTAATTCTAATTGTCATCATATAATTTATTTATTTATTTATTTATTTCATTCTTGAGTTAGTCTTGTTTTCCTGAATTAATTCTTTTCTTAGTCTACTATTCTCCCTCTTCCACCATATTGAAAATGGTTTCATCTTAGTTTTTTTTTTTTTTTTTTTGGTAAGTTATATTATTTTTTTGGTAAGTCTGGTTTGATCTTAGTTAATCTTTATTTTTCATAGATTCTCAGAGTAATCTGCCGAAAGAGTGCAAGACCTTTCAATATCATTCTTTGTAAATGTAAACAATTTTCATATCTGATGTAAATGGCATTAAGGTCCAGAATCTAGTGTGAGATTTTTATGTTAAAAATCTCATATATTTTTTATTAGTATGAGATTTTTGCATTTTTATAATACAAAAAAAATTGTAATTCAATTATGATGAGATGTAGCTTACTAATTAAAAATGCAACTATAATTCATTTAGCCAAACAATAAGAAAAACTTCTTGACATTAAATGATTGTCAAGGGTTCATATGAAGATGATTATTTGTCCTCGTAAATTTTGGTGGAAGGAAATCCCACAATAATAAAATTGTTGACCAATTAATGGGAAATACAAGATATTTTACCATATACTCTCTTTTGCCCATTTTAGATAGGTCTACTTTGGGAGCAACTTGCTCACAGAGATTGACACCCATATCTAGCAATAAACCTCATAGCATATCTTCGTGCATTCATTTTTCTTCATCAAGGCTAATTGGGTAAGTTCAAATATGCTATATTCTATTAATTTCCCTAATTAGCTATAAACTTATTGACTAATTTAGTGGTAGCCCAATCTAGTCATTATCTATTTTCAGGGCACTTGAATTCCATTTTTTAATTTTCTTTTTGTTTCCATTTATTTAATTCTATTTGCATTTGAATTATTTCCTTAATGTCTTTTTCCCTCCTGTTGTTTTTAAAATGCATCCCTTTAGTAATTAATTTTTGTTTTCACATTCCAAAGAGTAAAACAAAAATATAGTAATCAGGTAGAGATCCTTTTGTATAGATTTTTTTATTTTGAAAATTTTTTGATTAGTGATTGACTTCGGAAGCTATTAACATGTTCCTCATCCCTCCCTCTCTTTGTACGTGTGTTTGTTTCTCTATTATAAATAATTTAAATCTTAAGGTACTGAAGAATCTCAATACAATTTTTGATATTTTCCCAGCCTTTTTTTTTTTTTTTGGCTTAGTTGATGGATGCAATGCATGTTTCCTGTTGTTGCAGGTGAACAGTTGTTCAGGCAAAATGGGGAAAGCTATTTTAAAAGTGGTAAATTTTGCAGGACTCAATCTTAAACCCCCCGTCGCTTGGCTGTGCTCAAGAGGCTACAAAAATTGTAGAGGTGTGTGGAAAAGAGATTAAGGTGCACGGACCTTCAGAGAGAGGAAGCGTTTGGGCCTTGGTCTTTCATGAACACCTGAATATGATTGTGGTCGACTACACTGTGCCTGATGCGGTGAATAGTAAGTAGCACATTTGAAGAGATAGTAGTGATAGAAGTTCATTTGCCAAAAGAGAGGCCTGGTTTTTTACAGTTCCATTAAAATAGGGGTGGGAGGATTGAATGATTATTTGAAACTCCGGCAATTCTGTGAAATTTGCAAACCTTAGTAGGATAATGCACGAGCCAATATGTCACTGTTCACTTGATAAGTTCAATTAAGTTCTTGTTACTGAACATATCTTTCTATTATGAAGGTAATGCTGAGCAGTTTTACAATGTTGGAGTTCCATTTGTAATGGGAACTACTAAAGGGGACAGGGATTGGCTTTACAAAACAGTTGATGATTCCAATTTATATGCAGTAATTTCCCCACAAATGGGCCAGGATCCTTGTTTGGTTTTAGTTATCTCTACACTTTCTTATTTTGTCCTAATTATGGCAGAGCAATTTCCGGAAGCCTTCTCTGGGTATTCTCTAAAGGTGTTCTGTCCTTACTCTTCTGCATCTGCTTTCTTCCATTCCGCTCCTCACTTTGCTCTCTATCTTGTATTGTTCATCCCTTTGACTGGGTCTGGATTAATGATTTTATGGAGTTTAAGTGCACATGTAGCTGATGTTAAAATTAGAATTCTCACCAATGTTTGATTAGACACTATTGGTTGTAAGATCAATTGTGCATGGAAAAAAAAAGGGAAGTAAGTGTGAAAGTTCTGTGAGTTTTGTCCTATAATTTGTCAAATAGGTACTGTTGATCTCTTTATATTCTGCATTATATCAACACAAAGATAAAATGTAAACACAATAATACAAACAACACATTAACTAAATCGCAAAGCAAAAAAAAAAAAAAAAAAAAAAAGACTGCAGCCAAGTGAGGTTATACGTGACTCATTTTTGTTGTCCTAAGCCGATCTGGGACCCATGGTGGATTAGGTACTATTAATCTTACTAATATAGGTTTGATTCTATCCTGAAAGCTTGTCTTTTTTTAGTTCCTCTACTCAATTAGATTTGTTGTAATTTACCCGTTATCATTTAACTCGTCATGTTTCATTTGGTTGGTTATCAATTTAAATGATGGTTGAGTACTCTGCTAGTTGTTGTGAAGTGACCCTTTAACCAGAATGGGGAATGAGATAGGAATTCGGGTGCTCATTCGCTGAACCACTTTCTTCACTGAAGTTTGTGGGAACAAATAAGAGGGAGAAAAAAGATTTTTTGTTAGGTGAGAAATAGGCTTTTTATATCAGTATCTCGGGAAGCACGAGAGCTGGAACTTGTGGCAACTTGAGTTCCTCTGGCTTTTCTGTAGTTACCCTTTTGTTAAACTCTTATCTTTTTGAGCGATTGGGGACATCTTCCATCCTTAAAAAGCCATAGTGTGGTTTTACCCCTTCCCTACTTCTCCTCACTTTTCCTTTGCCAATTTGAATAGGTGCATCGTTGATGTCTATTCGGGTGCAGTGAGTTGCAGTGGAAGACCGGGTGCTATGTTGCTTTCTTAAGAATAGATTGAGAATTGGTATTCGTTGTTACTGTGGTTTGGTCTGGTGGTTTGCTTTAATTGATGAAGATTTACTCGTGAGAAATGAATTTGGATTAATTTATAATATTGCAACACTTTACTGTTTTACTCTTGACCTAATGATGCCGAATTGATATTGTAGACATAGTATAGTAAGTTGTTACTGTTTTCAGTTCACATTTGGATGTGCTGATGGAGGCACTGGTGAATTTGTTTAAAGTTTAGGTGACGGAGTCCCATCAATCAAGCAAATTTGACACATCTGGAATAGCTAATCCAGTAATTACTTGCTTCAAGAAGTTGGGAGTGTCTTTTGACATGGATCGGGCATGTTGCGAAATTTCGTTTGTGACTTTGACTCTATTCATTGGGAAATTCTTGTTAATTCTTTTTTTATTTATCCTGAAAAAGGCATGTCGAGGAACATGTACATTTTTGTTGCAAGTGCAGATCATTTATCTGTGTTTTTATAGATTGAATTGTTAGTAAGCAGGCTGTAGATTAGTTCTTGGCCAAACACATGATTTTTGTTTTTACTTTGTTCCTTAAATCTTGATGAAGCTTTGTTTTTATGTACTTCTGGCAAGCAAAAAAGTCTTTGGGTTCAAATCTTATACCATTGACCCTACTTTCTCTGGGGATAAACCTTCATTCCATACTCACGTCTTGTATATCTTCTAAATTATGCACGAGTGAATGGCACAATCTAATAAACCGTAACAACAACCTTTGTAATTGTTGGTTCTATTATTAAAGATTATTATTAGTATTTCCACAATTAAAAATATCTCACATTTATTCGTGCATCCATGATCCCAAACAACACAAATGGAGATGGTGGGGGTTCCAAAAAAGTATGTCTGATCATGCTTTCCATTTGTATTATTTGTCATCACCTGATGAAACATAATTATGAATTTTTTTGACATCTCTACCTTCTTATTTCATTTTGTCTAGGACATGATCGTATCAAAAGTTCAAGGATCACATCAACGAAATTAAAATTCAGAGATGATATTGCTCATTTAGCTAAAATTGAATGATCACAGTGAATAAATTAATAGTTCATGGATGATATTGCACGTTGCGTCAAAGTTCATGAATTATTTACGATAATTTTATCAACATGAAAAGGTGGAGAAGTCGAAGCAGAGAGCTGGAGCGGATGAAGTTGAGTTCAGTATTCAGTGAACGCTGGCTTGTTTCTCTCTCTCTCTCTCTCTCTCTCTCATGGAGTCTTCATCGCCACTCTCCCTCCCTACAACATATTCTCGCCTTCACTTCGTTCTGAAGCTCTTGCTTCCGTTGGCGCTGCCAGAATCGTTGGCAACGAGTGTGACTCTCTTCGTCGTGGCCACCTTTCAGTTCTCCTTTTCCTTTGGCTTCTCAACCTTGAGGAACTCCAGTTCCTCGGTTCCATGCAAAGGAACCACGGGAGCGGATGACGATGATCTGGTCGTCCATGGCATGGAAACGAGCTGCGATGACACCATGGCTGCCATTGCGATCTCTCTCTCTCTCTCTCTCTCTCTCTCTCTCTCTCTCTCTCTCTCTCTCTCTCTCTCTCAACATTTGATGGCTTGAGGGGGGAGGCTAGTTTTGTGGCGATCATTGGTTTTGTTATTGGTTTCTTTTTTTTTTTTTTTTTTTTTTCGCGTTCAGGCGAGAGGCAATGGACAAATTCTAAGTCAAGTCGTGTGGTCTCAGGTACGTGGCTTCATTTTGGTAATTCTGGTGTCTGTCGCTTCCTTTATGCATTGAGGAGCCGATGATACGTGTGGAAGATCCTTACTTTGGTGCTGTTTTGTTTGTTAAATATCGATTGGTAACTCGTGTTTGGGCGCAGTTAGATTGTCTCCTCTTTTCTCTTCGGCTTTGAATTTCGGCAGATAATTATGGTGAACTAGGAATGTAGCAATGGGAAAAGCGTCATTTGCCCAATGTGCCTTTTGGACGACAGCTTAAGCTGAGTGTTTGGTCCGTGGATTATACAGAAATTCAATCATCAATGAAGAATCGTGAATTGCTCTAGATACCCAAGGACTGCGCAAAATGGGATTATACAGTAGGTTATCTGCTACATTGACTCAACCATCCGGCAATGACATAATATTTGAATTTCCACACTTCTTCTTCGTGCCTTTTTTAAGTTTATTTAGTTGGGGTGAGGTTGGGGAGACAGAGGCAAACGTTTGGAGCTCGGTTTGGATTTATTACGGTTAATGACATTTTGTCGGGGAAATCCAAATAAACTACATCCCTCAACTGGATAACTAATGGAAGAGCTTACTGGTTTGCATCTTAATCATTGACAAAGCAAGTTTTTCCTTTTCTCTTTCTGTTTCCTGTGCTTTTGTGGGTTGGGAGTTAGGTTATTCGCAATCGGAATGCAGTTTTTCTTTTGGATATGCCAATTAGAGCAATGATCCGTTGGATAGTGCCTAGTGCTCTGCTGTTGCCAAGATAACTGGCTGGCCACCCAATCTTCTACAGTTTACCTTATGTGTGATGAAGCCTTTCTCGATTTGGGTAGGATCAGCCTTTCGTAGTGCAAATTCCTCTATGAACTTTTGTTTTCTCTTGCAGAGTAGATCCTTCTCTTATTAATAATATTGCTCCATAAGTGTCTGAAGTTTGGCAGAAGGATGGTTTTTGTTTATATTGCAAGCATTTTACCTAAATTCATACCTTTATATGTCAAGGCAGATCGCTCGTTTTATTTGGAGGTGTTGCTCCCGAAATGGGGGAAGCTGCTCATGTCGAAGCTACTGATCAGGTAACATTTTATCATTTTGGTCTTTCTTTAATGTTATTATCATCAAAGCAATTGTCTGTTTTATGCATCATGTATTGCTCCCTTCAATTATTACTGGATTAAGAGCTCCCATCAGTTCTTTGGCCATTCTTTTCTCCTATTGGTGAGCCAACATTGTCTTATGTGCATCAAATGGAACTTTTCATGCTAAAGTTCTGTTACTTTAATGCGGGTTGTAGAGAAAGGACTGACCGAGGATAATCTGACAGCCAGAGATTTATCTGCAGTTGCTGTTACTATCGGTCCTGGTTTAAGCCTCTGCATTCACGGTAATTTGACGTTTTGATCGTTATTCTTTTACTTCTACTCCATGAAGCAGAGTATCTGGTTCACTTTTGGGTTATGTTGTTTGAATTTGTAAACAAGAAACAAAGGAAAATTCTGTCTGGTCCGGGCACTCTTCACTTTTTCTCTTTCCGTGAATCTGGGGCTGGTTTGAACTTGAAAATGTCTGCTGGTTACCTTACTTAGAAACCTAAAGTGGGTCTCTGGCCGAAAATGTCTGAAGTAGAGCATGTTATATGTCTAAATAGGTGGCTAAGTTTTGACAGCAGAGTCGGCAGTCTGTAGGTTGAATATAATGTCATTTTAAGAACATGTGGCATGCTGATGTCGACTAGCTTGAGTCTGTGCTTTCGATGATTGAATTTACACTTTATGTTATTCTTTTGTTGCATGCACGGGTATGGAAACTTAAATAGCAGCAGCCATATGAACTGAGCTGAGGAGCTTTTGTTGTTACATATTGATGGATTGCCGCGGTCAAGGATATCTTCTTCTTCTTTTTCTTTTTTTTTTCTTTCCTTTTTTGGTGCAGTTGGCGTGTGGAAAGCTTGGAAAATTGCTGGGCTCTTCAGCAAGCCTAGTGTTGGCGTCCACCACATGGAGGCCCATGCTTTAGTTTTTCTTTTTTTTTTTGGTCAATCCTACTCTATACCTATCGTCCCCCATTCAGATAAGGAGGCATTCCTAGATCTGGGTCTCATCTTACTTGTTAGATCTGTAATGGGGTTAGGCATAGCACACTACAATATCAATAATGATTCAGCTATGCATTCACGACAAAGATATTCAAAATAATTAAAAATCTAATCCGAAGTCTTACGGATCAAATTAATAATTATATTGATTGCAATTAAAATACTACCAACGAACCCCTAAAATTAATATAATTAAAAAAATGATCCGACATCTTTCTGCTGAAAGGGTAATTTTTTCATTTGCATGAACAGGACTAGTGTTTCTCTTTGACAAGCTTTAAAGACTGTTAATATGAAAATTAGGTACTCAGCGTTCTCAAGAGAATAAGTGACTTTACATCTAGAACGAGACAAGACGTAGCAGATTCAGAATGAAGTATGTTCAAAACAAAACAACTCGACAGAATGTAACATAAGCCTTCAAAATTTCATCTAGAAATAAAATCACTTGCATTGAAAATGTATAACTTACATATGTAACTTCTGGATTTTTCTGCAAATTGATACTTTTTGGGAAAACGTCGAGGTATGGTCGTTTTTGTCTAGAAAATGGTTCAATTTCTTGACTGTACTGTTAGTAGTATGTTCTTCTTTTGAATTGGAATGCTAACCTTTGTTTCCCATTTCTGATAGAGCGAAGAAGAAGTCAGACAATCTTCTTGCAATTATATCTCAGCGCCATGTCTCCACCCCATCCCTCCCTGAGAAGGTGGGGGTTTGAACCCCTCACCTTCCCCTTCCATGTTAGAAGGGTGGCCACTGGGGCGAATCCCAGTAGTTGCCCATGCTTTAGTTGCAAGGTCAAAAAAGAAGAGCTAAATGTTAATACCAAGGAATTTCACGTTGTTGGCAGAAATGTGTATATTAGACATGTCAAAGGACAACAACAATTATTTATTTATTTATTTTTTATTGAGTCTAGTATTTTACTGAATTAGTGACAGCATGCAATATAAGACTACTTGAATGTTTTCTCTTCTCTGCTTTGCGGAAACGATATTTCTTTTGTTCCTAACCTAGGTTGTCTCTTACATCGGCTCCCTTTCACTCCAGCTTTTGCTCTGAGTGCAAGTTTTTGGTGCCGATATTTTGTATATTTGGCTCTTATATATTACATATCTTACCTTTACCAAAAAAAAAAAACGATGTTTCTTTTGTTCAAGTGCGCTCAAAACAAATTGAGGATATGCTTATCGATAATAAATATACTTCCCTCCTGCTGCAGGTTAGTCCAACAAGATCTGCAGTTTCCTTTCTTGGCCCTTCTCATTTCTGTAAATACTTGTAATCTTTATACATCAGTAGTATTCTGGGGATTTCTGGTGAATACTTCAATTGGGATTTAAGAAAAAGCATTCTTGAATTGCTTCGTAGAGATTAGAAGCAAGCATGTCCCCCGGACTGTGATCTAGGCATCTTGATTGGATGATTTACTTGTACCAAATATGAATTTGTATATTTTGAATGCGCATTGATTAACATTTTATCTGAAACCGGTTTCTCTTTCATTATTAATTGACTGGAGTTGGTGACTGAACAAAGACGACATTGTGGTATTATAGATATATATAAATTCGTTGAGATTGCTTCACAAGCATAATGCAACCATCTAATAAGAGAGAGATGCCTGAGTTATATGAAAATCAGAAGGGTACCACTGCCATGCCACCCCAGCAAAATTCCCTCAACTCAAAACTCATCATTATCTCTCTATGTGATCACAGCCATTCTCTTCTACCATTTTTTTTTTTTTTTTTTTTTTGCAAGTAAAATGAAATGTTATTACGAAGAGTATGCTAGAACTGGGCGCTTCGTTTGCCATCGTCCATTAGGCCACATTCTATCACGCCAACCTTCGATTAGGCAATTGTCAGACGGGTGAATTTCGAGAAAGGGTCATTTAGTGAAAGCAAATATAATTCGAGAGAAGACCACAAACAAACTATCCAAAAGAAAACCTAAATTAATCGTCGGTTCGATAGTCCATGTCTGTCCAGCCTTCCATCGCCCCAACAGCTTTATTTCCTGCACATTTTAGGGAATACAGATGAATATGACCATTGATTGCAATCACCCGCAAACTAATTCTATCCCATACCCATTTATTGTCGAGAAAGCTAAAGACTAAGTACATATTTTAAGTCAAAGAGCAGCCATAAGAAGGATACTTCCATAATGAGGAATATTTGCCGCACAATGAAATAGTTTTCCAATACCATGACCATTTTTTATGAAGAATGTACATTATACTAATTTTAGAAATTGGAACGATGGTGTATTTGACTTTCCTTATGCGTGGAGAATTGACTAATGGTTTCATTACAAAACAGCAAAGAAGTAGAGGGAGTTAGTAACGCGTTGTCGACACGTTGGTATGTGTTCTTGCAATCTAACAGATGTGGACCAATATCGGGCAGCGGTTCAGAGCCACCGTGAAGGGAATGAACCGGCAATCCAGCTATGAATGTACTGACTAGCCCCATTGAAATTGCAGGTTAAATCGATTGGCTCACGGTCTGCTCATGAGCTTTTACTAACAGCTAGTATTGTCAATTGGCATATCTTTATGCAAGGACTTGTGCAAAGGGATCAATTGGGATCGACATCAACCCCTCAAGTGCTACTGGATGAAGAGGGCTAACAGTCGTCGTAGATCTCGAGTTTTGCAAATTCGCCGGTTAGTGGCACCTCGATTCATAGGATCTCCATAAATCCTAAGCAAGTATTGTCTACGAGATGCAAAAATGATCATAAAAATAAATACAGAAATAGATTTTTTTGGGTCAGATTCCGAACAAGAGTTGCCACTTATCATTTCAGAAAATTCTAGATTGATTGGGCACCTAATGCTCAGGTAACAATGGAAAAGTTAGCTACCTAAGTGCACGTGGGAAGGAACTAGTTATAGGAAACCTAGAGATTAGGTTCAGAGATTTGTTTCCGTGCAGAATGCATTAGCGTCCTGTGGCACCCTTTCGGTGCCACCACCCTATTTAGTTTTTCAGTTCTAGTCGTCCATTATTTAATTCATACTTGATGCATTATTTTAATTGTTACTAAAGCATTTATTTGATGTCATTATAACAAGCCATTTTTCTCATAAGTAGTGGCACGGCTCTCTTTTTGTGGAAGAGGAAACTCAAAGTGGAGGTTCGCTGCTTCGCTCCGCTTTATCTCTTCCCCCTGTCTGCGTCGCACAGTTCAATCAAAGTGTGCATTTCTCAGAGATCCAGAGATGAGAGAGAGACAGTTGTGTGTTTTTGAAAGGAACCGGTTAATTGAACCGAACAGAATCGATAAAATCCAAATAATAAAAGAAATTTGATTTTTATTATTATCAGAACTAAAAATCGAATCAAATTGAAAATGTATAAAATTTCCATTTGGTTTTTCGATTCGATTTTGACACCCTATTTTCTATATCGGTACTTTCCCTTGAA
Source organism: Eucalyptus erythrocorys (assembly GCA_014182555.1). Taxonomy (NCBI): domain Eukaryota; kingdom Viridiplantae; phylum Streptophyta; class Magnoliopsida; order Myrtales; family Myrtaceae; genus Eucalyptus; species Eucalyptus erythrocorys. The sequence goes on along the minus strand of CM024597.1, from coordinate 4,941,594 downwards.
AGAAGACGGGAAATGCAAACAAGAGAACGGAAACGATCAAGTAGGACATTCTTGACATGTAGGGGAAAGGGAACCATGGGACTTTGTCTTGGTCATTGTATTTCCAATCTATTTATATCAATGGTTACAATTGGCCTTTCCACCTAAACCAAAGAAAAAAGAAGGGGGGAAGAGAGGGGGCAGTCACTAGAGGTCGGGGGCTCGCTCGAGAGGGTTTTTCTCCATTGAAAAATACTCAAATCTTAATAGGTTTTCTTTGGGTTTCAAACTTGCAAAAGAAATTTCAAGTAGCTAAAGTTAAGAACACTAGTTGCTAACAACCCTCCAATTGCCTTTGCTGGTAATGTTCCGATGAAACTCTGGCTGCTCCCATGGCATGAGCAAATACTTCACATCACAAACAGATGAAACTTGATTTAGATGCATCGTTTGAAAATTACGAGTCTTTAAATCTTGAAAGAGAAAAGTACCAAAATAGTCCTAAACCTTTTATATTGGTACCAATTCAGTCATAAACTTTTCAATTAGACCAATTTAGTCTTAAACCTTTTCATATTTGTACCAATTCAGTCCATCCGGCTAATTTAAGCTGGAAATTGCTAATGTGGCCACCAACGGTCTTATATGGCACCACGTGGACAAATTTTATAACTTTTTATATTTATTTTAGATTTTTTTTTAAAAAATTTCTTTTTTTTTTTTTTTTTTTTTCTTTTTTCCTTAGCCCTTGGCCGGCGAGGTCGCTGGTCGCTAGCCGGCCGACCATCGCCGACCACAGGCTGGTTGGGGCGAGGGGGCCTACGCCCTCGCCAGCCACTAGCGAGGGCCACCGTGCCCTCGCCAACCACAAGCAAGGGCATTGGCCCCACCTAGATCCAGGCGAGAGCCGAAACCCTCGCCCGTTGGTCGGCGAGGGCGCGGTGACCCGCTTGGATCTAGGCGAGGGCCGCCACACCTTCGTCAGCCACAAGCAAAGGCGCGGCGGCCCTCGCCTAGACATGTGTCACGGGCCGATCGATTTGGGATCGAACCGTGCGGCGACTCGGGCAACTTTGGATCACCCAAGCCAAGCCTTACTCGATCAATCGCTCAACTCGCTTGCACAACCGGGATCTTTTAGAGAGAGAAAGTTTAGAGAGAGAAGCTCTGGAAGGAAAGTGAGCTTGGATTGCTGAAATGTTGGATGATTACAAATGAAGGAGGACACCCCTTTTATAGTTGAGGGCCTCAGCTTATAACCGTTGATCTACTTTTCATCCGACGGGCGAGATCGCACCGCCTCAACAACCGACATAAATATCAACTACCGTCTACCGACATAAATAACGGAAGCAACCAACCACCGACATAAACAAGGGGCTTCTAGAATCAGGTGAAATGACAGTGTCGTCCGCCCTTGGAACCTTTGGGGAGAAGACTTGGTGGAAATCCAAGTGAGAGCAAGAAGTCCACGGGCGAGTCGTGATCGTGCGTGGGGAACCTCTCGGGTCAACACTCTTTCGGCCCGTGACATTCTCCCCCACTCAATCGAGCGACGTCCTCGTCGCTCTCAGCTTGGTCGGCCTTCTTGGCGCGAGCACGGGCTTTGGCACGAGCTCTCTTGTTCTTGTTTTGCTTCGCTCGGATGCTCACGAACGAAGGGCCACATCCATCTATGGTTAGCTCGGGCTTGGCATGCGACACCACCTTCGGCTTTGGCATGGCATGCGGTGAGCACTCGACCTCGGGGAAGAGCACTTGGATTGGCATAGAGTGTGTTGGAGTAGGATCCAACTTGACCTTCGGCTTCACCTCGGACAGCTTGTTGATGCGCATCACGGCCTTCAAGCTCTTGTCGAGGCGTCGGATCGACGCGATGGTCTTGGTGTCAACCACCCCTTTGACCATGGGGATCATCGACGGGCATTTTTGGTCGAGGATCATGAGACACTTGGTCCTCATGTCGATCATGGCTCCTACGCTTTCAAAGAATTGCATACCAAGGATGAGATCATAATCGTCAAGAGGGATTACCTCGAATGCCATCTTGCCTTTCCATCCGCCAATTTTGACATCCACGTCGGGAGTTGCTCCTATGCCATTGAAGTCATCCGAATTGATGGGCTTGTATGACTTCCTAGATGGTTCCACGCGAAGTCCCAAGGCTTTGGCTACTTCAGTCGACATGAACATGTTCGATGCGCCGGTGTCGACCAAGGCGTAAACCGTTCGCCCGCCCACTTCAACTTCCACGAAGAACATGTCCGTGTTTGGTGTAGCTTCTTCTTTCGACGGCGATCGGGCTTGGACCGAGTTGACCATCCTTACAGCTCCAATCCGGATCTGCCGCTTATCCTCTTTGGGCTCCTCCTTTTCTTCCTCGATGGCAAGGAGGGCGTTGATTCGACCCTTCTTCGGGCACTTTTGGGTCCAATGTGGACCTTGACAAATGAAGCAAGGAGAAGGCGGGGTTGATCGAACTTACTCGTCGTGCAGTCCGATTGCGGTCGACCCCTTTGGAAGGATGACTTGGAAGACCCTTCTCCCCATGCTTTGGCTTGGCCACCTTGATCGTGCGCGCCTCGGGGAGTGTTTCTTCCTTCGTCCTCGGATCGATCCGACCTCCATGATCGACTCCTTGGTTCGGTCTTGGTGAGGTCGACGAGCGACTCGGCCACGCTTAGCGCTCGTGCAAGACTCGTCACATCCCTTCGTTTGAGCTCGAGTTGTGCCCATGGCTTCAATCCATCCATGAATGCTCCGAGAGCCTCCTCTTCGCTTAGGTTGCGAATTTGGAGTTTGAGCTCACGTAAACTCCTTCACATACTCTCGGATCGCACCTCTTTGCTCGAGGTGATGGAGCTTGCTACGGGCTTCTTGTTGAGCAAACTCGGGGAAAAAGTAGTCGCGGAACTCCTTTACGAAGTCATCCCATGTTTCCACGGGATTGGCATCACGTCTAGTCTCGTCGCACCTATTTCGCCACCAAAGCATTGCCGTATCAGTAAGGAACATGGAAGCGGTTCGTACCTTGATCGCCTCGTCTTGGATGTTGGCAGCACCAAAGTATTGCTCCATGCTCCAGACGAAGTTGTCCACCTCTTTGGCGGATCGTTCGCCTTTGAATTCTTTGGGTTTTGACACCTCGATTTTGGGCACCGCTTGAGTAGGCATCGCTCCATTGGCGATGCTCATTTTGCATAGGGCAAGCTTGGTCTTGAGCTCTTGGATCTCCGCCTTCATGGCTTTAACCTCGTCCCTACGTAGACCTTCTTCCTCGATCACTTGGACGCGCTCTTTCAAGACATCGATCGATGCTTCAAGGGCTTCATCCTTTTCGTGCAACGGGGCGGTAGCTTCGTTGAGGCCGGTCGTGAAGTCTTCAAGGAGCGAGGTCTCAACCTCCATGATCCGGTCTCGCACATCGTCAAGACCTTCCATGAGTTCGAGCACGGCACTCCGGACCTTTGCGATCTTCTCATCGAACGCAGCTACGGCTTCCATCGAGGCGTCTCTTTTCTTTGCTTGGCCATGGGTCTCCTTGACTTGCGCGGCCTCTCCCTCCATAACAGCTTCTTGGCTCGACATTCCTTCGAACAGTTGGTACTCATTCTCCAAACGGAACTCTCCTTTGCTCTGATACCACTTGTCACGGGTCGATCAATTTAGGATCGAACCGTGCGGCGACTCGGGCAACTTTGGATCACCCAAGCCAAGCCTTACTCGATCAATCACTCAACTCGCTTGCACAACCGGGATCTTTTAGAGAGAGAAAGTTTAGAGAGAGAAGCTCTGGAAGGAAAGTGAGCTTGGATTGCTGAAATGTTGGATGATTACAAATGAAGGAGGACACCCCTTTTATAGTTGAGGGCCTCGGCTTACAACCGTTGATCTACTTTTCATCCGACGGGCGAGATCGCACCGCCTCAACAACCGACATAAATATCAACTACCGTCTACCGACATAAATAACGGAAGCAACCAACCACCGACATAAATAAGGGGCTTCTAGAATAGGTGAAATGACAGTGTCGTCCGCCCTTGGAACCTTCGGGGAGAAGACTTGGTGGAAATCCGAGTGAGAGCAAGAAGTCCACGGGCGAGTCGTGATCGTGCGCGGGGAACCTCTCGGGTCGACACTCTTTTGGCCCGTGACACATGGGTGAGGGCCGACAAGGGTTGCCGCGCCCTCGCCCACATCCAAGCGAGGGCATGATGCCCTCACTTGTGGCCGACGAGGGTGCGGCGACCCTCGACTGCCACGAGTGAGGGCGCGGTGGCCCTCACTTGTGGTGAGGGAGGGCACGGCGACCCTCCTCGGCCCTCACCCAGATCCAAGTGAGGGCCGCCGCACCCTCGCTTGCCACGAGAGAGGGCTATTGTGCCCTCGCCCGTGATCGAGGAGGGTGCGGCAGCCCTCGCCCAAATCCAGGCAAGGGTCGCCGCACCCTCGCCGGCCAATGGGCGAGGGTTTCGGCCCTCGCTTGGATCTAGGCGACGGCATCGACCCTCGCTTGTGGTCAACGAGGGCGCGGTGGCCCTCGCCAGTGGCCAGCGAGGGCGCATGGCCCCTTACCCCGACCAGCCTTTGGCCGACGATGGTCGGCCGGCCGACGGTGGTGACCTCACCGGTCAAGGGCTAAAGAGAAAAGGAAAAAAAAAAAAAGAGAAAAAAAGAAAAAAATTAAAAAAAACTGAAAAAATTATAAAAAATTGTAAAACTTGTCCACGTGGCACCACATAAGACCGTCGACGGTCACATCAGCAATTTTCGGCTTAAATTAGCTAGATAGACTGAATTGGTATCAATATGAAAAGGTTTAGGACTAAATTAGTTCAACTGAAAAGTTTAGGACTGAATTGGTACCAATACAAAAGGTTTAGGTCTGTTTTGGTACTTTTCCCCTGATTAGGGTAGTCAACATATAATCACCTCCTGAAAATAAGATCCTTTTGTGTTAGTATTGTGGTCCAACCTTATTACGAATCGTAGTGTTACGTGATATCTATCCAATGACATCAAAATCAAAATGATTTGGTGTTTTATAGAGAGAGAAAATGATTCAAATAGGAATGAAGAGTTTGAAAATCAACAATGGTCCTAAACTATTCTGATTTAACTCAAGATCGAGCCTGAGCGGGCTTTGTGAGTTTGGTTCAATGTTGATTCCTTGAAAATTGTTGAGGGATTGAAAATTCGGGAACCAATTAGGTTTGGTTCGGTTCCAAATGTCAAGCCTTGAACTCATCTTTTCTACGTGGGATCCGAATCGACTTGGCCGAACCCAAAATAAAATTGGTCCGGAGCTATTATTGATTATTATTATTGTTGTTTTTTTGGAAGTATTGTAACACGTCAACGACTTCAAATAGTAAAAGGTCCACAAAGACATGCAATTGCACAAGGTCACACACCCAGCCTCGAGCTTAGATCCAATCTCTTTCTAATCAAATAAAAACTTACAATTACAAAATTAAAATCCTCGCGACTTTAGCCTCTCTGTCTCTATGTGGTCTCAATCTCGCGATCAAGGCTCTCTCTGTTGTCTCGAGCACAATCCGAGATAGGTTGGTTCTTAAGATTATTAGTGACAACATACATTGTGAATAACAAGTAAAATTTACACAGAAAAATTGCGACGAACAAATTAAAAAAAGGGTGGCAGGGGGTGTCAATTCTTGGTCCTATTCGAAAACATGCCGATACTGCAGAATTGCCAGTTCAAGTTTATTACATTGAAATTCACGAGTTACAGTATTTTTCATATATCAAGTGCAACCGGTATGCCGGTCCTAGGTATCCATAAATCTCCCTGTATGAATCTTCTCACCGAAAATGGCTCAACCTCCTGTGGACTCTTGAGGACGTGGAAACCGGTCCAATTCACCCTCCTCCCCGTCGCTGCACCAGGGCCGAAGTTCTGGTACTCTCCATAAAATAGGGTCGTGAGGAAATCGCCGGTCCCCTCATTCCATCCCTGCAGGTCTATGAACTCGTCGATAAATGTCTTCATTATCACCGTCCTCGAGTACTTCTTCCATGGCCTTCCCAGGTAGGTCTTGAATGAGCCCTTGACGGGTGCCAAGTCGGGGGCAGGGGTGATCCGCGACATGTGGATCGAAATCCCCGTGTTATTCTCCTCGCTTTCTCGACCCTGAGCCGTCACTATGTTCTCCTGTTGGTCCATCGGCCTCCTAACGAAGATGCTACAATTCTGGAAGACAACAGTTGACTCACCAAAAATAAAGTCGATTGTCCCATAAATATGGCAGTCGCGATAGAACTGTCGGTTGGAGTATGTGTAAAGTGTATCCTGGTAAGCCTTGAAGCTACACTGGTAGAAGATGGATTGGTCTGAGCCAACCAAAAGTGCAACGGCTTGTTGCTTTTGGGGACCGGCTGTGTTCTCAAATGTCATGTCTTTTGCCCAGAAGCCTTCCCCATAGACAGCTGCATGAATTTTGGGAGATTAGTTTAAGAGTCAATACATTAATGAGCTACTAAATGACTAATGTTAGCTTGATTTCTTACTGAATGTAGCTGAAGTCATGGTGTTGAAACCATCCACAACATTTTTGTTGCCGGTGACGACGGTTCGATCCATGCCATCGCCAACGAGCATGATGTTCTTCATGTTTTCTCCAATATTTACTTGCTCATTGTAGACTCCCGCTTTCACATATATTACCACTCTTTCGGGCCGTTTTGTACCCATTGTACTGAGTGCGACCATAGCCTCATTGATGGTCTTATAGGAGCCAGAATTGTCCTGGGCCACAATGAAGTTGGCTTTTGAAGTTTTTGCATTCCACGATGCTAAAAGCCCGTTGTACGGGTCTGGCACAAGCATTGATAGTGCTCCTATAAGCAAACAGGAGTAACAACCTCGCAATTTTAGTACAGAAATGATTTATTGGATAGAATAAAAAGCAAAAAAAAAAATGAATAAGACAAAGAAAGCAATGGATTACCTTTCCTACCACCATCATGGTCATGGTCAAGGGCCTCATGCTCAAGGGTGGTGGCGGCATTGACGAAGGTGGTGGTGGTGGCGATGGTGATGAAGAGGAGGAGGAGAGCGGCAGTGATAGTCCAGTTGGACATTTTGGGTGGTCTCTAGTGATGGGTGTCGAGTGGACACACTGTAAGATAAACTAAATGGAAATCACAGCTACCAGAGTTTCAATCTTTTAATGATGGAAATATCAATTGATTTTTGTTAGAGTTATTTGAGAGAAATTTGAGAAGGAATTGGATGCAAAATGCAAGTGGGGACCAAGAACTCTAAGTTGAAATTCTTTTGAGAATCTATGCGCTTATTTAAAAGAATGGGATTTCTATTTGAGCAAAGTCATTTATTTTTGTGATCTTCTTTTCCATTTTTATGTTTTTTTGACTTTTCAAACTTATCTTCTCTCTCTTACGGGATTTCTATTTGAGGAAAGTCATTTATTTTTGTGATCTTCTTTTCCATTTTTATGTTTTTTTGACTTTTCAAACTTATCTTCTCTCTCTTCTCTCTTCTCTCTCTCTCTCTCTCTCTCTCTCTCTCTCTCTCTGTGACATCCCAAATTTCATCGACCGTCATTAGCTTAATTAGATCATTAGAAATTTAGATTTATTTAGAACGGGCCGGAAAGCAAACCCAATGGACCGTGAGGAACATGTGGGCTTGAGAGTAAGTGGGCTGCACAATTGTTTTAGAACCAGGCTTGTAGAATTGAATGGGAAAGCTGGGCTTGGATTTGATTTGAAGTGGGCCAAGGTTCGAGATTGTAAGATCTATAAGTTTAGTGGGTCGGATCGTTTTAAATTGAGCCTGTTGGGCCAGGAATAGATAATTAGGCCCGAGTGATTATATTTTTAGTTAAGACTTATAGATTATAGCTAAGGTGATTTGATTAGTGAATTATTTATAACTTTAGCATTTTTGTGATTGATTTCTTTATAGATTAACTTTGAATAGTCGATATGTTATATATATGTTATGATTTTATATAATTGAAATTAAGTAGAAACAAAAGGCAATTAGATGAAAATATTTGAAACTAATGAACTAACTAATGATATCGATTAACAGTTAATGGATATTGATCGACAGATGGCGAAAATCTTCATGCATGAAAGCCACGACACCAAGCCTCTCTCTCTCTCTCTCTCTCTCTCTCTCTCTCTCTCTCGATTCTCTCACTCAACACCCACGGTTTTTTTTTTTTTTTTCTCCATCCCTAGAAACCGAAGCTAGCAATCCAAGGAAGCATAATCGTTGCCAAATCTAATCATTACACTAACCTAGGACTAGCTTTGTAGATCTATTTCCCTTATTAATTTCGGAACTCTCTCTTGATAAAGGCTAGTGAATACACCTAGAGGGGAGTGAATAGGTGTTTATAAAATTCTTTTCAAGTCTTTGCTCGAGAATCACATTAGAAATAAACAACTCATGCATTCATAAAATAAATAGAGTAGGGTAAGAGAAAATTGACACAAGTATTATAGTGGTTCGACTTAATGTAAGCCTACATCCACTCTCCACGCTGGCAGCTAACTGGCTGTAATCACTATGTAGCAAATGAGAGCTTTTTACAATTCACAAACTTGACTTCTTCAGTAGAAAGTCTCTCCTACAGCTTCTCGCTGTTTCACTCTGTAAGTATCTCTCTTTGATACACAATTTTGAGCACAAGAGATTATGAGAACAAGAGTTTTCAGAAGTTCTAACTTCGAAATTTTTCTATCAGTTCTCTCATATTTCCGAACAACTTCGATACTCCTTAAATATCCTTCGTGCCTCCATAGCCGTTGGCACTTTCCAATAATTTATCCAATCATCCCGTTGGACTGAATTAATTTAAGTGATCTTCACGTTGTCGAATATATAAGTAGAAAATAGCTTGTCAATCTTGCTTGCCCATACAATCAGGATCTTGAGTTTCCAAAATTAGATCATTCCAAAAATTCGCTTGATATTCAACGGATAAATTCCGAAGAAAAAATCTTCCGAGCTCACAATCACAGCCAGAGATATTCCATGGATAAGTTAGGGAATATAATAGCCAAATCTTAATTTCCTTAACCATAAAGATAACCTGCTGTCAGCCTAGCAAAGTCGCGAACTGTTTTTAGACTTAGATTTGGGTCTAGAGATCTTCAGACTGTAACTGAGTCTGACTGTCTTTAGACGGAAAAACTTCAAACCATAACTTTAGGTCTAATTATCTTCAGACGGAAAACGCTTGGGTCTTGAACTCTTCAGACTTAACCGACTGAGTCTTGGATTCTTCAGACTTTACTGATGAGGCTATTTGGTTAACTTCAAAACTTCAAGGGATTTTTCTTCAACATCTCTCTCTCCCCAAAACCGAGAAACCCATCTTCATCTTCTTCATCTTTTTCTCTCGGTCGAGCAGTGAAGAACCAGGAGGAACCAGCGAGCTTTCTTCTTCTTGCATGCTGATTTTGAGTGTTAATCTTGAAAAATCTTAGAGTTGTTTAGTAGCTGAAGCAAGGTAAGGAAAGATCTAACTCTAAATTGAAAGTTATCCATTGTTTCATCAAGGGAGCTTGTGAATCTAACCAAACAGTGATGGATATAGCTTGTAGTTGATGTTTTGTGATTGATCTAAGCTTAGTGAGTGTTAGATTGAAGGTAGAAGATATTGCATGTCACTTGTGAGTCTTGCATGCCTTGAAATCCTTGTGTGAGCAAGCTGTTTTGTTGAGCGAAGTGATGAAATGGAGGCCGAGTGTGTTGTTTTGGTAGAAATCGTGATGAGTGGTTCACGGATGCAACAACACTTTAAGCCGAGCTGTGGAATTGATCATTTGTTAGAGAAAGACATGCCGAAGGTGTTTTAAGTTGCTGTGATGAAGCCTTGAAGTATTGTAGAAGAGAATTGTGGATAGACAAGTGGTTTAGTTGAGTTAGAAGTGAGAAAACTTGTATATCTATTTTGTTCTGAGCGAAAACATTTATGGAGTCTTCTGTTTGTGTTTAATTTTCATTATATATGTTAATAGAGATAAGAAAGAAACCTTTCTACATGACAGAATATCTATAAGATTGAGTTATACACGTAGCTATAACCATATGGATATTAAAATAGAGGGATAGAAGTGAACTTAGTAAAAACTAGTAAACTGTTTTGTGAGAATCGGATTGACCTTTACTGATTACATGAATTTTCTGTAATTACCTAGTTAGAATTGAACTTTGAATCCTTAATGAAAATTGTAGAACACATCTTAAGGAATAACGTGTCAAAATTTGAGATTAATTGGATAAGAATTGGTTAGTAAAATGATTTTTCTTTTTAGATATAAAGTCTGGACTCGGTACGGGATATTAATAAGGATTATGTGAACTGTTACTCTTAATACAGTGAGAAATAGACTTAATTTCCTTCACAAAAAATGTTAAGCTATGTCTTAAATACAACATACTAAAATTTGGTAGTATTTCGATAAGAATTGATATGTCTTTTATGCTCGAAACCGAAACTGTTCATTTAGCTAGTATACTGTTTGTACCCGAGAACACATATTAGGTGTAGCAACTTATACATTGGAGTTGTATGCTGAACATAGAGTCTAATAAACCTTATAAGAGATGTTAGTTGAGTATGAGTAAGTCTCATATGTCAATAGAGGTATAAGTGCATATAGAATCATGTGTGTGCAATAAGTGCGGTGCATAGTGCTTGATTATGGGATAAATATTTGTCCGGCATGGTATGAGACATGTCGTGATGGATTTTATCTTATAATTTGGACACGCATGTGTGCTAGGTTCATGAGAGTTAGATAGATACTTTAGAGTCTTTTCTTTTGCATACGATATATGCATTAATTAAAGGTGTAGTGGTGTGAAACGTGTGCTTAAAAGAGTGAACGAACCCATTGGTACAGAGATACCGGTGATGCCCCTAGAAGTTTGGGATGCCCTTGTGTGTGATCAAGGATGCCTTGGTAGAGAATACCAGAGATGCCTCAGAGTGAGATGCCCTTGTGTGTGATCAAGGATGCCTCAGTTGTGTGATACTGAGATGCCTCGGAGTGAGATGCCCTTGTGTGTGATCAAGGAGGATCTCGGTTGGGTGATGTAGGGATGCCTTAGAGTAAGATGCCCACAATTAGAGGTATTGTGGAAGTCCGGATAACGTACTTTCCGGAAGTGACTTGATCAGGCCGGTAGTGTCCCGATTGTAACAGATTCGAGGGTGGATTTTATGCACACTAAATATAATTCTATTTGGCGAGTGAGTTCATTTATTATTGTTGGATTATATCTTGATGTGAGATTGAATTTGTGAAGGGTAAGTATAAAGATGGATGCATATAAGGTGATTTCTTTTATGATGTATTAGTATTGTTTATACTTGTGATATATTCTCTTAGTGTCCTAATTGTTTGATGATTTACTTGTAACTTTGATGGCTATGGATTGTTTAAGTTAGAGTTTTATCATTCTTTATTGGGCAAAGTTGTTTTGCTCATACCTTACAATTTCAGATTGAAAGCATGGACGTACCTCTAGTAGCACGATACGGGGTGATAGCACGCCTCGATGTATCTTTTCATGACGTGTACGATCCCGACATTGACATGACTTTTTCCAAGTATGAGGCTACCCTTTGGATGGACGATAGTAGAGCTGACTTGATTCCTATGAGGTTCGTGGCATGGTTCCTTAACCATGAAGGAGAGATGTTCGGTCCTTTACCTTTCTATGCAGGTGGACTTGGAGCTGGGTTGGATGGCGCCTAGATGCCAGTGATCGTATGGAGGTTGGGGGATAGACTTTTGTTTTTGTTTTGTTTTGTTTTGTTTTTGTTTTTTTTTTTTTTTTTTTTTGTAAGACGTGGGCTTGTGTGGGAAACTCGTGGAGTAGACACCCTCACCCATGTCCCTGACTTTTTGTTGTGCCTTACTTTTGCTTTGTATATGATATATATATATATATATATATATATATATATATATATATATATACATATATATAGGCGAGGAACGTGGAAAAGAAAAAGTTCAGGTCGATAACTTTTGTTAAGCCTCGATGATGGTAAATGAAAGGAAGTCTTTTATGATCTTGTTCAAGTGCATATATGAAATTGGCTAATATTGTGAATTGTTAGAAGGATTGCAGGATAACCTCATATTATAAATTTAGGATTTTAAAATATCCATGTTATACATGCTAACCTTCAATGGTAAATACTATATGGTAATGTAAGGAGTTTACAAGACTAATAAGATACTAATAATGATTAAAATTCCACTTGCACTTAGTAGGTGATGCCCTGGGACGTCACACTTTGGACTCTCATTCTCTCAAGATCTCTCTTCCTCTCCCTCTCAGCCGGTTTAAAAACTGCAAAAGCAGAAACAATGGCCTGCAACGTTGAAGGAGCTGCAGCCATGCTGGACCGCCGTCTGCTTGGTTGCACGCCGTCGCAGCTCCACCGCCGCCCAGCTGCGTCTTCCACCCCCATCCAGTCAAGCTGCCATCCACGAATCGCCTAGCCAGTTGTTGTTCAATGGTCGTGAGGGACGGTAGAGGCCCACCAGAGCTCCCTTAGGCCACCATGCGTCGCCACCTTAGCCGTCGGAGCTCCACCTGGCCCTAGCCACCCTTATCTCGCCCTCTCAGCCCCTAATCCGACCTCAACCAGCAGCGAGCAGAGAGGAGAAAAATGGGTATGGCAGCACCTTCGTGGCCCGTTTTGGCCGTCTTCTCGAGCCCAGATGCTCGGCCCGCTTTGAGGAAAGTCGATCCTCGTGTTGATCCCGTCGTTTTGAGTGAGTTTATTCACTAATGCCTTCCTAGTTTGCTAATTATACTTAAAGATTGATTAATGTTAGTTAAGTGTAATTAGGTGGTTAAATTAGAATTGATTAGCGATTATTAGTTAATTGCATTGCATATTAGTTGTTTGGTTAGTGTACTTGGATAGAGAATTTGCCTATAGTATATATTGGATTCTTCTTGGGATTTTTCCCAATCCTTATCGGGTGTTAATTAGGCAATTCGGGCCCAAGTGGAACTTTTAGTAATTAAATATTAATTTTGAAATTAATTATTTAATTATTTAATTTCTGAAAATTCAACTGGGATGGCCAGTGACTGGGATTTTATGCTGATGATCGTGGTGCAATTCATTTACTTAATTGAGCTTTATGTTGTGCTAAATTGGAATTATTGTATTTATTTATTTATTTTTCGTAATTAATTATTTAATTATTTATTTTTCAAAAATTCAACCAGGATGGTCGGTGATCAGAATTTCGTGCTAATTGTCGTGGAGCAGTCCGTTTATTTATTTGAGCTTTAATTCGTGTCGAATTGATTTAATGGTGCATTTTGAAGTTATGTTCTTAATTAATGCAATTTTGGTTTTGTGATTGAGGATTGGTCGGGTTTTGGTTGTCAGTATCGAAAGTAAGTTGGTAATAACCTGAAAGAAGATATGTGGGCTCGGTGAATTGGGATATCACTTGGAGAATGCACGTGAGTTTGGTGGTTGAATATGTCATATTGGCGAAGAGGTCGCCTTAGAGAATGCACGTAGCTCAAAGACTCGGTATGTTCTCCTGGAGAATGCACGTGGCTCGGTGACAGGGTATGGCATCGTAAAATGGGCACGTGGGCTCGGTGATTTGATGCATCACTTTGACGGACTTGGCGCCTAAGAGAAGGCATGTGGGCCCGGGCCTCGTAAAAAGGACACGTGGGCTCGATGAATTGATGCATCACTTTGGTGAACTAGTACCTAAGAGAAGGCACGTGGTTCCAAGGACTTAAGTGTGGCATCATGGAAGAGACACGTGGGCTCGGTGATTTGATGCAACATTTTGGTGAACTAGTGCCTAAGAGAATGCACGTGTGCTTGACATCAAGATATACATTGTGGGGATTGTATGGTCTGTTTGATGTGTAATCAACTAGGTCAGTTGATCATTGCTTTGATCTGATGTTGTGAATTGATTGATTGAATGGAAATGACCGTAAGTGGTTTTGTTGGCGTGTAATCAACTAGGTCGATTTGATCGATGATTCGATCAGTGATGTGATTGTTTGGGTACTTATTTGATATGTGCTAATATGCATGTGGAATCTGAGGCCAAGGTAAGTCCTCTGACTCATGTTGTGCATAGGCAACCCTAAAGTGTATTAGTTTTCTAATCGGGTCTTAGGGGGTAGAACTCACTGAGATAGTCTCATCCCAGTTGTGGGATTATATTTTAGGCCCCTAGATTTCCTGAAGAAGAGTCGGCATTTAAATTCGAGGATGAGCGAGAAGAATGAGATAAAGAGTTTGAAGAAAATGAGCCTAGTGGTGAAAATCTAAGGACAATTGGGACGATGATCACGAGCAAGACCCGGATGAGGACTGAGATCCTGTCCTCTTTTGTGAATCCTGTACATGTGTGGTTGTAAATTTCAATATGAAAAATTATGGCCTGCTTCTCTATCCCATTGTTTTATTATCTGGGGATTTATAATTGCTTCCACATGTGTATATATAAATAAAAGGGTCGGTGATACATAGTCCTGGAATATCGCATTTTAAAATTCGACCAAAGGTAAGGGATGTGCGCGTGCTTGAGGATCGAGGTGTGACAAACGGTGTTATCTGGACAACATGTGTGCGTGTTTGGATTAAAGTAAGTGGTGACTGCAAGCCATCTCATGAGCACGTAAATTTGATTGAGGAGAAATTGCCCAAATATGTTTCTCCACGTTGTATATGAGGGACAAACTTCCAAGCAAGTTCTAATAAAAGGCTCTTGAGAAGTTTCTTAGCATTTGACTTTGTTCAGAAAAGGAAAGCAAGATTAGGCTCTTGTTGGGATATCCTTCATTATGTGGTCGATATTGGGATGTTAGAAGCAAATCGAGAGAATATTTGCATGTTGGAAGAGAAGCTGTGATAAAGACAAGGTCTTAGGGTCAGCGATGATTCGGGGTAGACACTAGAATTAAAGAAGTGTATCATTCAAAAAGCCCATAGCACATATGTGAGTGGATTACAAATATACGAGAGTGGATGCCTACACATGTGAGTCCTCATGGCCAACCAACACACAGTTTTGAAGCAGTAAAAAACAAGCAAAATTTGCACTCAATCCCTTGGAAAGAGAAACAAAAACACTTAGGGTATCTATATGTTTGTTTCTTTTACCTTAAATGGATAGCATCAGCATACTGTTTGAAATTCATCTTCCACGTCAAAGTCCCTTCTTTGGAGGATGATAAGAGAATTAAAGGGAGTCCTCCAGAGCATGGAATTGTAATTGAAAAGGACTATCAAAATTTGATATTTCCTTGTAAGAGGTTGATGACAAATTATTTTTCTCTGAAAAAATGCTTAGTATATAGTCAATTTCTCATGATGTATAATCCAGTCCCACTTCCGGAAGTCAAGGTGTTATTGTTGCGACAATGCAAACAATATTTTGCCACCTTTTGTAAGTGTGAGCTAAGGATGTTAAATTTCATTCTATGTAGATGTGTTTTCTATGAACACTTTTATTAGTTCTTGCGGTCAAGTGATATTGCAAAAAGAGCACAAAAGCTCATCACACTAGCTATAGATTGCCGGTGAGTAAACCCTTGCTAGGGCTCGTTGTATCTGCCTTCTCATGAAGTTTTGATCAAGTATTAACCCTAGGAAATGAATTACGAATCAATATAAGCAACCCTTTGTTGGCCTAGAATTGAAAGCTCTAGATCTATTGGAATATTCTACATGGCCTCGGACTTCCTCGTAAATTCAACTGCATCCTAACCTCATTTGACAACAAATCAAATGTACTTGACGTGTGTGGGTGCGCAAGAGCAAAAATTGTTAATCAAGTTATGTAGTTTCTTGATGTGGACTTATACCCACAAATTCAAGGTTTATGGGGGTTTGATCTTGGAGACGAAGTTGTTACCTTATTCTAAAGTAAGGTGGGGCCCATTGGTTTTAAGGCAAAGAATCACTCTTTTATCCATTTCACACCAAGGATGTGCATGCGTATACGATGCAACCCAGAAGCATAAAAAGAAGTCAAAAAGAAGTCAATCACAATTTATAAGATATAAAAGCTTTTCCATTACTAAACTCCACAAGATAATATGATATGGAATACGTTGAGCCGAAAAACAAACCCTAGTTAGGGAACACTTGTTTGGAACATTTGTATTTGGAAGTACCAAGGTTGATCTAAACTGGTCCCCACCACCCCCTCCCCCTCGGGGCCCAAACAAAAGCGTCTCCTTTTGCCATCATGACTCTCGCCCAGCTAGGTTTGCCCTTGGCTAGTTCATTGCAAAGTTTCAAACAAGAGC
Organism: Eucalyptus erythrocorys; assembly: GCA_014182555.1. NCBI lineage: Eukaryota > Viridiplantae > Streptophyta > Magnoliopsida > Myrtales > Myrtaceae > Eucalyptus > Eucalyptus erythrocorys. The sequence continues at coordinate 4,925,281 of CM024597.1, read as the reverse complement.
TTTCTCAAGCTTGTCTCGAACAAGATGCTGCATGAAGTCAAAGAGAATGCCAACATCGTGACTGAATCGAAAAGTCCAATGAAAGCAAGAAACAAGAGAATTTGTGCTTTCTTTTGAAAAATGGAAGGCAGTTTCATGTCAATTTCAAGATCATCCTCTTTCCATGACCTTTGCAGCCACACATGGCGCCAGTCAAGAATTTTGGGAGGTGTGACATTGAATTTGTTTTGACCCAGTGTCGCAACCTCTTTTTTTCTCGGCGCCCGCAACGGTATGGGTCTTTGGCGGAGGCTAATGGCTCGACTGAAATTAGTTATGCCCGGACTCTCCCAAGTCCACCAATTCATGACTTTAATTGTCTAAATTTTTTTTTTTTTAACCTGTAAGTTAATTTTAAAAACGGAGTCGCCACTAATCGATTTGGGGTGGGTTGATTAGAAATCTAAGCGAAGTATCGGGAAAAATACTCGCTCTGCGCAACTGAGAGAAATTAGGATTGGGGACTTGATTACACTAGTTAATCACTAATGCCCTTTCGGTACCTAATCTTGTTTAAACCTTGAGGTTTCTTGGATGTTTGAGGGATTTTCCATGCATTTTGGGAGGAAAAACATTTTTGAGTCTTTTCTCATTTTTGGACATAAAAGGGATTTTTTTGGATTTTTGGTATTTTTTGGGAAAATACAAGTCTTTTTGGCATTTTATGAAAATTTTTGGTTTTTTAATGAATTTTTGGCTTTTTTTGGCTTTTTGAATTTTTTGGAAAATATGAAATAAATTTGATTTTTTTGATTTTTGGAAAATAAAATATTTTAAATATTTTTCGAAAATAGATTATTTTTATTTTTTGAAAATGAATTATTTATTTTTATTTATTTAAAATATTATTTTATATTAAATAATAAAATAAAATAAAACCGACTTTGGTCAGATTCGCAGGTTGGGTCTGACTCGAGCTAGCCCAAAACGCAGACGGGCCCGCTACACGGGCCCAACTTTTGTTTTTTTATTAAACAAAATGATGCCGTGGCCGGCGTTTGGGGACATCCTGCTCGGCTCAGCCCGACGACTCGGGTACCTAGCGGAACCCTACCCGGGTCCGACCCACCTTTTGACTTGACTTCGGCCCAGCTTTTGAACGCAGAAACCCTACCCGGTTTATGCCCAAGTCCGATCCGATGACCCGAGGCCACGAACCAGAAAATCGGGAACCCTAGGGTTCCCGATTCGTGGCGTCGAGGGAGGGGGACGAGGTGTCCCGATGGCAGTGGCGGCAATGGTGGCAATGGCGATCACGAGAACGGGACAAAAGGGAGGGCTGTGACGGCGACGGCGACAGCGACAGAGGCGGCAAGCTACTTGCTCATGGCAATGGCGCAACGACGAACCATTCTTCGGTCGCCTGTTAGAGCAATCATTGGTTTGTCTCGGACCCGAACCTTTCTTCGGTCGCCGTGACGGGAGATGTGCCGACCTTTCTCAGGGCATCTCATTTGTGGGTGCCTGAATTGTATCGAGGACACCAGTTGATACCTGACCTTTCTCAGGAGATGCACCGACCTTTCTCAGAGCATCTATTTTGTGGGGTATTTGACTTCTGTCAAGGACACCAGTTGGAACCCGACCTTTCTCAAGAGGATGTGCCGACCTTTCTCAAGGTATCAACTTTATTGGGGCGTCTGACTTCTATCAAGGACATCAGTTGGAACCCGACCTTTCTCAGGGCATCTAATCTGGAAGATACCCGGACGTTCACAAGCATATCAAAGAGCATCTAGATATTCACAAGTACTCACCTGAAGGATATTTGGGCCTTTGCAGGCGTCAAAAGGGGTATTTGGCTAATCATAGGCATCGAAGGGGTACTTGGATGATCACAAGTATGAATTCTTGGGGTATACTTGGACATTCACAAGTATCAAGGGGGTACTTGATAATTGAAAATATCGAGGACATACCTTGGGTATTTGTGAAGGTGTCCCACCTCTTGGCAATTGGGAAATATCGAGGGCGTACCTGGGATATTCGTGAAAGTCTCTCACCCCCTGGTAGTAGGAATATCGAGGACGTACCTGAGATATTTGTGAAGGTCTCTCACCTCTTGGTAGTAGAAATATCGAGGATGTACCTGAGATATTCGTGAAGGTCTCTCACTTCCTGGTAAAAGGGAATATCGAGGGCGGCTTACCTGGGATATTCGTGAAGGTCTCTCACCTTCTAGCAATGAGAATATCGAGGACGTACCTGAGATATTCGTGAAGGTCTCCCACCTTCTAGCAATGAGAATATTGAGGATGTACCTTGGATATTTGTGAAGGCGTCTCACCTTTTGGAAATTGGAATATTAAGGATGTGTTGAAGAAAAATCCCTTGAAGTTTTGAAGTTGACAAAACAGCCTCAACAGTACAGTCTAAGGACTCCAAGACTCAGTCAGTTTCGTCTGAAGTTTTCGAAGTCTAAAGGTTTTCAAAGACAGTCAGACCCAGAAGTTACCGTCTAAAGTTTTTCCATCTGAAGTTAGTCAAGACACAGTTTCAGTCTGAAGACCTTCTAGACTCAGTTTCAGTCTGACGACCTTCAAGACCCAAATCTAAGTCTAAAGACAGTTCGCGATTTTTACAAGCTGGCTACAGGTTATTCTTATGGCTAAGGAAAGTAAGATATTGGATTTCATATTTCCTAATCTTAACCATGGAATATCTTTGGCTGTGATCAAGAGCTTGGAAGATTTATTCTTCGGATTTTATCCGTTGAAGATCAAGTTTATTCTTGGAAGAATCTAATTTTGGGAACTCAAGATCCTGATTGTATGGGCGAACAGGATTGACGAGCTACTGTCTACTTACGTTTTTCGACGACAAGGAGATCACTTAAATTGATTCAGTCCAACGGGTTGATTGGATGAATTTTTTGGTAAGTGCCAACAGGTATGAAGGCACGGAGGCTATTTAAGGTGGATCGATGTTGCTTGGAAATAAGGAGAGACTGGGTAGAAAAATCTCGATGTTAGAATCTCCAAAATCACTTGTTCTCTAAAATCTTTCATGTTCAAATTGTATATCGAAGAGAGTGAGATATAGTGCAAAAGCAGCAGGAAGCTATAGGAGAGATTGTCTATTGAAGAAGTCTAATCCGTATACTGTAACAACTCTCGTTTGCTACATAGTGATTACAGCCAATTGGCTGCCAGCGTGGAGAGTGGACGTAGGCTTGGACTAAGCCGAACCACTATAATCCTTATGTCAATTTTCTCTTACTCTACTCTATTTACTTTGTGAATACGTGCTTTATTTATTATTGATATATCTCTGATATCAACGTATTCTACCGCAAAAGATTCCAAAAGAATTCTGCAACAACCTATTCACCCCCCTCTAGGTTGATTCACTAGCCTATTTATTGGTATCGAGCGGGTTGCTTATTCATTAGAAGTGTTATTACTTCTGAAGCTAAAGATCTATGGCTAGTGTTTTGGCTCCAGGATTAATTGAAGGGCAAAGCAATACCAGACCTCCCTACTTCAATGGCAAGGATTACAACGTATGGAAAAACAAGATGAAGGCATTCCTAAGATCCAAAGATCCTATGGAGTGGGATGTAGTGGAAAATGGAATTACTCCTAAAGCTGTATCTATCACAGGGAAAGAATTGCCTGATGGAGTGGGAACAACGCACACCGATGTCTCAAAGAGACAAGCCCTTGATGCAAAGGCTATCTACTCTCTATATTGTGCATTATCCCCTACTGAATATAATAGAATTTCATCTTGTGAAACAGCCAAAGAAGTTTGGGACAGATTGCATGTCACCTATGAAGGAACAGATCGAGTCAAAGAAACCAAGATCAATATCCTTCTTGGTCAATATGAAGCCTTCAAAATGAAGCCGGGGAGAAACCATCACGGATATGTTCGGTCGATTTACAGAAATTGTAAACGGCTTGGCATACCAAGGACAGCCACTCTCAGGACCTATGAAGGTCAATAAACTGTTGAGAGGGCTCTCCAAATATTGGAATCACGTCAAGACATCTATAAGAGAAACACAAAGGATCATGCCTCTTTCAGTAGATGAATTGGTCGGCATACTTCAATCCTATGAAGTCGAGCAATTCAATGAGGAATTTGACACAAAAGGTAAGAAGTCAATTGCTTTAAAATTTAATGATGATTCTGATGTCACAGATTCAGAAGAAGACTTGGATGATGAAGAATTAGCACTTCTGATTGGAAAATTCAGAAGGTTGAATAGAAAAGATAAAAGGTTCGATGAAAAGAAACAAAACAATCAAAGATTTCAAAGGAGATCAAATGAAGAAGAAGATACCAGCAAAGAAGTTGTTTGTTTTGAATGCAAGAAAAAGGGACACATCAGACCCAACTGTCCCTTATTAAAGAAAAAGAAAAGGAAACCTGAAAAGTTCAAGAAAGCACTCAAAGCTGAGACGTGGAGTGATACTGAATGTGAGGAGAGTGATGAAGAATATGCAAACATATGTCTTATGGCAAACTCAGACTCAGACTCAGGCTCTGACTTAGACTTAGACTCAGATTCAGACTTAGACTCAAACAGTGGTATCAAGGTTATAAATTTAAAAATTCCTACCAAAGTATCAAAATATATTGATGAGCTTTGCCTTAGTCTTAAAGGCTCTCTTAAAAGGATTTTTGAACTGAAAAGGGAGAATTCCAAACTGAAACAACAAGAAAAGATTTTACTTGAAAAAGTTGAAAGTCTAGACAAGTCTCTTGCTGTTTCGAAAGAAAATGAGAATGAACTTTCAAAAGAGAATGCTTGCTTGAAAGAAGATTTATTGAAAGTCTCAAAGAAATTTTCAATAGGTTCTGAAAAGTTAGATAAAATTCTTTCTATTCAAAGACCTTACTTTAATAAATCCGGTCTAGGAATGACACAAGAAACCGTTCCCTTGATTGATTTCCCAAAGGTAAAGGAAAGAATTAGGAATAGACCAAGAAAAACTTTTTACAAAAATCATTTCCAAAAGGTTTTTGTAAAGTCTGTTGGTAGAAATGCTCTTACTTGTTCAAAATGTAAAAGTGTAGATCATTTTGAAAAGGAATGTCCCAAAGTTTGGAGACCTGTTAAGAAGAAACGGGCAAAGACTGTTTATACCACTAACAATGATGGACCCAAGAAGGTTTGGGTACCAAAGAAGACATGAGTCTTTCTTTTAAATGCAGGTTACCTTCAAGAAGAAAATCAAGTGGTATTTGGACAGTGGATGTTCAAGACACATGACAGGACACTCAAGTTGTTTTACAAAACTCTCTCATATAAAATGAGGAAATATTTCTTTTGGTGGTAACAACAAGGGAAAGATTGTTGGTCAAGGAACTGTCATGATTGGAAATCTCACAATCAACAATGTCTCTCTTATTGAAGGATTAAACTACAATCTATTGAGTATTAGTCAATTATGCGATTCTGGATACAAAATCAACTGTTAAGAAGATACATGTTCCGGAACAAACAAAGATCGTCCAGTCCTTTACTGGACGAAGACATGGAAATATTTATTTGCTAGATGTAAGATCTGACAATCCTCAATGCTTGATATCGATTCAAGATGAAGTCATTCTCTGGCATAGGAAGCTTGGACAAGTCAACCTGAAGCAAATCGCAAAAGTGTCATCCAAAAAGCTTGTTCTAGGACTTCCTAACCTCAAGTATCAAAAACATGAATTATGCACTCCCTGTGTACTTGGAAAACAGGTTAGAAATTCCTTTAAATCTATAAATCAAGTATCCACTAATCGTGTTTTGCAGCTATTACACATGGATTTATTCGGGCCAACAAGAGTTCAAAGTATTGGAGGTAAAAGATATTGCTTGGTTATAGTTGATGATTATTCTCGTTTTACGTGGGTTTTCTTTCTTGCAAATAAATCCGATGCATTAATTCATTTTACTAAGTTTGCAAAGAAAATTCAAATTGAAAAAGGTTATGCGATTTCAAGTATTAAAACTGACCATGGTGGAGAATTTGAAAATCATGATTTTGCCAAATACTGTGATGACAATGGTTTACAACATAATTTTTCATCCCCATACACTCCACAACAAAATGGAGTTGTAGAAAGGAAAAATCGGTCTTTACAAGAAATGGCAAGAACTCTTTTAATCGAAAGTAATATTTCACCTCATTTTTGGGCTGAAGCTACTTCTATTGCTTGCTATATTATAAATAGAATTTTTCTAAGACTTATATTGGAAAATACACCTTATGAATTGCTCAAAGGTAAGAAACCAATTGTTTCATATTTTCATGTATTCGGTTGCAAATGTTTTATCCTAAAGAATTCCAGTGATCGAATTGGTAAGTTTGAAAAAAAAAAATCAGATGAAGGAATTTTCCTTGGCTACTCCATGACAAGCAAAGCCTTGAGTCTTCAACAAACGCACACAAACCGTGGAAGAATCCATGAATGTGAAGTTTGAAGACTTAGTACAAAATCAGACTCAACCTGAAGACTTTGAGTCTGGCTAAGTGTCTACAAATTCTCTTGAAGAAAATCAAGCCCCAGACATTGAGCCTCAAACAAATTCAGAAATTCCAACTAAAGAAGAGCTTCACCAAACTGACAAACTAACTACAAGTTGGAAGCAAAAGTCAAGTCATCCCCCAGATCTCATCATTGGCAATATTGATGAAGGAGTTCGTACAAGATCTAGAAGACGAGAAGCTTCTAGTGCTCTTGTACTAATTTCTGAGATTGAACCGAAAAATATAGAAGATGCATTGAAAGATGAAAGCTGGATTGAAGCAGTGCAAGAAGAACTAGATCAATTCAAAATCAACAACAAAAGGAAAATCAATCATTGGCACCAAATGGGTTTTCAGGAACAAGCTTGATCAACAAGGAAAAGTGGTAAGGAATAAAGCAAGACTTGTGGCAAAAGGCTACACACAAGAAGAAGGCATCGACTATGATGAAACCTATGCTCCGGTGGCAAGGTTAGAAGTTATAAGATTACTTCTTGCTTTTGCTTGCTTTAAAAATTTCAGGTTATTCCAAATGGACATGAAAAGTGCATTCCTAAATGGAATCATCCAAGAAGAAGTCTATGTGGAACAACCACCAGGATTTGAAGATCCTAAAAGACCAAACCTTGTTTTCAAGCTGAAGAAAGCCTTATATGGTCTAAAACAAGCACCCCGAGCATGGTATGAAAGGTTAAGCAACTTCTTAATTCAAAATGGCTTCTCTAAAGGTAAATTAGATACTACCTTATTTATAAAAAGAGAAGGTAAGGATTTCATACTTGTTCAAATTTATGTTGATGATATTATTTTTGGTTCTTCTAATGAGAAACTTTGCAAATATTTTTCAAAGTGTATGCAGAATGAATTTGAGATGAGCATGATGGGAGAACTAAACTTCTTTTTGGGACTTCAAGTCAAACAATCAAGTGAGGGAACTTTCATCCATCAAGAGAAGTATGCAAAAGACCTTATCAAGAAGCTTGGAATGGAGAATTGCAAGAGAACAGAAACTCCTACGTCAAGCTCATCAAAGCTGGATAAAGATGAAGAAGGAAAGAGTGTAGACCAAAAATTATACAGAAGTATAATCGGGTCACTTCTTTACCTTACAGCTTCTAGACGACATTTTGTTTAGTGTTTGCATATGTGCTAGATTTCAATCTAACCCTAAAGAATCTCATATGACTGCTGTTAAGTGTATCATTAAATATATCGCAACTACATCTAAGCTAGGTCGTGGTATTCTAAGCAAGGAGATTTTACTCTCCTAGGATATTCGATGCTGACCTTGCTGGTTGTAGAGTGGATAGAAAAAGCACTATAGGTACATGTCAATTATTGGGAAACAGGATGCTGTCTTGGTTCTCAAGAAAACAGGGTACCTTGGCTCTTTCAACCGCTAAAGTAGAGTACATAGCTCTTGGAAGTTGCTGCTCTCAAATTCTTTGGATGCAACAGCAATTAAGAGACTTTGGAGTTGATGAAACACATACGGAGATTAAATGTGACAACACAAGTGCAATCAACCTCACAAAGAATCCAATACTTCATTCAAGAGCAAAGCACATTGAAATCAAGCATCATTTCATTCGAGATCATGTTCAAAGTGGAGATGTGGTGATTCAGCATGTAGATTCAAAGAATCAATTGGCAGACATATTCACAAAGCCCCTAGAGAAGGCTCACTTTGAATCAATTCTTTCAAGACTGAGTATTGTGGAATTTGAAGATGATCAAACTCAAAATTAAAGTCTGAAGGTGGTTCAGACTCAACGCTAAATCTGAAGGCGGTTCAGACTCAATGCTAGGTCTGAAGGCGGCTCAAACTCAAAGCAAGGTCTGAAAGTGTTTCAGACTCTACATAAAGTCTAATTGTGCTCAGACGCAAAGGTAAAGTCTGAAAAAGGATTCAGACTCAGAGGTACAGTCTAAACAACTGTCAGACTCTGTTTGTTTATTCTCTTTACGTATTTTAACTCTCTCTATTTTACTTTTGGTAATTATTTTTCGATATTTCAAATTCGATATTTCAAAATCTCTTTTTTTTTTTTCGACACGTAATTATGGCAGTTTATATTTTCAAAAAGGCAGTTTTCTTTTTTCGATATTACGGTTTATTTTTTTTGGTAGTTTTTACCTTTACTTTTTGGCGACGATTCGTATTCCCATGTTATCTCTCTCACTATTTATACTCTCGAACCGTCACTTTTCACTCATAGCTACTCCTTTACGATTCATCCTCATACTCTTTCGCTTTCAAAACCCTAAAAAGATCCCATTTATCGTTTCTATTCCATCCTTTTCTCGTCACAAAGTTTCTATTTTTCCTCGCGTTCAAGTTGAATCTTTGCTTGCTCTCCAAGGATGTCGTCTCGCAAATCTTCTAGAATTGCCAGCAGGGGACCACAGAGACCGCAAGAGGGTCCTACTCGAGTGGATCTAATAGAAGAAGATTCGCCTCAAGAAGATTCGCCTCAACAAGAAGCTGAGAGTCAACACTTTGAGGAAGTGGTTACGGAGACAAAACCGATAAGAACACTCAAACCCAATGTGGCTTACGATCTCTATAAAAGGCTTAAGGATGGAAATGTTAGCCTTAAGACGATCGAGGAATATTTGAAGGAAAGAGGGTTTAAGAGCGAGTATATGTTTTTAATGGAGATGGAAAAGCTGAATGTTGTTGATAAAGGTACTGCACAAAGGACGCTGGAGAATATTTCAAGTAATCCACTTAAAAATACTCCTGTTGAGACCCTAGATGATGATGAGAGACTGTTCTCTCACTTTGAACCTCGTTTTGGTGTGGCTGCTAATCTTTTGTTTGTCCTTCGGGAAGTCTATTTCGGTCGAGGGAGCATGAGCGAGTTTATGTGAAGCTGTTAAAGAGGGGAGTGGTCAATCCAAGGAGTGTGGATTTTGACTTCCTAGATTTGATAAAGATTAATTTAAGAGGGAAGTTTGCTAGATTGCAACTGGAGAATTTCTGCACGGATATGGCGTGGCCCACTCGGGCGGTGGCTTACTTTTACTCGAATCTATCTTTTTGGATGCAAATCATTTGTCATTTTCTTTCATGGACAAAGACTATATTGTTGATGTTGACTTGCTGGCTGACATTATTGGTGTGGAAAGAAGGAGTTTCCAGCTAATCAAAGTCTCAACGGCTTATGCAACCTTGGAGATCGTACGAGATTTAATTGTTGAAGGCAAGATATCCTACACTAGGATGAATGCCACGAATGTTTTGTTGCATAAAATAGTCATCAACGCATCCGGCCAAAGACGACCTTGAAGACCGATGTTTCCAAAAGAGGCAAAGCCGATGTTTGCCATCAACCAGGACAGACCCTTCTCTCTCCCGCATGTCATTTTTTTCCATATGTATAGAAGCGTGGTAAAGGATAAGGGTGTTTGCCTTATTCATCCATCATCACCAAACTTTTTAGGCATTTCGATATTCAAGTCCTTGCATCTTTATGCCTAACCAAGTTGAATTCGATGCTTGTTGGTGAGAAAATGGTGATGAAGATGAAATTTCCAGAACTGAATGCAGCACTAGAAAGGTTGAGGAGGGAAACACCTTCAAAAGAGATCCCCACTGCTTCGTCGAAAAGAAAGGGCAAAGAGCCCATGGCTGAAAAGAAAAAAAGGAAAATCATCCTGCAAGATGAGGAGGATGAAGAAGATGCCATGACTCTGTCCACTCTTTCTAGGATGAGGAGCCCTGCTATTTTGAGAACGGAGGCTGAAGAGAGAAGGAGAAGAGAAGCAGTGGAGAAGGAAGCCGAGAGATAGAGAAAAAGAGAAGAGGAAAGAAGGAGAAGAGAGGAAGGAAGAAAGAGAAGAGAAGAAGAAAGAAAAAGAAGAGAAGAAGAGGAGAGAAGAAGAGAAGAGGAACTGAGAGAAGAAGAAGAGAGACAGAGGAAAGCTAAAGAAGAAAGAAGAAGGGAAGAAGAAGAGGAAGAAGCGAGAAGAGAAGAAGAAGAAAGGAGGAAGAAGGATGAGGAAGAAAGCAAACGGCAAAAGGACTTGGCTGGAGGATTAGAGCCATCTTTTGCTGGGGAAGAGACCGAGAAACATCCAAGTGCTAATATGGATGTTGGCGATGAATTTTCTACTCCACCCACTGGCATTCACACAGGGGGAGTTGCTGCAGAACAGGGGACGATATCGCCACTACACTTTAGTGATGTGAGTAGGTCTCAGTGCCGACCTTGAGGAGGTTTATGCATCCCACTTCCCGAACATGAAGAATCCTCACCGTCGAGAAGGAAAGGGCTGAAAGGGAAGCTCCTAGTTTCCAAACTCATTCTGCTGGTCCAAGTGGAAGCAATGCCAATTCCATGCCTTTACAGCTATTGAATATTATGTTGGATCTGAAAAAGCAGGTTTTGGGATGGACTTCGAGATGAGAGATTTGAAAAAGGCGCTACCGAGTATTTCGGTGAAAATGCAGAAAGATCAATGCACCGAGAGCACAAATGGAATCGAATCGGACCGGTGCAAAATTAGCTTCGGTGAAGGAAAACCTTGCCAAACTCGAGAAGTCAGTCCAGGAGCTTAGCAAGTTTTAACTTGTTCGTTTCCCTGCAGGCCCCTAAATCTTTTCAAAACTTTATCACATTCACTCTACCTCTTTGATGGGATAAAAAGGGGGAGAGTTACGCAGATTTGATTGCAGGTTTTGAAGATTTGAAGTTTTTGAAGCTTTGAGAAAGCTTTGAGAGTTTTTATTTTGAAGTTTTTGAGTTTTTATTTTGAAGTTTATTTTTATTTGATTGCTTAGACTGTTTTCGTTTTGGATTTCGATTGGGTTGTTTATTTGAACTTCTATGACCTTATCCTGATTTGATGATTTGGATCTAGACTTGTGAATTTGATTGTAGGATTATCATATTCGTGGGGATAATTGTTATTGGACTAACACTCTGTTTTGCAGATATAATCCTCAAAATATATATGAGTTTTTCTTGCAGGTTTTTAAATTCGCAAATCTGTCGAGGGTTTTGTCACCATCAAAAAGGGGGAGATTGTTAAAGAAAAATCCCTTAGAATTTTGAAGTTGACAAAACAGCCTCAACAGTACGGTCTAAGGACTCCAAGACTCAGTCAGTTTCGTCTGACGTTTTCAAAGTAAAGGTTTTCAAAGACAGTCAGACCCAGAAGTTACCGTATGAAGTTTTTCCGTCTAAAGTCAGTCAAGACACAGTTTCAGTCTGACGACCTTCAAGACCAAAATCTAAGTCTGAAGACAGTTCACGATTTTTACAAGCTGGCTACAGGTTATTGTTATGGCTAAGGAAAGTAAGATATTGGATTTCATATTTCCTAATCTTAACCATGGAATATCTCTGGCTGTGATCGAGAGCTTGGAAGATTTATTCTTCGGATTTTATCCGTTGAAGATCAAGTTTATTCTTGGAAGAATCTAATTTTGGGAACTCAAGATCCTGATTGTATGGGTGAACAGGATTGACGAGCTACTGTCTACTTACGTTTTCGGCGACAAAGAGATCACTTAAATTGATTCAGTCTAACGGGTTGATTGGATGAATTTTTGGTAAGTGCCAACGGGTATGAAGGCACGGAGGCTATTTAAGGTGGATCGATGTTGCTTGGAAATAAGGAGAGATTGGGTAGAAAAATCTCGATGTTAGAATCTCCAAAATCACTTGTTCTCTAAAATTTTTCATGTTCAAATTGTGTATCGAAAGAGTGAGATATAGTGCGAAAGCAAAGCAAGAAGCTGTAGGAGAGACTGTCTATTGAAGAAGTCTAATCCATATACTGTAACAGCTCTCGTTTGCTACATAGTGATTACAGCTAGTTGGCTGCTAGCGTGGAGAGTGGACGTAGGCTTGGACTAAGCCGAACCACTATAATCCTTGTGTCAATTCTCTCTTACCGTACTCTATTTACTTTGTGAATACGTGCTTTATTTATTATTGATATATCTTTGATATCAACGTATTCTACCGCAAAAGATTCCAAAAGAATTCCGCAACAACCTATTCACCCCCCTCTAGGTTGATTCACTAGCCTATTTCAAAATGCTCCATGAGCCCACTCTACTCCTTTAGTGTTAAAGTTACCCCTTAGCAACTAGTCGAGCATGACTATTGCTGGTGATTCCCCTTTCTTTCACTTATTTCAATAAACTGAAGTTCTCCAAACTTCATCAAAAACTCTGCTACAATACTCTAATAGAATTTTTCCCAAAACATCCTTTCTTTGACTAATGCTGAGTCGATTATATTTTCGTTCTTCTCGCCATATCCAAACACTGAATTCATCCAAGATTCCTTTCACAATTTCAACACCCATCTGGTGAGTGTTCTACCTCCTGCCAAGTGCTAGCATGCACTATTTCTTGTACCGAAGACCTATCCCGGAAATTCCACAGTGCATTCTATGGTGCACTTCTTCTGAACTGTCCTATCGGCGATGACAGCAATAACCGTTATCGAGATTCCATCTACTTATGCGGATACCTCATAAATCACTATTTGAGCTGGCAGCACTTACTACAATTTCCTGTCCTCAAAACACACGAGATTGATTCATACCATCTTCCATAGAACAACATGTTCCATTTCTTTGAATACTGACCTAACTATTCCATCCTTCCTATTAGGTGAAGTAGAATACTCTTCCCTCAACATCAATATTTATCCTGACTGAATTCCAAGTCTGTCTGCACTGAATCTTGATTCAAATATTGAAATTTGTTTCCTGATCAACCTTCCAGGTTGAACCTCAATACAGGTAGCAACAATAACTTGATTTTGATCTTACTGACTCATCCAGATCCCAAGGAACACTTGCATCAGATCAATCTTATCAGACTTAGAATCATTCAACGATGCCATACTAGTGCCAACATGCAATGGCACTCTTACGCTCGAGCTGGCTAGAGTCAACACTCTGCCTTCCGAAACCACAACAATTAAAAGCAAATGATTCACACACAACAAACAATTCTACCAATCAGCTATCAAAGACATGCGCCAGTCATGAATTTAAAGGCCTTTCCTACTACTATCCCACGGGTCATCGCACCTTATCACTCCAATACCTAACCATTGCTTTGATACCACAAAAAGGGGATGTCACGCCCCAATCCTCAGGCACGCGCACATCCCTTACCTTTGGTCGATTTTAAAATGCGATATCCCAGGACTATGTATCGCCGACCCTTTTCATTTATATAAGCACATGCGGAAGTAGTTAAAATTCCCAGACAATAAAACAATTGGATAGAAAAGCAGGTCAAAACTTTACTTATTGCAATTCACAATTACACATGTACAGGGTTCACAAAAGAGGATAGGACTATGCTCAGGATCATCATCCCAGTCCTCCTCAGATCTTTCACCACTAATTTCATTTTCTTCAAACTCTTCATCTCCTTCTTCTTGCTCATCCTCAACTTCAAATGTCGGCCAACCTTCGAGAAATCTAGAGGCCTGAAATATAATCCCACAATCGGGATGAGACTATATCTCAGCAAGTTCTACCCCCTAAGATCCGATTAGTAAACTAAACACCTTAGGGCTACCTAAGCATAACATGAGTCAGAGCACTTACCTTAGCCTCAGATTCCACCTACATGTTAGCATATATCAAATAGGCACCCAAGAAATCACATCACAGATTGAAGCATCGATCAAATCGACTTAGTCGATCACACGCCAACAAGACCACTCATGGTCATTCTCAGCCAATCAATCAATTCACGCAACATCAGATCAAAACAATGATCGGTCGACCTAGTCGATTTCATATCCAAATGAGACTAAGCAATTCCCACAATGCATATCAAGATGTCGAGCACACGTACATTCTCTTAGGCACTAGTTCGCCAAAGTGATGCATCAAATCACCGAGCCCACGTGTCTCTTTTATGATGCCATACTTAAATCTCTGGGCCCACGTGCTTTCTCCAAAGTGATACATCAAGTCACTGAGCCCACGTGCCCTTTTTACGATGCCATAGTCAGTTACCGAGATTCACTAGCTTTACGGTCCCACCCGACCTTTCCGAGATTCAATGGCTTTATGGTCCCACCCGACCTTTTCGAGATTCAATGGCTTTAAGGTCCCACTCGACCTTTCTCGGATTCAATGGCTTTAAGGTCCCACCCGATCTTTCTCGGATTCAATGGCTTTAAGGTCCCACCCGACCTTTCTCGGATTCAATGCTCTGTCACCGAGTCACGTGCATCCTCTAAGGCTACCTTTTAGCCAAAGTGACAGTTTCAACCACCGAACTCACGTGGATTCTCCAGGTGATATCCCAATTCACTGAGCCACGTATCTTCTTTCAAGTGATTACCAACTTACTTCCAATACGGACAACCAATATATAACAATTTCTCAATTAAATAATTAACAATCAATTCAATAGGAATAAATCCTAAAATTTCATAATTAAATCAATTCCACACAAATTGAAGCTCAATTAAATAAACGGACTACGCCACGACAAATGGCACGAAATTCTGATCACCGGCCATCCCGGTTGAATTTCCAGAAAATAAATTATTAAATAATTAATTTTGACAATTAAATAAATAAACACAATAAATTCAATTTAACACAATATAAAGCTCAATTAAATAAACGGTCTCGTGCTAGCATCATCAGCATAAAATTCCGGTCCCCTGGCCATCCTTATTAAGATTTCGGGAAATAATTAATTAATTAAATTAATTTCAAAAATTAATAATTAATTCCTAAAAATTCACTTTAGGCCCAAATTATTAAATTGACACCTGATAAAGGACTGGAAAAATCCCAAGAAGCATCCAATAATTACTAGGACATATCTACTAATTAAATGCACATCCAATTTGACTAACATGTATTAATAAGTCTCTAATTTAATTATCTTAATCTAATCTATCCACCCAATTGCAATTAAATAAATCTAATCAACCCTTAGGCATCATTAGCAAACTAAGAAGGCATCAGTGAGTAAAACTCACTTGAGCAAAGCGAAGATCGAAAACCGTGACGGCGGTCAAACTTGGGCCAGCTTGCTTCACGGCTGAAGTACTGGAACTTCTTGGTCTTCAAAATGGGCTGAACTTGCTAGGCCTCTCTGAAATACAAATGATGCTGGGCTTGAAAAACAACTTCAATAGGCTGAGCAATTAAACTGAGAATGAACTGCCGAGCTCGGGCCGAACTTCACGTGGCTTCAATTAAATAAAACCCCTAGGGACTGAATTGTTGTAATTCATGTGGGCTTTAATATGGCCTTAAGCTTGGGTCGCTAAATTCTTGGGCTAATTTGCTATAGACCCCCTACTCATGGGCTGAACTTCAAATGCTTTGTTGGAAATTGGGCTTGGCCAATTAACTCAGGTGGGCTAGACTTCGATTGGGCTTGAGGATTAAAATTGGAGTTGGGCTTGTTGAGCTGATTTAGCATTCAATTTGGGCTGGAATTGGGCCAAATTGCTGGAAGCTTCATTGGCTTAGGCCTGAATTTGCTTGGGTTGAAGATCCAAAGAAGCTGTTGGTGTCCGTTCGGCAGGGGGGAGACGCGTGAGTTGCTGCTGCTGAAGACCGAGGATGAAGGAGGGCAGCTTCTTTCGGCTTCGCATGGTGCTGCTCCGCTTGAGGGCTGGTGCGGCAGCAAGTCGTCTTCGTGGCGTAGGGGGGAAAAGTTCACGCGGACGAGGAAGCAGCTGGTTGGCGTGGCTGGAGGTTTTCATTAGTCTCCAGCTTGTTGAGGCGTCGCGCAGCTTCATCTTCAATTTCTCAAATCTGCTAGTTTTCTATCAGCCCAAAGGAGAAGAAGAAGGAGGAACCAACGGCAGCTGGAGGGGGAGAGAGGGGCGGGGACGCGCAGGCAGTAGCTGTTGTTCTTGCGTCTTCTCAGATCTGGTGGGGACGCCAAGCGGAAGGGGGAAAGAAGACGGAGGCGCGCGGGTGGTCGCGAAGCTGCGACGTGCGCGGCGTGAGGCGGTTACGGTGGTCTCAGTTCTGGCTTTGCTAGGACGGTGGCGTGAGACGAGCGACGGCAAGAGCTGCTATCTTCAGCTTCCATCGAGCTTCCAAGAAGAACCGAAGAGGGAAGGGGGGAAGAAAGCAGCGACGGGGAGAGAGAAGGGGAAGAAGAGAAAATCAATTTCCCTTTCTCTTCTCTCACTCTCTCTCTCTCTCTTAGGTCATCAAACATCAACCACCACCAGCTGTCTTCCACCTTCAAATTTTGACCAATATGCCCCCTTCTAGAAGCATTTAAATAGGCCAAAGAGTGGGATATAAAAGGC
The DNA here is from genome assembly GCA_014182555.1 of Eucalyptus erythrocorys. NCBI lineage: Eukaryota > Viridiplantae > Streptophyta > Magnoliopsida > Myrtales > Myrtaceae > Eucalyptus > Eucalyptus erythrocorys. The sequence continues at coordinate 4,908,492 of CM024597.1, read as the reverse complement.
ATCCGAATTTGCCATTTTTCCCTCTTCAATCTTACTCAATTTTGTTCACTTCTCAACAAACAATTTTAATTGAAGCCTAATTAAATCCATTAAAGTATCCTTGTCCATCTCAATTTTGTATTCAATTTTAATCTCTGGCTCCAATTGCATAGAATCTGCCTGATCAATTCGATTGAAATAATTATCGAAAATTCTGGATGTCACACATTTCCATATCATGCATGCTCCCAATGTTAGTAGATCACTCCATCCTATTAAACTTTTGATTCTCATTCATATATTGGATATGAACTTTAATAATGAAGCCAAATTACGATAATATGTGATTATACATAGCTTTTTAGGAATTTTATCATATATAATCATTCATGTCAAGCAAAAAGGAAGTTTCCCATTAATTGGAGATAAGATATTACCTTTTCCTATGTAACACGGATTTTCATAGACACAATGAAATTCTTCAAATGGTCCATGCTATTACGTAAACATTATTGCATTTAAGATTGCATGCACATTACTCATGACCATTTCGTGGGAAATACAACTGATATTTTATCATATATTATCTTTTGTCATTTCTAAATAGGTTTTGCTTTGAAAACAAGTTACTTGCTGCAATACAGCTCATAACATATCTTCATGCATTCATTTTTCTTCATCCACTCTAATTGGGTAAGTTCTAAATTCTAATCATTTTCCAAATTATCTATACAAACTTGTATGATTATATATTAATTATTTGACTAATCAGGTGCTAGCCCAATCTGGCAATTAACTATTTAAAGGAAACTTGAATTCCATTTTCGAGTTTTCCTTTTATTGTCATTTATTTAATTATTGTATTACAATTCTTTCCTTAACGCCTATGTCACATTCCAAAGAGTGAAACTACAATATAATAATTAGGAAATATCATTTTGTAGAGTTGTTTTTCTTTTTTCCAAAATCATTTTGAATATCAATTGAATTTGCCATCAAGTAACATGTTACCCATCTCTACCTCTCTTTGGAAATACGTATATGTGCGCGCGTTAGTTTCTCTACTATAAATAAGTTTTTGAATTGGAATTAAGAAATGTCCGTTATCTATAGGCACTTCTGGACCTTGAAAGACCATTGAAAAAACAGTTTCGGTGTTTGGTAACATAATCTCAAATGCCTTTAGGCAAATGGTCAAAGCAAAGGCTATCCGCCAAGTCCAATGATAAACTCCACATGAGACCCTGCCATGCGAACGAGCCCCCTTTGTCTTCTACCTCCGATATCACCAATTGCTCACGGCTCGAATCTGCGAGCTCACCTCCATTTAGAGTTGACGATGGTCCTAGATTTTGAAAAGCCACTTGCGGCTTTCACCGACCCAATCAACCACGTATAAACCTTAAGATCACGCTCGTCGTTGTCACTGTTTTGTCTTCGTTGAAGCGGCGATGAGAAGCAAAGGGTGAGTAGAGAGGAAGAAAGACGACAGATGTACACATGAAAAGATCGACTCACCGTTGGGTTGAGCTGTTGAGCTAGGGAAAGAGAAAGAATGATAGTACGCAGTGGTGCTGCCCTTGGCGGACCGCCTGAACTTTCATTACGACGTTAGCACCGCACCACCGGAGTAATAATTATCTTATAATGTGTTTACCAAACACTATTTGTTTTTATGAAAATCTTTTGAAATAATGTCCTCTGTGAAAAATGCAAATCGTATGGGCTAAATCCGCCCAAAACACACCCCCAAAAAGCCTTTAAGCATGGACAAAGCCACCCAACAGCGCTCGCGAACATCCTCCTACCACCTCCGGCCACCATTTTCGGCGCCACCACACTTAGCCCCATTTCCTCTCTCTCTCTCTCTCTCTCTCTCTCTCTCTCTCTCTCTATCGCAAACGTCATGGGGATCTTGATTCAAGGTCCTCGATAGTCGCCCTGTTCGGACAAAGAGAGATGAGTGGTGGCTCAGCATCGTCGCCGATAAAGGCAATTGGCAACGAGAGGGGCAGAGGCTATGGCGGCAGCAGCAGGTGCGAGAGTGAAGGTGGTGCAGGAGAGTGGGGACTAAAGCTACGCTATGGCGGTTGATGGTTAGGATTTTTTTTCTAGTGGGGAGTTTCTTTCGGGGGTTGGAGAACTTAGAATTATACTAAAAGGGCTTTTCTCTTTAAAGAAGAATGATCGTTAATGCGAATGAAAGTATTGAGTCGAATTCTGTATCTAATATGAAAACTCATAATGCGAAATCCTGATATTAGAAATTGAGGTGACTAATTGATATTAAGATTAGAAAAAAAAAAAATGAGCACGATCTTTTATATATTAGGCTTAAAAAGGTGGGCAAAATAGTATCTTATTTCTTTTTGCGAGACCAAATCTAAACAACTAGACAGAATAAGGCCACTAACATAAGTTTAATCTACAATTCCCAAGATAAACCTATCTATATATTCTTTCATATGATCTTTTAGGTCCTATTATTGTCTCGACAGCTATACTAATTTCACTCAATCTTCATCCCGATTATGATGGCTGCAGGATTTTTTACTAATCGAACATACATGTACCAAAAAATCAATGCAAGTTTTTTCTCCATTTTTATTCTAAGTCAAAGAGAATTGTTGCCTAAAAAAAAAAAAAAAAAAAAAAAAGAATGCCGCCCTCTTCAATTTCCTCCTAATTTGACTTGATATAACAGAGTCAAATTCAAAGCGACTTCTCGATCTTCATCGTCGGTTATCACCGTCGAGAGAGATTTCCGATGGAGGAGATGGAAGACGCGGCGTCGATGCTGCCGTACCTCCCGCTGGAGCTGCGGTCGTCGAAGCTCTCGTGACCGCCGGCAACGGCGGAGGCCCTGGCGGCCATGTCCAGGGGCCCCGAGCACGGTGGCGTGGCGTCCGGCGAGGCGCTGGCCGCCGCCGTCTCCGGCATGCGGCGCGCCTCCGATCCCTCCCCGCTCGCCCGCTTCGCTCCCCAGGGCTACGCCCTCTTCTTCGACGAGGTGCGTCGGATTAATCATCACTTCCCGTCTGCTTTTTGAGCTTGCCGATTGCCGTTCTTCCTGTGGCGTTTGAGCTTTGGGATTTTGCTCCGCAGCTGATATCTCGCGAGGATGCGGAGAGGTGGTTCGGGGAGGTGATCCCGTTTCTGGCTAATCTGTTGCTGCGGTTGCCTGAGCTGCTGGAAGATCACTGGAGACATGCTCACGGCTATTCTCGTTCGAGGAAAGGGCGGGTCGAAACCGGTCTTCGCATTTTGGACCAGCAACAAGCAGGGATGGCTATCCTGAGCCGGGTATGAATCGGGATGTATCTTTCCGTTTGTCCCTTTGACTTATCTTGACTAAATACGCAGTGCATGTTAGTAAAGCTTGAACCTTTTCAACGGCGATAAGTGGTTTATATTGTGATGATTAGAGATGTTCCTGGGAGTGTGATTGGTTTGAGATAAAAGCTTGTTCTGTTGTAACTGTCGGTGTTCAAAAAATGGCGTACATCCGTTGAACAAAATGGATTGCTTATAGTGGGTTGTTCTTTCTAGATGTAGAACTGGCTTTACTTGTGCGTTGAATATGATTAGGGTGGAAAGAGTTTAGAATGAACCGAGGAAACTTCTGGTTGAATCAGGGCATGCCTAATTGTCCATGTATGGTCATATTTTTCAGGAGTTGGTTGCTGCTCTTCTGGCTTGCTCTTTCCCGGTCATTGAGAGAGGTTTTAAACATCTTCCCATGATCAACTTCGATAGCTTGTTTGCGTATGTAACCTTCTAGTTATTTGTATTTATGTAGAATAACCTTTTTGGGTCTGTACTTTAACATTTAGTTATGATTGTTATTGTGAAGTGTATGCAGTTTAGCTGTAATGACTGGACTTAGATTTGAGTAAGCTGTGAATATCTTTGTTTCTCTCTGCTAACTAGTTTCAAATAACTAATCATGCATGGAAATCTTGTTGCATGTTTCTCATACTGTATGTATAATATTAAAGAGATTGTTGCAGTAAATAAGATTGTTAAGTGAGCAATGACTCCTCAACCGGGTGTCTTCTTACTGCTTCACAATACATTAAGAATACTCACAATGGGTGAAATGGCACTAGTAGTCGTCGTACTCTTTCCCCAAATTTAAAACCATCCCTGAATTTCTTTTCAGTCCACAATCATCCCTATATTTTTTAAAATGTGTCACCGTCAGTCCTTCCATTATACATTTCTATTGTTGGTTGGTTATTGTTAACCTGGACAACCAGATTGCTGAGTTGGATGTCGGAGCACACACAGGCTATTATGATTTGCAAAAGATTTTCGTGTGGTATTGCCACATCAGCCAACAAAAATTGTAAAAAAGGAGAGAGACAGAGAAAGAGACAGAGAGCGAGAGCGAGAGCGAGAGAGAGAGAGAGAGAGAGAGAGAGAGAGAGAGAGAGCTCTTGGCCATGGTGGCTAGAGCTTCTTTGAGCTCACAGCCATGGCCCCTCGAGCTTCAATGAGCTCAGCCATGACTGTTTGAGCTTAGCCCACCTTGCTTTGTCCAGCTTGACCATGACCACTGGTGCTTCATCGATCTTGCAGCCATGGTGGGCTAGAGCTTCTCCAAGCATCTGCCCGTGTCCACTTAAGCTTCGTCAAGGTCAGTCATGGCAGCTGGATATCCTTCAAGCTTGGGTTCATGGCCGCTAGAGAGAGAGAGAGAGAAAGAGAGAGAGAGAGAGAGATCCAAGTCAATAATTTCTTTTGCGGCAACTAGAATGCTGGGATGACAATCAGAAGGGAGAGGCAAGCTACGATTTGTCCTAGGATATGGTCTTCGTCTCTATGGGCCATTGTGAACAAGAGAATGCATGAGGTATGTTATGTAAGATATAATATTATTGTATCTTTATGTGCTTATCATGTTTCGTGATAGGAATGGCAAGGTTGTACTTATAGTATTAGACTTGAAAGCTAAATAAATTTTTGCATATTCTTAATTTGGTTCATTAGTTAACTATGATAATCTCCTTGGAAATCTAGTAGATACATTTCCTCCTAAAGGAGTATTTGAGATAGAGAGCTTTAAATCAAGAAGGATTTTTACTAACAATTATGTGATGCATTTCCATATCATTCATGCTCCTAATGTCAATAGATCATTGCATCCTATCAAACTTTTGATTCTCATTCCTATATTGGATATGAACATTAATAGTCAAGCCAAATTACGATAATATGTTATTATACATAACTTTTTAGAAATTTTATCATATATATAAAAATCCGTGTCAAGCAAAAAGGAAATTTCCATTAAATGGAGATGATATATTACCTTTTCCTACCTAACATGAATTTTCCTAGGCAATGAAATTCTGCAAAAGGTCTATGCTATTACATCCACATTTTTGGATTTAAGATACCATACACATTACTCATGACCTTCTCGTGGGAAATAAAATTGATATTTTATCATATATTCTCTTTGCCAATTCTAAATAAGGTTTGCTTTAAAAACAACTTACTCGCAACAATACAGCTTATAACATATCTTTGTGTATTCATTTTTCTTCATCAAGGCTAATTGGGTAAGTTCTGTATTCTATCCATTTTCCGAATTATCTCTATAAACTTATATGATTATATATTAATTATTTGACTAATCGAGTACTAACCCATTCCGGTTATTAACTATTTTCAGGGAACTTGAATTCCATTTTTTAATTTCCCTTTTGTTGTCATTTATTTAATTATTGCATTACAATGATTTCCTTAACACCTTTGTCACATTCCAAAGAGTAAAACAATAATATAATAATTAGGAAATATTGTTTTGTAGAGTTGTCTTTTTTTTTTAAAATCCTTTTGAATAGTAAATTGAATTTGGCATCTAGTAACATGCTACACACTCTACCTCTCTTTAGAAGTTGACTCGTTGAGATTTTATCTCACCTTGTTATTGTTAATTATTTTTAGGGCCATAGCGTGGAGAACTGCTGAATGCAGTTGTGGTGAACGCAAGATACAACACTTTTTGGTTGGCCTTGCCTTTAGTGAACCTTGACTCTAGTAGTTTTGTCTTTTTTCTTTTGAGTTGGTTGGTAGGAAGTCGCCCTTTGGAATGAGCTTATAATTATTAAACTTCCTAGGGTTAACACGTAATAAATAAAGGTTGTGCCTTTGGAAATATTTATTATGTTTTACTATTCCTATTGTTTGTTGGTTGATTGGGTGTTGTTTATTTGAGTTGCTTCTGCATAAGTTTAATTGAAAGATAAAAAGAATGGATCAATAATGCATCCTAGGATGTTGCAAATTTAATTGACCGCCAAGGGATGTTTGTGTGCTCAGAGTTCAGGGCGTGGCATGTGCTTTTGCTTGGGAATACTATTAGATCTAGATGATCTGTGATCCTAAATAACAAATGGAGATGGTAGGATTTCTAGAAGAGTATTTGTTTGGTCATGCTTTCTATTTGTATTATCTGTCATCGCCCAATGAAACGTAATTATGTTTTATTTTTTGGTATCTCCACCTTATTTCATATGATTTTTTGGAGATGAGCATCACAAAATATTCATCTCCCTTACAAAGTCTCTTTTGAGTTGCAGCACAATGTTTGTGGTAAATCAATATATGCCGAGGGCACGGTTGTTGCTGTCTTGTTTTTAGCCAATAAGGTGATAATTCTTCCAATAGAAATTTGTGCACACTAATCAAAACTTGCCCGTTATGATATTCAAGGGTTCTTTTTCTTTACTTGCCAGAAATGAGACATGGCATTACAAAATGGCAAACTTATATAATTAGATTCATATAATGTCTAAATGCAGTGTACAGTATTTTAGCTCTGAATGAGGAAATGTGTTCTTTGTATCTAATCGAAGCTAACTGTTTGGTGTTGGATAATCACAGTCCCAATAGAATTGATTATTTGCGATACGAAGCACGCGTGTTAAAAGTGGATGATATCTGACCCAAAAAAAAAAAAAAAAAAAAAAAAAAATCGGATGATGCAAATTAGAGTAGTTTTTTAATTCTCCTGTGACTTTGGCAAGTACTGCACTGTTCGAGCTCGCGACTTGGGAGCCATAGGAAGTGTCCTGCTTTTCTCATTAATGAAGTTTGATGTTCAAACTTGAAGGCTTGCAATGGTTCAAAATGGCAGTTCTCTATGGAAAATGCACTACTACTTGTTAAACTGGTGATGATTGTGATGTCAAAGACTATAAACTTGAGAAGTTTCGGATTCACAACAAATGAGATGAGAGGGGAAACAAGAATTGCTCAATTACAAATTATATTGCCTAAGCAAGAAAAAAGGTCGATTGATCTTGTCACAAATTCGAAATTTATCACGTGTGAAATCCTTTGAAGTTTGAGACCGATCTCATTCATATTGCTAGTGCTACTGCTGCCACTTTGCAAATTGGATAATAATATTCACCTTGAGCCATTTCGCAATGCAGCGGTCGCAAAAGCAATGGCCGCAATACAACTTACCAAGCTAGTCTTGATCAAGATAGGCATCCTACAATGGTATTAGCAAAAATAAGAGTATAATGAGTGGTAATTATATTAAAATTAACCTAGAATTGTCTTAAAAATTATGTAGATACGAAATTTTTTGCTATTCTTCTTTTATTTCGTCGTTCTCACATAATAAAGCGACTCTTATTAGTCAAATACAATATGTTTTGGACCTTGAATTCCAGTGTTTAGGGTTGTTTCAAAGAACTTTTCAATTTTATGCGCTTTCTCGAGTTATAATAGGCTTTTATTTATTTTGCTGAATGCTTTATTGCTTAATGTAACTTTTGAGTTTCCAGTATTGCTTAAGGTTAACAAGGTGCCTATTTGACCAATTTCTATGTATAAGGTAGCTTTGTGTCACTCTCTATTATTACGCATATGAGAGAGAGTTGTCTTAGTGGTTAGTGCTTGTTTGTGGATCAATGAATCCATGTTTACCTATTGCTTTATGCATCACTTAGAATCCCCTGAAAGGAGTTGCTCAAAATAGATGGCCTTTTGACACACAAATTCTTATCAACCTTTTAAATATGCGTTCATTTTATAAAAATATAAAAATATATAAAAAATAGAAAGAAAAAATAAAAAAAAATTAAATGAACGAAAATGAATGAAAAAAAAATAATAATAATAACGTAATCAGAACAACAAATCCGGGTAGGGGGCCTGGCCTATTCTTTTTTAAATAATAGGTTTTTGGGTCAGTTGAGTCCATGCCCCCAGCTCTTTTTCGTAATTCCCATAGCCCATCTTTTTGCTTCCTCTTAAGCCCATTTTTTTTATTGCTTTTTTTTTTTCCTTGAAAAAGCCCACCAGAAATTAAACAAGCTCAGGCTTTATTCCCTTTTTTTCTCTAACGCACGCTCTCGATATTCTTTTGTTTGTGTGTTTTGTGGGGGATGGTTTTGGAAAGTCGTCGGCCATGGAAGAGAAGAAATTGCAGAGAGCTTCGAGAGAGAGGAGGAGGGAGCTGCAGAACTTCGGCTATGGAGAGAACCAGAGATAGAAGGAGTGAAGGAAGCTTGCCCAAGGAAAAAGGAGAGATCTCTCCCTCTGAGCAGAGCGAGAGCCACCTTTTCGAAACGAAGAGGTCGTGTGCATGACCGGAGCGTCTGGTATCGCCTTGTTGGCTTGTCAAGCTCCTCCTGCAGCACGGCTACACGGTCAAGGCCTCGGTCCGGGGTCCAAATGATCCGAAAAAGACTGAACATCTGCTTGGACTTAATGGAGCGAAAGATGGACTTCAAACGTTCAAAAGGACCTGATTAAAAACATGTTCATCATGAAAGTTTAGATGAGATTTCAATCTTTCTTTTTACTTTAATTCCATAGAATTTGAAGCTCATTAAAATAATCAAAAGGACCTGATCAGAGTGCTGAATCATTCCGAACCCAGGTTCTCCTTGAATACTTGAATGTGTTTTCACCAAATTCAATGGGCCTAATGACTTTATTTAAAAATTCTCAAAACATGAAAGTTGAAGGTCACGATCTCAGTTTTTTTTTTTGACACATTTTTTTTCTTTTTTTGAAATTCATACATGTTTGGTTTTTTAAAGAACCTGATCAGCGTGCTTGACAATTTCGCACCTGAATTCTGGAATCTATTTCCCAAGAGCTTTCAAGCTTGTTTCATAATTTCAATAGAATTGAGGTCTGAATTCCCTTTTCTTAATAAAATAATAAATGAAAACAATAGATAAAATTTCAGAAAAAATCATAAAAAAAGTTCTGAAAACCTTGAAAAAATCAGAAAAAAAAATCAGAAATTTGGAAAATCCTTAAAAATTAAAACCCGAAATTGAACAAGCCTTTAGGACTTTACAATAGGATTTTTTTTTTTTTTAGATTGTCATTTCCTTTTAAAGATGATATTAGGTTGCTTTTGTGTGTGTGTGAGTGTGTGATGATATTAGGTTGTGAGTGTGTGATGATATTAGGTTGCTTGTGTGTGTGCGTGTGTGTGTGCACGTGTGTGTGTGCGCGCGTGTGCGTGTGGGTGTGTGCATGTGTGTGTGTGCGTGTGTGTGCCGAAAGGGCATTAGTCTTAGGACTAATGTAATCAAGTCCTTGTTTCAAGATATCTGGTTGCGCACAAAATGAGATAGTCTCCCGTATACATTAGGTTTCTAGTTGACCTAAATAGGCTAGTGGCAACTCCCCACATAGAAATTTGTATAAAATTGATGAAATGAAAACCAAACGTCTATTGTCACGTGAGCTATGGGTTTGGAAGGACTCGAGTCAACCGAAGGTAAATTTGGCAAAACCCCTAAATCTAATTTCCCTTCCCTGTCAAAGGGATTAGGTCAGGACACCCTTTGTAAGGACGAAAAAAATAAATTGATGTTTATGAATGTAAACATAAGAACTTCGACAAAGAAAAAGAACTCTCGAAGAATAAGAAATTTTGTGTATTTGCAGCAAGAGAGAGTATCTACTACCTCGATATAACAAATATCATCTTTGCCCAATCTAATCACCATATATCCTAATTTTATTATCAAGATCTCCTATATAGTCTAATTTTCACTTCCCTTCTGTAAATTAAATCTCCCACCACATATATAAGGTTTTAGTTGCATTCAATATTCGAAATAACTCGAAAATCGGTTAGCTTATCTAGTTAAATCATATTGTCGTTAATTATCATCAAAATTTAAATCTTCTCATTGTCAAAGTAGATAAGGGAGTATTTCACTGCTTAGGTTTTATAGATTTCCTCAATACCGACTTATTTGTTTATTTAGTTAATCATTTTGACATTAATATTACATTATTATTGTTGGTGCATGCTATTGTCACGGCTCATGATTCTTCCATACTAGCATACCCTTATGAGTGGAGCTTGGAGTTATTAAGTGAAGAGTGAGTGATGTAGAGAGGATGAACACAACTTATTCATGAGAGTGATTTTAGGATGGTTGGTGCTAAGAGTATTAGGATAAAAAGATTATATCTATATATAGCTCTAAAAGTGAGGTTGGCCCCCATGTACACATTAGTCCGGAAATGATGTCACTATCCAGAAACTAGTTGTTGTGCCTAAAATGTTTTGTTTTTTATACGATGGATTAGACGCCCAAGCTAAGCTGAGTATGATATAATCCGATATGAGGATGTTATTCATCTTACTATTCTTGGTAACAACTAGAGAAGGAAGGTTGGCCCGATGTTATCGTCCCACTAGCCTATGACACTATCTTGTTGTTTTCCATTTAGTTCCTTAGGGCGAGCATGATAACTATTTTGTTTCAGACATCAATTTTTGCATAGAAATTGATTTTTCTATTTTTATTTGCTAGATAAATTTCTAAGAAAAATATATGTTTAGTAACCTTATAAAAATTCCTATTCTTAAAATAGAAATTGATTTGATAATGACACAAAATTTTTCTCTCTCAAGTGGTAGTGGAAGACTTCCAACATCTAGTGGTCAGTAAGTGATTGGCAATGGGCGGCCGGTGTTTGGCGTTTGACAATTGATGATCAACGGTGGGAGGCGGGTAGGCGAGATTCAGTGATTGGTAGTCGCAGCGGGCGAGAGGCTAGCGTCCAAAGACTGGCAACCAGCGACCGGAGTCAAGTGGGCAGTCGGCGTCTAACAACCGATGATGGGTGGGTGGTGGGCGGCGATGGGCGTCTAGCATCCTACCGGTGGCGAGTGGGCAATGAGAATAAATGATAAAAAAAGTTTTCAATTCTCACTTTTCTTCTAGATATAGAAAAGCTAAAAATTTTAATTTTTGATTTATGGTCCAAATCTATTTCTAGAATAAAAATCTGTTCCAAAAATAAAAAAATAAAATGGATTTCTATTCTAAACCTGTAGAACAGAACAATAGAGAAATAGAGAAACAAAATAGTTATTATGTGTGCCCCTAAAGTTAGACAAGAAGAAATTAGATATTTAACAATGATAAATATGTTAAAATCAGTGAAACTCAATTAATCTCCTCAGAAACCATTGCAAGAACTACTTGAAAGATGAAATATCCCTCATTCATAATTTCATAGCTTTCCTTTTGCAAAGTGGACAAAAGTTCCTCCTTGTGAGCCATTTCTGAATACAGTCATGGTGAAACTTAATGCCCATAATCCAACTTCCCAAGCTTATCTTCAACAATGTAGTCATCCTGCAATTTGTCCAGCAAAATAAAAGGTATGATTTAGTAACATATATGCATATTGGTAGTTTAAATTTAACTGAGACAATTACTTATGGACAACAAAATCATTCCTTAGTTTTGTCTTAAAATGTCCTCGAGTAAATGAAGTGCTTCTTACCAAACAAATACAACAGGATTCCACTTCGACATTAGATTCTTCCGAAGTAGAGAGTTGGGGTTGATATTGATGGGACCTTAGATGTGTAGAGATGGCTTCCTTACTTAACCCTATAGAAACATCTCCACCCTGTTTGTCGAGGTGCACCGATTCTTAATTAGAAAGCATATGAGGAAAAACTAAGTATTTCACAACAAAACTAAAGATCAAGGGCGACAAATATTATTACTTGAAAACATCTATGTCCACTACAAAACTCACAACACCACTACATGAAATGTTTGAAGTCATACACAAGCAGCAATTTCTATTTGGTTAAAAATTTTATAGTTCATGGTACTATAAAAGAGATTATGCATAAACTAAGTAAAAGCCAACAAAAAATGCCCCAAAGAAAAAAGAGTTGCTTTCATTTCATTTTTTTATTTATTTATAATTTCAATAGTAATAAGGGTTGAAGCAAATCACCTCAAAATTCAACATCATTCAGATATAAATTTAATAAGCACGCAAGCAAGTACGAATCTCTAGGAGACAAAATAAGAGGTAACGACAATTATGGCATTATTAGGTTGTGGCTAATCATTGCTCAAAATAAAAACTCCCATTAAAGGTCCATAAGACATTACCTTTTTCTACCTGACACGAAATTTCATTTATTTCATCAAATTCTTGAAAAGTATATTGAATTACATATTCTCATGATATGACTAGTAAATTAAAGTTCATATCCTATATAGAAATGAGGATCATGAGTTTAACATGATGCAATTGTCTTTTGGAATCAAGAGTATGACGTATATGGAAATGCATCGCATAGTTGGTGGTAAAAATCGGTCTCAATTTAAAGCTCTCAATCTCAAAAACTCTTTTCCAAAAATATAGTAACAAAATTTCCAACAAGATTATCATAATTAATTAAGGAATTAATTAAGGAACCAAATTGAGAATTATGCAAAAAATTGTTGCGGTTCAAGTCTAGAACTATAAATAAGACCACGCCATTCCCAAGATGAAACATGAATACATAGAGATATAATAATATTACATTTTTTTAAACATACCTCATACATTCTCACTTGAATAGTGGCCCATGGTGATGGAAAAGATATCTCAGGATGAGCTCTAGCTTGCCACACACCTCTACTCACCCATCTTAGCATTCCAGATGTTGTAGAAGTGAATTCATTTGTTGAAGTCAAAGATTTGTGGCCATGTATCCTTGTTGGGTTCCCCGTTGTAATATGGCCCACAGAATGCATAGCACTCCTTGGAAAAGTGTTCTGTTCAAGAAATTCATTTTTAATACATTCCGTTGTGTTATTAGCTTGATTTTCCATTGTAGAAACTTGTAAAAGTAAATTTTTTTTTACAAGTAAATTTTTTTGTCAGAGTATAAACAATAAAAATGTCTATATATCTATATATATCTGTGTGTGTGTGTGTGTGTGTGTGTGTGTCGTGTGTCTCTGTGTCTATGTGTCTGTGTGTGTACGTTGTTCATTATGTTGGAATAGCTCTAAAGATATGAACTCAATATGTTTGCTGAGGAAATATTAACAAATCATATACTAAACATAAGAAAAAGGATAAGATTACCTCAACAAAAAATATTAATTTTTTTTTTCTAGTGAACGAATGGATTTCAAATTATTTCTCTAGGCTTATACTAATGATGTTATGGATACCAAAGCATAAAATTTGTCATCAAATGGTGAATCAATCCACTAAGTGCGCAAAATTCCTTCTTTCAGGGATTTTACATATAAAAAAAATGCTAAACCATGTATAATCTACTATGTAATGACCATTTAGCATTTGTATTAATTCTATTTATGAAACTTAAATTGATATAAAAGAGGGGGTGTGCATAATCAATCCAAATTATTGGTGTATACATTGAAAAAGTCTGATTTGTCAAGGGACGAATTCCTACTTTAAGTATTGGAGGGGTTGAGTCGGAATGTAATTGCTCTCGTAGTAGATATCAAACAAGAAAAAGATTTCAAATGCTATAAATTGTATTTCAATGCCTACACATTCTTTTAATTGATTTATCATTGGAGAATGAGTAAGACAAGTAATTAACTTATATAGCGAGATTGAAATTGAAATTTTGGAGACGGGATCTAAAAATTTTGAAACCAACTTGATTATCATATTTATTATAGTACACAAAAATATCATTGCAATTGAGCTTATATCATGATAATACAATAATTTTCTAAATGTAAGGAAATTTTTTATGACTCGTAAGTGGAAAAAAGGTTGAGGTTTTGATCAAAATTTTAGGATAAATATCAAGGATAAGTTCATTAGAAGTCTTAAAATTTATCATGAAAGTGTAATTGAATAATAAAATTTTTAAAATAGCAATCAAATCCTAAAACTTGTTAAATTGGTTCAATGGAATCCTCCCATTAATTTTGTCCAATTTAGCTAATGGAAAATATTGACATGTCTCATTTTACTATTTTCTTAACACACTTGGTGATGACGTGGCACCCGCTAAGTGCCACGTTAGAAAAAAATAGAAAAATTATAAATACAAACATAATTATATTAAAAAACAAAAGCTAAAAATTTAAAAAAACCAAAAAAACACAAACTCACCCACGACTTGGCCAGGCCCTTGTCAATGGCTACCACCACAACCATCGAGAAGGGCTCGCAGAAGTTGCTCGGGCCTTCTCGAGGCTCGATGAACCTCGTCGGCCTCAGGCAAGCTCTTTGTGGCCCTCAATGAGGGCCTTCTGCCTCAAATCTTAGGGAAGGTGTGACCCTTGCCCTAGATCTGAACGAAGGTCATTGGGCCTTGCTTAAGGTGGCCCACCCTAGGCAAAATGGCTAGAATGAACCTTAATAATAATCAACCAAAATGGCTAGAATGAACTTTACAAGCACAGAAGCAAAGACAACCCATGGCCATTTATTGTGGCTTTTAAACAAATTCAATGCCATATGGAATGTACAAAAAGATTGAGAATATATGTACTTGATTAGAGAAGCACCCGCCAAAAGTAAACCTTGATGGAAATTAGCCTGAAAAAAATGGCCATTCATGAAAAAAAAAAAATTAGGAATACACGCGATGAGCAAATAATCATAGATTTGGTAAAGAACATAATAGAAGATATATCTCATATTATCTAAAATACATCTTCATCATTATGTTGATTGAGACTAAAACCGAACTAAGGTCACGGGTTGATCATTGAATTGATCACGTGAATTAAATTATAGAATTTGAACCTACACGTATGACTATCTCAATAATCCAATATAAGAAACGGTTTTATAACATCGAAATAATATGGCTGCTAGTACACCCTCTGGGATACAATGATCTATTAGATCGTGTTAGGCTTCGGAATGCTATTATTTACCCTTGAAATCGACACTTCTCATATAGTCTTTCTATCATTGTAAGCAAAATTTGTAAAATGCGACAAAAAAGACTTTGGCATGGAAAAGAGAATGCATAAAATTTTTTGCAAACATCGATACCCTAATGAAAATGTAGATTAAAAAATATTAATAAAAAAATCACTTGAAGAAATATGCTTCATCTATCAAACACATCTGAGATATGAACAATGGATGCAAAATACATACTCTTCAAATTCTTCTTAACATTGAAAATAAAAAGTAAAAAAAAAAATACATAGCGCACAAAAAGTAAAAAAAAAAAAAAAGAACATAGTGCACAAGTTGAAAGACTACCTATATCGTAGCATATACTAAGGAGAAAGAAGGGATAAAAAAGGGGAATAAAGGAGCAAGAGAGCACATGAAAAATAACCTGGAAGATCTAGACCAATATGAGAGCTCAAGAGAATTTTGATGTAATTTGTGTAGAATAAGATAGAGATGAGATGATACAAAATGAAGACAAACTTTAAGAAGACATTTCGGCAGTGCAAAACTTGTCTCTATTTATATTGTCCTTCCTCATGCTTGATTGAGTAAATTCCAACTTACCATATTGGAGAGCTTTCTCAATATGACATCTCTAATTAGTTGTTGATAAATCCTAATTCTAATTGTCATCATACAATTTATTTATTTATTATATTTTTTTGTATTTCATTCTTGAGTTAGTCTTGTTTTCCTGAATTAATTCTTTTCTTAGTCGACTATTCTCCCTCTTCCACCATATTGAAAATGGTTTGATCTTAGTTAATCTTCATTTTTTTTTTTTTTTTTTTATAGATTCTCAAAGTAATCTGCCAAAAGAGTGCAAGACCTTTCAATATCATTCTTTGTAAATGTAAACAATTTTCATATCTGATGTAAATGGCATTAAGGTCCGGAATCTAGTATGAGATTTGTACGTTAAAAATCTCATATATTTTTTTATTAGTATGAGATTTTTGCATTTTTATAATACAAAAAAACTGTAATTCAATTATGATGAGATGTAGCTTAATAATTAAAAATGCAACTATGATTCACTTAGCCAAACAATAAGAAAAACTTCTCGACATTAAATGATTGTCAATGGTTCATATGAAGATGATTATTTGTCCTCATAAATTTTGGTGGAAGGAAATCCCACAATAATAAAATTGTTGACCAATTAATGGGAAATACAATATATTTTACCATATACTCTCTTTTGCCCATTTTAGATAGGTCTACTTTGGGAGCAACTTGCTCACATAGATTGACACCCATACCTAGCAATAAACCTCATAGCATATCTTCGTGCATTCATTTTTCCTCATCAAGGCTAATTGGGTAAGTTCAAATATGCTATATTCTATTAATTTCCCTAATTAGCTATAAACTTATTGACTAATTTAGTGGTAGCCCAATGTAGTCATTATCTATTTTCAGGGCACTTGAATTCCGTTTTTTAATTTTCTTTTTGTTGCCATTTATTTAATTCTATTTGCATTTGAATTATTTCCTTAATGTCTTTTTCCCTCCTGTTGTTTTTAAAATGCATCCCTTTAGTAATTAATTTTTTTTTTCACATTCCAAAGAGTAAAATAAAAATATAATAATCAGGCAGAGATCCTTTTGTATATATATTTTTTATTTGGAAAAATCCTTTTGATTAGTGATTGACTTCGGAAGCTATTAACATGTTCCCCATCCCTGCCTCTCTTTGTATGTGTGTTTGTTTCTCTATTATAAATAATTTAAATCTTAAGGTACTGAAGAATCTCAATACAATTTTTGATATTTTTCCAGCCTTTTTTTTTTTTTTTTTTTTTGGCTTAGTCGATGGATGCAATGCATGTTTCCTATTGCTGCAGGCGAACATGTTCAGGCAAAATGGGGAAGGCTATTTTAAAAGTGGTGGATTCTGCAGGACTCAATCTTAAACCCCCTGTCGCTTGGCTGTGCTCAAGAGGCTGCAAAAATCGTAGAGGTGTGTGGAAAAGAGATTAAGCTGCACGGACCTTTAGAGAGAGGAAGTGTTCGGGCCTCGGTCTTTCATGAACACCTGAATATGATTGTGGTCGACTACACTGTGCCTGATGCGGTGAACATTAAGTAGCACATTTGAAGAGATAGTAGTGATAGAAATTCATTTGCCAAAAAAGAGGTCTGGTTTTTTATAGTTCCATTAAAAAAGGGGTGGGAGGATTGAATGATTATTTGAAACTCCGGCAATTCTGTGAAATTTGCAAACCTTAACAGGATAATGCACGAGCCAATAAGTCACTGTTCACTTGATAAGCTCAATTAAGTTCTTGTTGTTGAACATATCTTTCTATTATGAAGGTAATGCCGAGCAGTTTTACAATGTTGGAGTTCCATTTGTAATTGTTGAAGAAAAATCCCTTGGAGTTTTGAAGTTGACAAAACAGCCTCAACAGTACGGTCTACGGAATCCAAGACTCAGTCGGCTACGTCTGAAGTTGTCAAGGTCTAAAGGTTTTCAAAGATAGTTAGACCCAGAATTTCGGTCTGAAGTTTTTCCGTCTGAAGTCAGTCAAGACTCAGTTTCCATCTGAAGACCTTCAAGACTCAGTTTTAGTCTGATGACCCTCAAGACCCAAATCTAAATCGAAGAGAGTTCGCGATTTTTTTTTACGGGCTGGCCACGAGTTATTCTTATGGCTAAGGAAAGTAAGATATTGGATTTCGTATTTCCTAATCTTAACCATGGAATATCTCTGGCTGTGATCAAGAGCTTGGAAGATTTGATTCTTCGGAATTTATCCGTTGAAGATCAAGATTATTTTTGGAAGAATCTAATTTTGGGAACTCAAGATCCTGATTGTATGGACGAACATGATTGATGAACTGCTGTCAACTTACGTTTTCGAGAGAAGGAGATCACTTAAATTGATTCAGTCCAACGGGTTGATTGGATGAATGTTTTGGTAAGTGCCAACGGGTATGAAGGCACGGAGACTATTTAAGGTGGATCGACGTTGCTTGGAAACAAGGAGAGACTGGTAGAATAATCTCGATGTTAGAATCTCCAAAATCACTTGTTCTCTAAAATCTTTCATATTTAAATTATGTATCAAAGAGAGTGAGATATAGTGCGAAAAGCGAAGAAGGCTGTAAGAGAGACTGTCTATTGAAGAAGTCTAGTCCGTCTACTGTAACGACACTCTTTTGCTACATAGTGATTACAGCCAGTTGGCTGCCAGCGTGGAGAGTGGACGTAGGCTTGGTCTAAGCCGAACCACTATAATCCTTGTGTCAATTCTCTCTTACCCTACTCTATTTACTTTGTGAATACGTAATATGTTTATTATTGATATATCTTTGATATCAACGTATTCCATCGCAAAAGATTCCAAAAGAATTCCGCAACAACCTATTCACCCCCCTCTAGGTTGATTCACTAGCCCATTTCAGTAATGAGAACTACTGGAGGGGACAGGGATTGGCTTTACAAAACAGTTGATGATTCCAATTTATGTGCAGTAATTTTCCCACAAATGGGCTAGGATCCTTGTTTGGTTTTAGCTATCTCTACATTTTCTTATTTTGTCCTAATTATCTAGTTTTTGGTAGGTTGTGGCATTTCTTGCAGTGATGGAAATTATGGCAGAGCAATTTCCAGAAGCCTTCTCTAGGTATTCTCTAAAGGTGTTCTATCCTTACTCTTCTACATCTGCTTTCTTCCATTCTTCTCCTCACTTTGCTCTCCGTCTTGTATTGTTCATCCCTTTGACTGGGTCTGGATTAATGATTTTATGGACGTTTAAGTGCACATGTAGCTAATGTTAAAATTAGAATTCTCACCAATGTTTGATTAGACACTTTTGAGAAAGCTATTGGTTGTAAGATCAACTGTGCATGGTAAAGAAAAAAGGAAGTAAGTGTGAAAGTTCTGTGCGTTTTGTCCTATAATTTGTCAAATAGGTACTGTTGATCTCTTTATATTCTGCATTATATCAACACAAAGATAAAATGTAAACACAATAATACAAACAGCACATTAGCTAAATTGCAAAGCAAAAAAAAAAAAAAAAAAAAAAAGACTGCAGCCAAGTGAGGTTATACGTGACTCATTTTTGTTGTCCTAAGCTGATCTGGGACCCATGGTGGGTTAGGTACTATTAATTTTACTAATATAGGTCTGATTCTATCCTGAAAGCTTGTCTTTTTTTAGTTCCTCTACTCAATTAGATTTGTTGTAATTTACCCGTTTTCATTTAACTCGTCATGTTTCATTTGGTTGGTTATCAAGTTAAATGATGGTTGAGTACTCTGCTAGTTGTTGTGAAGCGACCCTTTAACCAAAATGGGGAATGAGATAGGAGTTCGGGTGCTCATTCGTTGAACCACTTTCTTCACTGAAGTTTGAGGGAACAAATAAGAGGGAGAAAAAATATTTTTTGTTAGGTGAGAAATAGGCTTTTTATATTAGTATCTCGGGAAGCACGAGAGCTGGAACTTGTGGCAACTTGAGTCCCTCTAGCTTTTCTGTAGTTACCCTTTTGTTAAACTCTTATCTTTTTGAGCGATTGGGGACATCTTCCATCCTTAAAAAGCCATAGTGTGGTTTTACCCCTTCCCTATTTCTCCTCACTTTTTCTTTGCCAATTTGAATAGGTGCATCGTTGATGCCTATTCGGGTGCACTGAGTTGCAGTGGAAGACCGGGTGCTATGCTGCTTTCTTAAGAATAGATTGAGAATTGGTATTCGTTGTTGCCGTGGTTTGGTTTGGTGGTTTGCTTTAATTGATGAAGATTTACTCGTGAGAAATGAATTTGGATTAATTTATAATATTGCAACACTCTATTGTTTTACTCTTGACCTAATGATGCCGAATTGATATTGTAGACATAGTATAGTAAGTTGTTACTGTTTTCAGTTCACATTTGGATGTGCTGATGGAGGCACTGGTGAATTTGTTTAAAGTTTAGGTGACGGAGTCCCATCAATCAAGCAAATTTGACACATCTGGAACAGCTAAGGCAGTAATTTCTTGCTTCAAGAGGTTGGGAGTGTCTTTTGACATGGATTGGGTGTGTTGTGAAATTACGTTTGTGACTTTGACTCTATTCATTGGGAAATTCTTGTTAATTCTTCTTTTATTTATCCTGAAAAAGGCACGTCAAGGAACATGTACATATTTGTTGCGAGTGCAGATCATTTATCTGTGTTTTTATAGATTGAATTGTTAGTAAGCTGGCTATAGATTAGTTCTTGGCCAAACACATGATTTTTGTTTTTTACTTTGTTCCTTAAATCTTGATGAAGCTTTGTTTTGATGTACTTCTGGCAAGCAAAAAAGTCTTTGGGTTCAAATCTTATACCATTGACCCCACTTTCTCTGGGGATAAACCTTCATTCCATACTCACATCTTGTATATCTTCTAAATTATGCACGAGTGAATGGCACAATCTAATAAACCGTAACAATAACCTTTGTGTTGGTTCTATTATTAAAGATTATTATTAGTATTTCAACAATTAAAAATATCTCACATTTATTTGTGCATCCGTGATCTCAAACAACACAAATGGAGATGGTGGGGTTCTAGAAGAGTATGTCTGATCATGCTTTCCATTTGTATTATCTGTCATCACCTGATGAAACATAATTATGGATTATTTTTTGATATCTCTACCTTCTTATTTCATATGATTTTCTTGAGATGAGCATCACAAAATATTCATCTCCTTTATAGAGTCTCTTTTGAGTTTCAACACAATGTTTGTGGAAGATCAATATATGCCGAGGGCATAGTTGTTGCTATCTTGTTTTTAGCCAGGAAGGTGATGATTCTTCCAATAGAAATTTGTTCCTGGATGCACAAGTGCATGCTAATCAAAACTTGCTTGTCATGTTATTCAAGAGTTCTTTTTCTTTACTTGCCAAAAATGAGACCTGGCATTACAAAATGGCAAACTTGTATAATCATATTCATATAATCTGTGAATGCAATGTACAATAGTTTAGTTCTAAATGAGGAAATTGTGTTCTTTGTATCTAATCGAAGTTAACTGCTTGGAGTTGTAGATAATTACCGTCCCTATAGATCCCATTTCCAATTGTTAATTGTGGTTTGTGGATGTGATGTCTTTTTGTAGATCCAGCAGAAGGCAGACCATCGTATATACAATATAATTGATGTATTGCGTGAGGGTAGCATGCGTTGATACTAGTTTCATGCTGAGGTTTCTTGTGCGGCATTTATATTTCAAGTCAGCTGTGTTGTCTTAATTCTATGTTGTAGTCTCAATTCTTCTTCTTCTTCTTAGCGTTGTTATAATAATCATTATAAGTATTTGTTTGGCAGATGTTGCATCTCCAATTCAGGATTCTGGTTTTAGAATTTCTTCATGGTTCATTGTTACTTCCCTTGGTAATAGAGTAGCGAAAATTGCAAGACTGGTTCTGGAGATGGATCATTAAGCTTGAGCAATTGCAGCTTCTCTTTTGGACGTGTAGGATTTTGATTATTTGCAATGTGAAGCACGCATCTTAAAATCAGAGGATGCAAAGTAGAATAGTTTTGTAAGTTTCTGGCAACTCTCTTATACTCAGCATCGTCGGCAACTACTGTAATGTTCGAGCTCGTGACTTGGGAGCCATATGGAAGTGCCCTGCTTTTCCCATTAATGAACTTTAATGTTCAAACTCGAAGGCCACAATGATTCGAAATGGAAGTTTTCCATGGAAAATGCATTACTACTTTTTAAAATAGAGATGATCATGATGTCAAAGACTATAAACTTGACAAGTGTTGGATTCACAATGAATAAGATGAGATGGGAAATAGGAACATCATCAATTACAAATTAGATTGGGAGGGCAAGAAAGAAGGTCGATTGATCTCGTTACAAATTTGAAACTTATCATATGTGAAATCCTTTGAAGTTTGAGGTAACTCTCATTCATATTGCTAGTGTTGCTGCCACCATTTTGCAAATTGGATAATAATCTTCACCTTGAGCCATTTCACAATGTAGTGGTCGCAAAAGCAATGGCCGCAATCCAACTAACAAATGGTAGTTATATTCAAATTGGCCTAGATTTGTTTTAAAAATAAAATAGAGACGAAATTTGTCACTATTCTTCTTTATCTTGTTGTTCTCACATAATAAAGCGACTCTTTAGTCAAACACAATAAGTTTTGGACCTTAAATTTCATTGTTTAGGGGTGTTTCAGAGCACTTTTCTGTTTTTAAGCCCTTTTTTGCATTATAGTAGGCTTTTACTTATTTTATGAATGCTTTACTACTTATTGTAACTTTTGGGTTTTCTACTGTCGCTTAGGTTTAACAAGGTACTTATTTGATCAATTCGATGTATCAAATTGCTTTTTGTCATGTTTCACATAATGAAAAGAAAAAAAAAAGTGATTGCTCTCTATTATTGTGCACATGAGAGGGAGTGTCCTTAGTGCTTGCAAGATCGATGAATCCCTGTTTTTCTATTAGTTCATGCATCACTTAGAATCTCAGAAGGACGCTACTAAAGATAGATGGCCCTTTTTCGACACTCAAATTTTTGTCGACCTTTTAAATATCCATTCATTTTACAAAAATATAAAAAAAAAATATATGAAAGGATTAAAAGAAAAATAAAAGAAATGAACGAAAATGATAAAACAATGAATGAAAATAAAAAAAAAAAAAAAACAACAACAACAACAACAAAAAATTCGGATAGGGGCCCTGGCTCATTTTTTTTTTTTTTAAATAATAGATTTTTGGGTCAGATGAGCCCATGCGCCCACCTCCTCTTTTTTTTTTTTTTTTTTTTTTCGTAGCCCATATTTTTACTTCCTGTTGAGCCCATCTGTTTTTCTTGCTTCTTACTTTCTTAAAAGAGCCCACCAGAACTTAAACAAGCTCAGGCCTTATTCCCTTTTCTCTCACGCGCACTCACAATATTCTTTTTGGGGGGCTTTTTGGGAAGTCGTCGGCCATGGAAGTAAAGAAATTGCAGAGGGCTTGGAGAAAGAGGAGGACGGAGCTGCAGAACTTCGGCTATGGAGAGAACCGGAGATAGGAGGAGTGAAGGAAGCCCGGCCAAGGCGTTTTTCCACACTGCCTCGCCCTTTTATCATGATGTTAAGGATCCGCAGGCAGAATTACTGGATCCCGCTGTGACAGGAACTCTTAATGTCTTGAAGTCAAGTTCCAAAGCGCCTTCTGTGCGGCGTGTGATCTTGATATCATGTATGGCTGTAGTCGCATACGATGGAAAACCACAAACACCTGATGTTGTGGTCGATGAAAGTTGATTTTTTGATCCACACTTGTTCAGGCAAACCAACGCGCGCCAACACTTGACACAAGTGCTGCGGCGATCGCAAATTTGATAAATGTTTGAAGATATTGAGAAGCTGTTGATTTTGACTTCTTATGGAGGAGGAAGAAGATAATCTCTCCACTCTCTCTCAAGCTTCACCGCTTTGATCAAAGGAGTGTCGGCAATCAAAGTTCAAAGCCGACCGAATGATGACCTTGTTCCATCAACGATTATTACTCTCTCTTCAGTGAAGTCCAGCTGATCTAAGGTCTAGTTGTTTACTTGAGCTCGAATCATCGTACTTCAAGCTCGCTGTTCTTTGATTTCCAGAAAATTCGAAAATTTTGACTCTGAATCAAAGCCAAGTTCGCTCATGTTCTCTGATTTTTGTTTTTGATTCAATTCTTTGCGTTGATTTTCTGCATCTCTATCTGTTGCGACCTCTTTTTTCGGGGGCGCCCGGCCGGATCGGGTACGAGCGCCGAAAGGAGGCTAATGGCTTGGCTGGTTTTAATTAAAGCCTGGACTCTCCCAAGTCCGCCAATTCACGACTTTAAAATATTTGGTTTGTAAATTGATTTTTTAAACGGAGTCGCCACTAATCAATTTGGGGTAGGTTGATTAGAAACCCAAGCAAAGTATCGGGAGAAATACTTGCTCTCGCGTAACTGAGAGAAATTAGGATCGGGGACTTGATTACACTAGTTAATCACTAATGCCCTTTCGGTACCTAATCTTGTTTAAACTCTAAGGTTTTTTTGGATGTTTGGGGATTTTTTATGCATTTTTGGAAAAATCACATTTTTGGGTATTTTCATCATTTTTGGACATAAAAAGGGATTTTTGGATTTTTGGGGTATTTCCGAAAAAATACAAGTATTTTTGGCATTTTATGAAAATTTTGGGCCTTTTATGAATTTTGGCTTTTTTTTTTTGGAATTTTTGACATTTTTTTGGATTTTTTGGAAAATATTAAAATATTAAATATTTTTGGATATTTTGGAAAATAATAATATTTTTGATTTTTTTGAATATTTTCGAAAATAAATGATTTTTGTTTTGATTTTTTTATTTTTTGGGAAATAAAATTTTTTAAAACATTTTTTCTGATTTTTTTGAGATTCAAAAATGATTTTTAATATATTTTGAAAATAAAATATTATTTTTTTGAAATAAAAATATTTAAAAAACCGACCGGGTCGGATCCATGGGTTGGATCCGCCCGAGTCGACCCGAAACGCTTGACGGGACTGCGTTTTGGGGCGGGACACCAAAACGGCGTCGTGCCGGTGTGGATGCCCAACTTGGCCCAACGACCGGTTCGGACGATCCGGTTCCCGCTCAACGCAAAACGGCGTCGTATCAACCCCTCGCAAAACGACATCGTTTCTAATCCCTCACGAAACGGCGTCGTAGCCGCTGGCCCGAAGACCCGGATCCTAGGGCGAAACCCTACCCGGATCCGACCCGACTTTCGACCCGACTCCCGTGAAGCATAAAACAACGCTGTCTCGGGGGGAAACCGACCCGACTCCTTGACGACCCTACCCGGATCCGCTCGACCCGACTTCCCGAAAGGTGCAAAACGACGACGTCTTCGGGGGACACCCGATCCGTGACCCGACAACTCAAACGGCATCGTTTTCACGGATACCTGACCCGGTCCGACCCGACTTTGCATTCAGCGTGGAACGGCCGTTTTCACGGACACCCGACCCGGATCTGACCCGACTTTTCCTTCGCCCTAAACTTGCGAAACGACGCCGTTCTGTCGGCTACCCTACCCGACCCGGATCTGACCTGCAACCCGACTCGGATCTCCCCTTAAGACACAGGAACCCTACTCGGTTCCCGATCCGGGTCCGACCCGGTGACCCGGAATCGTGACCCGAGCGATCGGGAACCCTAGGGTTCCTGGATTGGGGGCGTCGAGAGGGCGCGGTGACGGCGGCGGCGACTGGGCTAGCGTGGAAGGGATGGCGACGGTGATGACTTAGGTTACCCGCACGGCGGCGTCCTTGGGCGGCGGCCCGTGGGCTCTCTCCCCTCTCTCTCTCTCTCTCTCTCTCTCTCGCAACTCCCTCTCTCTCTCTCTACTCGGCCGGCCTTAGATCCGGCGCCGCTCGTCCTCGGCCCCCTTGTCTGAAATCTCTCAGTTGGGAGGATTCGAGGATCTGCAAACCCCGGATCCTTGCCACTGCTCTGCCTGCTGGAATCGAAGGGGGGAAGGGGTATTTATAGGCGACAGACGGCCGGTCGGCGAGGGTTCGGCCGGGGGGGGACGCCGCGGCTTCCACCGGTCGAACCGGCGTCCCATCAACCCTCAACCTTATCCGGCCACGTCCCCCACGCCGTCGCTGTTCATCTGCTCCACTTGCTGCCACCGTACGCCGTGTCGTTCACGCCATCACTCGCCCTGCTTTTCTCCGGCAGCCGCGGCTCAGGCGCGTGCAACACACGCGAAATCGGGCGAAAAAGGCGGGTCGCGCGGGTGTGGGCGCGGGCGCGGGTCGACCCGCGGGTTTTGGGCCACGAAGGCATTCGGCCGTTTTGGGCCATTTTTCCGCTTTTGGCCGTTGGGCCGCTTTTACTTATTTTTGGCCGTTGGGCCGTTTTTTCTGGTTTTTTCGGTTTTTTTGGCTTTTGGGCCGGTTTTTTTGGTTTTCTATTTTTTTTCGGTTTTAATCAAAATAAAATAAAATGCAATAAGAACCAAAAATTAATTAGAAACCCATAAATAAAATTGAAAAGTAAAAATTAGGCGTCAACAGCTACCTCTCTTTGAAGGTGAGCTCGCAGAGGTTGCGTTCAAAGATAAATTGATGCCTAATTTTTACCCAGCGTGGGCAGCAGATTATATCTTTTTAGGACATACTATCCTATGCAAACAAAGGAATATAACATTACATATACTAAGGCAGATAAGAAGATACCTGGAGTTACTTACCGGGAATGAGTGGGATAGGGTGTGAACCCTGGGTTTTGGCAAGTATCAAGGCGTCATCTTACCTGGTGATATGAGGAGGTTGCTTTTCCAGGACTCGAGCCATTCTTCAGTCGCCTGTTAAAACAATCAGGGGGTGTCTCGGACCCGAACCATTCTTCGGTCGCCTGTTGGAGCATTCAGGGGGGTCTCGGACCCGAACCATTCTTCGGTCGCCGTGACGGGAAATTACTTCTCTAGGACCCGAACCATTCTTCGGTCGCCTGTCGGAGCAATCAGAGGGGTGTCTCGGACCCGAACCATTCTTCGGTCGCCGTGATGGGAAATTACTTATCCGAGGACCCGAACCATGTCTCGGACCCGAACCATTCTCGGACCCGAACCATTCTTCGGCCGTGACGGGAAATTACTTCTCTAGGACCCAAACCATTCTTTGGTCGCCTTGACGGGAGATGCGCCGACCTTTCTCGGGGCATCTCATTTGGGGGTGTCGATTTGTATCGAGAACACCAATTGGTACCTGACCATTCTCAGGAGATGCGCCGACCTTTCTCAGGGCATCTATTTTGGGGGGTGTTTGACTTCTGTCAGGGACACCAGTTGATACCTAACCATTCTCAGGAGATGCGCCGACCTTTCTCAGGGCATTTGTTTTTTTGGGGGGTGTTTGACTTCTATCAGGGACACCAGTTGATACCTGACCATTCTCAGGAGATGCGCCGACCTTTCTCGAGCATCCGTTTTTGGGGGTGTTTGACTTCTATCGGGGACACCGTTGATACCGACCATTCTCAGGAGATGCGCCGACCTTCCTCAGGGCATCTGTTTTTGGGGGGGTGTTTGACTTCTATCAGGGACACCAGTTGATACCTGACCATTCTCAGGAGATCTGCTCTAGAAGATACCTGGACATTCACAGAGATATTAAAGAGTACATGGATATTCACAAGTACTAAACTGACGGATATTTGGGCCTTGGCAGGCATCATAAGCATTGAAGGGGTACTTGGATGATCACAAGTACGAGTTTTTAGGGATACTCGGACATTCACAAGTATCAAAAGGGGTATTTGATAATTGAAAACATGAAGAGCATACCTCAGGTATTTGTGAAGTTCTCTTACCTTGTGGGGATTGGGAATATCGAGGGCGCACCTGTGATACTCGTGGAAGCTTCTTTACCTCTTGGGGATTAGGAGTATTGAGGACGTACCTCGCATATTCATGAAGGTCTCTCACCTCCTGGTAATGGGAATACCGAGGACATGCCTCACATATTCATGAAGGTCTCTCACCTCCTGGTAAAGGGAATATCGGGGACGTACCTTGGATATTCATGAAGGTCTCTCACCTCCTGGTAATGGGAATATTGAGAACATACCTCGCATATTCATGAAAGTCTCTCACCTCCTGGTAAAGGGAATACCGAGGACGTACCTTGGATTTTCATGAAGGTCTCTCACCTCCTGGTAATTGGGAATATTGAGGACATGCCTCGCATATTCATGAAGGTCTCTCACCTCCTGGTAAAGGGAATACTGGGAACGTACCTTGGATATTGGCGAAGGCCTCCCGCCTTCTGGAAATTGGGAACACCGAGGGCGTACCTGAGGTGTTCATGAAGGCCTCCCGCCTTCTGGATTTTTAGAATGCCGAGGACGTACCTCGGATATTGGCGAAGGCCTCCCGCCTTCTGGAAATTGGGAACACTGAGGGCATACCTGAGGTGTTCATGAGGGCCTCCCGCCTCCTGGAATTTGGGGAACATCAAGGACGTACCTGAGATGTTCGTGAAGGCCTCCCGCCTCCTGGAATTTGAGAATGCCGAGGACTTACCTCGGATAGTGGTGAAGGCCTCCCGCCTTCTGGAATTTTGGGAACATCGAGGACGTACCTGAGATGTTCATGAAGGTCTTTCGCCTCCTGGAATTTGGGGAACATCAAGGACGTACCTGAGATGTTCGTGAAAGCCTCTCGCCTCCTGGAATTTTGAGAATGTCGAGGACATACCTCGGATATTGGTGAAGGCTTCTCGCCTTCTGGAATTTGGGAACACCAAGGATTTACCTAAGATGTTCGTGAAGGTTGCTTCCTTTTGGCAATTTCAGATGCAACGCGAGGCTTACCTGGGTAATTGTAGCTGCATGATGTGGGGGAATGCTTGAGAGCTTGCTAGCATCCAATGTCATGATTTTGAGGACAACTCTAACAGGTCGAGTGTCATAAAAAAGGGGTACTTGAACAGTGGTCGGTACTTAAAGATGAGAGGATACTTGGACAGTCACAAGCACCTGAACTTTAATGACAGCATGAATAGGTCGAGTGTCAACAGAGGGGGCACTTGAATAGTGGCAGACACTTGAAAACATGGTAATGCTTGGGTAATTGCAGATATCTATCAAGCTGAGCATCGATAAGAGGGGATACCTAGACGGTGGTAGGTACTCAAAGGTGAAGGGATACTTGATCAGAAACAAGTATCAATACTCTGGGGAATAACTCGTATAAGCTGGGTGTTAATACGAAGGAGTACTCGGTGAGTGAAGGGTACTCTAATGTAAAGCTCTGGGAACAAAAAGGGAGATATGCTTTCCTGGCGATATCTGTAATTTCTATGAGTGTGCTATTTACACAATATGCAGACGTGTATGCAATGATTGTATATGCTGTAAATTTGTAAATCAAAATGTGATTTGTGCATGACGACCTCGTCAGTTCTGCATCCTTTGAATTCCACTGGGGAAGATTTTGAAAGGCAACTTTTGTTTTAGAATGTAGATGTCTTGAGCATGCCAGATGAGGGACTTTCAGTCTGAAAGGACTTTCCACTCACTCTCATAGGAAAGGCTGTTTTATCCTGACCATTGATGCATGATTTATAGGGATCATACTGTCTCATTGTCATCATGTCAGCAGGGGTCCGAGTATTCTCGCAAATGATACGACTCTACCAATGTGAGAGGTCTTTTTTGGAGTTGCGATGAAGGCTTGGATAACGGCTCTTCAGATGGGGCCAATAAGGTTGTGGCTTTGTAGGGAAGATGTTGCATGGTTATCTCCAGGTTTGCAAGTCGGGGACCCTGCGAAAAGAGATAGAATAATCTTGCTCGTACTTCTTTGAGCGATGCTTATAAACATATGAAATCCTACGTTAATTGAAGTGCCCCTAGTTTGAAGAGACTTTTTACAATAGGATGCCATATAGGCTTGACTCATGTGCGATAGGGTGAGAACTAGTGATTGCCTTGACTCTCGCCACCGATCTTTCTTCTCATGGTCTAATGAAGGTTCTATGGACCTCAATAGCAACTTCTCTTGGAATACAAATGGCCGCATTTTTGTTTGGGGCATCGGCCTTGCTTTTACTAGGCACACTGCTTTTTTATGCCCCCATTTCTTTTTCGATTTTTTCATTCATGGGCATTGACCTTGCTTTTACCAGGTACACTGCTTTTTTATGCCCTAGTTTTTTTGTCTTTGTTGCTTGAGGACTTGATGAGTTCAAGCGCATGCCTTCGTTAGACTTGTTGAGTCTTCATCTTTTGCTGGCTCTTCGATTTTTTGTTTGAGTGGCAACGCTTCCGCTTGCCTCCTTGCGAGGGTGATTTTACTGAGACTCAATTGAGTTGTGCAATGGATACAAGTGCATAAAGAAAGAATTGCTCTTCATGACTCTAGGGCACTTAAATTAATGCGAGTGTTCATATGCAAATAAAGACACTCAAAGATTGATGCAAGTGCAAGCAAGAGAGTTTCTATCCCTTTCCTCACCTCGTGATGCCTGACTTGCCTTTGGCTTGCCCCAAAGTGTGGGGTGGTTCTTTGACAATGGGTAGGATGGAAATTTGGCCAGTGTATGGGGCTCAAGGTGGGTGAGGGAATGCCTCTCACTGTTTTGGTTATCGTACCATTCGCGAGAGAACTCTTTACCCTGCAGTCATGGAATTTTCTGCACTCATCTCACAAGTGTGTAGATGGGGGACTGTGTATAGGATACGGCTTGCTTGTCATCATTCTGATGTGCCTCATCCAGCATGCTCAATCAGTCTCGTATTCTTTACTTGGCTGTCTGTTCTAATAATCCTTCGATAGAATCAAAGATTTAGACAGACGAAATCATCATGCACAATTCACATGGAAAAAGGCATGCAGTATGATGTGAAAGAGTTTTGTGTTTTCAAAAATAAATGAATGGTTTTTACTCAGAAAAAACCTATTAACAGCTTTAAGGGTGCTTACTTGGTGAAATGGTATTCACAAATGTGCTGAAATTTGAACATCAAAGAGGCTATTTACAAAGGGTTATTTACAGACGGGTGTCAATAAAACGTTCTTATTGGTTAGGGACATGACATATGCATGATCAGCCGGGGATTGGGGATTTGACCAGGAATTTATGCTCTTGCCCTTTTTTAGAAAAGAAGCTGGGAAGCGGCTCAAACAATAGGGCCTAGATTGTAAGCAACTTGAGGTTTTGAAGGATCTCTGATATTTGCTTTAGTGATATTTGAGATGTCATTCTGCTTGGAAAGTTTATCAAAGACAAGACTTTCATTGATTTATATTCTGCATCTTTGACGGTTCATGTGATCCTGTAAAAGGCAAGAAGGGGCATGTTAGTCACAAACTCTTTTTAGAAGTCGGACAATTGGAAGCAATACAACATTACTCTTCACTGGTTTGTAGATGATTGGGTGGATGAAGCCTCGCGCTTCCCACCTCGTCAAGTTGATTACTCTCCTTAGTTGGCTTGTGGATGACACATCCCCTTACACGAGGTTTAGTGTATTTGATGCAAGTCATTTCCGTACATTAGCTTAGCTAGTCTTGATTTATCTAACCTTTGAGTTTGGTTGTTGAGTTGTGAAGTTTCCTGTTAAATAGGGAAAACATGTCAAAACGGGATTCAAATAGTAGGGGTATTGGAAACGATACCAGATTACCCTTCACCAGAGCTTGTCCGTGCTAGCTCTTGAATGTTGATGCCGGCCTATTTATCTTGGCACAGTTCAATGTTTCCTCCCGTTGGCCTCTCTCACTTGTGGTCATGTATGCATGGTTGCTGGTCATTAATTTGTCTTTAACACATTCCTTCTGTGGAATTTCTCCCTTTGTCCTTGGCCACAGCATTATTGAGCAAAAGTCATGTACCTCAAGCTTCTATGGAATTTGAGATGGACAATTAAAAGCCTCTGTTTGTCCGGTGCCAATTGCTCCTTGGAAGAATATGTGTTTTGAGTGAAGCTTCTTGATTCTAAAGTCATTGTCCAAGGTGTGGGGCTATAGATCGCCTTGACTGTGCGGATTTTCTCCCGTTGATAGTAATCACTTTTAAAGGTAGAGAAGGAATTTCTTCCTCATGCTCCCGAGTCCGTCGAAGCCGTGGCACCTGGCTGTGTCGCGTGACGAGATAGTCCTTTCGCTTAGGGGGGAGTGAGGCACGTCATGGATGCTTCGACTTCAACTCTATGCATGTACCTATTACGTTTCATTTTCCGCATCTTGTGACCGAGGATTCTTTTCATTATTTCTCTTTTTGAAGTCCTTTTTCTTTCGTCTTGAATTACAGCAGCATTGGGCAAGGTCATGCTCCTCAAGCTTCTATGGAATTTGTGATAGGCAATCAGAAATCTCAAGTTATCTGATGGCAACTCCTCCTTGGGGGAAAACATGCCTCTAGGGTGTGGCTTCTGGATTTTAAAGTCACCGTCCAGGGCATGGGCTACAAATCGCCTTGACAGCCTGGATTTTCTCCCTGTTGACAGTAATTGCTTTAAAGGAGTTTCTTCCCCATACTCCTAGGTTTGTCAAAGCTGCGATACCTGGCTGGCCGGGCATGTCGTGCGACAAGATAGTCTTTTGGCTCAAGAGGGAGCTAGGCAGGAGCGAGACATTTCATGGATTTCTGGATCTCAACTCTATGCCTATACCTATTATGCTTCATCCTTTGCATCCTGTCAATAGAAGGGAGAGTTTGTTATTTTTAATGTCATGTTAGGGGGATAAGACTTACTCTTTTTGAAACAGGATGATCCTTTCTTGTTTGCCCCCATTTTCTTGGAACAATGTCTTCGTGTTTTGACCTGTCCACATGATGTGCCGATTTCGGATGCTTTCTATCACATGATATTTTGAGACATAAAGTGGGAGACAAACATGCTTTCATTTGTTATCTCATTTTGACAAAAGCTTTTGGTAATGAAATACTTTTTATTTTTAAAACATTTTTTGGGGAGAAAAAAAAGCATGAGGAAGCCTTGCCCTCAGTATTCTCCTTGGACGTCATTTTCTTTTCGTGGCTGGATAACATCGCTGAGCAAGTTTGGAATACTTCCTCATGTTTTTCAAAACAAAGTACTGGAACTTATACATCAGAGTTCTTGGAATGAGAAAATACAACGCTAGCACACTAGACATGACATAAAGACAAGTAAAACCCATGACAACTCTTATGTAAGGGAATGCTTTGGTAGTGCCGGTCTTGGAGCTAAGGATCCTTGGATTCCTCGTCTTCAGCAGACTCGAAGTACTCGCATGCAATGACCACTTCGTTGAAGCTACGGAAGTGCAACCCGCGCAACCTGCAGCGACAGTCGCAGGGCAAGGCTTCTATAAACTGTTTTATCAATTCTTCCTCGGCCCAGCTCGGGTGGATTTGTATTATGGGAGCCCTCCACCTCTCGGCATATGTTCGGAAATTCTCCATCTGTCTTCTTTCGAAATGGGCCGAGTCCTCGCACGGCAGCTTGGTTCCGATCTGGCTTTGGTACTTATGTAGAAATGTGGAAGTCAGCTCGCTCCAATCTTCTATGAGATGAATATTTGTTGTGAAGAACCATTGCAACGCAGACCCTATAAGGGTTTCTTGAAATGCCTGAGTTGTGAGGATTGCTGGGCCATAATACTGATTCATTTCTTCATAGAGATATTGCAAGTGAGCCATGGGGCAAGTTGTGCCATTATACTCGTGGAGGTTAGGTGTCCACATCTCTATGGGGGTCAGGATTCTATGGGAGTGAGACAAGCCTGATAGGTCTTGGTTAGGCCACTGGCTTTCCCATTGCATACCCATTGGGGTGTCGAATTCTTCTTCTTCGAGAACATTGGATTCTACTAAGATTACTCCATTGCTTTCTTCGGAGTTAAAATCACTGAGGGAGGATGGGGCATTTAAGCAATTCTCACGGTCGGGCGACGAGCTTAGCACTTCGTCGGGATCGTAGTAGATAAAGATGTATTCCTCCCCTTCTGATGGGCCTTCATCTTCGGATGAGAGCAGGGAAAGCTTGATTGTAGGATGAACTGCGTCGTCTCGCCATTGAAATAGCGCTGGAAGTCCTTGGGATGGTATTCTAGGGACGGGAAGTCTTCAGGGTCATATTCCAGGGGATGGCTGCCTTCAAGGTTGTATTCCTGGGAATGCTCGGAGCTTTGGTATTGTAGCTCATCGTCGGATGACGCATTAGTACGGCTAGGCTTTCTTTTATTGGTCCCGGCCGGATCTTTGAGTAAGGCTCTATTTTGGCTATCTCTGCTTTGTTAAGGGGAGTGAGAGATACTGAGGTTTCGCTGTCTGAGTCACTTTCCAGGTTAATAGGGGTTGGTATCCTTTGGACCCCTGGCTCTTGGAGTAAGCTTGGGGAGTTGTTTTGTCGTGCCCCAATCTCGAACGGGCTCGAACCCGTGATCTTATACAAAGGTTCCTTGCCCTTCCTAGTGGGGTTTTCTCGGTGGCGGGCGCTGTTCAATTGCCCACTCACTATGCAAGGTTGCGTTGGTATTTATCTCTCCTGTCTCAGCAATCAATGGCCTTTCATACTCCGCAGTTATCGGTTCTTCGTAGGACAGGGCTATGTTAGGGTTAATGTCATACTCTTGGTAGAAAACGTGAATTAGTTCCTTCCAGGACTTAAGGAGACTAATCTTTCTAACAATGTACCATCGCAGGGTTGGGCCGGTCAGGTTCGACTGGTATGATTGAATCATTTTTTGGACCAGGTAGGCTTGTAGGTAGGCTTCAGGGTGAGGGGTATCAGCATACTTTTCACATTCAAGTGTTTTGAATTCTTCAGGGATCTCGAAATAGGAGTAGTCAGATAAGTCGATGGTATTCTGCCCCTGTAGCTGGCCTAAATTTTTCATGATCTCTTTGAATTGATCATAGTATTGGCTAGTTCTTAGCACATTTGCAGGGGTTACGACGGTGCTAATTATAGAGTTGGGTTCATCTTGAGTGGACTTCATTTGTCTCGAGAGCTGTTGAAGGGCGATGGACATTTGCCTACGCCATCTTCAATGTGGGCGAGGCGATTTTGCACTTCATCTTGATCTGATCCTATTATGAGGGGCCAATCGCGGGCGGCCGATGGCTGATGATTCATGATCACCTGCTTTGAAAGCGATGAATGAGCACAAGGTAGACAAAGATTGACCCATGGCAACGATCCACTACTTTCATTTAAAAGAGGGTTTTTACAGACTCCTGATGTCTAGAAATTGAAATGACAGAACCAAATACTAGACACTTAAAGAAAAGTCCCTAGACAATGGGACTAAGTTTTCAAAAAAACTAGGGAAATATGACTACATATGCGACAGGGGGTCTTGTGACGACTGCTCGCTTCCTTGGCTTGGCCCCGAGCTGAGTGTCCGACTTACTCCCGTATCATGAGGTCAACTTGCTCGTGTAGGCTGCTCTCTCTGATGGACCGAGGGACCGATGGCTTCCACTTTGCAGGGATATGATATTTGCATAATGCAAAGGCGTGATGGGTTTCTTCTTTTCCTTCAAGCCTTTTAGGTATCATGATCTGCTTGTGGTGGCACTTGTCCCAGATTTCCTTGGCAGTAGAAATTTCGAGTGCGAAGTCATGACTTGTGTTGCAAAGGATCGGAGGGGTTCTTCTTCTGGAAGGCGGCAGGATCCTCTGGAGGGCTCCAAACTGTCGTGCCGGGTGATAAGGAATAGCGCCGGCGCAATCGGGTAGCGGAATTGGGTGGCAGTGCTTGAAGCGAGCCCTCTTTTTATGGAACCGATCAGCACACCACTGGAATGCCTCAGGAGCTGGACTTCTTAAGAAATTAATCCAATGCGAAGAGGTTTGATTAGGAATGTAAGGTCCTAAAACAATGAATTTTTGTAATGGATGCTCAGAAGTGTTTGTTTCGAACGATCGCATGATGCCCCAGTATTTGCTCAAGAACCAGACTTATAAAATTTCGGGAGAAGCCCACATGATTTTCTCCGTTTTGTCTTTAAAAAGATCAAGGGACAAGAATGTTTCAGCTAAAATTAGATTGACATAGTTGGCTCCTCCCAGGATTTGATTGACGACCCAAACCATTCTAGGATTTATGGCATTTCTTTGGTGGGGAAAAACGATGAGCCCGAAAAATGCAAGGAGGAAAATCTCGCTTCTTTTAGCCATGGACTGGTTTTGAAAACATGCATTCAAAAATCCTAGTGGACAGGTGTAATTGTTGTTTTTGAGAATTCGCTTCATAACATGAATTTCAGTTCCTAAAAACCGTGCCAACTCACACCAAGGGAGGGGACCTGTCAATAGTCTGACCAGCTCTTTTCCAAGGGGCATTCCAGTGATGATACTGTACTCTTCCAGGGTCGGGGTTAGCTCAAACCTACCAAATATAAAGGTGAGTGTCCTTGGGCACCAGAAATGTGCAATGCTTTGTATGACTTCCGGGCGAACAGTAATATGGGTTAGTGAAAGGAGATGGCCGAGCTTAGTCTTCACGAACTCCTGGGCAGGCTGATCCAACTGACCCCACCATCTGAAAAGTTCCACCTTGGGAGTAGGAATAAACTGGATGTCATCTTCCTCCATCGCATATAAACCGGGGGTTTGAAAATTTTATCCTAAATTGCCATGGGCCAATAAAGAGACTGAGTAAATAAATACAGAGTAAATAAATTACTTTACTTTTAAGTAAAATGACAAGCACAAAGACATGCACATGAGACGTGCGGCTCGATTTCTAACTCAGAAGGCTTGGTGAAATTAAAAGGGCATCTGCCAGTCACAGTCTCGCGTTAGCAGCGTATCCTCTTAACCTCGGCTAAGAAATTCGGGGAAAAGAAGGGCAACCTCTACATGGCAGTCTCGCTTTCGAGGCCGTATCCTTCTTAACACCATCCTAGAAATCCTATGGCGGCCTAGGTCCGGCGGCCGGGTTGTGTGTGCCATGTGTAGTGTTTGAAACAGTAAAGCATGCACGACAGTTTATAATCACAAGATAATTTAATTTAAGTAAGCTTAAAATAAACTTCTGAAATTATTGACCTGTAAGAAGAAAAAAAAACCTAAGTCAGTAAAGAATTTAAACAAGATAAATATGGCCTAAGTCCTCAAAGTCCCCAGTGGAGTCGCCAAGCTGTCGCGACCTCTTTTTTCGGGGGCACCCGGCCGGATCGGGTACGAGCGCCGAAAGGAGGCTAATGGCTTGGCTGGTTTTAATTAAAGCCTGGACTCTCCCAAGTCCACCAATTCACGACTTTAAAATATTTGGTTTGTAAATTGATTTTTTAAACGGAGTCGCCACTAATCAATTTGGGGTAGGTTGATTAGAAACCCAAATAAAGTATCGGGAGAAATACTTGCTCCTGCGCAACCAGAGAAATTAGGATCGGGGACTTGATTACACTAGTTAATCACTAATGCTCTTCAGGTACCTAATATTGTTTAAACTCTAAGGTTTTTTTTGGATGTTTGAGGATTTTTCATGCATTTTTGGAAAAATCACATTTTTGGGTATTTTCATCATTTTTGGACATAAAAAGGGATTTTTGGATTTTTTGGTGTATTTCCGAAAAAATACAAGTATTTTGGCATTTTATGAAAATTTTGGGCCTTTTATGAATTTTGGCTTTTTTTGGAATTTTTGACATTTTTTTGGATTTTTTGGAAAATATTAAAATATTAAATATTTTTGGTTATTTTGGAAAATAATAATATTTTTGATTTTTTTGAATATTTTCGAAAATAAATGATTTTTTTTTTGATTTTTTTATTTTTTGGGAAATAAAACATTTTTTTAAAACATTTTTTCTGATTTTTTTAGATTCAAAAATGATTTTTAATATATTTTGAAAATAAAAATTATTTTTTGAAAATAAAATATTATTTTTTTGAAATAAAAATATTTAAAAAACCGACCGGGTCGGATACATGGGTCGGATCCGCCCGAGTCGACCCGAAACGTAGACGGGACCCGCATTTTGGGGCGGGACACCAAAACGGCGTCGTGCCGAGTGTGGATGCCCGACCCGGCCCGACGACCGGTTCGGATGATCTGGTTCCCACTCAGCGCAAAACGGTGTCGTATCAACCCCTCGCAAAACGACGTCGTTTCTAATCCCTCACGAAATGGCGTCATAGCCGCTCGGCCCGAAGACCTGGGTCCTAGGGCGAAACCCTACTCGGATCCGGCCCGGCTTTCGACCCGACTCCCCGTGAAGCATAAAAAGACGCTGTCTCGGGGGGGTAAATCGACCCGACTCCTTGACGACCCTACCCGGATCCGCTCGACCCGACTTCCCGAAAGGTGCAAAACGGCGACGTCTTCGGGGGACACCCGATCCGTGACCCGACAACTCAAACGGCGTCGTTTTCACGGATACCTGACCCGGTCCGACCCGACGACGACCCGACTTCGCATTCAGCGTGGAACGGTGCCGTTTTCACGGACACCCGACCCGGATCCGACCCGATGACGACCCGACTTTTCCTTTGCCCTAAACTTGCAAAACGACGTCGTTCCGTCGGCTACCCTACTCAACCCGGATCCGACCTGCAACCCGACTCGGATCTCCCCTTAAGACACAGGAACCCTACCCGGTTCCCGATCCGGGTCCGACCCGGTGACCCGGAATCGTGACCCGAGTGATCGGGAACCCTAGGTTTCCTGGATTGGGGGCGTCGAGAGGGCGCGGTGACGGCGGCGATAGACGACGGCTACGGTGGCGGCGACTGGGCTAGGGGGGAAGGGATGGCGACGGTGATGACTTAGGTTACCTGCACGGCGGCCTTGCGGCGGCGTCCGTGGGCTTCGGCCCCCTCTCTCTCTCTCTCTCTCTCTCTCTCTCTCTCTCTCTGCAACTCCCTCTCTCTCTCTCTGCTTCGGCCGGCCTTAGATCCGGCGCCGCTCGTCCTCGGCCCCCTTGTCTGAAGTCTCTCAGTTGGGAGGATTCGAGGATCTGCGAACCCCAGATCCTTGCCGTTGCTCTGTGTGCTGGAATTGAAGGGGGGAGGGGGGTATTTATAGGCGACGGACAACCGGTCGGCGAGGGTTCAGCCAGGGGGGGGGACGCCGCGACTTCCACCGGCCGAACCGGCGTCCCATCAACCCTCAACCTTATCCGACCACGTCCCCCATGCCGTCGCTGTTCATCTGCTCCGCTTGCCGCCGCCGTACGCCGCGTCATTCACGCCATCGCTCGCCCTGCTTTTCTCCGACAGCCGCGGCTTAAGCGTGTGCAACACACGTGAAATCGGGCGAAGAAGGCGGGTCGCGCGGATGTGGGCGCGGGCGTGGGCGTGGGTCGACCCGCGGGTTTTGGGCCGCGAAGGCATTTGGCCGTTTTAGGCCGTTTGTCCGCTTTTGGCCGTTGGGCCGTTTTTTCTGGTTTTTTCGGTTTTTTTGGCTTTTGGGCCGGTTTTTCCGGTTTTTTTTTTTTCGGTTTTAATCAAAATAAAATAAAATGCAATAAGAACCAAAAATTAATTAGAAACTCATAAATAAAATTGAAAAGTAAAAATTAGGCGTCAACACTATCATGACCAGAACTTGCTCGACCAAGCTTCCAGCTGCATCAATCATCGAGATAGTTCCTCTATTCAACGAGTCCAATACATTGGAAGAAGCCTAGTTTCCTTCGATCCTTGGCCGATCTTTGAAGATTAAGGCTGTTGATTAGAGCCAAGTGATTCGCTTCTTTCCTCTGGTTTGAGCCCATGGAGGAGTTCCCCTCCGACTGCAGGCCCGACTCTTCGCCTGTACACTAGGGCTGGTACCTTAAGTTAGTGAAACTAAAGTTAACCCTAACCTTTCCAACCATTTTTATTTATAGGTCGTGTAAGAGTTACCTCTTGATGTAGGCCTATATATGTTAAACTCTTAGGATTAACGAGTTGATAAATATATCTTCGCTTTTGAAAATCATCTATTGTGCTTTACTATCCCTGTTGTTGTTAATTGATTGGGTGTTTATTTGAATTGCTTCTACATGCGTTTAATTGAAAGATAAAAAGAATCGATTGACAACGCATTTTGAGACGTTGCAATTTAGTTGACCAACATGAGATGTTTGCGCACTCAGGGTTTGGGGCAAGACAACAAAACCGGATGCATAGAGAGCGAGAAACTGAAAGCTATGTTCAGTGGAATTTTTTAAACCCTAGAAACAACAAATATGACAATCCTTCCTAAAAAATGATAAAATTAATAGAAATTTGATTATTTCGATATGCTTATATTAATCATGATTGTTTCTTTTGGTACTTTTACAAATAACAATATGCTACATCATGCATGATCGACACTTAAATTAATATAGAAGAGGAATTGCACTTATTCGATCCAAATTATCAGGATACATCCAACAAAGTTTGTTTCTACAGAGGGATGAATTCCAACTCAAAGTATTGAAGTGGCTAAATTGGAAAATAATTGCTTTAGTAAAACAATTATTTAGTCAAATTTTAGATTTTTAGCTGTTACTTCACTTCTATTTTATATAGATGCTCTATTTTTCCAGCACAATCAAAAAATTAACATTTCTTCAAACTCCTCAAAACTCTAACTCTCTTGCTTCATGGAAGGATGGGTGTGTCGAAAAGGGTTTTGATTAGGGATTAACGAAGCCATTTCCACATCAAGCGTGGAGAAACTCTACCTGCGAGAGAGAGGCTCCCAGAACGGGAGAGAGAGTCATGGTAAGAATTTGCAGTTGAGTTACAATTTGTGCAGCAAATCAGTAATTTGTTGTTCGATCAAATCACATGAACTCTACACATACGAATTTGAGGATATTATCCATCAGTTAATCCAGTTTAAATGACAACAATGTAAAAATTCCTTTATTTTTATGGCTACTGATCGAACTTAGGATCTCTCGCCCTCCCTCCTTTGAATCCCAAATATCTCCCTCCTTCAAATCCCAAATTTGGGGTAGATTTGTTTAGCATTGAGCAACAACACCAAAATCAATTCCGCACAAAAATCAACTTTCAATTACTAATTCAATTGGAATTGATTCATCATGCATTCATTAGCATGCATGATATTTAACTAAAATAGTAATTAGATAGCACAAATAAGTAGGCCTTCGATATTCAAATTGAGATGAAAGTAGGCATTGGAGATTCAAGTTGATATTGATTTAAGGAAATTAGTTTCATTTCAATAGTTGTGAATTGTCTATGAGTAAAGGATCTCCTTCCATAAGAATCCATCAGCAAGAAATAGACCGTGGAGGTAGAAAAAGAGAAGAATCAGATTAGCATGAAGATTCATAGACCATGCATCTATTGGCAAACACGCACTTCATTACATCCCTGTTGCTCTCCCCTTCAAAATAGCTATAATGTCAGTTACTATGCAGGACAATTGATAAACATCGGCATTACGCTTTGTCAAAGGTGGAACCGTGCCTCCCTTCTCCGATTCTTGAGTGTCACACGTCCGTTCGCTAGTTCGCATTGCAGTCACCCAAGTACTCACATCGAAGTAACGCTTCAAGTTGTAAACTAGGATTAGGTCTTTGCGTTCATTGATGGTGTAAGCAAACAAGCAAAGCGAGAGTGCTTTGAGTAGGGGCGGTTCCAATTTTTGCTTCAATAATTGCTTAACGTACTCGATCGTGCCTGTATAGTTGGCTTGTAACAACTTTGATCCCGATCAGCCCTAGGCCCTCGAGATCCACCTCATGACTCTTCGAGTCTGACCCAAGAGACTTCACGCAGAAGTCGAAGTTCAACTCTTCGTCATCGGCTGCAATCCTCTCTCAGGTGTCCTGAACGATATCGTTTGCAGATCGGACACAATGGAAGTGCATGAGGAAATAGACCAGGAATAGGGAAGAGATTGAGAATGCACGATTCATTTTCTTATCACGGAGATGGAGATTTTCAAGTAATTTTCTTATTACGACAATGTATTTGTATAGAAAGGACTTGTCATTTTGTACATTGACAAATTTCATATATGGTATTATATCAAATCGAATTTATTATTAGACAGTGTATAAGAATAAATATCATCGAATCTGATAAGATTGCCTAATTGACAGCCATAATTACCATAATTAACAGAAATCCAAATCACGTCCAAATTAATCCCACATTCTCCAATAAGATTGCCAAATCAACCTGCCTCAGCCATAATTACCGGAAAACAAAATAATGTTCTAATAAAGCCGGATTCTTCGATAAGATTGCTAAATCGACCCTCCTCTTGGAGAAAATAAATGATTTATATAGACATATATTCTTCTAGATACCCATTAAATGTGGAGTTATAATTGTTTAAATATATCAAAAGACAGTTGAGATCTCACTCAAAATTCAAAGTTCAACACAACTTTCCAGAAAGAAATCTTCTTGCTAATCTTGAATTGATAAACCCTTGAACACTAGATTTTTTTCATTGATCTTGGAGAATTATATCAAGTTTCATTATGTGATAAAGTAGGGATGTTAGATTAAGAATACTAAATCTTTTGTATTTGATTTTAGCTAATTTTCATATAAAATCAGATTTCTTCGAAAAAAAATTGCCTAATCGAGAATGTTTAGACTTATATGTATCACACACACACACGTAAAGCAACTTTTAAAAAATTGAATGGTATATGAAAATAAAATAAATTAAGTGCATTTCAAAGAAATCTCATCCTTCTTCACACGCAAAGGATAATTTTGGTTCTCGGTTTCATAAAATTAGAACCAATGATTTTCGGCTGGTTCTCGGTTCCAAGGCAAGAATCGGACCG
This sequence comes from Eucalyptus erythrocorys, assembly GCA_014182555.1. Classification (NCBI taxonomy): domain Eukaryota; kingdom Viridiplantae; phylum Streptophyta; class Magnoliopsida; order Myrtales; family Myrtaceae; genus Eucalyptus; species Eucalyptus erythrocorys. The sequence goes on along the minus strand of CM024597.1, from coordinate 4,866,074 downwards.
ATTTTTATTTATTTTTATTTCTTAAAGAAGTAAAGTGTAAACCTAAATCCTAATCTCTTCTCATGCCTCACTTCTTTCAAATGATGAAGCAAAATTTGTTTCTCTAGAGTAGGTAGGATAAAGGTGGATAAGATTTATAATATCCATAATAGGAAAGTTATTTTTCTCAAATAATAAACTCATTGTATTAATATAACTAAAATTATAATTCAATATAAATAATATTTGAATTCCAATAAAGAAATTCAAAATAAAAATTTAGTTTTTTTAACTTAATCTTATTTTTATTTATACATTCAAATATAATTCTATCTTATAATATAAATTCAACATATATATTTAAGGTATTTTAGAATTTTAGGTATATTAGTACAGTTTACTATAATAAAATTTAATTAGAGAATGATGGAAGGGGAAGAAAGAAGAGAATATATTAATTAAAAAGAGAGAAGGAAAAAAAAAGCAAATATAAATAAAGTAGGCAAAAGTGCTAGGAGAGATTTTTACCATCTCCTTTTGTACATTTTTTTGTTCAATATACTGATATACTATTTATACCAAACAATATACGTGATATAATGTGAATATGTCAAACTTTATTACTGCAATCACCAAATAGTAAATATGATATAACAAAATTCATGGATTTCATATTCTATCATATTTAGTTATATTCTAATTAGAAATCTAGAGGACCACACGTATTATGGTTTTTCAACATGTACTGAGTACTTCTGGCCAATTTAGGGTTAATTGGGAGAGAAGTGCTCAAATTCACGATGTGGATCCTCACCTTGGCAAAATGATCTGACCTTAGAACTCGAACAAGTTACTACAGGTCGAGGAAATTGTATTAGATTTTTCAAACATTATGTACGAACTGTAATAAGGAACTAAATTTTCCACACATTCAAGTTCAGAGTATTTTTCTAGAAAGTGCAAATAAGCCCTTATGATGAGCAATATTAAAGAACACCAGCTTGGCATTTGAATTGCCTACATGAAAACTTTAAATTTTGCTCTTATTGGAAAAGGGTTATGATTTAGGCAAGCAAATTAGAAGGTTTCGAGTACTCAAGTTATTGGATCATATTCTTGAGTGAGTCTGTGGTTCCTCGTGGTGAACATGCCTTCATAGATTTTCACAATTGAATTGACAATACATATATAACTTGGAAAATATCACCAAACTAACATAGGAACAACATATATATGATTTCTGGAAATAATACGGTTACTATAGTTTATGACCTGCTCATCTTACATGAAAAATTAACGAATGCATGCACCTTAGACATTAATTAACAAAATGTATATATAAATTTTGGACAAACACAATTAACATAAAATGCATCATTATTATTTTCTCGAGTTAATGAATATAAAATGCATAAAACTTTAATTACTAAACAAATGCATATATAATAAGTAAAAAATACATAGAAGATAACTAAAGGATAGTTACATAAATCGTCCATCTACTTTGGTCAAATGTACATAAATTTTAATTTGTTCAATTTTATATTTGAACTTTTGATATATGTTGAATGTCTTCCCTGAACTTGAATAAATGGAATGACTGCATTGAACATTTTCATTTTGTCTAGGACATGATTGTATCAAAAGTTCAAGGACCACATCAATGAAATTAAAATTCAGAGATGATATTGTTCATTCAGCTAAAATTGAATGATCACATTGAATAAATTAATAGTTCATGGATGATATTGCACATTGCGTTAAAGTTCATGAATTATTTACGATAATTTTATCAACATGAAAAGGTGGAGAAGTCGAAGCATAGAGCTGGAGCGGATGAAGTTGAGTTCAGTATTCAGTGAACCCTGGCTTGTTTCTCTCTGTCTCTCTAATGAACCGGCAATCCAGCTATGAATGTAGTGACTAGCCCCATTGAAATTGCAGGTCAAATCGATTGGCTCAGGGTCTGCTCATGAGCTTTTACTAACAGCTAGTATTGGCAATTGGCATATCTTTATGCAACGATTTGTGCAAAGGGATCAATTGGGATCGACTATCAACCCCTCAAGTGCTACCGGATGAAGAGGGCTAACAGTGGTCGTGGATCTCGAGTTTTGCAAATTGAGCGTCGCCGGTTAGTGGCACCTCGATTCATAGGATCTTTATAAAAACTAAGCAAGTATTGTCTACGAGATGCAAAAATGATCATAAAAATAAATACAGAAATAGATTTTTTTTGGGTCAAATTCCGAACAAGAGTTGCCAGCTATCATTTCAAAAAATTCTAGATTGATTGGACACCTAATGGTCAGGTAATAATGGAAAAGTTAGCAACCTAAGTGTACGTGGCAAGGAACTAGTTATAGGAAACCTAGAGATTAGGTTCAGGATTTATTTCCGTGTAGAATGCGTTGGCGTCCTGTGGCACCCTTTCGGTGCCACCGCCCCATTTACTTTAAGTTCAAGTCATCCATTATTTAATTCATGCTTGATGCAATATTTCAAAAGTTACTAAAGCACCTATTTGATGTCGCTATAACAAGCCATTTTTTCTCGTAAGTGGTGGCACGACTCTCTATTTGTGTGAAAGTGTACATGTATATATCAATTTAGATGCAACATTCAATCATTATTTGAGAAAATGACATGACTTGACAATGACATGGTAATTTCGAAATTCATATATAATGAGAAAAATACATGACATGACAAATATATGTTTCGGAACATGTTGAAAAAGTGATATGACATGACAATGAGGACATGACAATTTTGAATTCAAAATGTGACGAGAAAATGCAATGACATGATAACAATTACATGCAACATAATATGAAAATTCATAATACAAACATGATGAGAATATAACTTGAAGATGGCATAACATAACAATAGCTACATGATGCATGACATACAAATGTTCACGCCTAATTTTTAATTTTTTAAATTTGGGTTTTTAATTAATTTTTTTTTCTTTAGGTTTTATTTTATTTTGTTTTATTTTGATAAAAACCAGAAAAAACAAAAAAAACGAGAAAAATGAAAAAACGAGAAAAACGGGAAAAAACGGAAAAAAAAAAATAGGAAAAAAAACTGAAAAACCGGCCTAACGGCCCAGAAGGCCTTCGGCCCCAAAACCCGCAGGTCAGCCCGCACCCGAGCCCGACCCGCGTGACCCACCTTCTTCACCCGGTTTCGCGTGTGTTGCACGCGCCTGAGTCGCGGCGACCGGAGAAAAGCAGAGGAGGACGACGACGCGACGTACGGCGGTAGCATGGGGAGTAGATGAACAACAACGGCGAAGGGGACATGGCCAGATAAGGCTGAGGGTCGATGAGACGCCGGTTCGGCCGGTGGAAGCCGCGGCATCCACCCCGGCCGAACCCTTGTCGACCGGCCGTCCCTCGGCTATAAATACCCCCCTCCCCCCTTCGATTTCCACACACCAAGGCAAGCAGAGAAGCAGGGGGATGAGGAATCGCGAGCCTTGGATACCCGCTGAGAGACTTCAGTGGGGCTGAAGATTCGCGATTCACGAATCCAAGCTCTCGCCGGAGCCAATTGCAGAGAGAGAGAGAGAGAGAGAGAGAGAGAGAGAGAGAGAGAGAGAGAAACACGGGAGGAAGGGATCTGAGCAGGGGCCTACCGTCACCGCCGCACCACCATCGACGCCGCCATCGTCACCCTCGGCTAAAAGCAGGTGAGGATCTCACCTTGCCGCCCGTCGTACCTCCTCCGTCGCCATAGGCGTCATCACGGCCGCCCCCGTCGCCACCACTGTCTCTCCAAATCTGGAACCCTAGGGTTCCCAATTTTCCGGGTCACGATCCCGGGTCACCGGGTCGGACCCGGGTTGGGAACCGGGTAGGGTTCCATGAAGGTTAAAAACGGCTGGAAGTCGGGTCCGGGTCACGGAACGGGTCGGATCTGGTGGGAGCCAGGTCAGGTCTCCGGTAAACGGCGCCATTTCGCTGAGAGTCCGGGTCGCAAGTCGAGTCGAAAGCCAGGCCGGATCTAGGTAGGGTTTCGCCCTAGGACCCGGGTAGGGTTTCGCCCTGGGACCCGGATCCCCCGTCCGAGAGGCAACGATGCCATTTCGCAAGTGGGAACGGCGCCGTTTCGCGGAAGAGTGGGAATCGGGTCATCGGAACGGGTCACCGAGCCGGGTCGGGCACTTACGCCTGGCCACAACGCCGTTTTGGTGCCCGCTCCGAAACGCGGACCCCACCCGCGTTTCGAGCTGGCCCGGGCGGATCCGACCCATGGATCCGACCTGTGATCATTTTTAATATTTTTATTTCAAAAATCAAAAAAATAATATTTTATTAAAAAATCATTTTTATTTTCAAAAAATCAGAAAAATGTTTAAAAAACTTTATTTTCCAAAAAAATCAAAAAAATCAAAAATAAAAATAATATTAGTTTCAAAAATGCTTAAAATACAAAAAATATATATTATTTTCAAAAATTTCAGAAAATCCAAAAATGTTTTATATTTTTTCAAAAAATCCAAAAAGATCATAAAATGCCAAAAATCCCAAAAAATGCCAAAATTCATAAAAAGGCCCAAATTTTCATAAAATGCCAAAAAGACTTGTATTTTTCCAAAAATACCCCAAAAGTCCAAAAATCCTTTTATGTCCAAAAAATGAGAAAAATACCAAAAAAATGTGATTTTTCCTAAAATGCACGGAAAACCCCAAACATCCAAAAAACCTTAGAGTTTAAACAAGATTAGGTACCAAAAGGGCATTAATGATTAACTAGTGTAATCAAGTCCCCGATCCTAATTTCTCCGGTTGTTGCAGAGCAAGTATTTCTCCCGATACTTGGCTTAGGTTTCTAACCAACCTACCCCAAATTGATTAGTGGCGACTCCATTTTAAAAATCAATTTACAAACCAAATATTTTAAAGTCGTGAATTGGCGGACTTGGGAGAGTCCAGGCTTTAATTAAACTCAGCCAAGCCATTAGCCTCCTTTAGGCGCTCGTACCCGATCCGGCCGGGCGCCCCCGAAAAAAAGGGGTCGCGACAGCTTGGTGACTCCGCTGGGGAGTTTTGAGGACTTAGGCCATATTTATCTTGTTTAAATTTTTTACTGACTTAGGTTTTTTTTTTTTTTTTTTTTCAGGTCGATTGCTTATAAGTTTATTTTAAGCTTGCTTAAATTAAATTATCTTGTGATTATAAACTGCTGTGCACGTTTTACTGTTTTAAAACACTACACATGGCACACACAACCCGGCCGCCGGACTTGGGCCGCCATAGGATTTTTAGGATGGTGTTAAGAAAGATACGACCTCGAACGCGAGACTGCGATGTAGAGTTGCCTTTCTTTTCCCCGAATTTCTTAGTCGAGGTTAAGGGGGTACGCTGCTAACACAAGACTGCGACCGGCGAGATGCCCTTTTAATTTCAACAAGCCTTCGATTTTGAAATCGAACCGCACGTCTCATGTGCATGTCTTTGTGCTTGTCATTTTACTTAAAAAGCAAAGTAATTTATTTACTTTTCACTCAGTCTTTTTTATTGGCCCATGGCAATTTAGGATAAACTTTTCAAAATCCCGATTCATATGCGATGAGGGAAGACGACATCCAGTTTATTTCTACTCCCAAGGCGGAACTCTTCAGATGGTGGAGTCAATTGGATCAGCCTGCCCAGGAGCATGTAAAGGACAAGCTCGGCCATCTCCTTTCATTGATCCGAATCACTGTCCGCCCCAAAGTCATACAAGCCATTGCACATTTCTGGTGCCCTAGGACACTTACCTTCATGTTCGGTAGGTTTGAGCTAACTCCGACCCTAGAAGAATATAGCATCATCACTGGAATGCCCTTTGGGAAAGAGCTGGTCAGACCATCAACAGGCCCCCTCCCATGGCGCGGGCTAGCAAGGTTTTTAGGAGCCGAAATTCATGTTATGAGACAAATTCTCGAGAACAACAATAATAACTGCCCTTTCGAATTCTTGAATGAATGTTTTCAAAATCAGCCCATGGCTAAAAAAAAGTGACATTTTTCTTCTAGCATTTTTCGGGCTCATCATTTTCCCTCACCAAAGAAATGCCATAAGTCCTAAAATGGTTTGGATCATCAATCAAATCTTGGGGGGAGCCAATTATGTCAACATAATTTTAGCTTAAACCTTCCTATCCTTTAACCGTTTTAAAGACAACACAGAAGAAATCATGCGGGCCTCTCCAGAAATTTTACAAGTCTGGTTCTTTTCTCATTTGAGTGAGTACCGGGGCATCATGCGATCGTCTGAGACAAACACTTCTGAGCATCCGTTACAAAAGTTCATGGTCTTAGGGCCTTATATTCCTAATCAAACCAGTTTACATTGGGTTGATTTCCTGAGAGATCCAGCTCCCGAGACATTCCAGTGGTGTGCTGGTTGGTTCCATGAAAAAAGGGCTCGCTTTGCCTACAAACACACCCATCCAATTCCCTTGCTTTGTTGGACTGGCGCCGTCCCCTACTATCCGTTTCAAGTGGCGCGACAATTCGGAGCCCTCCAGGAGATCCCGCCACCTTCTAGGAAGAAGATTCCTCCGTTCCTCTTCAATACAAGCAATGATTACACGTATGAAATCTCTACTTGTGAAGAAATAGATAGGTGCCATCGCAAAAGAATTATGGTACCTGAAGGACTCAAAGGAGAAGAAAAAGCTCACCACACTTCTGCGGCCTATATCCACCATTATCACATCTCAAAGAAGCACAAGCCATCGGTCCCTCGATCCGTTAGAGAGAACGGCCTACTCGAACCAGCAGACCTTATACGAATGATACGAGAAGTAGGCCTGGTCATCCCGGCGAGAGACAGTCCAAGGAAGCGAGCAGTCGTCACAAGACACCCTGTCGCATATGTAGGCATGCTTCCTTAGTTTTTTGAAAACTTTGTCCCATTGTCAGGGGACTTTTCTTTAAGTGTCTAGTGTTTGATGCTGTCATCAGGAGTCTGTAAAAACCCTCTTTTGATAAATGAAAGTAGATAAATCGTTGCCATGGGTCAATCTTGGTTCACTCTATGCTTATTCATTATTTTCACACACAGGTAATCATGAATCAGCAATCGACAGCTACCCGCGATTGGCCCCTCATGATAAGATCTGGTCAGGATGAAGTGCAAAATCACCTTGCCCACATTGAAGATGGCGTAGGGCAAATGTCCATTGCCCTTCAACAGCTCTTAAGACAAATAAAATCCACCCATGATGAGCCCAACTCTGTAATTACCCCAAGCACCGTCATAACCCATGCAAGCGTGCTAAAAAAACTAGCCAATACCATAAACAATTTGAAAAGAGCATGAAAAACTTGAGCCAACTATAGGGGCAGAATCCCATTGACTTATCTAACTACTCCAATTTCGAGATCCCTGAAAAATTCAAAACACCTAAATGTGAAAAGTATGCTGATACCTCTCACCCGGAAGCTTACCTACAAGCCTACCTGGTGCAAAGAATGATTCAATCATATCAGTCGGACCTGACCGGCCCTGCCCTACGATGGTACATTGTTAGAAAGATCGAGTCTCCTTAAAACCCGGAAAGAGCTAATCCGTGTTTTCGCCAAGAGTACAACGTCAGCCCTGACATAACCCTGCCCTACAAAGAGCTAATGATCGTGGAACAAGAAAGGCCGCTAGTTGCCGAGACAGGAGAGAAGTGTAGTGATGAAGCCTTGCATAATGAATGGACACTTGAACAACATCCAACTACCGAAAAGTTTCCCACTGGGAAAGGCAAGGAGCCTTTATACGAGATCACAAATTCAGAGCCTGTTCAAAACTGGGGCATGACAAAACAACTCCCCAGACTTACCCCAAGAACCATGGTCCAAAGAATACCAACCCCTATCAATCTGGAAAGTGACTCAGACAGTAAAACCTTAATATCTCTCACTTCCCGCGATAAAGTTGAACTAGCCAAACGTAGGGCCTTACTCAAAAGGTCTGGACCAGGGACCAAGAAAAGAAAGCCTAGCCAGATTGATACGTCGTCCAGCAACGAGCTACAGTACCAAAGTTCCGAGCATTCTCAGGAATACAACCTTGAAGGCAACCATCCCCTGGAGTATGATCCTGAAGATTTCCCGCCCCTAGAATACCATCCCAAGAGCTTCCAGCACTATTTCGATGGCGAGACTGACAGTTCATCCTATAACTGTTTCTTGCTCTCATCCGAAGATGAAGGCTCGTCAGAAGGGGAGGAATACATCTTTATCCGCTACAATCCCGACGAAGTGCTAAGCTCGTTGCCTGATCGTGAGAATAGCGTAAATGCCCCATCCTCCCTCAGTGATTTTAACTACGAAGAAAGCAATGGAGTAATCTCAGTAGAGTCCCATGTTCCTGAAGAAGAAGAATTCGACTCTACAATGGGTATGCAGTGGGAAAATCAGTGACCCAACCAAGACCTATCAGGCCCGTCTCACCCTCGTAGGATCTTGACCCCCATAGAGATGTGGATACCCAACTTCCACAAGTACAATGGCACAACTTGCCCCGTGGCTCACTTACAGTATCTTTACGAAGAAATGAGTCGGTATTATGGTCCAAAGAATGTTCACAACTCCGGCGTTTCAAGAAACCCTTACGGGATCTCGCCTTACGGTGGTTCTTCACAGCAAATATCCATCTCATAGAAGATTGGAGTGAGTTGACTTCCGCATTTCTACATCAGTACCAAAGCCATATCGGAACCGAGCTACCGTGCGAGGACTCGGCCTACTTCGAAAGAAGACTGATGGAGAATTTCCGAACATATGTCGAGAGATGGAGGGCTCCCATAATGCAAATCCACTCTGAGCTGGCCAAAGAAGAGTTGATAAAACAGTTTATAGAAGCCTTGCCCTACGACTGTCGTTGCTGGCTACATGGATTGCACTTCCGTACCTTCAATGAAGTAGTCATCGCATGCGAATACTTCGAGTCTGCTGAAGACGAAGAATCCAGAGATACTTAGCTCCAAGACTGGCACTACCAAAGCATTCCCTTTACACAAGAGTTGTCATGAGTTTTACTTGTTTTTATGTCATGTTTCTTATTATGTCTAATGTGCTATCATTGTATTTTCCCATTCCAAAGAACTCTAATGTATAAATCCCAGTACTTTGTTTTGAAAAACATGAGGAAGTATGCCAAACCGGCCCAGCGATGTTATCCAACCATGAAAAGAAAACTTCATCTAAGGAGAATACTGAGGGCTGGGCTTCCTCATGCCTTTTCTCCCTGAAAATACATTTTGAAAATAAAAAATATTTCATCACCAAAAACCTTTGTCTTAATAAAATGATGAATTAAAGCATGTTTGTCTCTCTAATTCTCTTACTTTAGGTTTCAGAATATCATTCGCTTTGATTTAATATCTGAAATTAGCACTTCATGTGAACAGGTCAAACGCAAAGACATTGTTCCAGGAAAATGGGGGCAAATAGAGAAGATCGTCCTAGGGTAAGTCTCATCCCCTAACATGACATTGAAAATAACAAACCCTCCCTCCTATTGACAGGATGCAAAGGATGAAGCATAACAGGTACAAACATAGATTTGAAATCCAGGCATCCATGACATGTCTTGCTCTTGCCCAGTTCCCTCCTAAGCCGAAGGACCACCTTCCCGCACGACATGCCCAATCAGCCGAACGTCATAGCTTTGACAAACCCAGAAGCACGAGAAAGAAACTCCTCTAAAGCAGCTGCTGTCAACAAGGAGAAAATCCAGGCAGTCAAGGCGATCTGTAGCCCATGCCCTAGACGATGACTTTAAAATCTAGAAGCCACACCATAGATGCATGTTTTCCCCCAAAGAGGAGTTGCCATCAGATAATTTGAGATTTTTGATTTGTCCATATCAAATTCCATAGAAGCTTGAGGTACATGACTTTTGCTCAATAATGCTATAGCCAAAGACAGAAGGAGAAATTCCACAGAAGAAATGCGTTGAAGATGAATCAACGACCAGCAATCATGCATACGTGGAAGGCCAACTGAAGGAAACATTAAACCATGCCAAGATAAATAGGCCATCCTCAACATTCAAATATCCTTAAGGGCTAGCACAGACAAGCTCTGGGGAAGGGTAATTTGGTATCGTTTCCAATACTCTCATTATCGAACTCGCTCCTGACATGTTTTTCCCTATTTGACAGGAAACATTACAACACAAGGACCAAACCCGATGGTTAGGTTTGACAAAACGATACTAGCCAAGCTAGTATACGGAGATGACCTACATCAAATACACTCAACTTCCTATAAAGAGATGTGTCATCCACAAACCAATTAAGGAGAATAATTAACCTGACGTGGGGAACACCATATTTCATGTCCCCTCATCATTTGCAAATCAGTGAAGAGTAATGTTGTATCACTTCCAATTATTTGACTTTCAAAAAGAGATTCGTGACTAACACACTTTCTCTTGCCTTTTACAAGACCACCTAACTGTCTAAGATACGAAAAATAGATCAATAAAAGTCTTGTTGGACTTTGATAAACTTTCCAAGCAGATTGATGTCTCATGTATAACCAAAGCAAATGATAGAAATCCTTCAAGCTTCAAGTCATTTACAGTCTAGGCCCTATTCTTTAAGCCACTTCCACAACTTCCTAGCTTGCAAAAGGCAAGAATAGGAATTCCTGATCAGATCCCCGGTCCCCAGCTGATCATGCATGTGTTATGTCCCTAACTAATAGGAACATTTTGTTGACACCCATTTTGTGAATAACTCTTTGTAAATAACCTCTTTTCATGTTCAAATTTCAATACATTTGTGAATACCATTTCACTAATTAAGCACTCTTCAAGCTGTTATAGTCTTTCTTGAGTAAAAAGCCATTCATTCATTTTTGAAAAACACAAAACTCTTTCACATCATACATTGCATGCCTTTTTCCATGTGAATTGTGCATGATGATTTTGCCTGTTTAAATCTTTGATTCTATTAAGGAATACTAGAATAGATGGCCGAGTAAAAAATACAAGATTAATTGAGCACGCTGGATGAGGCACGTCAGAATGATGACAGGCAAGCCATATCCCATACACAGTCCCCCATCTACACACTCGTGAGATGAGTACAGAAAATTCCATGACTACAAGGTAAAGAGTTCTCTCGTGAATGGTACAATGACCAAAATAGTGGGAGACGTTCCATCGCCCACTTTGAGCCCCATACACTGGCCAAATTTCCATATCACCCCCATCAAAAATCACCCCACACTGGGGCAAGCCAAAGACAAGTCAGCATCACGAGGTGAGAAAAAGGATAGAGATTCTCTTGCTTGCATTCGCATAAATCTTTGAGTGTCCTTATTTACATATGAACACTCGCGTTAATTTAAGTGCCCTAAAGTCATGAAGAGCACTTCTTTCCTTACACACTTGTAACCATTGTACAAATTCAATCGAGTCTGTAAAATCACCCTCACAAGAAGGCGAAACAGGAGCTGCCATTCGAGCAGCATAATCAGAAGAGCTAGCAAAAGATGAAGAAGGCATTTGCTCGAACTTGTGAAGACCAGTTCCTCAAGCAACAAAAACGAAAGACCTAGAGCATAAAAAAGTAGTGTACCTAATAAAAACAAGGTCGATGCCCGTGAATAAAAAAAAATTGAAAAGAGAAATAGGGGCATGAGAAAAGTAATGTACCTGGTAAAAGCAAGGCCAATGCCCCAAACAAAAATACAGCCATTTTTATTCCCAAGAGAAGTTGCTATTGAGGCCCATGGAACCTTCATCAGATCGTGAGAAGAAAAACCAGTGGCAAATGTCAAGGCAATCACTAGCTCTCACCCTTTCACACATGAGTCAAGCCTACATGGCATCCTGTTGTAAAAGGTCTCTTCAAACTAGGGGCACTTCGATTAACGTAGGATTTCATATGTTTATAAACATCGCTCGAAGAAGTACGAGCAGGATTATTCTATCTCTTTTCGCAAGATCCTCGACTTGCAAACACTCGGAGATAACCATGCAACAGCTTCCCTAGAAAGCCATGACTTTATTGGTCCTCCTCTGATGAGCCATTGACCTAGCCTTCATTACAATCCTAAAAAAGACCTCTCACATTGGTAAAGTCGTATCATTTGTGAGAATATTCGGACCCTTGCTGACATGATGGTGGTAAGATAGTGTGGTCCTTATGAATCCTGCATCAATGGTCAGGATAAAACAGCCTTTCCCATAAGAGCGAGTGGAAAGTCCTTTCAGACTGAAAGTCCCTCATTTGGCATGCTCGAGACATTTGCATTCTAAGCAAAAGTTGTCTTTCAAAATCTTCCCCAGCGGAATTCAAATGATGAAGAACTGACAAGGTCATCATGCATAAATCACATTTTGATTTACAGCATACACAGTCATTGCATGCATGTCTGCATATTGTATAAATGATAAGTACACTGCTATAGATTAGAGATATCGCCAGGAAAGCATATCCCCATCCTTGTTCCTGGAGCTTTATATTTGAGTACCCCTCACTCACCGGGTACTCCCTTTCTTCAGCGCTTAGCTCGTGCGAGTCATTCCCAGGGTATCGATATTGGTAACTGACCGAATATCCCCTTATCTTTAAGTACCTACCACTCTAGGTACCCGTGCTCAGTTTGATTTGTCCCTCAGGTATTGATATCTACAGTTGCCCAAGCTTACCCCTGTTTTCGAGTGTTCACCGCTACTCAAGTACCCTCTTTGTTAAACACTCGACCTATTCATGCTGTCGTTAAAGTTTAAATGCTTGTAACTATCCAAGTATCCTCTCATCTCAAAGTGTCGACCATTGTTCGAATACCCCATTTCTATGACACTCGACTTGCTAGAGTTGTCCTCAAAATCATGACATCGGATGCTAGCAACCTCTCAAGCATTCCCCCACATCATGCGCCTGCAATTACCCAGGTATGTTTTCTTACACTTAGGCCAGTTGAGTGGTCCCTGATCATATTGTCATATACCTGTGTCCATCCAAATATTCCTCTACTTCGTACGTTTGTGTACCTATAGCCATCCAGGTAAGCCTCGCGCTACATCTAAATTGCAAGAGAGTGGGAAACCTCTATAAGTATCTCAGGTATGCCTTTGGTAGTTCCAATCCAGAAGGTGGGAGACCTTCACGAATATGCGAGGTGCGCCCTCGATATTCCCAACATCCAGAAGGCAGGAGGCCTTCACGAATACCCAAGGTACATCCCTAGGTATTCCCAATTTCCAGAAGACGGGAGGCCTTCATGAATATCCGAGGTATGTCCTCGGTATTCCCAGAACAGAGAAGGTAAGAAGCCTTCACTAATACTCGAGGTATGCCCCCGGTATTTCCCAAATTCCAGAAGGCGGGAAGCCTTCACGAACATCTCAGGTATGTCCTCGATGTTCCCAATTTCCAGGAGAAGGGAGGCCTTCATAAACATCTCAGGTACGTCCTCGATGTTCCCCATATTCCAGGAGGCGGGAAGCCTTCACAAATATGCGAGGCGCGCCCTCGTTATTCCCAACATCCAGAAGGCGGGAGGCCTTCATGAATAGCCAAGGTATGTCCTCGGCATTCCCTGCAATCTAGAAGGCGCGAGGTCTTCACGAATATCCAAGGTACGTCCTCGATATTCCCAAAATTCCAGGAGATGGGAGGCCTTCATGAATGTCCGAGGTACGACCTCGGTATCCCCAAAAACCCAGAAGGTAGGAAGCCTTCACGAATACCCAAGGTATGTCCTCAGGTATTCCCAAAATCCAGAAGGTGGGAGACCTTCACGAATATGCGAGGTGCACCCTCGATATTCCCAACATCTAGAAGGCGGGAGGCCTTCACGAATAGCCAAGGTACGTCCTTGGCATTCCCCGCAATCCAGAAGGCGCGAGGTCTTCACGAATATCCGGGGTACGTCCTCGGTATTCCCAAAATTTCGGGAGGCATGAAGCCTTCGTGAATGTCCGAGGTACATCCTCGGTATTCCCAAATCCCAGGAGGCAGAAAGCCTTCACAAATGTGCGAGGTGTAGCCTCGCTATTCCCAAAATCCAGAAGGTATAAGACCTTCACAAATATGCAAGGTGTACCCTCGCCATTCTCAAATTCCAGGAGGCAGGAGGCCTTCATGAACATCTCAGGTACGTCCCCGGTGTTCCCGACATCCAGAAGGCGGGAAGCCTTCATGAACATCTCAGGTACGCCCTCAATGTTCCCCATATTCCAGGAGGCGGGAAGCCTTCATGAACATCGCAGGTACGCTCTCGATGTTCCCAAATTCCATAAGGCGGGAGGCCTTCACAAATATGAGAGGTGCGCCCTCGACATCCCCGATTCCCAGGAGGCAGGAAGCCCTTCATGAACATCTCAGGTACGCCCTCGATGTTCCCCATATTCCAGGAGGCGGGAAGCCTTCATGAACATCTCAGATACGCCCTCGATGTTCCCAAATTCTAGAAGGCGGGAGGCATTCATGAATATGAGAGGTGCGCCCTCGATATTCCCGATTCCCAGGAGGCGGGAAGCCTTCATGAACATCTCAGGTACGCCCTCGATGTTTCTAAATTCCAGGAGGTGAGAGACCTTCATGAATGTCCAAGGTACGTCCTCGACATTCCCAATTACCAGGAGGTGAGAGACCTTCATGAATGTCCAAGGTACGTCCTCGACATTCCCATTACCAAGAGGTGAGAGACCTTCGTGAATACACGAGGCATGTCCTCGGTATTTCCAATTACCAGGAGGTGAGAAACCTTCATGAATGTCCAAGGTACGTCCTCAATATTCCCATTACCAGGAGGTGAGAGACCTTCCTGAATACAAGAGGCATGTCCTCGGTATTTCCAATTACCAGGAGGTGAGAGACCTTCATGAATGTCCAAGGTACATCCTCGACATTCCCATTACCAGGAGGTGAGAGACCTTCATGAATACACGAGGCATGTCCTCGGTATTTCCAATTATCAGGAGGTGGGAGACCTTCATGAATGTCCAAGGTACGTCCTCGACATTCCCATTACCAGGAGGTGAGAGACCTTCATGAATACACGAGGCGTGTCTTCAGTATTTCCAAATACCAGGAGGTGAGAGACCTTCATGAATGTCCAAGGTACGTCCTCGACATTCCCATTACCAGGAGGTGAGAGACCTTCATGAATACACGAGGTGTGTCCTCGGTATTTCCAATTACCAGGAGGTGAGAGACCTTCATGAATGTCCAAGGTACGTCCTCGACATTCCCATTACCAGGAGGTGAGAGACCTTCATGAATACACGAGGCGTGTCCTCGGTATTTCCCATTACCAGGAGGTGAGGGACCTTCATGAATGTCCAAGGTACGTCCTCGACATTCCCATTACCAAGAGGTGAGAGACCTTCACGAGTGCACGAGGCATGTCCTCGGTATTTCCAGTTATCAGGAAGTGAGAAGACCTTCATAAACATCACAAGTGCGCCCTCGGTATTCCCAATTACCAGAAGACAAGAGACCCTCACGAATATCTCAGTTACGTCCTCGATATTCCTTATTTTCAGAAAGCATGAGATCTTCACAAATACCCAAGGTATGCTCCCCATATTTTCAATTATCAAAAAATCCCTTCGATACTTGTGAACGTTCGAGTATCCCTAAAAACTTGTACTTGTGATCATCCGAGTACCCTTTCAATGCTTATGATGCCTGCCAAGGCCCAAAAATATGTCAGGTTAGTGTTTGTCAATATCCATGTACTCTTTAATGTGTCTGTGAATGTCCAGATACCCCCAGAAGATGCCCTGAGAAAGGTCGGCGCATCCCTCGAGAAAGGTCGGGTTCCAGTTGGTGTCCCTGACAGAGGTGAAACATCCCTAGAGCAGAGGCCCTAAGAAAGGTCGGCGCATCCCCAGTTGGTGTCCCCGACAGAGGTCAAACACCCCAAGAGCGAGATGCCTTGAGAAAGGTCGGCGCATCCCCGAGAAAGGTCGGGGCCGGTTGGTGTCCCTGACAGAGGTCAAACACCCCCAGAGCAGATGCCCTGAGAAAGGTCTGCGCATACCCCGAGAAAGGTCGGGTTACAGCTGGTGTCCCTAACAGAGGTCAAACACCCCCAGAGCAGATGCCCTGAGAAAGGTCGGCGCATCCCCTGAGAAAGGTTGGGCTTCAACTGGTGTCCCTGACAGAAGTCAAACACCCCCCAGAGCAGATGCCCTGAGAAAGGTCGGCGCATCCCTCGAGAGAGGTCGGGTTACAAGGCGGTGGCCCCGACAAAGTCAAACACCCCCGGAGCGAGATGCCCTAAAAAGGTCGGCGCATCCCCGAGAATGGTCGGGTTACACCGGTGTCCCCGACGAAGTCAAACACCCCCCAGAACAGATGCCCTGAGAATGGTCGGCGCATCTCCCGAGAAAGGTCGGGTTTCAACCGGTGTCCCTGACAGAGTTCAAACACCACCCAAAACTGATGCCATGAGAAAGGTCAGCACATCTCCTGAGAAAGGTGAGGTACCAACTGGTGCTCTCGATACAAATCAGACACCCACAAATGAGATGCCCTAAGAAAGGTCGACGCATCTCCCGTCAAGGCGACCGAAGAATGGTTCGGGTCCGAGACACCCTTTGATTGCTCCGACAGGCGACCGAAGAATGGTTCGGGTCCTGGAGAAGTAATTCCCCATCAAGGCAACTGAAGAATGGTTCGGGTCCGAGACATCCCCCCTAATTGCCCCAACCGACGACCGAAGAATGGTTCGGGTCCTGGAGGAGCAATTGCCCGTCAAGGCGATCGAAGAAAGGTTTGGGTCCTAGACAATTTATCTATTGTTTTGACAGGCGACCGAAGAATGATTCGAGTCTTGGAAAAGCAGCCTCCTCACATCACCAGGTAAGATGACACCTTGATACTTACCAAAACCCGGGGTTCACACCCTATCTCACTCATTCCCTAAGTAACTCCGGGTATCTTCTTATCTCGCCTTAGTATATGTAACGTTATATTCCTCTTTTTGCATAGGGTAATATGTCCTAAATAAGATATAATCTGCTGCCCACACTAGGTAAAAATTAGGCATCGGTTTGTCTTTGAATGCAACCTCTGCGAGCTCACCTTCAAAGAGGGCCAGCTGTTGACGCCTAATTTTTAATTTTTTAAATTTGGGTTTTTAATTAATTTTTTCCTTTAGGTTTTATTTTATTTTGTTTTATTTTGATAAAAACTAGAAAAAAAAAAAAGAAAAAAAACGAAAAAACGAGAAAAACAGAAAAAACCGAAAAAACAGGAAAAAAATTGAAAAACCGGCCTAACGGCCCAGAAGGCCTTCGGCCCCAAAACCCGCGGGTCAGCTCGCGCCCGAGCCCGACCCACGTGACCCGCCTTCTTCACCCGGTTTCGCGTGTGTTGCACGCGCCTGAGCCGCAGCGACCGGAGAAAAGCAGAGGAGGACGACGACGCGACGTACGACGGCAGCAGGGGAGCAGATGAACAGCAACGGCGAAGGGGACGTGGCCGGATAAGGCTGAGGGTCGATGGGACACCGGTTCGGCCGGTGGAAGCCGCGGCATCCACCCCGGCCGAACCCTCGTCGACCCGCCGTCCCTCGGCTATAAATACCCCCCTCCCCCCCTTCGATTTCCACACACCAAGGCAGGCAGAGAAGCAGGGGGAGGAGGAATCGCGAGCCTCGGATACCCGCTGAGAGACTTCAGTGGGGCTGAGGATTCGCGATTCACGAATCCAAGCTCTCGCCGGAGCCAATTGCAGAGAGAGAGAGAGAGAGAGAGAGAGAGAGAGAGAGAGAGAGACGGGAGGAAGGGATCTGAGCAAGGGCCTACCGTCGCTGCCGCACCACCATCGACGCCGCCATTGTCGCTGTCGGCTAAAAGCAGTGAGGATCTCACCTTGCCGCCCGTCGTACCCCCTCCGTCGCCATCGGCGTCATCACGGCTGCCCCCGTCGCCGCCGCTGTCTCTCCCAATCTGGAACCCTAAGGTTCCCAATTTTCCGGGTCATGATCCCGGGTCACCGGGTCGAACCCGAGTTGGGAACCGGGTAGGGTTCCATGAAGGTTAGAAACGGCTAGAAGTCGGGTTCGGGTCACAGAACGAGTCGGATCGGGTCGGAGCCAGGTCAGGTCTCCGGTAAACGGCGCCATTTCGCTGAGAGTCCGGGTCACAAGTTGAGTCGAAAGCCGGACCGGATCCGGGTAGGGTTTCGCCCTGGGACCCGGATCCCCCGTCCGAGAGGCAACAACGCCGTTTCGCAAGTGGGAACGGCGCCGTTTCGCGGAAGAGCGGGAACCGGGTCATCGGAACGGGTCGCCGGGCCGGGTCGGGCACTTCCGCCCGGCCACGACGCCGTTTTGGCGCCCCGCTTCGAAACGCGGACCCCGCCCGCATTTCGGGCTAGCTCGAGGCGAATCCGACCCATGGATCGACCCGGTCGTTTTTAATATTTTTATTTCAAAAATCAAAAAAATAATATTTTATTAAAAAATCATTTTTATTTTCAAAAAATCAGAAAAATGTTTAAAAAAGCTTTATTTTCAAAAAAATCAAAAAAATCAAAAATAAAAATAATATTATTTTCAAAAATGCTTAAAGTACAAAAATATATATTATTTTCAAAAATTTCAGAAAATCCAAAAATGTTTTATATTTTTCAAAAAATCCAAAAAAATCAGAAAATGCCAAAAAAATCCCAAAAATGCCAAAATTCATAAAAAGGCCCAAATTTTCATAAAATGCCAAAAAGACTTGTATTTTTCCAAAAATACCCCAAAAGTCCAAAAATCCCTTTATGTCCAAAAATGAGAAAAATACCTAAAAATGTGATTTTTCCTAAAATGCACGGAAAACCCCAAACACCAAAAAAACCTTAGAGTTTAAACAAGATTAGGTACCGAAAGGGCATTAGTGATTAACTAGTGTAATCAAGTCCCTGATCTTAATATCTCTGGTTGCACAGGAGCAAGTATTTCTCCCGATACTTTGCTTAGGTTTCTAATCAACCTACCCCAAATTGATTAGTGGCGACTCCATTTTAAAAATCCATTTACAAACCAAATATTTTAAAGTCGTGAATTGGCGGACTTGGGAGAGTCCAGGCTTTAATTAAACTCAGCCAAGCCATTAGCCTCCTTTAGGTGCTCGTACCCGATCCGGCCGGGCGCCCCCGAAAAAAAGGGGTCGCGACAACAAAATTCATGATTCAAATTTATAACTAGGTTCAATGTCATCGTTCCATCAAATAGACTAACAGGAATTGCTAATGCGGTGTCCACTATCGTTAATCGATCATTAAATGTTCAAGGCACCATTTGACGCGTCTAATCATTAAAAGGGCCCACTGGGTGAGGTAGCCCATAAGATGTTTGTGTTGGCGTCCATGTAAGCAAAAAAGCTCGTGATTTGGCATTGCATCTCACTGAATGAATGCATTATTAAGAATTTGAATAGTTCAGGGATTGGGTAGATCAAATAAAGTTAAAAGAGACAATAAATATTGAGCTACTCATAACATTGTCCAGTCAAGATGAGAACGTGAACTATATTGGTCCAAAAGTCTATCAATTGTATAATACCACAAAAATAAATTCAGGAGCTACTTATATAATGATCACGTGAACTATATCATCCAAGAGCACGCGATAGTGCAGATTGCTAAAAAATGCAGACCAAAATAATCTCAACTATTTATAATGTTAGCTTCACCTTAAGAATCACATGATGTCGGGATAGGCTTGATCTTCATAATTCATAGATCATTTAATATATGTTTAAGGAGCAACAATGGCGTGGGGCATGCAAAACCGTGACGCCAAATCATAAGAATTTTGATGCCTCAGACAAGTTTTCCATATTCTAATCTTAGCCATTTAAGTTGCACCTCATTTCTCAATTATGCCCTTGCCGTGCACAGAATGAGTACAAGGTCTCGAAGCGTTCGTCCATTTTGATATAGAAGAGTTGGAAAACGAAATAGATTAAGATAATTGACTTGGGATTCCTAGACAAGGATGTCAAGTGTTGAGAATGAATAAACATGACGAACTACTTGGGTTTGACTAAAATTCTGCCATATATATTCAATTGACCCTCAGTTTTCTTCATCTTATGGAGCCTGAAATACCAATCTCAAAATCTCGCTGGAAGTGCTATATCAAGGAGAAATTCCAGTATCCTTTAGAGGATATTTTCAACCTAAAAATCCTTCATTATCATCAGTCTAAACTGCTTTTCGAGTTTTAGTGTATTTAAATGCGTATTTTAAATATATATTTATTCATGTTCGGGGGTCGTCTAGGATTTTTTGGTGTAAATTAGCTATTATATTGAACAGTAACAGTTGTTGTCATCTCTATCCAAGATAAAATCGAGAGACCTTTTCACCGATATCGGGATAAACTGTATGCTTATCCCAAAAGCTTAAACCGTTTTATCGCATTGCTCAAATGAGAAATGAATACCGTACTTTATGCACACAATACGATTGATGTGCTTCGAAGATGGAAAGCCCATACGTCGATTCATCCACAAAGCTTCTTCATCAGATAGAGATAGTTCAACAATGCCTTCAAAAAGGTTATTCAACAGGACTTCTAGGAGACAGCGAGGATCCCGGAGCTCGGGTGGACGTCCCCTTCAGGGAAAAGAAAGGGGGGGGGGGGGGTGTTGGAGATCGAATGGGAAGAGGAAACGCAAAGTGGGGTTCGCTGCTTCGCTCCGCTTTATCTCTTCCCCCTCTGTCTGCGTCACACAGTTCAATCAAAGTGTGCATTTCTCAGAGATCCAGAGATGAGAGAGAGACAGAGAGTTGTTTGTTTTTGAAAGGATCCGGTTAATTGAACCGAACAGAATCGACAAAATCCAAAATAGTAAAAAGAAATTTGATTTTTACTATTATCAGAACTAAAAATTGAATCAAAGTCTTTACCCAAAAAAAAAAAAAATTGAATCAAAGTGAAAATGTACGAAATTTCTATTTGGTTTTTTGATTTGATTTTGACATCCTATTTTCTATATCGATACTTTCCCTCAATGACGACGGGAAATGCAAACAAGAGAACGAGAACGATCAATTAGGACATTCTTGACATGTAGGGGAGAGGGAACCATGGGACTTCGTCTTGGTTATTGTAGTTTCAATCTATTTATATCAAGGTTTACAATTGGCCTTTCCACCTAAACCAAAGAAAAAAGAAAGGGGGAAGAGAGGGGGCAGTCACTAGAGGTCGGAGGCTCGCGCGAGAGGGTTTTTCTCCCTCGAAAAGTACTCAAATCTTAGTAGGTTTTCTTTGGGTTTCAAACTTGCAAAAAAATTTCAAGTATCTAAAGTTAAAAACACTAGTTGCTAACAACCCTCCGTTTGCCTTTGCTGGTAATGCTCCAATGAAACCCCGGCTGCTCCCATGGCATGACCAAATACTTCACATCACAAACAGATGATACTTGATTTAGATGCATCGTTTGAAAATTACGAGTCTTTAAATCTCGAAAGCTAGCTATAAGGCTAGTCAACATATAATCACCTCTTGAAAAATAAGATCCTTTTGTGTTAGTATTGTGGTCCAACCTTATTACGAATCGTAGTGTTACGTGATATCTTTCCAATGACATCAAAATCAAAATAATTTGGTGTTTTATAGATAGAGAAAATGATTCAAATAGGAATGAAGAGTTTGAAAATCAACAATGGTCCTAAACTATTCTGATTTAACTCAAGATCGAGCCTGAGCGGGCTTTGTGAGTTCGGTTCAATGTTGATTCCTTGAAAAATGTTCAGGGATTGAAAATTTGGGAACCGATTAGGTTTGGTTCAGTTTCAAATGTCGAGCCTTGAACTCATCTTTTCTACGTGGGATCCGAATCAACTTGGCCGAATCCAAAGTAAAATTGGTCCGGAGCTGTTATTGATTATTATTATTATTATTATTATTGTTTTTTGCGGAAGTATTGTAACACGTCAACAACTTCAAATAGTAAAAGGTCCACAAAGACGCGCAATTGCACAAGGTCACACAACCAGCCTCGAGCCCATATCCAATCTCTTTCTAATCAAATCAAAACTTACAATTACAAAATCAAAATCCTTGCGATTTTAGCCTCTCTATCTCTATGTGGTCTCAATCTCGTGATCAGGGCTCTCGTTGTTGTCTTGAGCACAATCCAAGATAGGTTGGTTCTTAAGATTATTAGTGACGACATACATTGTGAGTTACGAGTAAAATTGCATCGAACGAATTGAAAAAAAAAAAAAAAAAAGGGGGGGGGGGCAGGCGGTCAATTCTTGATTCTATTCAAAAACATGCCGATACTATGAATTGCCGGTTCAAGTTTATTACATTGAAATTCACGAGTTACAGTATTTTTCATATATCAAGTGCAACCGGTATGCCGGTCCTAGGTATCCATAAATTTCCCTGTATGAATCTTCTCACCGAAAATGGCTCAACCTCCTGTGGACTCTTGAGGACATGGAAACCGGTCCAATTCACCCTTCCCCCTGTCGCTGCACCAAGGCCCGAGTTCTGGTACTCTCCATAAAA
Organism: Eucalyptus erythrocorys; assembly: GCA_014182555.1. NCBI lineage: Eukaryota > Viridiplantae > Streptophyta > Magnoliopsida > Myrtales > Myrtaceae > Eucalyptus > Eucalyptus erythrocorys. The sequence continues at coordinate 4,843,606 of CM024597.1, read as the reverse complement.
TAGGGTCTTGAGGAAACCACCGGTCCACTCATTCCATCCCTGCGGTTCTATGAACTCGTCGATAACCGTCTTTATTATCACCGTCCTCGAGTAGTTCTTCCACGGCCTTCCCAAGTAGGTCTTGACTAAGCCCTTGACTGGCACCAAGTCGGGGGCAGGGGTGATCTGCGACATGTGGATCGAAATCCCCGTGTTATTCTCCTTCATTTCTCGACCCTGAGCTGTCACCGTGTTGCACTGCTTGTTTATCGGCCTCCTGACGAAGATGCTACAATTCTGGAAGACAACGGTCAAGTCACCAAAAATAAAGTCAATTGTCCCATAAATATGGCAGTCACGATAGAACTGCCAGTTGGAGTGTGTATAAAGTGTATCTTGGTAACCCTTGAAGCTGCACTGATAGAAGATGGATTGGTTTGAGCTGACCAAAAGTGCAATGGCTTGTTGCTTCCAAGGACCAGCTGTGTTCTCGAAGGTCATGTCTCTTGCCCAAAAGCCTTCCCCAGAGACAGCTACAGGAATTTTGAGAGATTAATTTAAGAGTCAATACATTAATGAGCTACTAAATGACTAATGTTAGCTTAATTTCTTACTGAATGTAGCTGAAGTTATGATGTTGGCACCATCCACAAAATTTTTGCTGCCGGTGATGACAGTTCGATCCATGCTGTCGCCAACGAGCATGATGTTCTTCATGTTTTCTCCAATATTTATTGCTCGTTGTAGACTCCCGCTTTTACATATACTACCACTCTTTCGGGCCGTTTTGTACCCATTGTACTAAGTGCGGCCATAGCCTCATTGATGGTCTTGTAGGAGCTAGAATTGTCCTAGGCCACAACGAAGTCAGCGTTTGAAGTTTTTGCATTCCACGATGCTAAAAGCCCGTTGTACGGGTCTGACGCAAGCATCGATAGTGGTCCTGTAAGCAAACAAGAGTAACAACCTCACAATTTTAGTACAGAAATAATTTATTAGACAGAATAAAAAGCTAAAAAAAATGAATAAGATAAAGAAAGCAATGGATTACCTCTCCTGCCACCATCGTGGTCATGGTCAAGGGCCTCGTGCTTAGGGGTGGTGGCAGCTTTGACGAAGGTGGTGGTGGTGGCGATGGCAATGAGGAGGAGGAGGAGGAGGAAGCGGCAATGGGAGTCCAATTGGACATTTTGGCTGCTCTCTGGTGATGGGTGTCAAGTGGAGATAATGTAGGATTTTGGTTGGAGTAAGTTGTGAAGGGGACAAGGCTAATGTACTTATATATTAAATGGAAATCACAGCTTGGCTGCTCTCTGGTGATGGGTGTCAAGTGGAGATAATGTAGGATTTTGGTTGGAGTAAGTTGTGAAGGGGACAAGGCTAATGTACTTATATATTAAATGGAAATCACAGCTACCAAAGTTTCAATCTTTTGAATTGGCAAAGCGTGTGATTCTGATATGGGAGTGCCTGCCGTCAAGCTTCAGAGTCAGCTCTTTGGCTCTATTACTAATTAAGCATCATTGCACCTCGAACAATTGCATCAACATCCATTAAATATACATGCTAAGAATAGATGAAAGAAGCAGTTATCTAGACAACATGTGCGCATGTTTGGATTAAAGTTGTTAAATTAATGTCTCGAATTTGAATTCGAATAATGATTTATTAAACCAAAATTTGTGGAGGAAGATTGTCCAGTTGATTATAAATCGGATGAATAAATATTTCTTCTTATTATACTTTCTTTTGGACGTGCAAAATAAGCAACGAAACAAGGATGATATGTCCTGTCACTAGAAGACAAAAAAAAGGGGGCACACTATATATTTTATTATATATTTATCTTTAAGGGAGATAAAAGAAAAAGGAAGAAAAATGAAGGTTTTCTTCCCTTTACATGTAGCGTCTAACTTTCCACTTAAAGAAGGAAAGAGACGTGGGGCCCAAAGTCAATACCTTGACTTGAATAGAAACGCGAAGCCATAAGTACACAATATAAAATGCTAAAAGAACGTGAACCCCTCTGCATGTCCATGCCGCCTGAGAGAGGAGCTGCGAGTTTTCTGGAGCCGCATGAGAAAGACACCCACCCACGCGAAGCCTTGAATAGAAACTCGAAGCCGTACGTACGCTAACCAAAGATGAACGCTGGAGTTCTTGATTTTGGCGTATGTAGAGCATTTTGTTTTGAACTTGAACACGTGGTAATTTTCTGCAATTGGTTTATATCCAAGTGAGTTGTTTATTTATAAACACTTTGGGTTTGAGCTTAAATTTAGGTGTGGGAAATACTCGAGCGTGTGAGCGATTGTAAACTCTGATTCTTCAATTATAATGGATTATTTATTATTGGCTCTCCCTATAGATGTAGATATTGATATTCGGACCAAAACACTTAAATTTCTAGTATCTTTATTATTTCTCGTTTATTTCTTTGGAATTTGCGTGTTAACATAAATTGCAAGATTCTATTATTTTCGCATATTATATTCCAACAATTGGTATTAGAGCTTGGGATCAGATTTTTTTATTGTGATTTGAAGCTTTTACTTGTTTGATTATTATCTAGAAATTCTGCTATTACAATTATGTATAAGAGAAAATATGAAATTGAGACGTTTAACAAGAGGAACAACTTTGGGTTATGGAGCATCAAGATGCAGGCATTATTAACATCCCAAAGTTTGGTTAAGGTACTGGATGATGAAAATGAGTTGCTGATTACAATGAAAGCCTCCGATAGGGTAGAGCTAATGGAAAGAGCAAAGAGCATAATCCTATTAAATTTGTTGGTTGAGATTTTAATAGAGGTTGCTGAGGAGAAGGATGCTGCAGCATTATGGGCAAAACTTCAGTATGTGAAAAAAGGTTTGAACAATTGTCTATACATGTTGAAGAGAATGTTTCAATTCAGATCTACCTCAGGTACATCTATTAAAACCCACTTAGATGAATTTAATAAAATTATGATGGATCTGAAGAACGTCGATAAGATACTTGATGATGAAGAACAGAGCATGATGTTGTTAGTGTGGCATCCTCAAATTTTGAAAATCTTTGAGGACATGAGGACTATGGTTGATTGAATTTGTGGAACTCCAACTCTTTGGCTATTTGATATGGCATTTTCAATTGAATGCAATTCTTGGAAATGTAACAATTGTGACTAACAAAATTTATGGAATTTTGTCATTGGACAATTGAGTTACAACTTGCTCGATTAGATGGACATGGTGACCATACCATACGGCCAAGTTGGTGTTTGAAATTGAGGAATTATACGAGTACATTGTAACATATGGTTATGCACGAAATCTTGAGGGGATTGAGGTATGTTTAATTGGATCAATTTGGCTCAATTAAGTAAGGATCAATGGAGGAAAATAATGGGCCGGCCAAATGGACTAATTAAGCCCGCCCATGAAGCCCCATTGTCGCACGGTCTTGAGGAGAGGGAGGCCGAGTGAGTGGCGCCTAGGTGTCCTCCTTGGTGCCACTTGTCTCCACGCATGGAGGCCTAGGGGAATAGCCTTGCTGAATGGGCGTGTGAGCTGGGAGAGAGAGAGGGATTTACCGTCGAGTGAGGGGGGTAAGTCGGCGAGAGTGAGAGAGAGAGTGAGAGAGAGAAGGAAGAAGCTTGGGCAAGAAGAAGAGGGAAGGGCCGAGAGTTCTTGAAGCCGTCGGACCGCCGTTTCTTCATCAATCTTGATCAAAACAAAGGCAAGATAAATTTCTAGTCCTCTCATGCTTCTTGTAATGATGTTTAGTTGTAGAAATCATGAATCTCTTGGCTGGAATGTTGAGTTTTTAAGAGGAAATCAAAACCGGAGTAAATCGGGCTCCAAGAACGGTTTTGCACAGTTTGCTTGCATGCGTTGGTAGAGGGTCTTAGAGGGGGAATTGGATTTTGATGTCTTCATGGAAGTTGTTGTACACCTCCTGATCTGTGACATAGTCCAAAATGAGAGCATTTGAAGGGGGTTTGAGGGGTGAAAACCAATTCCTTAGGAACCGGAGTATTCTCGGAGTCGCTAGTAGACCTCTCAGTCTTGATGCTAGTGGTTTGTATAGTTCTGTGGGGAATTATGATTCGACCTCCCTTATGATTTGTTGAGGACATTCTGGGCTATAACATACTAAAAATTGAGCTCATTTCGTTGAGTGTAGCTTGGTGAAATGCTTGAGTTTTCTGGTCGTTGTATTCTGGAAATTGCTGGATTGAACACAGAAACTTGCGTGACTATTTTGGTGATGTTTTTATGATTTTCTTAACTCGATTTCTTCATGAAAGTGGTGAATTACTTAATGGTCTATAACATATCCAAAAATCAGAAAAAAATAAGGTGGCTAGATAGCTCAATTGAGGTCGCTTTGCTGTGATGTTCTGCTGGGCGTTGATGAACAGTTTACCGAGGATAAGTGTGTATTGTAGAAACTTATGGAGCACGAATTTGGCGATGTTTTCTTCATGGATTGTGTTCATTAGACTCTTGGCTGCAACATAGTTAAAAATGGTAATTCTTGAGTCACATTAAGGCATTAAATTTCTAGACATATGAATACCGTGTATGCTGGAAATTGAGAATGTCAAAACTGATTTTGTACAATTCATATCTTCCTATGTGTGAATTATTTGGGGATGATTCCTTGATGAAAGATCTGTTACTAAGTGTGTATAATGCTATGGTTAAATGGTAGTAGATGATATGGCCAATTAAATGGTGAAAATATGGATTCTTTGAAGGCTGTGTATGCTGTTTTGTAAGGATATGGTGGTGATGACATGGCCGTGTGTCATTTTCTTTAGTATTCACCATTGGAGTGTACATATTGCATGAGGAATATTCCATGTGGCCAAAATTGTTATGCATACATGAATTCCATACTTTATCAAGGATATATGTGGTTTAAATGAGTTGTCTTTTCCATGAATGCATGCTGAATTATGGAGTATGGATATGATAAAAGAGCATGTGGAGTACAAATTCAAGTCATGTGAGTGAACATACATGGCATCACTTGCTATTTTAGCTCATGAATAGCATGGAACATGTGATTAGTCATGTGCATGGAAAAGATAGTTGCATGACATGTAGTGATCATTCCTCGGGAGTTTCGGGGTGCCCGGCCAGGGAGTGAAAATGCCGGATGCCCAGTAGCCTATGCGCGTAAATCTGGATGGCCTCGGAGTAGAGATGCCCGGAGCGGTGGGGGTGCCGGAAGCACGGAGTGTGTGTGTGCCGTGGTTGCCTCATGATGCCAGTTGGGGTGCGAGATGCCCGGCCAGGGAGTGTAAATGCCAGAAGCACGGAGTGTGTGTGCCGTGATGCCTCACGATGCCAGTTTGGGTGTGAGATGCCCGGAATGTGGGGGGCCGGAAGCCGGTTGGTTCTTACCGGGATTTGCATGTGAATTTGCAAGAATTTGATATGAATGCATGAGCATTGCGAATTGGTGATATTGTGAAAACTGGACATGACATTACTAATATGCATGAGCATGAGCCGAGCTGGTCATGTGAGTCTTGTACATGAGTTGTGACATTGACATGTTCATACCTACAAATTATGCTAATGTGCGATGTGCATGGGTAATGAACTAGGTGAACATCATAAATGTTTTACATTCTGAGTACACAAGTTTGATAAGTATATGCTTGCTTGCGTGCTGGATTTTGAAAGCATGATGTGTCTATAACTTGGTAATTTAAATGCTTGCCTATGTTGTTTATGTGCTGTTGTGATTATGCTTGATTGTGAGGTATGGGTAGTCTAGAGATTTTATCTTTGCTGAGTGGTTGTACTCACCCCTTTGGGGACTAACATTTTCAGCTTAGACGATGTCGGTTCCTCCACTTGCACCGGGTAGATTCTATGGGATCCCGTCTGACCTCGAGGTGCGGGTGATTCAGTTTCCTAGTCCGGCGATCCCCGGACGCACATGCTTACGAGTTTCTGTTCTGGTACGGTTCGAGGTGGGCCTGAGTAGCGGCCCGGTCTTCCAGGAGTACGTCTTCATCTTTCCCTGTGAGGACGGGGAGATAGGCAGCACGCTATCTCCGCCACCTAGCCCTTCTGGCTGGCGATAGACGAGACTTGTAGGCCGGGGAGGTTGGTGGGATTTTTGAGCCGGCGGAGGCGACGAATGGATGGTTTTGGGTTAGCCGTGTGTATAGGCTATTTTGGTTTATCTTGATAAAGGGTAGTGGTTAGAGCTCCTTTTGATGTATATCTTGTTGTACTCTACCCCTAAAAGATAAAGGTACTGTCCATTCAATAGTAAATAATATCAGAGCCGGTTTCTTGGCATACGATTGTGTGTAGTATGTGTGCATTGCCCCTTATATGTTGTAAGGGAGAGTCTTCAATATTTGCTTCCGCTATATGTGATGCGCAGGGACCGTTAAAAAAAAAAAAAAATTGAGAGCTTAAAAGACATAGCCCTCTCAGGAGTGAAAGTGATGGTTAGCATGACTGTAATAGCCCCATGGGTGTTTGGGGTGTTACAGCCGGCGTGTTTGTTTGGTATCAGAGCAATGGTTTATGGGAGTGATAAGGAGCCTCATTTGGAAAATGAGGAATATGAGGACAATGCACGCATAGGATACTATACTACTTTAGTTAGTGTTTAACCCTGAAGGATGGGTGGTAGGGATATACTCATAGATCCCAGTTAGATTGACCTTAGGTTGTCAGTAACACGTTGATGTTACTTATATTTGTGGAAATTTGACTATGGAGACAATGAGACTCATATTATTCCTGAGGCAATGCTTGGAAATGCAGGAAAAGCATGGTGCGACCTGGAAGTTCCCATCATGCAAGGGCTGGACCTTCCATTCCAAGAGCTGCACCTCAAATGGAAGATATCCTGCAAGCATTAGCCAATATTGGGAATCTGATGGAAAGACAGGCACAGCAACAGCCTGGAGTAGAACGCCGTACTCAGGGGTTGGTGGAGCAATTCTTGAGGTTAAAGCCATCTAAGTTCAGTGGAATGGGAAGCCCTGAGGAGGCGGAACATTGGATAGATGCAATGGAACAAATCTTCAGGTTGTTGGGCTGTACTGATGATAAGAGAATGGTTTTGGCGGAATACCAGCTGGAAGGGAATGCCAAATTTTGGTGGAGAGCTTCAAAGGATACAATTTTTCCACCAGGTACTCCTATGAACCGGGACGAATTTGTTAGAGCTTTTAATAGAAAACATTTTTCTGATCGTGCCAAGGATCGAAAGATCACCGAGTTTGTTCAATTAGAGCAAAAGGAGATGACAAAGTGGATCAATATGAGGCCAAGTTTTTCGAACTGTCTAGGTATGCTCCTAGATTGGTTGAGGATCCAAAAGAGAAAGCAAAAAGATTTCTGAAAGGGTTGAGGACCAATGTTAGGAGGCAATTGGTACCTTTGAATATAAGGAATTACACTGAAGTTTATGAGAGGGCACAGCTGGTAGAGCAAGAAATTGAAAGGGAACAACTGGAAAGCAGGAAACAGTGGTTGTCTGGAGATATAAAGCAAGGTAAGAGACCTTATGTGAGTCAAGGACAAAACTGGACACCTAAGAAAAAGGGTAATTTTGGGAGATTTAGCAAAGGAAAGGAAAGTATGAGTATGGGAAGGATGTCTAACAGGAACGGTGAATGTTCTAGATGTGATGGGAAACATGGTCCTGGCCCCTGCACTGGACAGTTAAAGTGTTTTGGGTGTGGACAAGTGGGTCATTTGAGGAGAAATTGCTTGAGAGAAAGACCTCAAATGAGTTCCGGTTCAGTACGCCAAACGCAACAAAGTGCTGCCAAACCTAGTGCACAAAGGAGTTCACAAAGACCACCAGTTTAAGGAAGGGCGTATGCAGTCACTCAGGAGGAAGCGGAAGCTTCCAAGGATGTCATCTCAGGGAGATTGAGTTCAAGATTGAATTGATGCCTGGAACAACACCGATATCCAAAGCCCCATATAGAATGGCACCGGTGGAGCTGAAAGAATTGAAGGTGCAACTACGGAGAATTGCTTGGATAAGGGATTCATTAGACCGAGTGCTTCACCATGGGGTGCACCAGTATTATTTGTGAAAAAGAAGGATGGATCGATGCGTCTGTGTATTGACTATAGGCGGTTGAATCAGGTGACTATTAAAAATAAGTACCCTCTGCCTAGAATTGATGATCTTTTTGATCAATTGCAAGGAAGTTCAGTTTTCTCTAAAATTGACTTAAGATCAGGATACCATCAATTGAGGGTTAGAGAAGAAGATATTCCCAAGATTGCATTTAGGACTCGTTATGGACATTATGAATTCCTTGTTATGCCATTTGGGTGCACAAATGCACCGGCTGCATTTATGGATTTGATGAATAGGGTATTCAAGCCTTATTTGGATCAATTTGTGATCGTTTTCATTGATGATATCTTAATATATTCTAAAGGACCTTGAGAGCATGAGCAACACTTGGGGACAGTTTTACAGACTCTGAGAGATCATAAGTTGTATGCCAAGTTTAGTAAATGTGAATTTTGGTTGGATCGAGTGATGTTTTTGGGACATGTGATATCAGGAGAAGGAATATCAGTGGATCCGGCTAAAGTTGAGATGGTGATAAATTGGCCGAGACCGACTACACCTACTGAGATACGGAGCTTCTTGGGGTTGGCTGGCTACTATAGGAGATTTATTGAGGGATTTTCTTTGTTAGCAAGTCCTTTGACAAGATTGACCCGAAAGAATGTGAAGTTTGAATGGAACGGAGAGTGAGAAAGGAGTTTCCAAGAACTTAAGAGGAAATTGACTATAGCCCCAGTTTTAGCCTTACCATCTGGATCTGATGGTTTTACGATCTACAGTGATGCTTCTCATAAGGGACTAGGATGTGTTTTGATGCAGCATGGCAAGGTGATAGCCTATGCATCTAGACAGTTGAAACCTCATGAGCTGAATTACCCAACCCATGATCTAGAATTAGCGACTATAGTGTTTGCTCTAAAGATATGGAGACACTATTTGTATGGGGAAAGGTTTGAGATTTACACAGATCATAAAAGTTTGAAATATCTGTTTTCACAGAAGGAATTAAACATGAGACAAAGGAGATGGATGGAGCTATTGAAGGATTATGATTGTGAAATAAAGTACCATCCAGGAAAGGCAAACAAAGTAGCGGATGCTCTCAGTCGCAAATCAGCTATGGAAATAGCTAGCCTAAGGGTAGCTGAATGGAGTTTGTTAAAATCTGTGACAGACTCAGAATTTAAATTCGAGGTGAATTGCTTGACTGGTATGTTGAGTGCATTGAGGATTGAACCTAAGATTATCAGAAGGGTTAAAACTTTACAAAAAGATGATCCAGAAATTTTGGAGATAAAGAATGTTGTATCTTTAGGAAAAAGACCTGAATTCCAAATTTCAGAAGATGGAGTAGTGAGATGCCAAGGGCGACTCTGTGTTCCCAATAATGAAGATTTAAATAGGGAAATTTTGTCAGAGGCACATAAAAGCAGCTATAGTATTCACCCTGGGAGTACAAAGATGTATAGAAACCTACATCCACAGTTTTGGTGGAATGGTATGAAAGCAGATGTGGCCAAGTATGTGTCCCAGTGTTTAACTTGTCAGCAAGTGAAGGTGGAACATCGTAAACCTGCAGGATTTCTACGACCTCTGGATATACCTGAATGGAAATGGGAACATATAACCATGGATTTTGTACAGGGATTACCAAGAACATCAAGTGGCTATGATTCCATCTGGGTAATAGTGGATCGTCTGATGAAGTCTGCTCATTTCCTAGCAGTTCGTGCTAATTGCTAGATGGATAAGTATACAGAAGTATATGTGAGGCAAGTAATACGTTTACATGGAGTCCCGGTGACTATTACTTCTGATAGAGACCCGAGGTTTACTTCAAATTTTTGGAAGAGTCTTCAGGATGCCTTGGGGACCAAGCTTCGTTTAGTCGCATTTCACCCTCGGACGGATGGACAGACGAAAGAGTGATTCAGATATTGGAAGATATGTTGAGGGCTTGTGTGGTGGATTTCAAAGAAAGCGGGATGAAAGATTACACTGGTAGAATTTGCCTATAACAACGGTTATCGAAAAGTATTGGCATGGCTCCATATGAAGCATTGTATGGAAGGAGGTGTAGGACTCCGGTTTGTTGGGGTGAAATAGGAGAGAAGAAATTGACAGGACCTGAGCTAGTGCAGGTTACAACTGAGGCTGTTGATATCATTAGGAAAAGACTTAAGACAGCTCAAGATAGGCAAAAAGACTATGCAGATAAGCGTAGGAGACCTCTAGAATTTGAGGTAGGAGATCATGTATTTCTTAAGGTATCCCCTGTAAGAGGAGTATCTTGATTTGGAGTAAAAGGTAAATTGAGTCCCAGGTATGTTGGACCTTTTGAGATACTTGAAAGGATAGGGGACGTGGCTTATCGATTAGCACTGCCACCGAAATTGGGAAATTTACATGATGTATTCCATGTATCCATGTTAAAGAAGTATCAACCAAATCCCAGCCATATTTGGATTATGAGACTATTGAGGTAAATGAAAAGGTGAAATATGTTGAAGAGCCCGTGCGAATACTAGATCGAAAGGAACGAATCCTTAGGACTAAGAGGATTCCATTGGTTAAGGTATTGTGGCAACATCATGGTATGGAAGAAGCCACTTGGGAAAGTGAAGATGAGATGAGGAAAAAGTACCCTCATTTGTTTAAGGAGACATAGACTTTGCCAAATTTCGAGGACAAAATTCCTTAAGGTGGGGAGAGTTGTGGCATCCTCAAATTTTGAAAATCTTTGAGGACATGAGGACTATGGTTGATTGAATTTGTGGAACTCCAACTCTTTGGCTATTTGATATGGCATTTTCAATTGAATGCAATTCTTGAAAATGTAACAATTGTGACTAACAAAATTTATGGAATTTTGTCATTGGACAATTGAGTTACAACTTGCTCAATTAGATGGACATGGTGACCATACCATACGGCCAAGTTGGCGTTTGAAATTGAGGAATTATACGAGTACATTGTAATATATGGTTATGCACGAAATCTTGAGGGGATTGAGGTATGTTTAATTGGATCAATTTGGCTCAATTAAGTAAGGATCAATGGAGGAAAATAATGGGCCGGCCAAATGGACTAATTAAGCCCGCCCATGAAGCCCCATTGTCGCACGGTCTTGAGGGAGAGGGAGGCCGAGTGAGTGGCGCCTAGGTGTCCTCCTTGGTGCCACTTGTCTCCACGCATGGAGGCCTAGGGGAATAGCCTTGCTGAATGGGCGTGTGAGCTGGGAGAGAGAGAGGGATTTACCGTCAAGTGAGGGGGTAAGTCGGCGAGAGTGAGAGAGAGAGTGAGATAGAGAAGGAAGAAGCTTGGGCAAGAAGAAGAGGGAAGGGCCGAGAGTTCTTGAAGCCGTCGGACCGCCGTTTCTTCATCAATCTTGATCAAAACAAAGGCAAGATAAATTTCTAGTCCTCTCATGCTTCTTGTAATGATGTTTAGTTGTAGAAATCACGAATCTCTTGGCTGGAATGTTGAGTTTTTAAGAGGAAATCAAAACCGGAGTAAATCGGGCTCCAAGAACGGTTTTGCACAGTTTGCTTGCATGCGTTGGTAGAGGGTCTTAGAGGGGGAATTGGATTTTGATGTCTTCATGGAAGTTGTTGTACACCTCATGATCTGTGACATAGTCCAAAAGGAGAGCATTTGAAGGGGGTTTGAGGGGTGAAAACCAATTCCTTAGGAACCGGAGTATTCTCGGAGTCGCTAGTAGACCTCTCAGTCTTGATGCTAGTGGTTTGTATAGTTCTATGGGGAATTATGATTCGACCTCCCCTTATGATTTGTTGAGGACATTCTGGGCTATAACATACTAAAAATTGAGCTCATTTCGTTGAGTGTAGCTTGGTGAAATGCTTGAGTTTTCTGGTCGTTGTATTCTGGAAATTGCTGGATTGAACACAGAAACTTGCGTGACTATTTTGGTGATGTTTTTTGATTTTCTTAACTCGATTTCTTCATGAAAGTGGTGAATTACTTAATGGTCTATAACATATCCAAAAATCAGAAAAAAATAAGGTGGCTAGATAGCTCAATTGAGGTCGCTTTGCTGTGATGTTCTGCTGGGCGTTGATGAACAGTTTACCGAGGATAAGTGTGTATTGTGGAAACTTATGGAGCACGAATTTGGCGATGTTTTCTTCATGGATTGTATTCATTAGACTCTTGGCTGCAACATAGTTAAAAATGGTAATTCTTGAGTCACATTAAGGCATTAAATTTCTAGACATATGAATACCGTGTATGCTGGAAATTGAGAATGTCAAAACTGATTTTGTACAATTCATATCTTCCTATGTGTGAATTATTTGGGGATGATTCCTTGATGAAAGATCTGTTACTAAGTGTGTATAATGCTATGGTTAAATGGTAGTAGATGATATGGCCAATTAAATGGTGAAAATATGGATTCTTTGAAGGCTGTGTATGCTGTTTTGTAAGGATATGGTGGTGATGACATGGCCGTGTGTCATTTTCTTTAGTATTCACCATTGGAGTGTACATATTGCATGAGGAATATTCCATGTGGCCAAAATTGTTATGCATACATGAATTCCATACTTTATCAAGGATATATGTGGTTTAAATGAGTTGTCTTTTCCATGAATGCATGCTGAATTATGGAGTATGGATATGATAAAAGAGCATGTGGAGTACAAATTCAAGTCATGTGAGTGAACATACATGGCATCACTTGCTATTTTAGCTCATGAATAGCATGGAACATGTGATTAGTCATGTGCATGGAAAAGATAGTTGCATGACATGTAGTGATCATTCCTCGGGAGTTTCGGGGTGCCCGGCCGGGGAGTGAAAATGCCGGATGCCCAAGTAGCCTATGCGCGTAAATCTGGATGGCCTCGGAGTAGAGATGCCCGGAGCGGTGGGGGTGCCGGAAGCACGGAGTGTGTGTGTGCCGTGGTTGCCTCGTGATGCCAGTTGGGGTGCGAGATGCCCGGCCAGGGAGTGTAAATGCCGGAAGCACGGAGTGTGTGTGCCGTGATGCCTCACGATGCCGGTTTGGGTGTGAGATGCCGGAATGTGGGGGCCGGAAGCCGGTTGGTTCTTACCGGGATTTGCATGTGAATTTGCAAGAATTTGATATGAATGCATGAGCATTGCGAATTGGTGATATTGTGAAAACTGGACATGACATTACTAATATGCATGAGCATGAGCTGAGTTGGTCATGTGAGTCTTGTACATGAGTTGTGACATTGACATGTTCATACCTACAAATTATGCTAATGTGCGATGTGCATGGGTAATGAACTAGGTGAACATCATAAATGTTTTACATTCTGAGTACACAAGTTTGATAAGTATATGCTTGCTTGCGTGCTGGATTTTGAAAGCATGATGTGTCTATAACTTGGTAATTTAAATGCTTGCCTATGTTGTTTATGTGCTGTTGTGATTATGCTTGATTGTGAGGTATGGGTAGTCTAGAGATTTTATCTTTGCTGAGTGGTTGTACTCACCCCTTTGTGGACTAACATTTTCAGCTTAAACGATGTCGGTTCCTCCACTTGCACCGGGTAGATTCTATGGGATCCCGTCTAACCTCGAGGTGCGGGTGATTCAGTTTCCTAGTCCGGCGATCCCTGGACGCACATGCTTACGAGTTTCTGTTCTGGTACGGTTCGAGGTGGGCCTGAGTAGCGGCCCGGTCTTCCAGGAGTACGTCTCCATCTTTCCCTGTGAGGACGGGGAGATAGGCAGCATGCTATCTCCGCCACCTAGCCCTCCCGGCTGGCGATAGACGAGACTTGTAGCCGGGGAGGTTGGTGGGATTTTGAGCCGGGCCGGAGGCGACAGAATGGATGGTTTTTGGGTTAGCCGTGTGTATAGGCTATTTTGGTTTATCTTGATAAAGGGTTGTGGTTAGAGCTCCTTTTGATGTATATCTTGTTGTACTCTACCCCTAAAAGATAAAGGTACTGTCCATTCAATAGTAAATAATATCAGAGCCGGTTTCTTGGTATACGATTGTGTGTAGTATGTGTGCATTGCCCCTTATATGTTGTAAGGGAGAGTCTTCAATATTTGCTTCCGCTATATGTGATGCGCCGGGACCGTTAAAAAAAAAAAAATTTTGAGAGCTTAAAAGACATAGCCCTCTCAGGAGTGAAAGTGATGGTTAGCATGACTGTAATAGCCCCAAGGGTGTTTGGGGTGTTACAGTTAGCCTCTTTACTAGAGTCATGGGAGCACTTTACTGATTCACTATTGCAGTGGCATACTACAATTATCTCAAAAGAGATAAAGTCCGCCTTATTCTCTAAGGAGTAGTAGAGAAAGTTGCGAGATAATGGTCTAAAGCAAGGAGTAGTGCAAGCATTGATGATTTGAGGTAGAGAATAATATCGAGGGGCTAGTAGCAACAGCAGTAAAAGCATATTGAAATCACGCCATAGAAAGTCTAAGGGATGCGTGAAGTGCTTTAAGTGTCACAAGGAGGGGCACATCATGAGAGATTAGAATTAAAGGTGATAGGCAGAATGCCACAAGCAGTGTGGCGAAAGTTGCCAAGGGGAGCAATAGTGATGCAGAAGCTGTTTTATGTGTGACTACTACTTTGTCATGAGACGAATGGTTGCTAGGTTCGGGGTGTTTTTATCAAATGAACCTCATAAGAACTGATTTACTACTAACAAACTGCAGACGGTGGGGTTCTTTTGGGGAATAACGCAGTTTGTAAGGCTGTGGGGATAGGAACAATTCGGATTCGGATGCACGATGAGATGGTGCGCACATTAACAGATGTGGGACATGTATCGGAGTTCAAGAAGAATCTTATTTCTCTGTGGACACTCGACAACAGTAAGTGTAGGTACACTGCCGAAAGTGAAGTACCGAAAATCTCTCGAGGTGCCATGACAGTGATGAAAGAGAAGAAAATGAATACTCTCTATCATCTACTGGGAGAGATTGTGACCAAAACCGTTGTAGTTTCATCAAGTGAGTCAGACTCTAACTTAACTCAGTTATGGCATATGCATTTAGAGCACATGAGTGAGGTGGGTAAGAAGATACTAAGTGAAAGGAGGTTGTTGAAGGGTCAAAAGACACGGAAACTGGACTTATGTGAACACTACATTTTTAGGAAGTAGCACCGAGTTGAGTTTACTATAACTGTTCATTCAACCAAGCGACCAATTAAATATATCCATTTAGACATCTAAGGCCTGTCTTCGGTTCCTTTGAAAGGAGCTGCCCGATATATGCTAACATTTATCAACGTTTATTCAATGAAGGTATGGGTATACTTTCCAAAGCACAAATATGATGGGTTTGATCGGTTCAAGAAATTTAAGGTATCGATTGAGAAATAGTCAGATAAACAAATCAAGTGCTTGAGAACCCATAATGGCATAGAGTTCTATGGTAAAGATTTTACCGAGTTCTGCGACAAAAAATGTATTGTGAGACACCACACAGTACTTGGGACACCACAGCAGAATGGCATAGCAGAATGGAAGAACAAAACTTTGCTTAAGCGAGCTCGATACATGCTTTCACATGTAGGGCTTGACAAGAAATTTTGGGCCGAAGTAGTGAACATGACATGTTACATAGTTAATTGATCTCCATCATCCGCTATCGAGTGGAAGACTCTTGATAAAGTATGGTCGGGGAAACCTGTTGATTATTCCAAATTACGTATATTCGGATGTCCTGTGTATGCTCATGTAAGTAATGGTAAGCTTGAGCTGAGGGCAAATAAGTGCATATTTCTAAGTTATGCACATGGAGTGAAATGCTACCAACTATGATGGACTGATCCTAAATCACTTAGTTTTCTAATCAGCAGAGATGTGATCTTCGACGAGACTGCAATGCTTCAATAGAGGAGTTCTGAGACACAACCAACAAATGAGACAGATCATGGTGTTATTAGTGAGGTGGAGCTTTAGGTGAAGATTTCGGAGACCTCAAAGGTAACAAAAGTTGAGACTGCATATGAGGCCACAATCCCTAAAGTTGGTGATAATGGACAATCAGCACCACTGCAATACACTATAGCCGCAAATAGATAGATAAGACAAATTAAATCACCGGTATGTTATGGTTATACAGATTGCTTATGTATTGACTATAAGTGATGATGTTGAGATAGATGAGCCTTCGTCTTACTCTAAGGTAATGACTAGTTTGGAGTCATCACAGTGGCAAGAGGCTATGAGTGAAGAGATGGAATCACTCTATCAAAATCAAACATGGGAGCTGGTTAAAGTACTAAAGAGCCAAAAGATTGTCGAAAGTAAATGGGTCTTCAAACGGAAAGAGAGCATTTTCTGTGTGGAGGCAGCAAAGTATAAGGTGAGACTTGTGGCAAAGGGATATATGCAGCGTGAGGACATTGACTACAATGAGGTCTTCTCTCTAGTAGTAAGTCATACTTCAATTCGTGTTTTACTTGCCTTAGTTGCTTCATAGGATCTTGAGTTAGAGCAACTGAATGTGAAAACTGCGTTTCTTCATGGTGAGTTGGAGGAGCAGATTTACATGAGGTAGCTAGAGGGATTTGCTATTCCAAGTAAGGAAAATCATGTTTGCTTGTTGAAAAAATCTTTGTACGGGCTAAAACAGTCTCCTAGGTAGTGGTATAAACATTTTAATGTTTTCATGGCTAGGTAAGACCATTCAAAAATAAGGTGGATAGCTATGTCTACTTTAAGAGATTGGAGAATGGTTATTTGATTTATCTACTCTTATATGTTGACGATATGCTGATAGCAGCTAAGAATATGTCTGATATTAATGTGTTGAAGAGGCGGTTAAATGTTGAATTTAAGATTAAAGATTTACGTCTATCTCATAAGAAATATATTGAAAAGATTGTGAAACGTTTTAAAATGCAGTTGGCAAAATCTGTAAGTATACATTTACCAAAGCAATTTAAACTTTCAGATAAATTATCACCACAAACTGAGGTAAAGGAGGAGCATATGCCTCGTGTTCCTTATTCTAGTACCGTGGGTAGTGTTACATATGCTATGGTGTGCACTACGCCTAATATTTCACAAGTTATGAGCGTGATTAGTCGTTATATGAAGCGTCCTAGTGAAGCTCATTGGGAAACTATGAAATGGATCCTTAAAATATTTGAAGGGGACAATAGACGTGAGAATAGTATACCAGAGGAATAGCAATGGTAATGGAACAGCAATGGTAATGAGACCACTGGTTTTGTGGATTCAAGTCACACCAGTGACTTGGATGATCGCATATTTTTAGCAGGGTACGTGTTTACACTAGTAGGTGATGCAGTTAGTTAGAAAGCGTGCTTATAGGATCACATTTCCTTGTCTTCAACTGAGGCAGAGTACATGGCACTAACCTTTATAATGAAGAAGGCGTTATGGTTACAAAGTTTACTCTCGGACTTCGGGTTAGAACAGAAAAGTGTGGATGTACACTGTGATAACCAATGTGCGATATATTTGGCATATGATCTAGTTTATCACGAGCGAACGAAGCATATCAATATCAAATGCCATTTCATCTTATATGTCTTAGTTAAGGGTAATGTTATTGTCAAAAAGATTGCTACAGCAGATAATCCGGTAAACATGATGACTAAGTCTGTTCTTTTGGCAAAGCTCAAGCTCTACTTGAGCTTTATTGGTGTTTATGGAGAGAGCGCCCGTCGAGACGTTTGGAGAGCAGCATGGATGATGAGCACTATAATTTAGCTTCAAACATTGAGCCAAGGTGGAGAATTATTAAATTAATATCTCGAGTTTGAATTCGAATAACAATTTGTTAAACCAAATTTTATTGAGGAAGATTTTCAAGCGGATTACAAATCGGATGAAGAAATCTTTCTTCTTATTGGATTTTCTTTCGAACATGCAAAATAAGCAACGAAACAAGGAGGATATGTTTTGTCACAAGAAGACAAAGAAAAAGGGGTACACTATATTTTTTTTATTATCTATTTATCCTTAAAGGAGATAAAAGGAAAAGGAAGAAAAATGAAGAAAAATGAAGGTTTTCTTCCCTTTACCTGCAGCGTCCCACTTCCCTTTTAAAGAAAGAAAGAGATGTGGGGCCCAAAGTCAAAGTCTTCGCTTTGGGCACACAATATAAAAAGCTAAAAGAACGTGAACCCCTTTGCACGTCCACGCCGCCTAAGAGAGGAGCCGTGAGTTTTCTGAAGCCGCACGAGAAAGACATCCACGCGCATGAAGCCTTAAATAGAAACGCGAAGCCGTACATATTCATATGCAGACCAAAGACGAATGCTGGAGTTCCTGATTTTGGCATACGTAGAGCGTTTTGTTTTGAGCTTGAACGCGTGATAGTTTTTTGTAATGAGTTTATGTCCAAGTGAGTTAATTATTTATAAACACTTTGGGTTTGAACTTAAATCTAGGTATGAAAAACACTCGAGCATGTGAGCGATTATAAACTCTGATTTTCCAATTATAGTGGATTATTTGCCGTTGGCTCTCCCCATAGATGTAAGTAATCATACTCGGACCAAACCACGTAAATTTCTAGTGTCCTTATTATTTATTGTTTATTTCTCTAGAGTTTGCGCGTTGATGTAAATTATAAAATCATGTCGTTTCCACATATCATATTCCAACAAAAGTAAGTGGTGACTACAGGACATCTCATGAGCACTTAAATTTGATCAAGGAGAAATTGCCCAAATATGTTTATCCGCATTGTATACGATGGACAAACTTCCAAGCAATTTCTAATAAATAGCTCTTGAGAAGTTTCTCAACACTTGACTTTGTTCAGAAAAGGAAAGCAATATCAGGCTCTTGTTGGGATATCCTTCATTATGTGGTTGATATTGGGATGTTAGAAGCAAATCGAGAGAATATTTGCATGTTGGAAGAGAAGTTGTGATAAAGACAAGGTCTTAGGGTCAGTGATGATTCGGGGTGGACACAAATTAACGAAGACCAGCCTAATTGACTCTGTTTGAGGCTGGTTCAAACGAGAATCAGCTAGGTTCTTTACTTCGAAAATATGTGAGTGGATGCCTACACATGTGACTCCTCATGGGCAACCAACATATGATTTTGTTTAAACACATAGGGTATTCTTAAGTTTGTTCCTTTTGCCTTAAACGGATCGCATCGGCATATTGTTTGAAATTCATCTACCACATCAAAGTCCCCCCTTTGGATGATGATCAGAGAATTAAAGAGAGTCCAAAGTATGGGAATAATCGAAAAGGACTCTCAAAATTTCGTATTTTCTTGCAAGACGTGGACGACAATTTGGTTATCTCTGAAACTGCTTGGCACATAGTCGATTTCTCACGATATATGATCCAATCCCATTTCCGAAGCTTGACAGGCACTACCAAATCAGATTCACGTACTTTACGTTTGGAAAAATGGAAACTTTGGTAGCTGTGATTTCCATTCTTGGTAACTTGGTCTTCTTTCCACGTTTTGAATTTGCCCTAGAATTGACAAAGTTTATAGAAGCCCCACTTGGGAAATGAACGCAGTATGAGGAAACGTCGATTTACAAATTATCTCAAGGCAAATAAACCACTCTCCGCCTTTCAACTATCAGGTGTTATCGCCTCATATTGTGACTTATAACCGCTCTCTTCCTTTATGTATCCCGATTGTTGCACGATAGAATGAATTATAGGAACAATATTTTGGACGAGCTTAAAAGAAGCTCATTTTGATCCAAATTATCTTGACATCATTACTTTCAGAAAAATTGATAATTTTATCTAAATGAAACAAGTTGATCACCGACCAAAAAAAAGAAAAACGAGTTGATCACTTCATAGTTTAAGGAGATACCCATAATGAGGCGTATCATTTGAAAAGCCCATAGCACATATGTGAGTGGATTACGCATATACGAGAGTGGATGCCTACACATGTGAGTCCTCATGGCCAACCAACACACGGTTTTGAAGTGGTGAAATACAAGCAAAATCTGCAATCAATCCCTTGGAAAGAGAAACAAAAACACTAAGGGTATCTATATGTTTGTTTCTTTACCTCGAATGGATAGCATCAGCATATTATTTGAAATTCATCTTCCACATCAAAGTCCCTCCCTTGGAGGATGATCAAAGAATTAAAGGGAGTCCTCTAGAGCACGGGATTGTGAACGAAAAGGACTGTCAAAATTTGATATTTCCTCGCAAGAGGTTGACGACAAATTATTTATCTCTGAAATGCTTAGTATATAGTCGATTTCTAATGATGTATGATCCAATCTCACTTCTGGAAGTCAAGGTGTTATTGTTGTGACAATGCAAACAATACTTGCCACCTTTTGTAAGTGTGACCTAAGGATGTTAAATTTCAATCTATGTAGATGTGTTCTCTATGAACGCTTATATTAGTTCTTGCTGTCAAGTGATATAGCAAAAAGAGCACAAAAGCTCATCATACTAGCTATAACTTGCCGGTGAGTAAACCCTTGCTAGAGCTTGTTGTATCTGCCTTCTCATGAAGTTCTGATCAGGTATTAACCCTAGGAAATGAATTATGAATCAATATAAGCAACCCTTTGTCGACCTAGAACTGAAAGCTGGCCTCGGACTTCGTCGTAAATTCACCTGCATCCTAACCACATTTGACGACAAATCAAATGTAATTGATGTGTGTAGGTGCGCGAGAGCAAAAATTGTTAACCAAGTTATGTAGTTTCTTGATGTGGACCTATACCCACAAATTCAAGGTTTAGGTGGGTATGATCTTAGAGACGAAGTTGTTACCTTATTCAGAAGTAAGGTGGGGCCCATTGGTTTTAAGGCAAAGAATCACTCTTTTTCCCATTTGACACCAAGGATGTGCATGCATATACGATGCAACCCAGAAGCATAAAAAGAAGTCAAAAAGAAGTCAATCACAGTTTATAAGATATAAAAGCTTTTCCATTACTAAACTCCACATGATAATATGATATGGAATAACGTTGAGCCGGAAAACAAACCCTAGTTAGGGAACACTTGTTTGGAACATCTGTATTTGGAAGTATCAAGGTTGATCTAAACCGGTCCCCACCACCCCCTCCCCCCCCACCCAGGGCCCAAACAAAAATGTCTCCTTTTGCCATCATGACTCTCACCCAGCTAGGTTCTGCCCTTGGCCAGTTCATTGCAAAGTTTCAAACAAGAGCTTTTCTCAAGCCTGTCTGAACATGATGCTGCATGAAGTCGAAGAGAACGCCAACATCGTGACTGAATCGGAAAGTCCAGTGAAAGCAAGAAACAAGAGAATTTGTGCTTTTGTCTGAAAAATGAAAGGCAGTTTCACGTCGATTTCAAGATCATCCTCTTTCTATGACCTTTGCAGCCACACATGGCGCCAGTCAAGAATTTTGGGAGGTGTGACATTGAATTTGTTTTGACCCAATGTTGAGTGGGCTAATTTATTTAAATTTAATGGAGAATATCACTATCATTCTTCTGCCGCAAATCGATAGTCTTCTTTTGCACTTATCGACCAGATCATAAATTTTGTTAATCACTACAAAAATACATAGCCTAGAGCAGACTAGCTACGAATATTCTTCTCCAAAAAAAAAAAGATAATTATATTTTAATGATCAACCAAAGATCCGAACATTATCAATTAAAAAATTTGCATCAGAGTGTGTTTGGAAGTTGCGCATGAGATAAAAATGGAAGCACTATTTTCATTGACAAAATGAATTATTGGTTACCATTATATTGAAATATAATAATTCATTTTGTCAATGAAAATAGTGCTTCCATTTTTATCTCATGCGCAACTTCCAAACACACTCTGATGCAAATTTTTTAATTGATAATGTTCGGATCTTTGGTTGATCATTAAAATATAATTATCTTTTTTTTTTTTTTTTTGAGAAGAATATTCGTAGCTAGTCTGCTCTAGGATATGTATTTTTGTAGTGATTAACAAAATTTATGATCTGGTCGCTAAGTGCAAAAGAAGACTATCGATTTGCGGCAGAAGAATGATAGTGATATTCTCCATTAAATTTAAATAAATTAGCCCACTCAACACTGGGTCAAAACAAATTCAATGTCACACCTCCCAAAATTCTTGACTGGCGCCATGTGTGGCTGCAAAGGTCATAGAAAGAGGATGATCTTGAAATCGACGTGAGACTGCCTTCCATTTTTCAGACGAAAGCACAAATTCTCTTGTTTCTTGCTTTCACTGGACTTTCCGATTCAGTCACGATGTTGGCGTTCTCTTCGACTTTATGCAGCATCATGTTCAGACAGGCTTGAGAAAGCTCTTATTTGAAACTTTGCAATGAGCTGGCCAAGGGCAGAACCTAGCTAGGCGAGAGTCATGATGGCAAAAGGAGACGTTTTTGTTTGGGCCCCGGGGCGAGGGGGGGTGGTGGGGACCGGTTTAGATCAACCTTGGTACTTCCAAATACAGATGTTCCAAACAAGTGTTCCCTAACTAGGGTTTGTTTTCCGGCTCAACGTTATTCCATATCATATTATCTTGTGGAGTTTAGTAATGGAAAAGCTTTTATATCTTATAACTGTGATTGACTTCTTTTTGACTTCTTTTTATGCTTCTGGGTTGCATCATATACGCATGCACATCCTTGGTGTGAAATGGGAAAAAGAGTGATTCTTTGCCTTAAAACCAATGGGCCCCACCTTACTTCTGAATAAGGTAACAACTTCGTCTCCAAGATTATACCCCCATAAACCTTGAATTTGTGGGTATAGGTCCACATCAAGAAACTACATAACTTGGTTAACAATTTTTGCTCTTGCGCACCTGCACACGTCAAGTACATTTGATTTGTTGTCAAATGAGGTTAGGATGCAGCTGAATTTACGAGGAAGTCCGAGGCCATGTAGAATATTCCAATAGATCTACAGCTTTCAGTTCTAGGCTGACAAAGGGTTGCTTATATTGATTCGTAATTCATTTCCTAGGGTTAATACTTGATCAGAACTTCATGAGAAGGCAGATACAACGAGCCCTAGCAAGGGTTTACTCACCAGCAAGCTATAGTTAGTGTGATGAGCTTTTGTGCTCTTTTTGTACTATCACTTGACAGCAGGAACTAATACAAGCATTCATAGAAAACACATCTACATAGAATGAAATTTAACATCCTTAGGTCACACTTACAAAAGGTGGCAAATATTGTTTGCATTGTCACAACAATAATGTAAGGGCCTGGGTCCTCACTGTGTGATTTTGTCTGCTTTGGATCACCCGCCCTGACGCGGATGAACCGCCATCCTAGCCACAGTCTTTTTCTTCATGGTTTTAAAACGCGTCACACATATTAAGGGACCCAAGCCTCAACTTAAAATAGGTGGCCCTTTATACTGATTGCCGAAGAATTAGAAGAAAATCTTGGAGATCTCAAAGATAATTTTGAGATATGAAATTATACTATTTCAATTTATTTTATTTACTTTTATTTCTAAATATTTAGAATTAGGAAGTAAATCGCTAGTATTAGGCAGTAGGAAATCCGTTCCTATTTCTTGCTATTTTCTAGCTATCTTAGGGTCTATTTATATGTTTTGTTCTTTGTAATAATGAATGCAAAAATAAAAAAATAAAAAATAAAAAAAAAATAAAACAGAAGAAACCATTTTAGGCTCAATTCATAGTATGAAGCCTAATTCCTCTGGCAACTAATCAAACCCACCACTAAATGGCTAGGTTCAGCCCAAAGCTACGACCTAGAAGACTAGGCCTGGCCCAAAGTCAAGTTCAACAAGCGGAACCTAAAGTAAATCAGTAAACAGAGCAAGCCCAAAGTTTACTAAAGAGGAACAAACCAGCAATCCACACCAATTTCCTCTTCCTCACCTATTCGGCCAGGTAGTCATTTAAACAGAGCAAGCCCAAGTTTACTGTCATCGACCAAAACTGCCGAAGCCTAGATCACTACCAAGTGCACTCCAAGTTAAACGTCACGGTCCATTGCATCCATCCTCGAACCCTCTACCATCAATCACCTCCAATTGTTAAACATCACCGTCAACGGCCATCACAGCAAACGCAGTAGCAACCGGGAAACAAACATGGAAGACAACGTGTAGAATTAGTTTGGAGGATTAAAACTGAAATCTTTCTCATCAATCAATGGAAAACTCTTTCCAAGAAAACAAGCATGTTTATGAGTGCTCAAAGTAAACCAGGATCGGAATGGACCATAAGCTAACTTGGATTGGACATTTTAACAAACATGTGGTGAGCGATATCTAATGGTGTTTGCGTATGTAAAAGGAAAAACGAAATTGATATCCACATTAACACCCACGAGCAAACATGCTAGGAATCGTGAATCTAACACCAGATTGAACAGAGAATCCACCCAATGTGCTCTCGCTTGGAGCAAAAATAGTGACCAGCCCTATGTCAGCGTCTTCAAGGCATTTTAGCAAACAGTTTGTGCACAACAAGAGATTCGACCGTACCCACGAAAAGTCGAAATCGTTTATGGTCTAAATTTATGCTATGCCGCAATGTTGTTATATCTGAAATCTATTCTGTTTGTTGCTAACCAGATGGAATAGTTGTCCTGTAAAATCTCATCGAAAATGATTTGAAGATGAAAAAAACAATTATTTCTCAAAAATATCTCTCCACGGCAAAAATCAGGACGCCACTGCATGGAATATTTGGAGTCATACAAGATCAGAGGGGAACTTTATAGTTCATGGTACAATAAAAGAGATTAACCATTTACTAAGTAAAGCCACAACATAATGAAAACCCTCTAAATCTAGGAGTCAACAATGTTCCCAATAGGAGTGAAAATACATGTTTTTCGTTAATTTTGATATTAATAAAAGCCGAAGCAAATCAGCACGGAGTTCAACATCATTTAGGTGGAAGTCCAAAAAAAAAATGCATACAGGCACAAGTCGGTAAGACACAATAAGAGGCAATGATAATTATGGCATTATCAAATTGTGATTAATCATTATAAAAAGAAATTTCTCATTAAAGGTACATAAGACATTACCATCTTTTTTACTTGACATTGATTTTCGTCTATATGAGGAAATTCTTAAAAAGGTCTATGTAATTATAGACTATCATAGTATGGCTTGAAAATTAAAGTTCATATCTAGGATAGAAAGGAGAATCAAAAGTTTGATACAGTACATAAAAAGCATAAGGGATATGGGAATATATCACATAATTGGTAGTAAGAATCCGTCTCCATTTAAAACTCTCGCATGATTGGTAGTGAAAATCCATTTCCATTTAAAGCTCTCAATTCTCAAATACTCCTTTCGAGGAAATATATCAACTAAATTGTCAATGAGATCATCATAGTTAATTACGGAACCAAATTGAGAATATGCAAAAGTTTGTTGAACTTTCAAATCTAGTACTATAAATACAGCCTAGCCACTCCTATGACAAAACATGACCAACACATAAAGATCAATACCCCATACATTCTAATTTGGATAGTGGTCCACAATGACGAAGATGATGTCTGGGGACGAGCTCTAGCTTGTCTCTCCCTTCAGATCACCCATCCTAGCATTTCACTTGCCACGGATGTGAATTGATCGTCAGGTATTGACTACCGTAGCCGTGTAGCATAATCATGTACTCTAGTGGAACTCAATTAAGGTTCAAACTACTAAAGCCAACTTTTTTAAGTAGAAAATGTCCCATAGGGTTCAAACTAGGTTGTTGACATTTGGTGTGCTTCATTTGAACAATGATTATCGTTTCACCGAGCACACCATCTTTGTCAGGAACACATAATTGTTGTACACAATCTTATCCTTTTTCTTAAGAGCCTTTATGGCATTGTGAGCAACATATCACCATAGATATTTTTACTTTTTTACTCTAACAATGAAAGTTACATTTACAGGTCTCTATAGTCAAAGATGATGAGAATAACATAAATTCTTCCTTTTTTTTTTTTTTGGTCAGTATAAATTCTTCCTTTAGGATGCAAAATCTCAACCATGCAATAGAATCTCTTCTACGCACGAAGTAGTTTGAACCCAAATTGGGTTCCACTGGAGGACTCGAATGGCCTACATGGACATGGATTTATTTTTGCGGCAATTGAATGACGGATCAGCGTTCAGAAGGGAGTGGCAAGCTAGAGGTCTTTATCATTGATGGGCCACTATTTTAAGGAGAATGTATGAGATATGTGCCAAAAATGTAATATCTTTTATCTTTATGTGTTTGTCCTGTTTCGTCATCAGACTGATGAGTGTCGTGTTTATAGTATAAGACTTAAAAACTCAATAAAAGTTTGCATATCCTTACTTTGGTTGCTTAATTGTCTACCTTAATCTCATTGCAAATTTAGTCGATAAATTTCCTTGAAAAAGAGTATTTGAGATCGAGAGATTTAAATTGAAATGGATTTTATCTACAAATTATGTGATGCATTCCCATGTCCCTCGTCTTCTTGATGCCAAAAGAATATCACATCGCATTAAAGTATGGATTCTCATTTTATACGAGATATGAACTTTTGCCATATTATTATAGTATCTAATTACATAGACCTTACTTTTTCTACTTCACATGTTACCTGATTATTTGAAATCCATTCCTTCAATAGAAAACATCGAACATGTTTCCAAGATGATCTTATCCCTTTGATACCACCAAGTGAAAGATATGGCTATATGACCAATATATCTAATATTCTAGGAAAAAATTGTTCAAAAAGTTTTAAATCTTTTAATTTCTTCATTTAAGTTATAAGCATTTTTATGTTATACTAATTAAGTCTATCAAGTCAATATTTTATGGAAATGATTAACGTGGATACCGACCATCCTATGTGAAATAACTAGAATAAACATAGACAATAGGGGGCCATTGACCACCGAGTTAGGCCTAGTGACCCCCCCCAACTACTAGATGAGGCCTTGTGAGCCCTCACTGGCCACATGCCCTCACCAACCGTGGAGAGGGTCATGACCCTCACCGAGCTTTGAATGAGAAGCCCTCATCAAACACCACTGGGCAAGGGTCACAACCTTCACTTATAGTTGGGCAAGGGCTGCAACCCTCGCATAATGGCCAGCAATGGCTTGTTACCCTTGTGCATGGCCCTCACTCAAATCTGGACAAGGGCTCTCTGCTCTTGTTGGCCATGTGCATGTCCAACAAGCGGCTTCCTACCAGCCCTTAACAATTTTAAAAAAAAAAAAAAAGTAAAGAAGGAAAAAGAAAATGAAAGAAAAGAAAAGAAAAATATTTAAAAATTTTTAAAAAAAAAGTTAAAATAATACTAAAAATTATTCATGTTAGTTTTAGCTATGGCACGTGGCACAGCAACATTCCCGTCAACCATTTTTAGTCAAAATTAGTCAGATAGACCAATTGACAAAACGTGAAAATATTTAGAACTCAATTGGTATAATTAAAATATTTAAGAATGAATTGATAAAAGTGTCATAGGTTTTTGGACAAATGTTCCAATATTCTTACACACGTTCTCTGTCTCTCTCCTCTCCCTCCCCCTCACTCCTCCACCTTACCTCCATCGTGCCACCGCTCTACCCGGCCATATCCGACAAGTCTAAAGATAGGCTCCACATGAGACTCTGCCACGCCAACGAGCCCCCTCAGCCTCTCTCTTCTACCTCCCACGTCCCACATTGCTCACGGCTCGAGTCTACAAGCCGGCCTCTGCGTGAAGTTGACAATAGCCTTGGACTTCAAAAAGCCACCTATATCTTTCACCAACCCAATCAACCTTGGAGCGACCTTTATCCAGTGTCAAGCAAGACCAAGATTCAAGCTTAGGCTACCCTAGATTTGAGCTTACAGCTCCGGTCAAGTGCAGCCAAGTTCGATACTTGAGGGTCATGTAGAATATTATTTTATACAAACAACTAATCAATCAAGAACAAATGGATCCATATATGACTGTAAAACACCAATATTAATAAACACAACGGAATTAAAGCATATCTGTTTGAGCCATCATTTCAAGTGAAGAAAAGTAGATCACTCTGATAATCAAGGATCTATCGAAATGCCAGATCTTCCTCTCTATGACTTATTTCAGTATAATAGTTTTCAATGGGAGTAAAGCAACTGATAGGTATAACCTATCCCTTTTTATAGGCTAGAGAGGGGACCTAGCAAACCCTATTCAATAGCGTGTCAATTGGGCCCTTCCCATTACGGGCTTCAGTTAAACACAATTGCCTACATTTTGCTGCTCAACTAGGCCCGTTATCAATAGATGCCAATACCCAATTTAATCAGATCACTGTAGGGTTCAACAAATATTGGAATATCTATTAACCCGATTATTTAAAATAGGAAATTAATTAATTAATGTAGCCCATATTATAGGAAATTTCCAACATTCTCCCACTTGGGCTACATTAATTAACTTATTTTATTTTCAAAAAGATTTTATATTGAAAATGACACTATCGGGTTAATAACTGAAAATTTTGTTTTATGTGGCCACAACTTTAAAAAATAATATTCTAATAATGGCATCTCAAAACCAATCCAATCCTATATAATCTCAATATAGGACTATGGAGATCAATGTGTTAAGAGAATACCACAACACATGATCTTCCATAATCACATATAATAAGCATTATATTTTCATGGATCATGGGCCTAGTAGTGTAGTAAGAAATAGTGCCAACATGTGATCAAAATATTCACTATTTCTTATCGGTCCTCAATGCAATTTCTCAACAACATGAAACTGCATCAATGCAATTTCTAAACAACATGAAATTGCATGACTATGTCACAATCCAACATGAGATCTCATAATGAGTGACATCCAGTCATCTTTAAACTAAAATTTGTTTAAAGATACTGTTTTATATTTCCATTTCTCAGTCAACAGAAAAAAGGATAACAATAGAATCAATAATAACAATCATTGAAAATAAATGCTTTAATAGACATCATAAAAGTATTATCAGTCTGTATATATCTATAATATCCAAAAATATAAATTATATAACTCCCACTAACAAAAGAAATCAAAAGAATCTAAGACACCCATATTCTTTACATGTTCTTTAAACAAATTGGGTCGTAAGCCTTTTATTAGAGGATCAGCCAACATGGACTCAGTTATGATATTTTCAATCACAATATCTTCCTTTTTGACCAAGTCCTTAACAAAATAATATTTGATCTCCATATGTTTGGACGCATTGCTGATCTTGTCATGCTTTGAATAAAACACAACTACAGTGTTGTCACAGTAGATCACCATAGGTCTAGCAATAGAGTCCACAACTCGCAATTCTAAGATCAAATTTCTAAGCCAAACCGCTTGAATTAACGCACCGTAGCAAGCTACAAACTCAGCATACATTGTAGAGTTCGTAATCAAGGTTTGCTTTGTGCTTTTCCAAGAAATAACACCTCCAGCCATCATAAAAATATATCCTCAGCTCTGCTATATACAAGCATGAAGTCCTTTGTTCGTTGTAGATATCTCATCACCTTCTTAGCTGCAACCCAATGTTCTTGACCTGGACTCGACAAATATCTTCCAAGAGTATTCACTGCAAAAGCAATATTAAGTCTGGTACATACTTGTGTATACATAAGACTACCAACTGCACTAGCATATAGAACATTCTTCATGACTTCTTTTTCAACATCATTCTTGGGGCATTGTTCTATACTCAATTTATCTCCTTTCACAACAGGAGCATCACCTGACTTGCAGGTCTGCATATTGAATCTTTTCAAAACACGATCTATATAATTTTTCTAAGATAACCCCAGAACCTTCTTAGATCTGTCACAATGAATCTCAATGCTTAGAACAAAAGAAGCTTCCCCAAGATCTTTCATATCAAACTTTGTAGATAGAAACCTTTTTGTGTCATTCAATAGATTCACATCATTGCTAGCAAGCAAAATGTCATCTACATAAAGTACTAAGAAAATATATTTACTCCCACTTACTTTCATGTAGATGCATTGATCAAACTTGTTTTCTTCAAAGCCAAATGATCTCACAACTTTGTGAAATTTTAAATACCACTGACGTGATGCTTGTTTGAGACCATAGATGGACCTTTGAAGTTTGCATACCATATGCTCTTTTCCAGCTTCTTTAAACCCTTCAGGTTGCTGCATATATACTTCTTCATCTAGATCTCCATTTAGAAAAGCTGTCTTAACATTCATTTGGTGAAGCTCTAAGTCAAAATGAGCCACCAATGCCATGATTATTGAAAAGAGTCTTTAGTGGACACTGGGGAAAAAAACTTCAGTATAATCAATGCCTTCTCTCTATGTGTACCCTTTTGCAACTAACCTTACCTTGAATCTCTCTATGTTGCCTTTATTGTCTTCCTTGGTCTTGAATACCCATTTGCAACCGATCAGTTTATGCCCATCAAGTAAATCAATAAGTTTCCATACTTGATTAGTTGACATGGAAATCATCTCGTCATTCATCGCTCCTAACCATTTATCTGCCTGATCACTATTAAGTGCTTCTTTGAAGGTCGTCAAATCAACTATATTTCCAATGTCAAAATCAGCTTCTCCAAGATAGACATGATAATCATTTAGAGGTGTTGGTCTTCTTTGTCGCTGTGATCTTTGCACAGGCATTTCTAGAGCCGCATCATTCATCTGGGGAATTTCATTTGTGGTAGGAGGATCTACCAACATATTTTCATTATCAGCATCTTGCTGAACTTCTACTATGCATGGCTCCTGCATAGAATCATCATGCAAGATGGGCAATGGGATAGAGACCGTTTTGTTTGATTCTTCCCTTTCGAAAGATTGAGAAGAACTCTTTTCAGTAACATCTAATTCCAGGAATTTGGCAGTTTGAGATTCAATGACTCTAGTGCCGCGAGTAGGACAATAAAACCTATACCCTTTAGAATGATCAGGGTATCTAATAAAGTAACATCTAGTAGTCCTAGATTCGATCTTCTTTCGAGAAGGATCATAAATTTTCACCTCTGCAGGACAACCCCAAACTCGAAAATGATTCAAGCTCAGTTTCCTCCCTGTCCACAACTCAAAAGGTGTTTTAGGCACTAATTTACTAGGTACACTATTCAATATATAAGTTGTGTTTTAATTGCATCACCCCATAAATATTCAGGCAAGTTAGAACTGCCCATCATACTTCGTTTCATCTCCATGAGTGTGCGATTGCGCCGTTCAGCTACATCGTTCTGTTCAGGACTCTCGGGCATTGTATATTGAGCGATAATACCACAGTCTTGCAAATATTTTGCAAATGGTCCCTTTTGCTGTCCAGTCTCAGTATATCGCCCATAATACTCACCACCGCGATCAGACCTGACAATCTTGATAATTTTTCCCAATTATTTCTCAACTTCAACAAAACACTTTGAACATTTCAAGAGCGTCAGTCTTCTCCTTAATTAGATAAATTTAACAATAACGAGAGAAATCATCAATGAATGTGATGAAGTACTTATTTCCACACAAAGTGGTTGAGTATGGTCCACTAATATCAGTATGAATTGTCTCCAATAGGCTTTGACTGCGAGTAGCGCCTTTCTTCTTGGTTTTAGTTAATTTTCCCCTCACACAATCAACACAAGTCTCAGTATCATCTGAGTCAAGAGGAGGAAGAATATCAACCTTGATAAGACGCTTTATCCTTTCTTTGGAGATATGCCCTAATCATTTATGCCATAGCAATGAAGATCTTTCTTTGATAAAAGATCTCTTAGCAACATTATTCTCAACATTGAAAGAGCAATATGGTCTATCCGGAGATAAAGATAATCGACATAATCCATCAGACAAAACACAATTTCCAATAATTCTGGAATCATAACTCAAATCCACTCTCTTATTCGCAAAATGAAGACAATATCTAGCTTTGTCAAGCGAAGAAAGAGATACTAAGTTTCTCCTAAAAATAAAAAGCATTGTTCAAGACAAGCTGAAAACCAGAATCTAAATTCAAAACAACTGTCCCTATGCGCTCCACATCAACTCCAGTATTGTTTCCAACTTTAAGCTTTGACTCCCTCAAACTTGGATTCCTTAGATTTGTGAGATCTTGTAAGGTAGAAGCCACATGAATAGTAGCACCAGAATCAAGCCACCAAGAATCCATAGGAACATCAACTAGATTTGATTCAAAACACACCAACAACTCACCTTGGTGACTTCCTTTTCTTGTTTTTAGCCAAGCTTGGAACTTGTAGCAATTGGCTCTCGTGTGACCCTGCTTCTTGCAGTGAAAACACTTGAAATCCTTATCTCCATTTCTTCCATAATTCACATTTTTCTTGAAGCCTTGCCCTTTCTTTGGACCATGAACATTTGATCCTTTAGGCTTCCATTTGCCTTTAGATGAACTTAACTTGGCATTGATAGTTATGTGGGCGGACTCATACTTTTCCTTCTTCAACTTCTCTTCCTCAGTCACACACTTGGTAATCAAGGAATTAACGCTCCATGTCTCATTCTGAGCACTATAAGCAGTCTTAATCTAGCTAAATTCAGCTGGAAGAACATTTAAGGCATTATGCATAATATAATTTCCAGAAAGAACAATTTCATGGACCTTAAGTTTGGACTGAATGTGGACCATCTTCAGTATAAATTCTCTAACACCCATAGCAGCATCATACCTCATGTTTGTTAATTCACTCAGCAAGTTTCTAGCTTCAGCCTTATCTGAGACTCTATATCTTTCTCCCACTGCTTCAAGAAACTGTCTGGCATTTGTATCTTTCGGCAAACCACTAATAAGATGCTCAGCAATGGACCTCTTCATAGCAATGAGGCTCAGTCGGTTAGATTTTTCCCATCTAGCATAATGGGCCTTTTGATCTGCAGTACTTTGATCATTGGGCCTAGCAAGTTTATCCTCACGTAGAGCCAAGTCCATATCGACGATGCCCAGAGCAAACTCTATATCTTGCTTCCATCTCTTAAAGTTTGATCCAGTTAACATTTGAACCGTGGTATTGTTGTTATTTACAGCAAAGATAACTGTTTATCACACATAATGCAATAAGATCAATTATGGGCAATGAGTATTTCAACCAAAATAATTAGTACATTATAAACTCCCCTTTGGGCAAAGTGTATAATGCACCATTATTTTTCACAGTATGAAGTTTATAAAGTAACAACAAGGAGAATTACATATAATTGTCAATGATCCATCCTCTTTGGGCAGACAATTCCTTTAAATCATACATCTCCATAATATCAACATAGAGGGGAATTACATATAATTTTCAAAACATTTATCCCCTTTGGGCAGATAAATATTTTTCAATTATACATCCCCATCTTTTAAATATAGGGATTAAACTTCATACTATTTTTCAAATTAATATACACAATAACTCCCTTTGGGCGAGTAATTGTATATACTAATCTTTATCAATAGGGAACTCCAAAAATTTATGCCCAAAATTCATTAAATAATATGAAACACTTCACAACATGTGTTTCCAATGGTCATATTGCATTTTTCAAAATAACAATTTTTGCCACAAATTTTTTATAATTTTATTATAATTTTATTATTTTATTATTATAATATTATTAATTTAATATTTCGGACTCTTGCGGACCCTAGGACCCGCGAGTAGCCCTAATCAGATCACGGGCCAAACCCGTGAATCCAAAACCTCTCGCGGCCCACCTTTTTTTTTTATTATTAAAAAAGTGGCCCACGAAATAAAATTGCTTAATTTGGTTGTGGGCTCAAGCCCATGAAACAAGAAAGAATGTCTCGGGCGTGAGCCCAGACCATTCTTAAAAGAAAAGAACAAGGTTCTCGGCTACGCCTAGAACCTTATACACAAAGATCCAGTGACAAAATAAAAAATAAAAAATAAAAGGGAACAATGGGCTAACACCCATGCTACAAGCCCGGCCCGGCTGGAGGTCTTGTTCAACCTCCAGCCAGGTCACGAAATTGCAGAAAACCGAGTCGTACGACCCGGTTTTGACCCGAAGCTCCAAAGGCACAAATCAACATGGTTTTTGATGAAATTTTCTCATGGGTTTTGCTTAGAACATCAAAGTAATTAATTATAATGAATTAAACGAAGAAGAAATGAGTAAATCTTCCACATATAAACTTCAAAATTTCAGACCTAAAGCTCCCATGGCCGAAAATTCGGTTTCTTGAATTTTAACCCTAAAAATTTACCTTGATGCAACAAAAATATGCTAATACTAATATATAACAATACCCATACAAAGATTTGAATCAAACATCAATCAATAAGCAATTTGAACTGTATCACGCATAAACCCTAGAATTTCGAATTTGAAATTCTCTATCAATTCTCAACGAAATTATGCAAATTATATATGGTTGGAAAGATCTCGACATGTAGAACAAAAGCCCTATAGTTTCGGGATTAATCGAGCAAAAAATCCACATGAAAGAATAACGACAAGATTCAGCTCAAAACAGTAAGTTTCGAATTTGTCCATAAAAAAATAAAAATTTGGGTTATACAATCATATATGATTAGCTCTGATACTACATGTAGAATATTATTTTATACAAACAACTAATCAATCAAGAACAAACGGATCCATATATGACTGTAAAACACCAATATTAATGGATACAACGGAATTAAAGTGTACCTGTTTGAGCCATCGCTTCAAGTAAAGAAAAGTAGATCACTCTGATAATCAGGGATCTATCGGAATGCTAGATCTTCCTCTTTATGACCTATTTCAGTATAGCAGCTTTCAATGGGAGTAAAGCAACTGATAGGTATAACCTATCCCTTTTTATAGGCTAGAGAGGGAACCTAGCAAACCCTATTCAACAGCGTGTCAACTGGGCCCTTCCCATTACGGGCTTCAGTTAAACACAATTGCCCACACTTTGCTGTTCAACTAGGCCCGTTATCAATAGATGCCAAAACCCAATTTAATTAGATCATTGTAGGGTTCAACAAATATTGGAATATCCATTAACTCAATTATTTAAAATAGGAAATCAATTAATTAATATAAGCCCATATTATAGGAAATTTCCAACAGGTCATGCTCAATTTTAAGGCTCAACTCTCAGCTTGGCTTGGGATCACACTCATCGTTGTCACCATTTTGTCCTCATTGACGAAGCGGCGATGAGAATCAAAGTGTGCATGGAAGGGAAGAAAGATACTAATCGTTGGGTCGAGCTGCGGAGCTAGAGGAAGAGAGAGGGTGACAATATGTAAACGTGCTGTCCTTGATGGACCGCATAACCGTGCAACTCGAGTAATAAGTATTTTATATTATGTTCACTAAACACTATTTGTTTTCATGAAAAGTTTTTGAGTTAATGTCCTATGCAAAAAGCCTATAAACATTTTGGGCTAAACCCGCCCAGACGCCCCTTAACAGCCTTTGAACATCGACAAAGCCAACCAACATGGACACAACCACCGAACACTACTCACGAACATCATCCTACCACCTCCATCCACCACCCTCAATGCCATCACCCTCAGCCCCCTTTCTCTCCCTCCATCCTCCTCTCCTCTCTCTCTCTCTCTCTCTCTCTCTCTCTCTGATCATAGACATCATAAGGACCTTTTGATTCTGTAAGGACCCTAGAGCTATTATTGTGTAATATTATCCATTTTGGGTCTTCGGCCCTCATGGCTTTAAAATGTGTTACACATAGTAGAGAACCCAAATCTTGTCAACTAGCTTAGGACCCCCCCAGGCGATGTGAGATAGGAGACATACACTTAACCTCACCTGCATAATACTAAGATGTTGCACTAAATTGTCCCTCCATACTTCCCAGGTCTATGTTGCCATATTCTTCACCACTTATGGCACAATGCCTTGGCTATGGCCTCACACGCCATCGAGAGTCAACTCTAATACCACTTGTAAGGACATGGGGGCTAGTCTTTGGCCTTACAACTTTAAAACGTGTTATAAAGAGTAGAGAACCCAAATCTTATCAACTAACCTAGGCCTCCCCCTTAGGTGATGTGGGACATGCAACATGCACTTAGCCTTGCCCGCATATGGTTGGGACGTTGTACTAGACCGTCCCTTCATACTTCCCATGTGGCATCCCAAAATTTCACGAAAATCCTTGAGCCATGAATAGTCAAGGAAAGACTTCCGTGACTGTGATTAGTAACTTTTCTATTCAGGATTCATGGCGAGGTCTATGGCCGAAGTTGTAAGGCATGTATTTGAAGGAAAAGACTATGGCCATGTGAAGTACAAGGTTGGAATTTATACCTCAAATTAAACTCAAGCTTATAGATTACTTAATCTCATAATTAACTTAACTAAGATTTAATCATTTTGAGGATTTAAATTTCGGAAACGGGCTTGAGGAATTTGGGCCGAGTGGAGTGGACTCACGGCCAGCTAAGTGGGCCGGCCAACAAGCCCATGGAGAGCTTCTGCCGAGCCATCTTGCACACCAAGGGAGAGAGAGTGAGCTGTCCAGGTGTTTTGTCCAAGTGTCACATGTAACACCCCTTAACCCAAAGGGATCATTACAGTCATTCATCTCCTTTTTAACTAAGCTAATAAATACGTGGACGAAATTTTTTTTTTTTTTTTTTTTTTTTAAAATATATATCAGTCCCAGCGCAGTTTAAATATTTGCGGAAGCGTAATCTTTTCAACTCTCCCTCCACACAAACATAAGACAAATGCACACCAGCTAGACATCAAGGAAAGAAAACCGAACCATTTTATTTACGTATTTACGGGATGGGTTAATCTCGGGGTAGGTACATACAAAAGTAAGCCATCGCTCATCGGGTGTGGCTTAAACTCAAAAAGGAACACCTCTACCCCCTTCTCACGATCCCAAAAGAGTGACCCATCCCTCCTTGGTGTCGGTTGTGTCCAAAAAAAGTCAATCGGCTCCCCGCCTATCCCCCACGCAGCAGCTACACCCACCCCAGGCGCATCAGGTGGCGGAGGTGGTAACATCCCTCGCATCACCCCATCCGGCGCACGTGGATGGAGATGAACTCCTGGGTAACCGGGCCACCAGGTAGACCCACCTCATAAGTAACAACCGCACGAACTCGGAGAAATGTCAGCCCGGGGACATGAGGACGGAGTCTATCACCGCCACCTCCACATCAACGTCGAGGGGATACCATAAAAGGTGCCCCGCGTGACAGGAGGAATCGGCATCTCTAAGCTGAAATGTTAGTCCCCAAAAGGGGTGAGTACAACCACTCAGCAAATAAATAATTCCCTATGGCTACTCAAGCATCACACAAGACATCACAATTAACATCTATACACATAAAATTGTATCATACAAAAATACCTCATCACATAGTTATATATATATGTTACGTCATGCCATGGGAATTTATTCATTTATGTATTCACCTTTAATACCCATGCATATATTTCACTTTATGCATCAATCCACACTCATGTATATACATATCATTACAAGCACTTTAAATCCAGGCTTGAGCATACATAACATCACATGCATATCAATTTAAACTCATGGCCTCATATCACCATACACATCATGCCATGCCAATTTATGCATACTAACACATGCATACCATTCCATGCTCATGGTCTTATATCATAACTCGTATCATGCCATGCCCAATTATGCATATCAGCACATGCATACACATCAATCCATGCTCATATCCATGCATACAAGCCATTATATGCATATTCACATGTACCATGCCGTGTTTTCATAATTTTATTCGGCTTTTCATATACCCCGGCACACACCATCCGGGCTTCCGGCACCCCACGTTCCGGGCATCTCGCATCCCAACCGGCATCACGAGGAATCACGGCACACACCATCCGTGCTTCCGGCATTTACACTCCCCGGCCGGGTATCTCGCACCTCAACTAGCATCACGAGACATTCACGGCACACACCATCCGTGCTTCCGGCATCCCCTACGCTCCGGGCATCTCAACTCCGAGGCCATCCAGATTTACGCACACGGGGCTACCGGGCATCCGGCATTTTCACTCCCTGGCCGGGCATCCCGAAAACTCCGGGGCATTGTCGGCTCACACACTCCGACAGCCTTCTCATTTAATTGTGATATGTAATTTATGCATGGCTAAATCATACATGGCACTTAGCATGATGCACATATCCAATATCATCTTGGTATATAAAAAAATATCAGTATTTAATTTATATACCATAATAAAACATTTGGGAACACATCCATATAATTATATATATTATATATATATATATATATCATTTAATTTTGCTCACATATTTCCTTTATTTAAATTTATTGAACTCCATATTTCAAGAAAAATACTCGAAATCAAACACTCAATTAATATTCAAAAATATAAGTTTACATGAGAGATAGTCAAACATGATAAGTTAATTCCCATAAAAATTTATAAATTTTCAGGAGTCATTATGCGAAAAGTATTATTTAACTTTTACAAAGGAAAATTCCAATTTCCTCAACTCACATCAATTCGGCATTCCCATTATTTAAATAATTAAATGGCCTCTAAAAATTACAAAATTAAACCACAACATAGACAAGACATAGAGGTACAGCATTCAAGAAGGATTCAAATCCAAATAATCACTACATAAAAAGATAGAATTTTAACTTCACAGCAAACAAATTTCGGATTCCACAGCTTACACCGGTTTAAAATTCTCCTTATTTAAATAATTAAATGATCTCCAAAAATCATCAAATTAAATCACGAATTAAACAAGACTTAGAGGCTCATTTTTCATGAAGAACATAAGTCCAAAATGTCACCATACAAAAAGATATAAATTGAACAATTCAATAATTTATACTCGGGTACACGGTTTACACCGTTTTACAATTTATTTAAAATTAATCATTAAACGAGCTTCAAAATTATAATAATTTACCACATCATAGCCAAGATGCTAAGATATGTTTTTCGTTAAGACTTCCAGGTCAGATTCAATTTAATTAATTAAATACAACAATTAAAAGTTGCTGTCCCAACACTATTACATTCCAGTTAACACCCAATGCTAACATTTAACTTTCATTAAAATTGATTAACCAATTGGCCTTCAAAATTTATAAAATTCCATCAAATAACCCATAAGACTCTCATATAAATTTATCATAAAGATACTTTGACCAATTTCATTTTTATAAAATTTAATATACACAAAAGAACTTTTACTCATAAAACCGTGTTCCTCGGTGCGTCCTTCCTCCGTATACAGTACGTAAGACCCCCTTGCTGTGATTATTTTTCTCTAAATTTTTGATATGTTCTTGTTTAAAGGATGCTCTCCAACTTTCATTAAGACCCCGAAGTGAAAAACTCAAAGTAAAACCCTCTTATAAGCCGTTGAAGCTACTGATACGTAGTACAACTTACCCAGTAAACACGGCTTCAGTAAAATCGACCTTTCCCTAGGGTATTTTTGTTTATTTGATCTCAATTTTGGATATGTTATTCCCCTTCATGTTCTTTACAATCTTCGTGAAGACATCATTGCAAGATTCTCAATAGAATTTCAGATACAAGCTCCAAGATCACTCGGATTCAACATGCAACGCCAGATCTGAGCATTTTCTTAGAAAATAGAGTTCACCCCTTAAATCTTGTCCTTTTTCTCTCAATTTTTAGTATGTTGAAATTCAGAATGTGTTCTTCAAATCACATGAAGAAGTCGAGATGAAATTTCCACTCCAAGACCACATGCAAGTCCATAGAAGTTTCTGGTGCATGCAGTTTTTCACAAAACAGAAGGTAACAGCAAACAATATCAGCTCAAGACCTCATTTCTAGCTCATTTTAACCACGATTTTTACCATAATTCACACAAGATCCACACTAAGACATGCAAGAGTAGATGAGGGAATAAATTTCTTGCCTTAGACTAGGAAAATCGAGCAAAGATGGGGGCGGAGGACTCGGGCGGAGGTACGACTTCTCTTCTCTCCCTCTTCCTTCTCTCTTCCTTCTCTCTTTCTCTCACTCTCTCTCTCTCCTCTATGCCGTCGATGGCCTCAATAAACCGGTCTTCCTCTCTTTTAATTCCCCACATAGCCATCATTGCTAGTAATGATGGCCATTTACACTTGGGTTACATGCACAAATTGCATGTAACCGGTCTTCTCCCCTCCCCTTGCGTCGGTCACCCATTTAATTGGGTTATGGGTCATGGGTCAGTAGCCTTGTGGGCTTGTGGCCGGCCCACTTGGCCTGTCGCAGGCCCACTCAAAAAATCGCCCAATTCTAAATTTAATTAAATAAATTTTTAATTAATTAATAATAACAATTTCTTGATCAGATTAAATCAAGAATTTAAATTAACTTATAACATGTACAAACTCAAATCACATAGCCAAAGTCTTGTATTCATAATATATATTTCCTTACAAACTCATAGCCGAGCCTTGGTACGAGTCATGGGCAATTTTCATTGCCAATTAAAATCACAAAATTATCTTCGCCTACCTATATCTCAAGGGTTATTAATAAAAATTCCGGGATGCCACAATTCTCCCCTCCTTAGAGAATTTCGTCCTCGAAATTTGGCAAAACTTATATCCCCTAAAACAAATGAGGATATCTTTTTCTCATCTCAATTTCGCTTTCCCAAGTGGCTTCCTCTACATCATGGTATCGCCATAGAATCTTAACCAATGGAATTCTCTTGGTCCCGAGAATTTGTTCCTTTCGATCTAACACTTGCAATGTGCTCTTCAATATACCTCACTTTTCGTCCACCTTGATGACTTCATGATCGAGTATGTGGCTAGGATCCGGTTGATACTTTTTCAACATCGATATATGAAACACATCATGTAAATTTCCTAATTTTGGAGGTAATGCCAAACGATAAGCCACATCTCCAATTCTTTCAAGTACTTCAAAAGGTCCAACAAATCTAGGGCTCAACTTACCTTTCACTCCAAATCGAGATATTCCTTTCATTGGGGATACTTTAAGGAATACATGATCTCCCACATTGAACTCTAAAGGTCTTCTACGCTTATCTCGCGTAGTCCTTTTGTCTACTCGAGCTGTTTTAAGTCTTTTCCTGATAATCTCAACAGCTTCAGTGGTAACTTGTACCAATTCAGGTCCAGTTAATTTCTTTTCACCTACTTCGTCCCAACAAACAGGGGTCCTACATCTCCTTCCATACAATGCTTCGTAAGGGGCCATACCTATACTTTTCTCGGAAACTATTATTATAAGCAAACTCTACCAATTGCAATCTCTCATCCCAGTTTCCTTTAAAGTCAATCACACAAGCCCTTAACATATCCTCTAATATCTGAATTACTCTTTCCGTTTGTCCATCTGTTTGAGGACGAAAAGTACTAAGCTGAAGTTTAGTACCTAAGGCATCTTGAAGGCTCCTCCAAAAGTTTGAAGTAAATCTTGGATCTCGGTCCGAGGTAATGGTCACTGGAACACCATGTAAGCGTATTACTTGGCTCACATATATTTCTGCATATCTATTCATTGGGTAATCTGTACGAACTGCTATGAAATGAGCGGACTTAGTTAAACGATCTACTATTACCCAAATAGAGTCATGACCGCTTGATGTCCTTGGCAATCCTTGCACAAAGTCCATCGTTACATGTTCCCACTTCCATTCGGTATATCTAATGGTCTTAAAAGTCCTGCGGGTTTACGATGTTCTGCCTTAACTTGTTGACATGTCAAACATTGAGATACGTACTTGGCCGTATCCGCTTTCATACCATTCCACCAAAATTGCTGACGCAAATTCTTGTACATCTTAGTACTACCCGGTGGACATCGTAACTACTTTTATGTGCCTCCGACAAAATTTCTTTCTTTAATTCCTCATTGTCGGGAACACAAAGTCGTCCTTGACATCTTACCACTCCATCTTCGGAAATTTGGAATTCTGGTCTTTTCCTAAAGATACCGCATCCTTCACTTTCGTGATTTCGGATCAAATTCTTGTAAGGCCTTAACCTTTTGAATAATTTCAGGTTCAATTCTCAGCGCACTAAGCATACCAGTAAGGCAATCTACTTTCAATCTAAACTCTGAGTCTGCCACTGATTTCAACAGATTCCACTCAGCCATTCTTAAACTAGCTATTTCCACGGTGACTTACGACTAAGAGCATCAGCTACCTTATTTGCTTTTTCTGGATGATATTTTATCTCACAAAGTCATAATCCTTCAATAATTCCATCCACCTTCTTTGTCTCATATTCAGTTCTTTTTGTGAGAATAGATATTTCAAGCTCTTATGATCGGTATAAATCTCAAACTTTTCTCCATACAAGTAGTGTCTCCATATTTTTAAAGCAAATACTATAGCAGCTAACTCTAAATCGTGCGTTGGGTAATTCAATTCATGAGATTTCAATTGCCTAGATGCGTAAGCTATGACCTTGCCATGCTGCATCAAAACACATCCTAGTCCTTTGTGAGATGCATCACTATACACCGTAAAGCCATCGGATCCGGACGGTAAAGTCGAATTGGGGCTGAGGTTAACCTTCTCTTGAGTTCTAGAAAACTCCTTTCACATTCCCCATTCCATTCAAATTTCACGTTCTTTCGAGTCAATTTTGTTAAAGGACCGCTAATTGTGAAAATCCTTCAATAAATCGCCTATAGTAACCAGCTAGTCCTAAGAAACTTCGTATTTCAGTAGGTGTGGTCGGTCTTGGCCAATTTATCACCATCTCAACCTTCGCCGGGTCTACTTTGCAATTCCTTCTCCCGATATCACATGCCCTAAAAATATTATCCGATCCAGCCGGAATTCACACTTACTAAATTTGGCATACAACTTATGATCTCTTAAAGTCTCGCAAAACTATCCTCAAGTGTTGCTCATGCTCTTTAGGCCCTCTAGAATATACCAAGATGTCATCGATAAAAACAATCACAAACTGGTCTAAATAAGGTTTAAACACCCTATTCATTAAATCCATAAATGCAGCCGGCGCGTTAGTCAATCCAAATGGCATAACAAGGAACTCGTAGTGTCCATAGCGAGTCCTGAATGCAGTCTTAGGAATATCTTCTTCCCTAATTCTTAATTGATAGTATCCCGACCTCAAGTCAATTTTTGAGAAAACTGAACTCCCTTGGAGTTGGTCAAAAAGGTCATCAATCCTAGGCAAAGGGTATTTATTCTTAACGGTCACTTGATTCAATTGCCTATAATCAATGCACAAGCGCATTGATCCATCTTTCTTTTCACAAACAAGGCGGGTGCACCCCAAGGTGAAGCACTAGGCCGATGAATCCTTTATCAAGCAATTCCTGTAATTGCACCTTCAATTCTTTCAACTCTATCGTGCCATCCTATAAGGGGCTTTAGATATCGGCGCTTCCAGGCATCAACTCAATTTCAAATTCAATTTCCCTATTTGGTGGTAGTCCAGGTAATTCCTCAGAAATACATCTTGAAATTCATTAATTATCCTAATTTCTTCAATCTTAGGTTCCTCTCGAGTATAATCCTTAATCACAGCCAAATATCCTTGACATCCATCGTCAAGTAACTTACAAGCTTCCATTGCCGAAATAAGGGGTGTAGACAGGTGAGTTTGACTTCCCAAAAATTCGCAATTAGGCGATCGAGGTAAGGTAAAACGAATCACTTTCCTATAACAATCTACTTTAGCCCGATGCTTATGAAGCCAATCCATCCCTACGATAACATCAAAATCATACATAGCCATCACAATTAGGTCTATCTCCATATCTTTTCCTCCCACCGTTATCTTACAATTTCTACATCCCAACGTGGATACAATCACATCCTTTAAAGGCGTAGAAACACAAAGAGGTATCTCAAGAAGCATAACTTCTATCTCATTCAACTGTCTATATCTTTCAGACACAAACGAATGTGTAGCACCCGTATCAAACAATGCATATGCCTTTCTATCATTTATGAGAATCGTACACGATATAACATTTTTGGAAGCTTCCGCTTCCTCTTGGGTGATCGCATACACCCTTCCTTGTGCTGGTGGCCTTTGAGGATTTCTTGGTAAATTGGGTCTAACAGCGTTGTGGTGGCTGTCGACCGAGCCTACACTCATTTGCGACCTTTCTTGTGGGCAGCTTCTCCTAAGATGACCCGCTTGTCCACAACTATAACACTT
Organism: Eucalyptus erythrocorys; assembly: GCA_014182555.1. NCBI lineage: Eukaryota > Viridiplantae > Streptophyta > Magnoliopsida > Myrtales > Myrtaceae > Eucalyptus > Eucalyptus erythrocorys. Next base: position 4,799,493 of record CM024597.1, on the reverse strand, counting down.
CGCCTGTCCGGTGCAAAGTCCTCGGCCCATGTCTTCCATCACACCTCGGGCATTCTCCATTTCTATTAGGCATTCTTCCTATATTCAGCTATCCTTGCCCTTATTAAACTTCCCAAAATTACTCTTTTTCTTGGGTGGCCAGGTCTGTCCTTGACCTACATAGGGTCTCTTTCCCTTTCTCACATCATTAAAAGACCTTTGTTTCTTACCCCTCGATGCTCCCTTTCCAATTCTGCTCTACTAATCTGTGCCCTCTCATAGACCTCGTATAATCTCTTATATTCAGAGGCACCAATTGTTTCCTAATATTGGTTCTCGGTCCCTTCAAAAATCTCTTAGCCTTCTCTTCGGGTCCTCAACCAATCTAGGGGCATACCTAGATAACTCAGAAAATTTGGCCTCATACTAGTCTACAAATCAATCCCTTTTGTTCTAATTTGAACAAACTCGGTAATTTTCCTATCCTTAGCACAGTCAGAAAAATGCTTCCTATTGAAAGTCCTAACAAACTCATCCCAATTCATAGGAGTACCTGGTGGAAAAATTATATCCTTTGAAGCTCTCCACCAAAACTTTGCATTTCCCTCCAACTGGTACTCTGCCAAAGTTATTTTCTCAGCATCATTACAGCCCAACAACCTGAAAATTTGTTCCATTCCATCAATCCAATGTTCCGCCTCCTCGGGACTTCCCATTCCACTAAACTTAGGTGGCTTTAACTTCAAAAATTGCTCCACCCAGTCCCGAGTACGGCGTTCGCTCCAGGTTGTTCTTGTGCTGTCTTTCCATCAAATTCCCTATATTGGCCAATGCTCGCAGGATATCTTCCATCCGGGGTTCAGCCCTTGCAGCGAGAGGCTTCAGCCCTCGATGGATGGGCACTTCCTGTGTCGCACCATACCTTTCCCGGTTGTCAAGCATTCGTCTCGGGAATAATATGAGACTCACCGTCTCCATTTAAATCTACCACAGCTATATAAGTAACACTTACGTGTTACTGACAACCTAAAAATAACTCTAATAGGGATCTACGAGTGAATACACATCACCCGTTGTTCAAGGCCAGACAACTACCCCATTAGTATCCTATGGTGTGCATTGTCATCATGTTCCTCAATTTCCAATTGAGGCTCCTTATCACTCCAAATATACCAAAGGCTCTGATACCAAAACATTTACCCTAACGGCTGTAACACCCCTTAACCCAAAGGGATCATTACAGTCATTCATCTCCTTTTTAACTAAGCTAATAAATACGTGGACGAAATTTTTTTTTTTTTTTTTTAAATATATATCAGTCCCAAATAGTTTAAATATTTGCGGAAGCGTAATCTTTTCAACTCTCCCTCCACACAAACATAAGACAAATGCACACCAGCTAGACATCAAGGAAAGAAAACCGAACCATTTTATTTACGTATTTACAGGATGGGTTAATCTCGGGGTAGGTACATACAAAAGTAAGCCATCGCTCATCGGTGTGGCTTAAACTCAAAAAGGAACACCTCTACCCCCTTCTCACCGATCCCAAAGAGTGACCCATCCCTCCTTGGTGTCGGTTGTGTCCAAAAAGTCAATCAGCTCCCCGCCTATCCCCCACGCAGCAGCTACACCCACCCCGGCGCATCAGGTGGCGGAGGTGGTAACATCCTCGCATCACCCCATCCCGGCGCACGTGGATGGAGATGAACTCGGGTAACTTGGGCCACCAGGTAGACCCACCTCATAAGTAACAACCGCACGAACTCGGAGAAATGTCAGCCGGGGACATGAGGACGGTCTATCACCGCCACCTCCACATCAACGTTAGAGGGGATACCATAAAAGGTGCCCCGCGTGACAGGAGGAATCGGCATCTCTAAGCTGAAATGTTAGTCCCCAAAGGGGTGAGTACAACCACTCAGCAAATAAATAATTCCCTATGGCTACTCAAGCATCACACAAGACATCACAATTAACATCTATACACATAAAATTGTATCATACAAAAATACCTCATCACATAGTTATATATATATGTTACGTCATGCCATGGGAATTTATTCATTTATGTATTCACCTTTAATACCCATGCATATATTTCACTTTATGCATCAATCCACACTCATGTATATACATATCATTACAAGCACTTTAAATCCAGGCTTGAGCATACATAACATCACATGCATATCAATTTAAACTCATGGCCTCATATCACCATACACATCATGCCATGCCAATTTATGCATACTAACACATGCATACCATTCCATGCTCATGGTCTTATATCATAACTCGTATCATGCCATGCCCAATTATGCATATCAGCACATGCATACACATCAATCCATGCTCATATCCATGCATACAAGCCATTATATGCATATTCACATGTACCATGCCGTGTTTTCATAATTTTATTCGGCTTTTCATATACCCCGGCACACACCATCCGGGCTTCCGGCACCCCACGTTCCGGGCATCTCGCATCCCAACCGGCATCACGAGGAATCACGGCACACACCATCCGTGCTTCCGGCATTTACACTCCCGGCCGGGTATCTCGCACCTCAACTAGCATCACGAGACATTCACGGCACACACCATCCGTGCTTCCGGCATCCCCTACGCTCCGGGCATCTCAACTCCGAGGCCATCCAGATTTACGCACACAGGGCTCTTTTGGGCATCCGGCATTTTCACTCCTGGCCGGGCATCCCGAAACTCCGGGGCATTGTCGGCTCACACACTCCGACAGCCTTCTCATTTAATTGTGATATGTAATTTATGCATGGCTAAATCATACATGGCACTTAGCATGATGCACATATCCAATATCATCTTGGTATATAAAAAAATATCAGTATTTAATTTATATACCATAATAAAACATTTGGGAACACATCCATATAATTATATATATTATATATATATATATATCATTTAATTTTGCTCACATATTTCCTTTATTTAAATTTATTGAACTCCATATTTCAAGAAAATACTCGAAATCAAACACTCAATTAATATTCAAAAATATAAGTTTACATGAGAGATAGTCAAACATGATAAGTTAATTCCCATAAAAATTTATAAATTTTCAGGAGTCATTATGCGAAAAGTATTATTTAACTTTTACAAAGGAAAATTCCAATTTCCTCAACTCACATCAATTCGGCATTCCCATTATTTAAATAATTAAATGGCCTCTAAAAATTACAAAATTAAACCACAACATAGACAAGACATAGAGGTACAGCATTCAAGAAGGATTCAAATCCAAATAATCACTACATAAAAGATAGAATTTTAACTTCACAGCAAACAAATTTCGGATTCCACAGCTTACACCGGTTTAAAATTCTCCTTATTTAAATAATTAAATGATCTCCAAAAATCATCAAATTAAATCACGAATTAAACAAGACTTAGAGGCTCATTTTTCATGAAGAACATAAGTCCAAACTGTCACCATACAAAAGATATAAATTGAACAATTCAATAATTTATACTGGTACACGGTTTACACCGTTTTACAATTTATTTAAAATTAATCATTAAACGAGCTTCAAAATTATAATAATTTACCACATCATAGCCAAGATGCTAAGATATGTTTTTCGTTAAGACTTCCAGGTCAGATTCAATTTAATTAATTAAATACAACAATTAAAAGTTGCTGTCCCAACACTATTACATTCCAGTTAACACCCAATGCTAACATTTAACTTTCATTAAAATTGATTAACCAATTGGCCTTCAAAATTTATAAAATTCCATCAAATAACCCATAAGACTCTCATATAAATTTATCATAAAGATACTTTGACCAATTTCATTTTTATAAAATTTAATATACACAAAAGAACTTTTACTCATAAAACCGTGTTCCTCGGTGCGTCCTTCCTCCGTATACAGTACGTAAGACCCCTTGCTGTGATTATTTTTCTCTAAATTTTTGATATGTTCTTGTTTAAAGGATGCTCTCCAACTTTCATTAAGACCCCGAAGTGAAAAACTCAAAGTAAAACCCTCTTATAAGCCGTTGAAGCTACTGATACGTAGTACAACTTACCCAGTAAACACGGCTTCAGTAAAATCGACCTTTCCCTAGGGTATTTTTGTTTATTTGATCTCAATTTTGGATATGTTATTCCCCTTCATGTTCTTTACAATCTTCGTGAAGACATCATTGCAAGATTCTCAATAGAATTTCAGATACAAGCTCCAAGATCACTCGGATTCAACATGCAACGCCAGATCTGAGCATTTTCTTAGAAAATAGAGTTCACCCCTTAAATCTTGTCCTTTTTCTCTCAATTTTTAGTATGTTGAAATTCAGAATGTGTTCTTCAAATCACATGAAGAAGTCGAGATGAAATTTCCACTCCAAGACCACATGCAAGTCCATAGAAGTTTCTGGTGCATGCAGTTTTTCACAAAACAGAAGGTAACAGCAAACAATATCAGCTCAAGACCTCATTTCTAGCTCATTTTAACCACGATTTTTACCATAATTCACACAAGATCCACACTAAGACATGCAAGAGTAGATGAGGGAATAAATTTCTTGCCTTAGACTAGGAAAATCGAGCAAAGATGGGGGCGGAGGACTCGGGCGGAGGTACGACTTCTCTTCTCTCCCTCTTCCTTCTCTCTTCCTTCTCTCTTTCTCTCACTCTCTCTCTCTCCTCTATGCCGTCGATGGCCTCAATAAACCGGTCTTCCTCTCTTTTAATTCCCCACATAGCCATCATTGCTAGTAATGATGGCCATTTACACTTGGGTTACATGCACAAATTGCATGTAACCGGTCTTCTCCCCTCCCCTTGCGTCGGTCACCCATTTAATTGGGTTATGGGTCATGGGTCAGTAGCCTTGTGGGCTTGTGGCCGGCCCACTTGGCCTGTCGCAGGCCCACTCAAAAATCGGCCCAATTCTAAATTTAATTAAATAAATTTTTAATTAATTAATAATAACAATTTCTTGATCAGATTAAATCAAGAATTTAAATTAACTTATAACATGTACAAACTCAAATCACATAGCCAAAGTCTTGTATTCATAATATATATTTCCTTACAAACTCATAGCCGAGCCTTGGTACGAGTCATGGGCAATTTTCATTGCCAATTAAAATCACAAAATTATCTTCGCCTACCTATATCTCAAGGGTTATTAATAAAAATTCCGGGATGCCACAATTCTCCCCTCCTTAGAGAATTTCGTCCTCGAAATTTGGCAAAACTTATATCCCCTAAAACAAATGAGGATATCTTTTTCTCATCTCAATTTCGCTTTCCCAAGTGGCTTCCTCTACATCATGGTATCGCCATAGAATCTTAACCAATGGAATTCTCTTGGTCCCGAGAATTTGTTCCTTTCGATCTAACACTTGCATGGCTCTTCAATATACCTCACTTTCTCGTCCACCTTGATGACTTCATGATCGAGTATGTGGCTAGGATCCGGTTGATACTTTTTCAACATCGATATATGAAACACATCATGTAAATTTCCTAATTTTGGAGGTAATGCCAAACGATAAGCCACATCTCCAATTCTTTCAAGTACTTCAAAAGGTCCAACAAATCTAGGGCTCAACTTACCTTTCACTCCAAATCGAGATATTCCTTTCATTGGGGATACTTTAAGGAATACATGATCTCCCACATTGAACTCTAAAGGTCTTCTACGCTTATCTGCGTAGTCCTTTTGTCTACTCTGAGCTGTTTTAAGTCTTTTCCCGATAATCTCAACGGCTTCGGGGTAACTTGTACCAATTCAGTCCAGTTAATTTCTTTTCACCTACTTCGTCCCAACAAACAGGGGTCCTACATCTCCTTCCATACAATGCTTCGTAAGGGGCCATACCTATACTTTTCTCGGAAACTATTATTATAAGCAAACTCTACCAATTGCAATCTCTCATCCCAGTTTCCTTTAAAGTCAATCACACAAGCCCTTAACATATCCTCTAATATCTGAATTACTCTTTCCGTTTGTCCATCTGTTTGAGGACTAAAAGCAAGTACTAAGCTGAAGTTTAGTACCTAAGGCATCTTGAAGGCTCCTCCAAAAGTTTGAAGTAAATCTTGGATCTCGGTCCGAGGTAATGGTCACTTTGGAACACCATGTAAGCGTATTACTTGGCTCACATATATTTCTGCATATCTATTCATTGGGTAATCTGTACGAACTGCTATGAAATGAGCGGACTTAGTTAAACGATCTACTATTACCCAAATAGAGTCATGACCGCTTGATGTCCTTGGCAATCCTTGCACAAAGTCCATCGTTACATGTTCCCACTTCCATTCTGGTATATCTAATGGTCTTAAAAGTCCTGCGGGTTTACGATGTTCGCCTTAACTTGTTGACATGTCAAACATTGAGATACGTACTTGGCCGTATCCGCTTTCATACCATTCCACCAAAATTGCCGACGCAAATTCTTGTACATCTTAGTACTACCCGGGTGGACACACTGTAACTACTTTTATGTGCCTCCGACAAAATTTCTTTCTTTAATTCCTCATTGTCGGGAACACAAAGTCGTCCTTGACATCTTACCACTCCATCTTCGGAAATTTGGAATTCTGGTCTTTTTCCTAAAGATACCGCATCCTTCACTTTCGTGATTTCTGGATCAAATTCTTGTAAGGCCTTAACCTTTTGAATAATTTCAGGTTCAATTCTCAGCGCACTAAGCATACCAGTAAGGCAATCTACTTTCAATCTAAACTCTGAGTCTGCCACTGATTTCAACAGATTCCACTCAGCCATTCTTAAACTAGCTATTTCCACAGCTGACTTACGACTAAGAGCATCAGCTACCTTATTTGCTTTTCCTGGATGATATTTTATCTCACGGTCATAATCCTTCAATAATTCCATCCACCTTCTTTGTCTCATATTCAGTTCTTTTTGTGAGAATAGATATTTCAAGCTCTTATGATCGGTATAAATCTCAAACTTTTCTCCATACAAGTAGTGTCTCCATATTTTTAAAGCAAATACTATAGCAGCTAACTCTAAATCGTGCGTTGGGTAATTCAATTCATGAGATTTCAATTGCCTAGATGCGTAAGCTATGACCTTGCCATGCTGCATCAAAACACATCCTAGTCCTTTGTGAGATGCATCACTATACACCGTAAAGCCATCGATCCGACGGTAAAGTCGAATTGGGGCTGAGGTTAACCTTCTCTTGAGTTCTAGAAAACTCCTTTCACATTCCCCATTCCATTCAAATTTCACGTTCTTTCGAGTCAATTTTGTTAAAGGACCCGCTAATTGTGAAAATCCTTCAATAAATCGCCTATAGTAACCAGCTAGTCCTAAGAAACTTCGTATTTCAGTAGGTGTGGTCGGTCTTGGCCAATTTATCACCATCTCAACCTTCGCCGGGTCTACTGCAATTCCTTCTCCTGATATCACATGCCCTAAAAATATTATCTCGATCCAGCCAGTAATTCACACTTACTAAATTTGGCATACAACTTATGATCTCTTAAAGTCTGCAAAACTATCCTCAAGTGTTGCTCATGCTCTTTAGGCCCTCTAGAATATACCAAGATGTCATCGATAAAAACAATCACAAACCGGTCTAAATAAGGTTTAAACACCCTATTCATTAAATCCATAAATGCAGCCGGCGCGTTAGTCAATCCAAATGGCATAACAAGGAACTCGTAGTGTCCATAGCGAGTCCCGAATGCGATCTTAGGAATATCTTCTTCCCTAATTCTTAATTGATAGTATCCCGACCTCAAGTCAATTTTTGAGAAAACCGAACTCCCTTGGAGTTGGTCAAAAAGGTCATCAATCCTAGGCAAAGGGTATTTATTCTTAACGGTCACTTGATTCAATTGCCTATAATCAATGCACAAGCGCATTGATCCATCTTTCTTTTTCACAAACAAGACCGGTGCACCCCAAGGTGAAGCACTAGGCCCGATGAATCCTTTATCAAGCAATTCCGTAATTGCACCTTCAATTCTTTCAACTCTATCGTGCCATCCTATAAGGGGCTTTAGATATCGGCGCCATTCCGTGCATCAACTCAATTTCAAATTCAATTTCCCTATTTGGTGGTAGTCCGGGTAATTCCTCAGAAATACATCTTGAAATTCATTAATTATCCTAATTTCTTCAATCTTAGGTTCCTCTCGAGTATAATCCTTAATCACAAAGCCAAATATCCTTGACATCCATCGTCAAGTAACTTACAAGCTTCCATTGCCGAAATAAGGGGTGTAGACAGTGAGTTTGACTTCCCAAAATTCGCAATTAGACCGATGTAAGGTAAAACGAATCACTTTCCTATAACAATCTACTTTAGCCTCGATGCTTATGAAGCCAATCCATCCCTACGATAACATCAAAATCATACATAGCCATCACAATTAGGTCTATCTCCATATCTTTTCCTCCCACCGTTATCTTACAATTTCTACATCCCAACGTGGATACAATCACATCCTTTAAAGGCGTAGAAACACAAAGAGGTATCTCAAGAAGCATAACTTCTATCTCATTCAACCTGTCTATATCTTTCGGACACAAACGAATGTGTAGCACCCGTATCAAACAATGCATATGCCTTTCTATCATTTATGAGAATCGTACGATATAACATTTTTGGAAGCTTCCGCTTCCTCTTGGGTGATCGCATACACCCTTCCTTGTGCTGGTGGCCTTTGAGGATTTCTTGGTAAATTGGGTCTAACGCGTTGTTGTGGTCCGTCGCACCGAGCCTACACTCATTTGCGACCTTTCTTGTGGGCAGCTTCTCCTAAGATGACTCGCTTGTCCACAACTATAACACTTCCCTGTCCGTCTGCAAAGTCCCGGCCCATGTCTTCCATCACACCTCGGGCATTCTCCATTTCTATTAGGCATTCTTCCTATATTCAGGCTATCCTTGCCCTTATTAAACTTCCCAAAATTACTCTTTTTCTTGGGTGGCCAGGTCTGTCCTTGACCTACATAGGGTCTCTTTCCCTTTCTCACATCATTAAAAGACCTTTGTTTCTTACCCCTCGACCGCTCCCTTTCCAATTCCTGCTCTACTAACTCGTGCCCTCTCATAGACCTCGTATAATCTCTTATATTCAGAGGCACCAATTGTTTCCTAATATTGGTTCTCAGTCCCTTCAAAAATCTCTTAGCCTTCTCTTCTGGGTCCTCAACCAATCTAGGGGCATACCTAGATAACTCAGAAAATTTGGCCTCATACTAGTCTACAGTCAATCCCTTTTGTTCTAACTGAACAAACTCAGTAATTTTCCTATCCTTAGCACAGTCAGAAAAATGCTTCCTATTGAAAGTCCTAACAAACTCATCCCAATTCATAGGAGTACCTGGTGGAAAATTATATCCTTTGAAGCTCTCCACCAAAACTTTGCATTTCCCTCCAACCGGTACTCTGCCAAAGTTATTTTCTCAGCATCATTACAGCCCAACAACCTGAAAATTTGTTCCATTCCATCAATCCAATGTTCCGCCTCCTCGGGACTTCCCATTCCACTAAACTTAGGTGGCTTTAACTTCAAAAATTGCTCCACCAGTCCCCGAGTACGGCGTTCGCTCCAGGTTGTTGCTGTGCCTGTCTTTCCATCAAATTCCCTATATTGGCCAATGCCCGCAGGATATCTTCCATCCGGGGTTCAGCCCTTGCAGCAGAGGCTTCAGCCCTCGATGGATGGGCACTTCCTGTGTCGCACCATACCTTTCCCGCAGGTTGTCAAGCATTCGTCTCAGGAATAATATGAGACTCACCGTCTCCATTTAAATCTACCACAGCTATATAAGTAACACTTACGTGTTACTGACAACCTAAAAATAACTCTAATAGGGATCTACGAGTGAATACACATCACCCGTTGTTCAAGGCCGACAACTACCCCATTAGTATCCTATGGTGTGCATTGTCATCATGTTCCTCAATTTCCAATTGAGGCTCCTTATCACTCCAAATATACCAAAGGCTCGATACCAAAACATTTACCCTAACGGCTGTAACACCCCTTAACCCAAAGGGATCATTACAGTCATTCATCTCCTTTTAACTAAGCTAATAAATACGTGACGAAATTTTTTTTTTTTTTTTTTAAAATATATATCGGTCCCCCATAGTTTAAATATTTGCGGAAGCGTAATCTTTTCAACTCTCCCTCCACACAAACATAAGACAAATGCACACCAGCTAGACATCAAGGAAAGAAAACCGAACCATTTTATTTACGTATTTACGGGATGGGTTAATCTCGGGGTAGGTACATACAAAAGTAAGCCATCGCTCATCCGGTGTGGCTTAAACTCAAAAAGGAACACCTCTACCCCCTTCTCACCGATCCCAAAAAGAGTGACCCATCCCTCCTTGGTGTCGGTTGTGTCCAAAAAGTCAATCAGCTCCCCGCCTATCCCCCACGCAGCAGCCTACACCCACCCCGGCGCATCAGGTGGCGGAGGTGGTAACATCCTCGCATCACCCCATCCCGGCGCACGTGGATGGAGATGAACTCCCGGGTAACCGGGCCACCAGGTAGACCCACCTCATAAGTAACAACCGCACGAACTCGGAGAAATGTCAGCCCAGGGACATGAGGACAGTCTATCACCGCCACCTCCACATCAACGTTAGAGGGGATACCATAAAAGGTGCCCCGCGTGACAGGAGGAATCGGCATCTCTAAGCTGAAATGTTAGTCCCCAAAAGGGGTGAGTACAACCACTCAGCAAATAAATAATTCCCTATGGCTACTCAAGCATCACACAAGACATCACAATTAACATCTATACACATAAAATTGTATCATACAAAAATACCTCATCACATAGTTATATATATATGTTACGTCATGCCATGGGAATTTATTCATTTATGTATTCACCTTTAATACCCATGCATATATTTCACTTTATGCATCAATCCACACTCATGTATATACATATCATTACAAGCACTTTAAATCCAGGCTTGAGCATACATAACATCACATGCATATCAATTTAAACTCATGGCCTCATATCACCATACACATCATGCCATGCCAATTTATGCATACTAACACATGCATACCATTCCATGCTCATGGTCTTATAACTCGTATCATGCCATGCCCAATTATGCATATCAGCACATGCATACACATCAATCCATGCTCATATCCATGCATACAAGCCATTATATGCATATTCACATGTACCATGCCGTGTTTTCATAATTTTATTCGGCTTTTCATATACCCCGGCACACACCATCCGGGCTTCCGGCACCCCCACGTTCCGGGCATCTCGCATCCCAACCGGCATCACGAGGAATCACGGCACACACCATCCGTGCTTCCGGCATTTACACTCCCCGGCCGGGTATCTCGCACCTCAACTAGCATCACGAGACATTCACGGCACACACCATCCGTGCTTCCGGCATCCCCTACGCTCCGGGCATCTCAACTCCGAGGCCATCCAGATTTACGCACACGGTGGCTACCGGGCATCCGGCATTTTCACTCCCCGGCCGGGCATCCCGAAAACTCCCGGGGCATTGTCGGCTCACACACTCCGACAGCCTTCTCATTTAATTGTGATATGTAATTTATGCATGGCTAAATCATACATGGCACTTAGCATGATGCACATATCCAATATCATCTTGGTATATAAAAAATATCAGTATTTAATTTATATACCATAATAAAACATTTGGGAACACATCCATATAATTATATATATTATATATATATATATATATATCATTTAATTTTGCTCACATATTTCCTTTATTTAAATTTATTGAACTCCATATTTCAAGAAAAATACTCGAAATCAAACACTCAATTAATATTCAAAAATATAAGTTTACATGAGAGATAGTCAAACATGATAAGTTAATTCCCATAAAAATTTATAAATTTTCAGGAGTCATTATGCGAAAAGTATTATTTAACTTTTACAAAGGAAAATTCCAATTTCCTCAACTCACATCAATTCGGCATTCCCATTATTTAAATAATTAAATGGCCTCTAAAAATTACAAAATTAAACCACAACATAGACAAGACATAGAGGTACAGCATTCAAGAAGGATTCAAATCCAAATAATCACTACATAAAAAGATAGAATTTTAACTTCACAGCAAACAAATTTCGGATTCCACAGCTTACACCGGTTTAAAATTCTCCTTATTTAAATAATTAAATGATCTCCAAAAATCATCAAATTAAATCACGAATTAAACAAGACTTAGAGGCTCATTTTTCATGAAGAACATAAGTCCAAACTGTCACCATACAAAAAGATATAAATTGAACAATTCAATAATTTATACTCGGGTACACGGTTTACACCGTTTTACAATTTATTTAAAATTAATCATTAAACGAGCTTCAAAATTATAATAATTTACCACATCATAGCCAAGATGCTAAGATATGTTTTTCGTTAAGACTTCCAGGTCAGATTCAATTTAATTAATTAAATACAACAATTAAAAGTTGCTGTCCCAACACTATTACATTCCAGTTAACACCCAATGCTAACATTTAACTTTCATTAAAATTGATTAACCAATTGGCCTTCAAAATTTATAAAATTCCATCAAATAACCCATAAGACTCTCATATAAATTTATCATAAAGATACTTTGACCAATTTCATTTTTATAAAATTTAATATACACAAAAGAAACTTTACTCATAAAACCGTGTTCCTCGGTGCGTCCTTCCTCCGTATACAGTACGTAAGACCCCTTGCTGTGATTATTTTTCTCTAAATTTTTGATATGTTCTTGTTTAAAGGATGCTCTCCAACTTTCATTAAGACCCCGAAGTGAAAAACTCAAAGTAAAACCCTCTTATAAGCCGTTGAAGCTACTGATACGTAGTACAACTTACCCAGTAAACACGGCTTCAGTAAAATCGACCTTTCCCTAGGGTATTTTTGTTTATTTGATCTCAATTTTGGATATGTTATTCCCCTTCATGTTCTTTACAATCTTCGTGAAGACATCATTGCAAGATTCTCAATAGAATTTCAGATACAAGCTCCAAGATCACTCGGATTCAACATGCAACGCCAGATCTGAGCATTTTCTTAGAAAATAGAGTTCACCCCTTAAATCTTGTCCTTTTTCTCTCAATTTTTAGTATGTTGAAATTCAGAATGTGTTCTTCAAATCACATGAAGAAGTCGAGATGAAATTTCCACTCCAAGACCACATGCAAGTCCATAGAAGTTTCTGGTGCATGCAGTTTTTCACAAAACAGAAGGTAACAGCAAACAATATCAGCTCAAGACCTCATTTCTAGCTCATTTTAACCACGATTTTTACCATAATTCACACAAGATCCACACTAAGACATGCAAGAGTAGATGAGGGAATAAATTTCTTGCCTTAGACTAGGAAAATCGAGCAAAGATGGGGGCGGAGGACTCGGGCGGAGGTACGACTTCTCTTCTCTCCCTCTTCCTTCTCTCTTCCTTCTCTCTTTCTCTCACTCTCTCTCTCCTCTATGCCGTCGATGGCCTCAATAAACCGGTCTTCCTCTCTTTTAATTCCCCACATAGCCATCATTGCTAGTAATGATGGCCATTTACACTTGGGTTACATGCACAAATTGCATGTAACCGGTCTTCTCCCCTCCCCTTGCGTCGGTCACCCATTTAATTGGGTTATGGGTCATGGGTCAGTAGCCTTGTGGGCTTGTGGCCGGCCCACTTGGCCTGTCGCAGGCCCACTCAAAAATCGCCCAATTCTAAATTTAATTAAATAAATTTTTAATTAATTAATAATAACAATTTCTTGATCAGATTAAATCAAGAATTTAAATTAACTTATAACATGTACAAACTCAAATCACATAGCCAAAGTCTTGTATTCATAATATATATTTCCTTACAAACTCATAGCCGAGCCTTGGTACGAGTCATGGGCAATTTTCATTGCCAATTAAAATCACAAAATTATCTTCGCCTACCTATATCTCAAGGGTTATTAATAAAAATTCCGGGATGCCACATCACAGCTTGTGCAATGTGTCTTCTTGCATGGAAAATCCATCATTAGACCTAATGATGATTAATTAGAGATATAAAAAGAGGGATGGCCAGTTCTTGAGAGGTCTTCGACGGTGAGAAGTGTGAGAGAGAGAGAAAGGAGAAAAGAGAGGAAGAAGGAAGAGAGGAAGGAAGCTGACGTCGCCCGTGATTGCCGTCCGTTTCTTCGCGCGTCTAGCTGAAATTTAAGGCAAGAATTGGTCTCTCAACTACTCATGCTTGCTGTGATGTTGATGTGGTGTTGTCTAATGGCTGAATTCGTGAGTTTTGGGGGTAGGAATTGAGGTTTTGAAAGTGAATTTGTTGTGGGTACAATCTGACCCGAGTAGAATAGTGTACGCCAGAAGTTTGTGAGGGCTTGTAGGTGATCTTAGCATTAGAATCTGACTTCAGTTTCTTCGTGAAAGTTGTAGAGCATGTCTTGAACTATAACATACTCAAATTTGAAGTCAAATGGACGAGATTTGTGGGGTGAAATCGATTTTCCATGAAACTGGTTAAATATCGGATTGCATGTCGACCTTCGATGATTGTTGGTTGTTGAACATGACTTTTTACTGAGAATTTCTCTTCGATTCCTTCATAAGAATTGTATGGAACATCTTGATGAACATCATACTAAAAATTGAGACAAAACCAACAAGTGTAGCCTTGTGAATTGCATATTTTCTCAAGGACATGGAATCTGGACTGTCTTGTGGAACGACAGTAGGTTATGGGGATCATAAGGTGACTTTATTTTAGGAATCTGATTTCGACTTCTAAATAAAAGTTGAATAAAATACTTTAAACTAGAACATATCCAAAAATCAGAAGAAAATAAGGAGGATAGGTAGGTCAAATGGTGAAATTTCAGTGGTGTGTTGATTCTGGACGGTTCGGTGCTAGGGACAGAAGCTTTTGTTTATTGTAACTAATTATCTAGGACGAATCTGATGTTAATGTCTTCATGAGAAATATACTTTAAACTCTTGGCTATCATTTGGTGAAATCTCATAATTTTTTAATGTTTTTTGAGTATTTAATTTGAAGAATTTCCAAAGCTGTGCAAATTGGAATGCTTGAAACTGTGAATTGGATTGCCGAACTTGTATCTTTTTGTGTGAGGATCATTTGAACATGAGTTCTTAATGAAAGTTCTACCTTCATGTCTTAATGTTGATGTGGTAAAGTTTCATGATTTTTAGAGGTCAATTGGATATTTAATTTAGGGTTATTTTGCGACCGTGTAAGCTGTGAGGTTTGAAATTGCTGTGTTGCAATGGCTGAGTTGTATCTTTTTATGTGTTGACATTTAGAACATGCATTCTTCATGAAAAGTGTGCCATATTGTCTTGACTGTCACGTGTGTGAGTTTCACAATTTTTGAGAGTCATTTGGTATTTAATTGAAACATTTTCAGAAAACTATACATTCTGAATTCTATGAGTTGTAAAGAAAAGGATGGGAACTAATTGAATGGAGTTGTTCTATGTGATTTTCATGCCACATGAGTGAGGATGTTTGGCATTGCATATAGTTATGAGTGGTGAGCATCATATTGTATGCCATGAACCATGCATGTGTATGTAAATCATGATACATGAGAAGGCCATCGGATGGTGTGAGCCGATGATGCCCCGGGAGTGTCGGGATGCCCGGCCAGGGAGTGAAAATGCCGGATGCCCAGTGGCCCTGGGGGCGTAAATCTGGATGGCCTCGGAATTGAGATGCCCGGAGCGTAGGGGATGCTGGAAGCCCGGATGGTGTGTGCCGGGGATTCCTCGTGATGCCAGTTGGGGTGCGAGATGCCCAGCCAGGGAGTGTAAATGCCGGAAGCATGGATGGTGTGTGCCGTGAATTCCTCGTGATGCCAGTTGGGGTGCGAGATGCCCGGAATGTGGGGGGCCGGAAGCCCGGATGGTGTGTACCGGGAATGCATTAAAAGCCAATTAAAATTGTGAAAAGAATTGGAAATGAGTTATGCATATGATGATGTATGCATGGGCATTGAAAAATATGAATGCATGGTGTATGCTTGAGTATTGAATGATTTGTATGCATGGTACATGCATGAGCATTGGATAATAAGTGCATGAATGATTGAATACCTATGGCTTAATTGTTGGTATAGGCATGATTATACCTATTGATGCTATATGATGCCATGATATATCTGTTGCTGTTATATGATGATGTGACATGTTTGACTGTCTTGCGTGATGCCTGAGTAGCCATAGGGAACCAATTATTTGCTGAGTTGTTATACTCACCCCTTTTTGGGGACTAACTTTCAGCCTAGCAATGCCACTCCAGCCAGTCCCACTAGGTACTTTTTATGGCATCCCATCTGACTTAGAGGTGGAGGTGACTCAGATCGATTGTCCATCCGTCCCTGGGTTGACGTTCTTTCGGGTGCCGGTGTTGGTACGCTATGAGGTGGGTCTAGAGGATGGCCCAATGTTTCAAGAGTTCATTTCTGTCCACGTGCGCCGGGACGGGATTATGCGAGACATGCTACCACCACCGCCATCCGACGCACCAGGGTGGATGTAGGGCCTGCGGGGGAGCTGGGAGCTAGGAGCTGAGATTTTTTTTTGGATAAGCAGAGACCGAGAGATGGATGAACCTGTGTATGAGGGTTTTCAAGGGGTAGATGAGTTTTCTCTTTTTGAGTATGAGCCACGTTAGTTATAAGCTGGCTTTCTTTTTGATATGTACCCACCCTAAAAGAATCCATCTTGTAGATATGTAAATAAAAATGACTCGGTTTCGCTATCCTATGATGTTTAGTTAGTGTGCATTGCCCTTTTGGTTGTGAGAAAGGAGAATTGGGAGATGTGATTTCGCTTCTGCAAGTCGAGTGCGCTAGGACCGTTTGTAAAAAAAAAAAGCCTAAGAATTTACGGCTCAATATGAAATGCAAAAAGTAAGAAGGACAACTGTGGCGACCTTAAGAGGGTTTTAGGGTGCTACATCCCAGGTCTGGGTTTTCATATATTCAAGGTCCTCGACAATTAGGAGTTTTCTAGCAAAGATTTTTTTTTTTTGGGCAATTGGAGAACTTAAAATTATAGTTAAGGTTGTCTTTTTATCGAAAAATGATCAGTATGCAAATAATTTTTATTATTAAGTCAAATTCAAATTCTAATATGAAAACTCAGAATGCGAAGTCCTGGTATTAGATACGGAGGTGATAAATTGATATCAAGATAAAAAAATGAACATGATTCTCTTTTATATTGGGCTGAAAAAAGGGGATAAAAGATATCTTATTTCTTTTTGCAAGATGGATTAAAGTGAAAAAGATGGAATAAGCCCATTGGTATAAGTCTTGTCTGTAATTTTAGGCCACGTTTGGCAATCAGGATAAATTTATCCTATCCTGCATTCAATGTCTGCTCAAGAAAATATAAAGTCAAATATAATGAGGATATAAACCAGATAAAATTATCACATGAGAGAAATTGGATAAAAGTGGATAAAATTTCTAATATTTATAATAGGAAAGTCATTTTTCTCGCATAACAAACCTCTTAAATTAAAAAAATTAAAATTATATTTTAATATAAATAATATTTGGATTGTAATATAAGAAATTCAAAATAGCGAAAAACAACGATTTAGCTATTTTAATTTAATCTTATTTTTATTTATATAATCAAATTTTTATAATATAAATTCAACATATAACATATTTTAGGTATTTTAGGTTTATTAGTACGGTTAACTATTTAATAAAATAATGATAGAAGGGGAAGGAAGAAATAAAAAAGTAATTAATTAAAAAAAGAGAGGAAAATAAAAATAAATAAGGCAAGAGTGTCGCAAGAGATTTTTACATTTTTTTGTTCATTTATAGTAATATACCATTTATATTAGAGGTGATCTGTTTCCGATCCGGTCTGATTCCACCTAGGAACCAAGATCTGGACCAAGAGAACTGGTTTCCCATTTTTGGGACCAGGAATCGATTACTTAGCAAAAATGTTAAAAAAAATTAAGAAAAATACAAGACTTGTTACTATTTTTAAGTTTTATTGCTATTTTTAAGAAATTAAAAATAATTTTTCTAAAAAGGGTCGTTTGATCCGGTTTCCCCCGGAATCGAGAACTAGACCGACAATCACAAGTTGTATTTTTATGGAACTGGAACTGGACCGATTCCTTTGGGAATCGGACCAACTAGCCGATCTGGTCCAGTGTAGACGGTTCCTAGTTTGGGCGATTCGGCATGCTCAACCCTTATATAACAATCACAAGTTATATCAAACAATGTGCATAATATGATGTGATTATATTCAATTTTATTACTGCAATAACCAAATAGTGAATATGATATAGTAAAATCCCTAAATTTTATATCATATCTTATCTAATTATATTCTAATTAGAAATTCTGAAGACCAAACGTAGCCTTAGAAATAAACCTGTCCATATATCCTTCCATTCGATCCTTTTAGGTCTTGCTATTATCTCAACTGTTACACTTGTTTTACCTAACCTTCATCTTGATCATGATGATCGCAAGTATACAAAAACAATGCAAGTTCTTTCTATTTTGACTTCACTATCTAATGCAGACTGGTTATTTGTCAACATGACTTTATCCATATATTTTTGCATATATAATAGCTAAGTTCGGCAGTAACCCCTATTAAGTCAATAAATTTTTCACCGCATTAAGCCACGTCAGCAAATTTCTAATGGTGTTATCGTCACGACGGCAAATTTCATCACTAATCGAATGAGGGATGACCCAGACACACTTTTCAAAAAGGAAATAACTTTTTTGATAAAAAAAAAAAAATATTAAGGACAGTTTTGATCTTTTAATCTAGAGAATCGGAACGAACAGCCACATTTCACCTTCATAGTAATTATCATTACCACCTATAATTATGTCCTCTCTTAGTTGTCCAATTTCCAATCATTATCTGAGCTTCTTGGCAATGCCCTCAGTTTGCTTCAATTGCGCGATCTGTGTAGTTTATCCCTTCAAGAGATGATTGACCTAGCCAACTTCCTTCAACATAAAACTTTTGGAGACGACTTTTGGGTAGCCCAAAAGGCTGCTATTAGTTTAGGGATAGGAGAGGATTTGGAGAAGCATGAGATAGATTGTTATAGCTACTTGAATTTGTGGATTTTGCAGTGACCTATTTCGACCCTTCTACCTCTGCATTCTTTTATGAAAATAGTGTTTTTGTTGTTTAATTCGAAAAACATTGGCATCAATTTCAAGAAGCTGTACGAGAGTCAAGATGACAGGCAACATGGACAAGACGCAATGTATCATACACTATTTTCATTGTATATGTTCAACTATTCTTGTGGGAGTTGACTCCTTTGAGAGGAAAGTTAATTCATCTCCTCACAAATCTTTACATGAATTACCATTATTCACTAATTTTAGAGCTTTCCTTTCGCAAAATGGACGAAAATTCCTCAGCATGAGCCATTTTCAAATGCAGCCATAGTGAAAGTAATGGCCACAATCCAGCTTTCCAAAGCTTCATCTTCATCAGTGGAGTCATCCTGCAATAGTTTTAGCATACAAAGTACAATTTAGTTGCAACATGATTTGGCTTCGACATTAGATTCTGCTGAAGTCGAGGATTGTTACTTTTGCAACCTATGGTTTATGAAAATGACTTCTCCACTCAATCCTATGGAAACATCTCCAACTTATTCTTCAAGGTAGAGCAGTTCCTAATGAGAAAACATAGGAGAACTAGATTTGGCTATATGGCTCCCAATTGATAATTCCCACAGATCAAATTACTTTTGCGGCAGCTAGAATGCTGGGATGACAATTAGAAGGGAGAGGCAAGCTAGAGTTTGTCCCAAGATATGGTCTTCGTCTCTATAAACCATCGTTCACAAGAGAATGCATGAGGTATGTTATGTAAGATGTAATATGATTGTATCTCTATGTGCTTATCATGTTTCGTCATAGGAACGGTGAGGTTGTACTTATAGTATTAGACTTGAAAGCTAAATAAATTTTTGCATATTCTCAATATGGTTCTTTAGTTTACTATGATAATCTCCTTGGAAATCGAGTAGAAATATTTCCTCATAAAAGAGTATTTAAGATAGAGAGCTTTAAATCAAGAAGGATTTTCACACCAATTATGTGATGCATTTCCATACTATTCATGCTCCTAATGTCAATGGATCACAACATCCTATTAAACTTTTGATTCTCATTCCTATACCGGATATGAACTTTAATAGCCCAGCCAAATTACGATAAAATGTGATCATACATAACTTTTTAGGAATTTTATCATATATATAAAAATATGTGTCAAGAAAAAAGGAAATTTCTCATTAAATGGAGATAAGATATTACCTTTTCCTACCTAATGCAGATTTTCATAGACACAATATAATTCTTCAAAAGGTCTATACTATTACATCCACATTTTTTGATTTAAGATACCATACACATTACTCATGACCTTTTTGTGGGAAATACAAAATTAATATTTTATGATATATTATCTTTGCCAATTCTAAATAGGTCTACTTTGAAAACAACTTATTCATAGCAATATAGCTTATAACATATCTTCGTGCATTCATTTTTCTTCATCAAGGCTAATTGGGTAAGTTCTATATTCCATCCATTTTCCAAATTGTCTATATAAACTTATATGATTATATTAATTATTTGACTAATCGAGTGCTAGCCCAATCTGACATTTAACTATTTTAAGGGAACTTGAATTCCATTTTTGAATTTTCCTTTTGTTGTCAGCTATTTAATTATTGCATTAGAATTCTTTCCTTAACACCTCTGTCTCTTTTCAAAGAGTAAAACAACATTACATTAATTAGGCAATATTGTTTTGTAGAGTCGTTCTTCTTTTTTTTTTTTTTTTTTTTTAAATCCTTTTGAATATTAATTGAATCTGGCATCAAGTAACATGTTACCCATCTCTACCTCTCTTTGGAAATATGTATACGTGTGCGTTTAGTTTCTCTAAAGAAAAATGATCATTTGTGCAAAAAAAATTTAGTATTAAGTCGAATTCCATATCTAATATGAAAACTCAGAATGTGAAGTCCTGATATTAGAAATTGAGGTGATAAATTGATATTAAGATGAAAAATGAACATGATTCTTTTTATTTTAGGCTAAAAATATGGGCTAAAGGAGTTCCTTATTTCTTTCCACAAGACTAGATCAAAGTAAAAGGACAGAAGTACAAGTCCGGTGTGTAATCTTAGAGATAATCCTATTCATGTATCCTTCCATTTGATCCTTTAGGTCATGATATCATCTCGATAATTACACTTGTTTCGCCCAATCTTCATCCTAATCCAGATGATTGTACATACAAAAAAACTAATGCTAGTTTTTTCTATTTTGACTTCCCTATTTAATGCAGATTGGTTATACGTTAGCACGAGTTTACCCATATATTTACGCATATATAAGAGCTAAGTTTGGCCTTGACCCATTAAGTCTATAAATTTTTCACTGCATTAATCCAGATCAGCAAATTTCTAATGGCGTTATCTCCATGACAGCAAATTTCGTTATTGAACCGATGAGAGATGACCCTAACACACTTTTCTAGAAGCACAAGAATGGTTTTGGGGAAAAAAAAATTAAGGACAGTTCTGATTTTTTAAGCTAAAGAATTGAAACGAACAGCCATATTTCACCTTCACAGTAATTATTACTACTGCCTATAGTTATGTCTAATCTCTTAGTTGCCCAATTTCTAATCATGATCTGAGCTTCTTGGCAATACCCATGGTTTGTTTCAATTGCGCTATCTGTTTAGTTTATCCATTTAAGAGATGATTGACCCAGTCACCTTCCTTCAACTTAAAGATAATATGTGATTATACATAACTTTTAAGAAATTTTATCATATATATAAAAATCTGTGTCGAGCAAAAAGGAAATTTTCCATTAAATGTAGATAATATATTACCTTTACCTACCTAACATGGATTTTCATAGACAATGAAATTCTTCAAAAGGTCTATGCTATTACAAATTCACATATTTGGATTTAATATACCATACACATTACCAATGACCTTTTCATGGGAAATACAATTGATATATTATCATATATTCTCTTTGCCAATTCTAAATAGGTTTGCTTTGAAAACAACTTACTCGCGGCAGTATAGCTTATAACATATCTTTGTGCATTCATTTTTCTTCATCAAGGCTAATTGGGTAAGTTCTGTATTCTATACACTTTCCGAATTATCTCTATAAACTTATATGATTATATATTAATTATTTGACTAATCGAGTGCTAGCCCATTTTGGTTATTAACTATTTTAAGGGAACTTGAATTCCATTTTTGAATTTTCCGTTTGTTGTCATTTATTTAATTATTGCATTAGAATGCTTTCCTGAACACGTTTGTCACATTCCAAAGAGTAAAACAACAATATAATAATTAGGAAATATTGTTTTGTAGAGTTGTTCTTCTTTTTTTTAAAATCCTTTTGAATTGTAATTGAATTTGGCATCTAGTAACATGTTACATATCTCTGCCTCTCTTTGGATATATACATATATATACACACACGTGTGTGCGCGCTTGCGCATTAGTTTCTCTACTATAAATGAGTTTTTGAATTGGAATAAAGAAATGTCCGTATCTATAAGCACCTTTAGACCTTCAAAGACCATTTTAAAAACAGTTTCGGTGTTTGGTAACATAATCTCAAATGTCTTTAGGCAAATGGTCAAAGCAAGGCCTTATCCGCCAAGTCCAATGATAAACTCCACGAGACTCTGCCACGCCAACGAGTCCCCTTAGCCGCTGTCTTCTACCTCCTATGTCACCCATTGCTCACGGCTCGATTCTGCGAGCTCACCTCCGCCCAGAGTTGACGATGGCCTGGACTTTGAAAAGCCACTTACAGCTTTCACAGATCCAATCAACCTTGTATCCGCCTGAACTTTCACTACGACATCAGCACTGCGTACCAAGCACTATTTATTTTCATGCAAATTTTTTGAGTAAATGTCCTCTGTAAAAATACAAGGCCTTGGGGCTAAATCCGCTCCAAACACACCCCAAAAGCAAAATTTTTTGAGCATCGACAAAACCACCCAACACCGCTGGCGAACATCATCCTACCACCTCCGACCACCATCCTCGGCGGCACCACACCTAGCGTCATCCTCTTCAAGTAAAGAGAGATGAGTGGGGACTCAGCATTGTCGCCGGTGAAGGCAATTGGCGGCAAGAGGGGCACAGGCTACGGCAGCGGCCGGTGCAATAATGACGGTGGTGCAGGAGAGTGGGGACCAAAGCTACGCTGTGGCAGTTGACGGTTAGGATTTTTCCAGTGGGGAGTTTTCTTGGACGGTTGGAGAACTTAGTATTATAGTAAAAGGGCTTTTTTCTTCAAAGAAAAATGTTCATTTGTGCAAGTAATTTTTAGTATTAAGTCGAATTCTGAATCTATATGAAAACTCGGAATGTTCCTACTATTAGAAATTGAGGTGATAAATTGATATTAAGATGAAAAATGAACATGACTTTTTTCATATTAGGCTAAAAATGTGGGCTAAAGGAGTTCCTTTTATCTTTCCACAAGACCGGATCAAAGCAAAAGGATGGAATATGCCCATTAGTATAAGTCCGGTCTGTAATCTTAAAGATAAACCTATCCATATATCCTTCTGTTCGATCCTTTTAGTACTTGACATCATCTCCACAATTACACTTGTTTCACCCAGTCTTCATCCTAATCTTGATGATTGCACATACAAAAATACAATGCGAGTTTTTTTCTATTTTGACTTCCCTATTTAATGCAGATTGGTTATCCATCAGCACGAGTTTACCCATATATTTACGCATATATAAGAGCTAAGTTCGGCCTTAACCCCTATTAAAACAATGAATTTTAAACCGCATTAAGCCATGTCAGCAAATGTCTAATGGCGTTATCACCATGACAGCAAATTTCGCCACTCAACCGACGAGAGATGACCACACTTTTCTAAAAGCACGAGAACCGTTTCGAAAAAAATAATCAAGGACAGTTCTGATTTTTTGAACTAAAGAATTGGGACGAACAGCCACATTTGACCTTCATAGTAATTATTATTACCGCCTATAATTATGTCCTATCTCTTAGTTGTCCAGTTTCCGATCATGATCTGAGCTTCTTGGCAATTCCCATGGTTTGCTTCAATTGCGCTCTCTGTTTAGTTTATCCGTTTAAGAGATGATTGACCCAGGCACCTTCCTTCAACATAAAACTTTTGGAGACGACTTTTGGGTAGCCCAAAAGCCTGCCATTAGTTTATGGATAGGATTGGAGTGGAGCACGACATAGATTGTTATATCTGCTTGAATTTGTGGATTTTGCAGTGACCTATTTCCACCCTTGTGCATCTGCCTTATTTTATGAAAATAGTGTTTTTGTTGTTTAATTCGAAAAACATTGGCATGAATTTCAAGAAGCTGTACGAGAGTCAAGATGACAGGCGCATACACTATTTTCATTGTATATCTTCAACTATTCCTGTAGGAGTTGACTCCTTTGAGAGGAAAGACAATTAATCTCCTCACAAATCTTTACATGAATTACTATCATTCACTAATTTTAGAGCTTTCCTTTTGCAAAATAAACAAAAATTCGTCGGCATGAGCCATTTCCAAATGTAGCCATAGTGAAAGTAATGCCCACAATCCAACATTCCAAGCTTCATCTTCATCTTCATCGGTGGAAGTAAACCTACAATATTTTTAGCAAAAATACTATTTAGTTGCAACATAATTCCACTTCAACATTAGATTCTGCCGAAGTCGAGGATTGTTACCATTGTGACCTAAGGTTTGTGGAAATGACTTCTACACTCAATCCTATGGAAACATCTCCAACTTGTTCTTCAAGGTAGAGCAGTTCCTAATGAGAAAACATAGGAGAACTTGATCGGGCTATAGACTTCCAACTGTTAATTCCCGCAGATCAAATTACTTCTGCGGCAACTAGAATGTTGGGATGGCAATCAAAAGGGAGAGGCAAGCCATAGTTTGTCCCAAGATATGGACTTCGTCTCTATGGGCCATCATTCACAGGAGAATGCATGAGGTATGTTCCATAAGATGTAATATCATTGTATCTTTACGTGCTTGTCATGTTTCGTCATAGGAATGACAAAGTCGTATTTATAGTGTTAGACTTGAAAGTTAAATAAATTTTTGCATATTCTCGATTTGGTTCCTTAGTT
This sequence comes from Eucalyptus erythrocorys, assembly GCA_014182555.1. Classification (NCBI taxonomy): domain Eukaryota; kingdom Viridiplantae; phylum Streptophyta; class Magnoliopsida; order Myrtales; family Myrtaceae; genus Eucalyptus; species Eucalyptus erythrocorys. The sequence continues at coordinate 4,774,230 of CM024597.1, read as the reverse complement.
AACTATCATGATCTCCTTGCAAATCTAGTAGATATTTTTCCTTGTAAAGGAGTATTTAAGATAGAAAGCTTTAAATCTAGGTGGATTTTTACTACCAATTATGTGATGCATTTCCATGTCTTTCATGCTCCCAATGTCAGTAGATCACTCCATCTTATTAAACTTTTGATTCTCATTCATATACTGGATATGAACTTTAATAGTGAAGCCAAATTACGATAATATGTGATTATACGTAGCTTTTTAGGAATTTTATCATATATAAAAATTTGTGTCAAGCAAAAAGGAAATTTCCCATTAAATGGAGATAAGATATTACATTTTCCTATGTAACACGGATTTTCATAGACACAATGAAATTCTTCAAATGGTCTATGCTATTACATAAACATTATTGGATTTAAGATAGCATACACATTACTCATGACCATTTCGTGGAAATACAACCGATATTTTATCATATATTCTCTTTTTCCATTTCTAAATAGGTTTTGTTTTGAAAACAACTTACTTGCAGCAATAGAGCTCATAACATATCTTCATGCATTCATTTATCTTCATCCACTCTAATTGGGTAAGTTCTAAATTCTAATCATTTTCCAAATTATCTATACAAACTTATATGATTATATATTAATTATTTGACTAATTGAGTGCTAGCCCAATCTAGCAATTAACTATTTTAAGGGAACTTGGATTCCATTTTCGAATTTTCCTTTTGTTGTCATTTATTTAATTATTGTATTACAATTATTTCCTTAACACATTTTTCACATTCCAAAGAGTAAAACAACAATATAATAATTAGGAAATATCGTTTTGTAGAGTTGTTCTTCTTTTTTCTAAAATCCTTTTAAATATCAATTGAATTTGGCATCAAGTAACATGTTACCCATCTCTACCTCTCTTTGGAAATATGTATACGTGTGTGCGTCAATTTATCTACTATAAATAAGTTTTTGAATTGGAATTAGGAGATGTCCGTAGCTATTAGCATCTCTGGACCTTCAAAGACCATTGAAAAAACAGTTTCGGTGTTTGGTAACATAATCGCAAATGCCTTTAGGCAAATGGTCAAAGCAAATGCTATCCGCCAAGTCCAATGATAAACTCCACATGAGCCCCTGCCACGCCAACGAGCCCCCTTTGTCTTCTACCTCCGATATCACCTCCGATGCCACCCATTGCTCACGGCTCGAATCTGCGAGCTCACCTCCACCCAGAGTTGAGAAGCAAAGGGTGAGCAGAGAGGAAGAAAGACGACAGATTTAGAGATGAAGAGACTGACTCATCGTTGGGTTGAGTTTTGAGGCTAGGGGAAGAGAGAGGGTGACGGTACGCAATGGTGCTTCCCTTGGCGAACCGCCTAAACTTTCATCATGACATCAGCACTGCACCGCTCGAGTAATAATTATTTTACAATATGTTTACCAAACACTATTTGTTTTCATGAAAACCTTTTGAGTTAATGTCCTCTCAAAAATGCAAAGCCTTTTGGCTAAATCCACCCCAAATGCACCCTAAAAGCCTTTGAGGATCGACAAAGCCACCCAACACTGGCAGCGAACATCATCCTACCATCTCCGACCACCATCTTCGGCGCCACCACCCTTAGCTACATGGGCACCTTGATTCAAGGTCCTTGATAGTCGTCCTCTTCAGACAAAGAGAGATGAGTGGTGGCTCAACATCGTCTCCGACAAAGGCAATCGGCAACGGGAGGGGCAAGGTTACGGCAGCGGCAGCTGGTGCAAGAGTGACGATGGTGCAGGAGAGTGGGGACTAAAGCTACGCTATGGTGGTTGACGGTTAGGATTTTTTTCTAGTGGGGAGTTTCTTTGGGCGGTTGGAGAACTTAGAATTATAGTAAAAGGTTTTTTTCCTTTAAAGAAAAATGATCATTAATGCAAATTATTTTTAGTATTAAGTCGAATTTTGTATCTAATATGAAAACTCAGAATGTGAAATCCTGATGGTAGAAATAGAGGTGATAAATTGATATTAAGATTCTAAAAATAAAAATAAAAATGAACATGTTCTTTTATATATTAGGCTAAAAAAGTGGGCAAAAATAGTATCTTATTTCTTTCCGCGAGACCAGATCAAAGCAACAAGACAGAATAAGCCCACTATTATAAGTTTAATCTGCAATTCCCAAGATAAATTTATCTATGTATTCTTTCATTTGACCTTTTAGGTCCTATTATCATCTCAATAGCTATACTAATTTCACTCAACCTTCATCCCAATTATGATGGCTGTAGGCTATTTTATTAACCGAACATGCACGAACCAAAAAGTCAATGCAATTTTTTCTATTTTAATTGCCCTATTCATTGTGGGTTGGTTATTCATCGGCATGAGTTTTTTACCCATATATTTACGCATAGATAAGAACTAAGTTCAGCCTTGACCCTATTATTTGGAGGGCATGTCTAGTATTCAGACTTATATTTCAAGAGAAATGAATAATTTGAGAACAAAATTCATAATTTAATAATTTATACCCTATAGGAAATGTGAACAATGGAAAATACTTAAATCATCAATCAAAGTATGCTGATATATATTGTCACTAAGTTTAAAAAATATATATTTATTAACTTATTTTTCCAAGCGTTCAGAATGACTAAAATCAAAAAAAAAAAAAAAAAGAATAACGCCTTCTTCAATTTCCTCCTAATTTGACTTGATCTAACAGAGTCAAATTCAATGCCACTTCTTGATGCAGCCATAAGCCCTTTCCAGATGCAGCCATAGTGAAAGTAATGCCCACGATCCACCTTTCCCAGCTTCATCTTCATCAGTGGAGTCATCCTGCAATAATTTTAGCAAAATACAAAGTACAATTTAGTTGCAACATGATTCGGCTTTGACATTAGATTCTGCCGAAGTCAAGGATTGCTACTATTGCAACCTAAGGTTTATGAAAATGATTTCTCCGCTCAATCCTATGGAAACATCTCCAACTTGTTGTTCAAGGTAGAGTAGTTCCTAATGAGAAAACATAGGAGAACTCGATTGTTGGGATGTTAATTCCCGCAGATCAAATTGCTTCTGTGACAATTGGAATGTTGGGATGACAATCAGAAGGGAGAGGCAAGCTACAGTTTGTCCCAAGATATGGTCTTCGTCTCTATAGGCCATTGTTCACAAGAGAATGCATGAGGTATGTTATGTAAGATGTAATATTATTGTATCTTTATGTGCTTATAATGTTTTGTGATAGTAACGGCGAGGTCGTACTTATAGTGTTAGACTTGAAAGCTAAATAAATTTTTGCATATTCTTAATTTGGTTCCTTAGTTAAGTATGATAATCTCCTTGGAAATCTACTAGATGTATTTCCTCGTAAAGAGAGTATTTGAGATAAAGAGCTTTAAATAAAGAAGGATTTTTACTACTAATTATGTGATGCATTTCCATATCATTCATTCTCCAAATGTCAAATTACTATTAAACATTTTGATTCTCATTCCTATACTGGATATTAACATTAATAGTTGAGCCAAATTACCATAATATGTTATTATACGTAACTTTTTAGAAATTATATTATATATATAAAAATATGTGTTGAGAAAAAAAATTCCCATTAAATGGAGATAATATGTTACCTTTTCCTACCTAACACAGACTTTCATAGACAATGAAATTCTTCGAAAGGTCTATGCTATTACATTTACATTTTTGGATTTAATATATTATACACATTACTAATGAACTTTTCATGGGAAATACAATTGATTTTTTATCATATATTCTCTTTGCCAATTCTATATAGGTTTGCCTTAAAAACCACTTACTCGTAGCAATACAGCTTATATCATATCTTTGTGCATTCATTTTTCTTCATCAAGGCTAATTGGGTAAGTTTTGTATTCTATACATTTTCCGAATTATCTCTATACACTTATATGATTATATATTTATTATTTGACTAATCGAGTGTGAACCCATTATGGTTATTAACAATTTTAAGGGAACTTGAATTCCATTTTTGAATTTCCCTTTTGTTGTCATTTATTTAATTATTGCATCACAATGCTTTCCTTAAAACCTTTGTCACATTCCAAAGAGTAAAACAACAATATAATAATGGATTAATACTCTGATAAACCCCAAACTGATACATCTGTGACAAATTTACCCAAAATTATTTTTTTTTACCATAAAAAATCCCAAATTGGTACGCATGTGACAAATTTACTCAACTAACTATAAAAACCCTAAACTAGTACATCTATGACAAATTTACCTCAAACTAATTTATTCGACCACAAAAAACCCAAAACCAGTAAAATTGTGACAAATATACCATCCACTAAATTAAAATGATGTCACAAAAAAATCATAAAAATTGTAAACCGTGACAAACTGAGGGTAAAATCCCAAATTGATGTACTAATCAACTGCCACACGTTATTTAAGTTAATAACTTGACAATCAAATTTAACGAAAACTAACAGAGAATAAATTTGTCACAAGTGTACCAATTTGGGGTAAATTTGTCAAAGATATACCGGTTTGGAGTTTTTTGTAATAAAAAAAAATAGTTTAGGGTCAATTTGTCACAAGCGTACCAATTTGGGATTTTTTTAGGGTATTAACCCTATAATAATTAGGAAATTTTTTTTTTGTAGAGTTGTTCTTCTTTTTTTCAAAATCCTTTTGAGTACTAATTGAATTTGGCATCTAGTAACATGTTACATATCTCTGCCTCTCTTTGGATATATACATATATATACACACACACGTGTGTGTGCGCACGCGCGCATTAGTTTTCTCTACTATAAATAAGTTTTTGAATTGGAATTAAGCAATGTCTGTATCTATAAGAACCTTTAGACCTTCAAAGACCATTTTAAAAACAGTTTCGGTGTTTGGTAACATAATCTCAAATGTCTTTAGGCAAATGGTCAAAGCAAGGCCTTATCCACCAAGTCCAATGATAAACTCCATGAGACTCTGCCATGCCAACGAGCCCCCTTAGCCTTGATATTGGCTAGTGAATCCACCTAAAGGGGGGGTGAATAGGTGATTACGGAATTCTTTTGGAATCTTTAATTAAAGAACAATTTAATATAACTAATGCATCAACAATAGATAGATCATGCAATCATAAAGTAAATGAGATAGGGTAAGAGATAATTGACACGAGATTTATAGTGGTTCGGCTTATTCCAAGCCTACGTCCACTCTCCACACTGGCAGCCAATTGGCTGTAGTCACTATGTAGCAAATGAGAGCTGTTACAATTCACGAACTAGACTTCTTCAATAGACAGTCTCTCCTACAGCTTCTTGCTATTTTCGCACTATATGTAGCTCTCTTTTGATACACAAATTGAACACGAGAGATTTTAGAGAACAAGTGATTTTAGAGGTTCTAACATCGAGATTTTTCTATCAAGTCTCTCCTTATTTTTGAGCAACACCAATCCACCTTGAATAGCCTTCATGTCTCCATACCCGTTGACACTTTCCAAGAATTCATCCAATCAACCCGTTGGACTGAATCAATTTAAGTGATCTTCACGTCGCCGAAAATGTAAGTAGACAATAGCTCGTTAATCCCTGTTCGCCCATACAATTAGGATCTTGAGTTCCCAAAATTAGATCCTTCCAAAATACGCTTGTTCTTCAACGGATAAAAATCCGAAGAATAAATCTTCCGAGCTCACGATCACAGCCAGAGATATTCCATGGATAAGATAGGGAATATAATATCCAAATCTTACTTTCCTTAACTATAAGAATAACCTGTTGCCAACTTGTCAAAATCGCAAACTGTCTTCAGACTTAAATTTGGGTCTTAAAGGTCTTCAGATGGAAACTAGGTCTTAAGAGTCTTCAGACGGAAAAACTTCAGACCGAACTTTGGGTCTGACTGTCTTTAGACGGAAAACCTTTGCAACTTGAATTCTTCAAACTTAACCGACTGAGTTTTGGATTCTTCAAACCTTACTCTCGAGGCTGTTTTGTCAACTTCAAAACTCCAAGGGATTTTTCTTCAACAAGCCTCTGTCTTCTACCTCCTATGTCACCCATTGCTCATGACTCGATTCTGCAAGCTCACCTCCATCCAGAGTTGACGATGGTCCTGGACTTTGAAAAGCCACTTACAGCTTTGATAGATCCAATCAATCATGTATCCTCCTTGGGATCACGCTTGTCATTTTCACCGTATTGGCAAAGGCGATGAGAAGCGAAGGGTGAGTAGAGAGGAAGAAAGACGACAAATGTCGACGTGAAGAGATCGACTGATCGTTGGGTTGAGCTGTTGAGCTAGGGAAGAGAGACGGTGATAGTACGCAGTGTGGCAGCCCTTGGCGGACCGCCTATACGTTCACTATGATGTCAGCATGCGTACCAAACACTACTTATTTTCATGAAAACCTTTTGAGTAAATGTCCTCTGTAAAAATACAAACAAAGCCTTGGGGCTACATCTGCCCCAAACGCACCCCAAAAGCCTTTGAGCATTGACAAAACCACCCAACACCGGTGTCGAACATCATCCTACCACCTCCGACCACCATCCTCGGCGCCACCACACCTACCCCCATCTCCCCCCTCTCTCTCTCTCTCTCTCTCTCTCTCTCTCTCTCTCTCTCTGAGATTGCAGGCGTCATCCTCTTCAATCTTCAAGCAAACAGAGATGAGTAGAGGCTCAGCATTGTCGCCGGTGAAGACAATTGGTGACAAGAGGGGCACATGCTACAGCAGCGGCTGGTGCAATAATGACGGTGGTGCAGGAGAGTGGGGACCAAAGCTACGCTATGGCGGTTGACGGTTAGGATTTTTCCAGTGGGGAGTTTTCTTGGACATTTGGAGAACTTAGTATTATAGTAAAAGGGCTTTTTTCTTCAAAGAAAAATGATCATTTGTGCAAGTAATTTTTAGTATTAAGTCGAATTTTGTATCTATATGAAAACTCGGAATGTTCCTAATATTAGAAATTGAGGTGATAAATTCATATTAAGATGAAAAATGAACATGACTTTTTTCATATTAGGCTAAAAATGTAGGCTAAATGAGTTCCTTATATCTTTCCACAAGATCGGATCAAAGCAAAAGGACAGAATATGCCCATTGGCATAAGTCCGGTCTGTAATCTTAAAGATAAACCTATCCATGCATCCTTCTGTTCGATCCTTTTAGTACTTGATATCATCTCGACAATTACACTTGTTTCACCCAATCTTCATCCTAATCTTGATAATTGCACATACGAAAAAACAAGGGAAAAGTACCAAAAAGTCCTAAACCTATTGCATTGGTGCCAATTCAGTCATAAATTTTTCAATTGGACCAATTCAGTCCTAAACCTTTTTATATTGATACCAATTCAGTCCATCCGGCCAATTTTCGCCGGCCGGCGCGCCGACATGGACGTCGGCCGGTGACCGGATGCGACGTGGCAATTTTTATGATTTTTTATTAATTTTTATTGATTTTCCATTAATTTTCTATTTTTTTTTTTTTTTTTTTTTTTTCTGCCTCCTTCTTATTCTTGGGTGGTCGGCGAGCCTCATTTGGGCGAGGCGCCCGCCCGCCGCGGCCGGCGAGGCCAAGGCGAAGGCGAGGGTCGCGATCCAGGTGAGGCAGCCTCGGCCGTGGCTGGTCAAGGCCGAGTGAGGGCCTTGACCCTCGCCGGTGGCCGGCGAGGCCTTCGCGGCCCTCGCCTCCGCCCCGGGCTCACCCATTCGGCGGCCGCCACCGGGCTGCCGGGAGAGGCCGGGCGACGGCCGCGACCCTCGCCGGCGGCAGCGAGGGTTTCACGGCTCGCCGGCCACCCTAAGAAGAAGAAGACATAAAAGGAAAAAGAAAAAGAAAAAAAAAAAAATAATAAAAATCAATGAAAATTAATAAAAAATTCGAAAAAATAATTAAAAATATAAAAATTGCCACATCAGCGTCCGGTCACCGGCCGACGTCTACATCAGCGCCGACCGGCGAAAATTGGCCAGATGGACTGAATTGGTACCAATATAAAAAGGTTTAGGACTGAATTGGTTCAATTGAAAGGTTTAGGACTGAATTGGTACCAATGCAATAGGTTTATGACTTTTTTGATACTTTTCCCAAAAAACAATGCGAGTTTATTTTTTCTATTTTCACTTCCCTATTTAATGCGGATTGGTTATCCATGAGCACGAATTTACCCATATATTTACGCATATATAAGAGATAAGTTCCGCCTTAACCCCTATTAAGTCAATAAATTTTGAACCGCATTAAGCCATGTCAGCAAATGTCTAATGGCGTTATCACCATGACAGCAAATTTCATCACTGAACCGACGAGAGATGACTGCACTTTTCTAAAGGCACGAGAACCGTTTTGAAAAAAATAATTAAGGACAGTTCTGATTTTTTGAACTAAAGAATTGGAACGAACAGCCACATTTAACATTCATAATAATTATTATTACCGCCTATAATTATGTCCTATCTCTTAGTTGTCCAGTTTCCGATCATGATCTGAACTTCTTGGCAATACCCATCATTTGCTTCAATTGTGCTATTTGTTTAGTTTATCCGTTCAAGAGATCATTGACCCGGGCACCTTCCTTCAACATAAGACTTTTGGAGACGACTTTTGGGTAGCCCGAAAGGCTGCCATTAGTTTATGGATAGGATTGGAGTGGAGCACGAGATAGATTGTTAAAGCTGCTTGAATTTGTGGATTTTGCAATGACCTATTTCGACCCTTGTACATCTGCCTTCTTTTATGAAAATAGTGTTTTTGTTGTTTAACTCAAAAAACATTGGCATGAATTTCAAGAAGCTGTACGAGAGTCAATATGACAGGCACGATGGACAAGACGAAATGTATCATAAACTATTTTCATCGTATGTGTTCAACAATTCCTGTAGGAGTTGACTCCTTTGAGAGGAAAGACAATTAATCTCCTCACAAATCTTTACATGAATTACTATCATTCACTAATTTTAGAGCTTTCCTTTTGCAAAATAAACAAAAATTCGTCGGCATGAGTCATTTCCAAATGCAACCATAGTGAAAGTAATGCCCACAATCCAACATTCCAAGCTTCTTCTTCATCTTCATAGGTGGAAGTAAACCTACAATAGTTTTAGCAAAAGTACAATTTAGTTGCAACATGATTCCACTTCAACGTTAGATTGAGCCGAAGTCGAGGATTGTTACCATTGTGACCTAAGGTTTGTGGAAATGACTTCTACATTCAATCCTATGGAAACATCTCCAACTTGTTCTTCAAGGTAGAGCAGTTCCTAATGAGAAAATGTAGGAGAACTCGAACGGGCTATAGGCTTCCAACTGTTAATTCCCGCAGATCAAATTACTTCTGCGGCAACTAGAATGTTGGGATGGCAATCAGAAGGGAGAGGCAAGCTATAGTTTGTCCCAAGATATGGACTTCGTCTCTTTGGGCCATCATTCACAAGAGAATGCATGAGGTATGTTCCGTAAGATGTAATATCATTGTATCTTTATGTGCTTATCATGTTTCGTCATAGGAATGACAGGGTCGTATTTATAGTGTTAGACTTGAAAGTTAAATAAATTTTTGCATATTCTCAATATGGTTCCCTAGTTAACTATCATGATCTCCTTGCAAATTTAGTAGATATTTTTCCTTGTAAAGGAGTATTTAAGATAGAAAGCTTTAAATCTAGATGGATTTTTACTACCAATTATGTGATGCATTTCCATATCGTGCATGCTCCCAATGTCAGTAGATCACTCCATCCTATTAAACTTTTGATTCTCATTCATATACTGGATATGAATTTTAATAGTGAAGTCAAATTACGATAATATGTGATTATACATAGCTTTTTAGGAATTTTATCATATATAAAAATTCATGTCAAGCAAAAAGGAAGTTTCCCATTAATTGGAGATAAGATATTACCTTTTTTCTACGTAACACGGATTTTCATAGACACAATGAAATTCTTCAAATGGTCTATGCTATTAGATAAACATTATTGCATTTAAGATTGCATGCACATTACTCATGACCATTTCGTGGGAAATACAACTAATATTTTATCATATATTATCTTTTGCCATTTCTAAATAGGTTCTGCTTTGAAAACAACTTACTTGCTGCAATACAGCTCATAACATATCTTCATGCATTCATTTTTGTTCATCCACTCTAATTGGGTTAGTTCTAAATTCTAATCATTTTCCAAATTATCCATATAAACTTATATGATTATATATTAATTATTTGACTAATCGAGTGCTAGCCCAATCTGGCAATTAACTATTTTAAGGAAACTTGAATTCCATTTTCGAATTTTCCTTTTGTTGTCATTTATTTAATTATGTATTACAATTCTTTCCTTAACGCCTGTGTCACATTCCAAAGAGTAAAACTACAATATAATAATTAGAAAATATCGTTTTGTAGAGTTGTTTTTCTTTTTTCCAAAATCCTTTTGAATATCAATTGAATTTGGCATCAAGTAACATGTTACCCATCTCTACCTCTCTTTGGAAATATGTTTATGTGCACGCGTCAGTTTCTCTACTATAAATAAGTTTTTGAATTGGAATTAAGAAATGTCCATTATCTGTAGGCACCTCTGGACCTTGGAAGACCACTGAAAAAACAGTTTCGGTGATTGGTAACATAATCTCAAATGCCTTTAGGCAAATGGTCAAAGCAAGGGCGACCCGCCAAGTCCAGTGATAAACTCCACATGAGACCCTGCCACGCCAACTAGGCCCTTTGTCTTCTACCCCTTTTACACCTCCGATATCACCATTGCTCGCGGCTCGAATCTACAAGCTCACCTCCACCCAGAGTTGACGATGGCCCTGGATTTTGAAAATTCACTTGCGGCTTTCACCGACCCAATCAACCATGTATCAACCTTGGGATCACGCTCGTTGTTGTCACTGTTTTGTCTTCGTTGACAGTGGCGAGGAGAAGCAAAGGGTGAGTAGAGAGGAAGAGAGACGAAAGATGTAGAGATGAAGAGATTGACTCATCGTTGGGTTGAGCTGTGGAGAGAGGGAAACGGAGAGGGTGATAGTACGCAGTGGTGCTGTCCTTGGTGGACCGCCTGAACTTTCACTACGAAGTCGCCCGAGTAATAATTATCTTATAATGGGTTTACCAAACACTATCTGTTTTCATGAAAACCTTTTGAGCTAATGTCCTCTGCGAAAATGCAAATCGTATGGGCTAAATCCGCCCGAAACACACGCCAAAAGAATTTGAGCATCGACAGAGCCACCCAACAGCGCTCGCGAACATCCTCCTACCACCTCTAGCCACCATCTTCGGCGCCACCACACTTAGCCCCATTTCTCTCTCTCTCTCTCTCTCTCTTGATCTTAGACGTCATGGGGACCTTGATTCAAGGCCTTGATAGTCGTCCTCTTCGGACAAAGAGAGATGAGTGGTGGCTCAGCATCATCGCCGGCGAAGGCAACTGGTGGTGAGAGGGGCAGAGGCTACGGCGGTGGCGGCTGGTGCGAGAGTGATGGTGGTGTGTAGGAGAGTGGGGACTAAAGCTACGCTATGGTGGTTGACGGTTAGGATTTTTTCTAGCGGGGAGTTTCTTAGGGCGGTTGGAGAACTTAGAATTATAGTACAAGGGCTTTTTTATTTAAAGAAGAATGATCATTAATGCAAATTAATTTTAGTATTAAGTTGAATTATGTGTCTAATATGAAAACTCAAAATGCGAAATCCTAATATTCGAAATAGAAGTTATAAATTGATATTAAGATTTTAAAAAAAAAAAAAAAAAAAAAAAGCTGAACATGATTTTTCATATATTAGGCTAAAAAGGTGGGCTAAAGGAGTATCTTGTTTCGTTCTGCAAGACCAGATCAAAGCCCACTAGTATAGATTTAGTTTACAATTCCAAAGATAAACCTGTCTATGTATTCTTTCATTTGATCTTTTAGGTCCTATTATCATCTCGATATTTTGCTAGTGTCACCCAATCTTCATCCCGATTATGATGACTGCAGGCTATTTTATTAACTAAACATGCACGTATCAAAAAGTCCATGCAAGTTTTTCTATTTCAACTCCCTATTCATTATGGGTTGGTTATTCATCAGCATGAGATGTTTACCCACATATTTATGCACACATAAGAGCTTAGTTCAACCTTGATCTATTATTTGGATGGTATATCTAGTATACAAACTTATATTTCAAGAGAAATGACTAATTTGATAAATAAATTCATAATTTAGTAATTTATACCCATATAGGAAAATTGAAATACGGAACTATTTAAATAATCAATAAAAGTATGCTGATATATATCGTCACTAAATTTTTAAAATATACATTTAATTAACTTATTTTCCCAATGTTCAGAATGACTAAAATTGGAAAAAAATAACTTTTCAAATCATCAAACAAACCGAACCTTCCGTTTTCTCCAATGTTCTCTTTTTTTTTTTTTTTTTTTTAAGTGAAAGGAAATCTAAGCCTACAAAGAAAAAAAAATTCCGCTTCCTTCTATTTCCTCCTAATTTGACTTGATCTAACAGAGTCAAATTCAACGCCACTTCTCGATCTTCATCGTCCATCATCACCATCGATCGAGAGAGAGAGAGACATTTCCGACGGAGGAGATGGAAGATGTGGCGTCAATGCTACCGTACCTCCCGCTGGAGCTGCGGTCATTGGAGCACTCCGTTGAATTTTGCGAAAACGTGATACAAATATAATTCACAAAATATGAATTTAACAATTACAATATTTTCTCATACCACGTATAATAATCAGACAATTTACACAATTCCTCTCACACTCACCTGCATACATAGCACACTCTACTCAACACACTCTCGAGACCCCTGCACACACACCACTCACTCTTTATCTCTCAACACTTACACCACACACACCTAAAGGCCTTTTGGCCAACTATCAGGTGTTTGGCAACAATTTTAGAAACCCCATTGAGCCAAAGCCAACCTTCTGAAGGCTGAAAGCCCAAGGCAGCCCTTGGGGTGCTTTGGGCTTTCAGCTTTGGCTTTGCATTTGTTTCCCCTTCTACTGTTCATCTTCTTCGTAGACTTTCTACTGCTCATCTTCTTTGTTCAAGCGACCTCCGGCAGGTATCTAGGCCGCACGATCCGGTCACGCGACCTTGCGGAGACCCAAGCACGACCTCACGGTGACCCAGGCGTGACCCAGATCTGGGTCGCCGGAGGTCGTGCGACCTCATGGCGACCAGATCTGGGTCATGTCGGCGCCAAAGGTCGCGTGACCCAGGTCTAGTCGCCGCGAGGCGCACGACCTCCGGCGGACCCATATCTGGTTGCCGAGAGGTCACACAACCTTGCTCTTTGTGTGAGGTCGAAGCTCCTCCTCCACTTCTCCATTTCTCTCCCCTCAAAGCTTTGCCGCCGATTCTCAGCCCATTCCGATTCTCTAACCATGCTCCTCCGCACCGCCCTTGCTTTTTCGCTCCTCGGCCCCGCCGACGACAGCCTCTCCTCGCCATTGTCGTCTTCCCCCGTGGGGCCAAATCTGGCGGCGCTTCGATTCTCGAGCGGCGGGCACGAAGGCTCCCTGGTGGTTGGCGCAAGCAAGGAGTCAAACAGCCGGCCGCTCACTAGTGTCGTGTTCCAGCCCTTCGAGGAGGTGAAAGAAGGAGCTCGATCTGGTGCCCACCGTGCCTCATATTTTTTTCTTTTTTAATTAATCATCAAAGTCATTTGTAAATTTATCTCTCCAAACACTATTTTATACAAAGGTATTTTATAATGGACTTTCAAACTACAATTTACCAAACACAATTTGCATTTTGGAAAACCACTTTAACTCAAAGTCTTTTGCATTTTTCCAAAGGCTTTCCACAAAAGTCCAACCAAACGCATCCAAAGTCGGTACATCCACCGACGTCCCGCACCATCTTCCTATTATTTTATTGCAACTTGGGTCAACAATTGCGGCTGAGGAATTGCATGGAGAGAGGGAGAGAAATCTGGAGAAGTAACTAGAGAAATCTAGAGAAATCTAGGAGAGAGAGAGAGGTAGTGCTTTTTCAACACTCTCATGGCCGCTGGCGATGGCAGAGGCCCTAGCGCCATGTCTAGGGGCCCCGAGCATGGCAGGGTGGCATCCGGCGAGGCGCTCGCCGCCACCGTCTCCGACATGCAGCATGCCTCCGATCCCTCCCCCCTCGCCCGCTTCGCTCCCCAGGTCTACGCTCTCTTCTTCGACGAGATGCGTTGGATTAATCATCACTTCTTGTCTGCTTTTTAAGCTTGCCGATTGCCGCTCTTCGTGTGGCGTTTGAGCTTTGGGATTTTGCTCCGCAGCTGATGCCTCGCGAGGATGCGGAGAGGTGGTTCGGGGAGGTGATCCCGTTTCTGGCTAATCTGTTGCTGCGGTTGCCGGAGCTACTGGAAGATCACTGGAGGCATGCTCACGGCTATTCTCGGTCGAGGAAAGGGCGGGTCGAAATCGGTCTTCGCATATTGGACCGGCAACAAGCAGGGATGCCACGTTAGCAAATTTCTAATGGCGTTATCACCATGACAGCAAGTTTCGTCACTGAACCGATGAGAGATGACCCTGTCACACTTTTTCTGGGGTTTTTCAAAGCACAAGAACGGTTTTAAAAAAAAAAAAAAAAAAAAAAAAAAAATTAACCCCTTTTCTAAAAGCACAAGAAGTTTTTTTTAAAAAAAAAAATTAAGGACAGTATTGATTTTTTAAACTAAAGAATTGTAACGAACAGCCATGTTTCACCTTCGCGGTAATTATTATTACTGCCTATAGTTATGTCTAATCTCTTAATTGTCCAATTTCTAATCATGATCAGAGCTTCTTGGCAATATCCATGGTTTGTTTCAATTGCGCTATCTATTTAGTTTATCCATTTAAGAGAGGATTGACCTAGTCACCTTCCTTCAACTTAAAACTTATGAAGACAACTTTTGAGTAGCTCGAAAGGCTGCCATTAGTTTATGGATATGATTGGAGTGGAGGAGCACGAGACAGATTGTTATGTCTACTTGAATTTGTGGTTTCAGCAGTGACCTATTTGTACCCTTGTACCTCTGCCTTCATTTATGAAAATAGTATTTTCGTTGTTTAATTCAAAATACATTGGCATTAATTTCAAGAAGTAGTTTGAGAGTCAAGATGATAGGCAAGAAAGATGACGAAATGTATCATACACTATTTTCATCGTACATGCTCAACCGTTCCTGTGGGAGTTGACTCCTTTGAGAGGAAAGTCAATCAATCTCCTCGCAAATCTTTACATGAAATACTATCATTCACTAATTTTAGAGATTTTCTTTTGTAAAATGGACAAAAATTCCTCAACATAAGCCCTTTCTAGATGCAGCCATAGTGAAAGTAATGCCTACGATCCACCTTTCCAAGCTTCATCTTCATCAATGGAGTCATCCTGCAATAGTTTTAGCAAAATACAGAGTACAATTAAGTTGCAACATGATTCGGCTTCGACATTGGATTCTGCCAAAGTCGAGGATTGCTACTATTGCAACCTAAGGTTTATGGAAATGACTTCTCCACTCAATCCTATGGAAACATCTCCACCTTGTTGATCAAGGTAGAGTAGTTCCTAATGAGAAAACATAGAACTCAATTGGGCTATATGGCTTCCAATTGTTCATTCCCGCAGATCAAATTACTTCTGCGGCAACTGGAATGCTGGGATGACAATCAGAAGGGAGAGGCAAGCTACAATTTGTCCCAAGATATGGTCTTCGTCTCTATAGGCCATTGTTCACAAGAGAATGCATGAGGTATGTTATGTAAGATGTAATATTATTGTATCCTAATGTGCTTATCATGTTTCGTGATAGGAACGTCCAGATTATACTTATAGTATTAAACTTGAAAGCAAAATAAATTTTTGCATATTCTTAATTTGGTTCATTAATTAACCATGATAATCTCCTTGGAAATCTAGTAGATATATTTCCTCGTAAAGGAGTATTTGAGATAGAGAGCTTTAAATTAAGAAGATTTTTACTACTAATTATCCGATGCATTTCCATATCATTCATGCTCCTAATGTCAATAGATCATTGCATCCTATTAAACTTTTGATTCTCATTCCTATATTGGATATGAACATTAATAGTCGAGCCAAATTACGATAATATGTGATTATACATAACTTTTTAGGAATTTTATCATATATAAAAATCCGTGTCAAGCAAAAAGAAAATTTCCCATTAAATGGAGATAAGATATTACCTTTTCCTACGTAACACGAATTTTCATAGACACAATGAAATTCTTCAAATGGTCTATGCTATTACATGAACATCACTGGATTTAAGATAGCATACGCATTACTCATGACCATTTCATGGGAAATACAACTAATATTTTATCATATATTCTCTTTTGCCATTTCTAAATAGGTTTTGCTTTGAAAACAACTTACTTGCAGCAATACAGCTCACAACATATCTTCATGCATTCATTTTTCTTCATCCACTCTAATTGGGTAAGTTCTAAATTCTATCCATTTTCCAAATTATCTATACAAACTTATATGATTATGTATTAATTATTTAACTAATCGAGTGCTAGCCCATTCTGGTAATTAACTATTTTAAGGGAACTTCAATTCCATTTTCGAATTTTCCTTTTGTTGTCATTTATTTAATTAATTCATTACAATTCTTTCCTTAACGCCTTTGTCACATTCCAAAGAGTAAAACTATAATATAATAATTAGGAAATATTGTTTTGTAGAGTTGTTCTTTTTTTTTTTTTTTTCTTTAAATCCTTTTGAATTGTAATTGAATTTGGCATCTAGTAACATATTACATATCTCTACCTCTCTTTGGATATATACATATATATACACACGGCGCGCACGCGCATTAGTTTATCTACTATAAATAAGTTTTTGAATTGGAATTAAGAAATGTCCGTATCTATACGCAGCTTTAGACCTTCAAAGACCATTTTAAAAACAGTTTCGGTGTTGGGTATCATAATCTCAAATGTCTTTGGGCAAATGGTCAAAGCAAGGCCTTATCCGCCAAGTCCAATGATAAACTCCACGAGACTCTGTCACGCCAACGAGCCCCCTTAGCTCTGTCTTCTACCTCCTATGTCACCCATTGCTCACGGCTCGATTCTGCGAGCTCACCTCCGCCCAAAGTTGACGATGGCCCTGGACTTTGAAAAGCCACTTACAGCTTTCACAGATCCAATCAACCATGTATCCTCCTTGGGATCACGCTCGTCATTTTCACTGTTTTGTCTTCGTTGGCAAAGGCGATGAGAAGCAAAGGGTGAGTAGAGAGGAAGAAAGACGACAGATGTCGACGTGAAGAGGTCGACTGGTCGTTGGGTTGAGCTGTTGAGCTAGGGAAAGAGAGAGAATGATGGTACCCAGTGCTGTAGTCCTTAGCGGACCGCCTAAACTTTCATTACGACATCAGCACTGCGTACCAAACGCTATTTATTTTTATGAAAACCTTTTGCAGGCGTCATCCTCTTCAAGCAAAGAGAGATGAGTGGGGGCTCAGCATTTTCGCCGGCGAAGGCAATTGGCGACGAGAGGGGCACAGGCTACGGCGGCGGCTGGTGCAATAATGACGGTGGTGCGGGAGAGGGGGGAGCAAAGCTACACTGTGACGGTTGACGGTTAGGATTTTTCCAGTGGGGAGTTTTCTTGGACGGTTGGAGAACTTAGTATTATAGTAAAAGGGCTTATTTCTTCAAAGAAAAATGATCATTTGTGCAACTAATTTTTAGTATTAAGTCGAATTCTATATCTATATGAAAACTCGGAATGTTCCTAATATTAGAAATTGAGGTGATAAATTGATATTAAGATGAAAAATGAACATGATTTTTTTCATATTAGGCTAAAAATGTGGGCTAAAGGAGTTTCTTATTTCTTTCCACAAGACGGGATCAAAGCGAAAGGACGGGATATGCCCATTGGTATAAGTCTAGTCTGTAATCTTAAAGATAAACCTATCCATGTGTCCTTCTGTTCGATCCTTTAGTACTTGATATCATCTTGATAATTACATTCGTTTCACCCAATCTTCATCCTAATCTTGATGATTGCACATACGAAAATATAATGCGAGTTTTTTTCTATTTTGACTTCCCTATTTAATGCGAATTGGTTATACATCAGCACGAGTTTACCCATATATTTACACATATATAAGAGCTAAGTTCGGCCTTAACCCCTATTAAATCAATAAATTTTAAACCGCATTAAGCCACGTCAGCAAATATCTAATGGCGTTATCACCATGACGGCAAATTTCGTCACTGAACCGGCAAGAGATGACCACACTTTTCTAAAAGCACGAGAACCGTTTTGAAAAAAATATTTAACGACAGTTCTGATTTTTTGAACTAAAGAATTGGAATGAACAGCCACATTTGACCTTCATAGTAATTATTATTCCGCCTATAATTATGTCCTATCTCTTAGTTGTCCAGTTTCCGATCATGATCTGAGCTTCTTGGCAATACCCATGGTTTGCTTCAATTGCGTTATCTGTTTAGTTTATCCGTTTAAGAGATGATTGACCTGGGCACCTTCCTTCAACGTAAAACTTTTGGAGACGACTTTTAGGCAGCCCGAAAGGCTGCCATTAGTTTATGGATAGGATTGGAGTGGAGCACGAGATAGATTGTTATATCTGCTTGAATTTGTGGATTTTGCGGCGACCTATTTCGACCCTTGTACATTTGCCTTCTTTTATAAAAATAGTGTTTTTGTTGTTTAATTCGAAAAACATTGGCATCAATTTCAAGAAGCTGTACAAGAGTCAATATGACAGGCACGATGGATAAGACGAAATGTATCATAAACTATTTTCATCGTATGTGTTCAACTATTCTTGTAGGAGTTGACTCCTTTGAGAGGAAAGACAATTAATCTCCTCACAAATCTTTACATGAATTACTATCATTCACTAATTTAGAGCTTTCCTTTTGCAAAATAAACAAAAATTCGTCGACATGAGCCATTTCCAAATGCAGCCATAGTGAAAGTAATGCCCACAATCCAACATTCCAAGCTTCTTCTTCATCTTCATCGGTGGAAGTAAACCTACAATAGTTTTAGCAAAAGTACAATTTAGTTGCAACATGATTCTACTTCAACGTTAGATTGAGCCGAAGTTGAGGACTGTTACCATTGTGACCTAAGGTTTGTGGAAATGATTTCTACACTCAATCCTATGGAAACATCTCCAACTTGTTCTTCAAGGTAGGGCAATTCCTAATTAGAAAGCATAGGAGAACTCGATCGGGCTATAGGCTTCCAACTGTTAATTCCCGCAGATCAAATTACTTCTGCGGCAACTAGAATGTTGGGATGGCAATCAAAAGGGAGAGGCAAGCTATAGTTTGTCCCAAGATATGGACTTCGTCTCTATGGGCCATCATTCACAGGAGAATGCATGAGGTATGTTCCATAAGATGTAATATCATTGTATCTTTATGTGCTTATCATGTTTTGTCATAGAAATGACAGGTCGTATTTATAGTGTTAGACTTGAAAGTCAAATAAATTTTTGCATATTCTCAATATGGTTCCTTAGTTAACTATCATGATCTCCTTGCAAATCTAGTAGATATTTTTCCTTGTAAAGGAGTATTTGAGATAGAGAGCTTTAAATCTAGATGGATTTTTACTATCAACTATGTGATGCATTTCCATATCATGCATGCTCCCAATGTAGTAGATCACTCCATCCTATTAAACTTTTGATTCTCATTCATATACTAGATATGAACTTTAACAATGAAGCCAAATTACGATAATATGTAATTATACATAGCTTTTTGGGAATTTTATCATATATAAAAATTCGTGTCAAGCAAAAAGGAAGTTTCCCATTAATTGGAGATAAGATATTACCTTTTTCTACGTAACACAGATTTTCATAGACTCAATGTGTCACACCCCGATCCTCAGGCACGCACACATCCCTCACCTTTGGTCGATTTTAAAATGCGATATCCCAGGATAAGTATCGCCAACCTTTCTTTTTATTTATATGCACATGCGGAAGTGGTTAAAAAAATCCCCAGACAATAAAGCAATGGGATAGAATAGTAGGCCACAAATTTACTTATTGAAATTCACGACTATACATGCACAGGGTTTACAAAAGAGGATAGGACCATGCTCGGGATCATTGTCCCAGTCTTCCTCAGGTCTTTCACCATTAGACTCAATTTCTTCAAACTCTTCATCTCTTTCTTCTCACTCAACCTCAACTTCAAATGCCGGCTCATCTTCGGGAAATCTAGGGCCTGAAATGTAATCCCACAACCGGAATGAGACTATGTCTCAGCAAGTTCTACCCCCTAAGACCCGATTAGTAAACTAATACACCTTAGGGCTGCCTAGGCACATCATGAGTCAGAGGACTTACCTTGGCCTCAGATTCCACCTGCATGTTAGTACATATAAAATTGGCACCCAAGCAATCACATCACTGATCGAAACATCGATCAAATCGACTTAGTCGATCATACGCCAATAAGACCACTCATGGTCATTCCCAAACAATCAATCAATTCACCGCAACATCAGATCAAAACAATGAATCATATCAAATTACACTCAGATCGAATCATCGATCAATCGACCTAGTCGATTACATATCCAACAAACCAAGCAATTCCCACAATGCATATCAAGATGTCGAGCACACGTGCATTCTCTTAGGCACTAGTTCGTCAAAGTGATGCATCAAATCACCGAGCCCACGTGACTCTTTTATGATGACATACTTAAATCTCTGGGCCCACGTGCCTTCTCCAAAGTGATGCATCAAGTCACCGAGCCCATGTGCCCTTTTTACGATGCCGAACTCTATCACCGAGATTAAATGGCTTTACGGTCCCACTCGACCCTTTAAAGATTCAATGGCTTTACGGTCCCACTCGACCACTTGCAAGATTTAATGGCTTTAAGGTCTCACTCGACCAAGGTCCCACTCGACCTATCTCAGATTCAATGGCTTTAAGGTCTCACTCGACCAATGTCCCACTCGACCACTTGCAAGATTTAATGGTTTTAAGGTCTCACTCGACCAAGGTCCCACTCGACCTATCTCAGATTCAATGGCTTTAAGGTCTCACTCGACCAAGGTCCCACTCGACCTATTTCAACTGCAGCCAACGATATTGCACTTCATAAATAAATTTCTTAATTTCATAATATCTTGGCCCAATTCCCTGGAAATAAAAATACTCAATAAAATATCGTGCGTGGGTACACGACCGGCCTTAGCCAAAATGTCATATTTTGCTTTTAGAACTTCCCACCATTTTCAACAGCCCATAAAACACATTTTTGGCGCTGTGAACCGATGCCCGATAATTACCAATTAATTACCACAATTCAAATAATTTATGAATAAATCTTAAAAATACATAATTAAATCGATTCAGCACAACGTAGGACTCAAATAAATAAACAGACTGCACCACGACGATCAGCACAAAATTCCAGTCACCGGCTTTCCCGGTTGAATTTTCCGGAAAATAAATAATTAAATAATTAATTTCGAAAATTAATTAAATAGATAAATACAATAAATTCAATTTAGCACAATATAAAGCTCAATTAAATAAACGATCTGCGTCACTATCATCAGCATAAAATTCCAGTCCCTAGCCATCCTTATTGAAATTTCGGGAAATAATTAATTAATTAAATTAATTTCGAAAATTAATAATTAATTCCTAAAAATTCACTTTAGTCCCGAATTATTAAATTGAGACCCGATAAGGGACGGGAAAAATCCCTAGAAGCATCCAATAATTAATAGGACATGTTTTCTAGTTAAATACATAATCAATTTAATTAACATGCACCCATAAGTCTTTAATTTAATTATCTTAATCTAATCTAACCACCTAATTGCAATTAAATAAATCTAATCAACCCTAGGTATCATTAGTCTACTAAGAAAGCATTAGTGAGTAAAACTCACTTGCATTAAGCGAAGATCAAAAACCGCGATGACGATGTGACGGCGGCCGAACTTGGGCCGGCTTGTTTCATGGCTGAGCTACTGAAACTTCTTGGTCTTCAAAATAGGCTGAACTTGCTAGGCCTCTTTGTAATACAAACGATGCTGGGCTTGAAAAACAACTTCAATAGGCCGAGCAATTAAACTGAGAATGAACTGCCGAGCTCAGGCCGAACTCCACATGGCTTCAATTAAATAAAACCCCCAAGGATCGAATTATTGTAATTCATGTGGGCTTTAATATGGCCTCAAGTCCATCTTGGGCTGATTTGCTAAAAACCTCTTGCTCATGGGTTGGACTTCAAATGCTTTGCTAGAAATTGGGCTTGGCCAATTAACTCAAGTGGGCTAGACTTCAATTGGGCTTCAAGGCTGAAATTGTAGTTAGGCTTGCTGTGGTTAAACAAGCTGGGCTGAAGTTCCAGCCCAAAGAAGAGTTGCTGGTGTCCATTCGGCAAGGAGGAGGGCACGGTTTGTGGTTGTTGAAGACTGAAGATGGAGGAGGCAGCTTCGCTCGGCTTCAAACGGTGTTGCTTCGTTTGAGGCTGGCGCGGCAGCAGCTCGTCTTTGTGGCGTCGGGGGGGTTTTCACGCGGACGAGGAAGTAGCTGATTGGTTCGGCTACAGGTCTTCGTTGGTCTTCGGCTTGTTGAGGCATCGCACCGCACGGTCTTCAATTTCCCAAATCTGCTGGTTTTCAATCAGCCCAAGGGAGAAGGAGAAGAAGGAATCAACGGCAGTTGGAGGGGGAAGAGAGGGGCAGGGACGCGCGAACAACAGGTGCGTGGACGGCATCTCCTCAGATCTGGTGGTTCTTGCTCCAGCTCCCGTTTCTGTTCGAACAGAGGAAAGAAAGGGGCGGAGGCGCGACGGGGACGAGGGCCAGCGGAGGCCGCACGGGCGGCGGTGTGTGGGCGGCGACGGTGCTCCTTGGCACGACGGCAAGCTACTTCAGTCTCCTCTTCTCGGTGCTGCTCTGTTTTCAGCTTCCATGGAGCTTCAAAGGAAGAGAGAAACCGAAGAGGGAGGAAGAAAAAGCGACGGGAGAGAGAAGGGGGAAGAGAAATCCAATTTCCCTTCTCTTCTCTCACTCTCTCTCTCTTTCTTAGGCCCCACCAACCCAGCTGTCTCCCACCCTTAATTTTTTGACAAAAACACCCCTTCTAGAAGCCCTTTGATGGTCCAAATGTAGGGTCCAAAGGGGTGTTACGAAATTGGAAGGAAATGGTAAATCTCTCTCTCAATTAGACACCCATTTCTCTTCAATTCCACTCCAGATGGCTTCTATAAAATCAATGGATACCTCAATGCCTCAATTGTTATTTTTCATCATCCAATAATCCCTCAACTCCTCAATTTCATCATCCCCAGCTTCAATTGAACAAAAACAGCCTTAATTATCCAGTCGAAATTAAAACCCAAAAATTCGGATGTCACACAATGAAATTCTTCAAATGGTCTATGCTATTACATGAACATTATTGGATTTAAGATTGCATGCGCATTACTAATGACCGTTTCATGGGAAATACAACCGATATTTTATCATATACTATCTTTTGCCATTTCTAAATAGGTTTTGCTTTGAAATCAACTTGCTTGCAGCAATACAGCTCATAACATATCTTCATGCATTCATTTTTCTTCATCCACTCTAATTGGGTAAGTTCTAAATACTAATCATTTTCCAAATTATCTATACAAACTTATATGGTTATATATTAATTATTTGACTAATCGAGTGCTAGCCCAATCTGGCAATTAACTATTTTAAGGAAACTTGAATTCCATTTTCAAATTTTCCTTTTGTTGTTATTTATTTAATTATTGTATCACAATTCTTTCCTTAACGCCTATGTCACATTCCAAAGAGGAAAACTACAATATAATAATTTGGAAATATCGTTTTGTAGAGTTGTATTTCTTTTTTCCAAAATCCTTTTGAATATCAATTGAATTTGCTATCAAGTAACATTAGAGGTGGCAAATGGATGGGTCGGGTCGGGTATGGGTTAAGTCAAAAATAGGTCGATCCATATTTGACCCATTTAACCCGTTTTAAATCATATTCTTGTAGTGTAAATTTAGTGACTCATACCCGACCTAACCCGTATCCGACTTATACCCGACCCAACCCGTATTGCTAAAATCTATTTATTGTTAAAACATTTTTATGTAATGCAATTTTTTTTAACAATTTTTATGCAATACAAATTTAATGGAACATTTTTATAATTCTTTTTAAAATATTTTTAAAAAAATTGAATTTTTAATTTTTTAAAATATAATTTTTATTTTTATAATTATTTTTTTTTCTCTTTTTTTTTTTTCTCCTTTGGCCGATCGTTAGCCACGACAATGGCCGGCAACCGGCCACAGGCGAGATCAAGCTCGCTGGCATCGGATGGGGCTCGATCTTGCCGATCCGGCAAGGCCAAAAGGCAATTAAAAGCAACAAATTTTTATTTCAGAAAATGAGTCAGAGCAATTACAGGCATTCCAAAGACGTCGGCCAGTTTAATCACACGCCGAGATCAGCAGCAATCACCTCATCGCATTGACTTGCCAAAATCGGAAGAACAAGGCATGCACTGGTTACTAGCTCACAAGATAGATTATTTATCTCGGTAGAGTATCGTTCGCGCACTTAAACAATCAAATCATACTAATCAGGATTGTCCTATCAGAAGGTAAGTGCGTGGGTTTCGTGGGGAGCATGATTTGCCGTTCTCCTCCACATAAGCCCAATACAGAAGCTCACACAAGCAAGCGAAGGACCCAAAAATGCAAGACAAACCACAATCAAAATACACGGATAAACGCAGCTCAACAAGAAATACAACAAACAAAGATTGTAAAGAATCAGACGACTCCGTGAACTTGTACATGCAAATCCCCCAGAGATTGAAAAGAATTAGGAGGAAAGGGATTGCATGGGGGAAAGAATTAGCCAGATTTGGCAAGGCTCGAGCTCGCCGATGTCAAGTAGGGCCTCAGCTGTCCCGATCTGGCGAGGCCTATCGTCGGCCAACGGCCGGCTACGGTAAGGAATGAAGAAAAAGAAAAAAAAAAAAAGAATTGAAAAGAAAAAAATTTAAATATGAAAAATAATTATAATTTCAATTTTTTATTAAAAAACATTTTTATAAATTTAAAAAAGACCAAGGGTTTAAACTTTAAAATGGGTTTCCTCATAACCTATGTAGACTATTTCTTTTTATGTTTTACATTCACTGACTCATTTCTGACTCATATTTAACTTTCACTTGACCCATTTCTGACCCATATCTAATTTTCACTTGACCCATTTCTGACCCATATCTAACCTTCACTTGACCCATATATGACCCATTTAACTAAAAATGAGTCATAATATGGGTTTTTGACCCATATTGCCAGCTCTGTAACATTTTACCCATCTCTACCTCTCTTTGGAAATATGTATATGTGTGCGCGTTAGTTTCTCTACTATAAATAAGTTTTTGAATTGGAATTAAGAAATGTCCGTTATCTATAGGCACTTCTGGACCTTGAAACACCATTGAAAAAACAGTTTCGGTGTTTGGTAACATAATCTCAAATGCCTTTAGGCAAATGGTCAAAGCAAAGGCTATCCGCCAAGTCCAATGATAAACTCCACATGAGACCCTGCCACGCCAACGAGCCCCCTTTGTCTTCTACCTCCGATATCACCCATTGCTCACGGCTCGAATCTGCGAGCTCACCTCCATTTAGAGTTAACGATGGCCCTGGATTTTGAAAAGCCACTTGTGGCTTTCACCAACCCAATCAACCACGTATCAACCTTGGGATCACGCTCGTCGTTGTCACTGTTTTGTCTTCGTTGAAGCGGCAATGAGAAGCAAAGGGTGAGTAGAGAGGAAGAAAGACGACAGATGTACACATGAAAAGATCGACTCACCGTTGGGTTGAGCTGTTGAGCTAGGGAAAGAGAAAGAATGATAGTATGCAGTGGTGCTGCCCTTGGCGGACCGCCTGAACTTTCATTACAACATTAGCACCGCACCACCCGAGTAATAATTATCTTATAATGTGTTGGGATTGTCGGATCCCCAAAAACCGGATTCGACCCTAAATCGAACCCCTAAACTTGCACGGAAGACGAGCCCGGGATTTCTATATGCATCACCGATCCTAAGGCACATCACAGAATCGAACGTACCTTGTTAGCCACAGATTAAACACCGACGCCGATTAGAGGAAGAGAAAAACGGTCCTGTTTGATCCGGTGACGGCAATTCGCCTTGGAGGAAGAAGGGTGTCGCCTTTTGTTGCTTACTGTTCTCCTTTTTCTTTGAGAGTTTTGGAGGGAGAGATGGAAGGAAAAAGACGTACGTGAATTCTTTCAAAAGGTACGTTCTCTTTCCCTTCCCCCCATTTTTATACGTCCCCCCAAAAAGCAAAAACATACCCCTTCAACATATCCTTCCATCTATGGGCCCTAACTTTGTGGGCCGGGCTTTTAGGCCCAACATGGGCGGACGGGCCAACTTAGGCCCATCCGATTATTTAATTAAAATCATCATCTCTCACTCGCACATGGTGGGCTGAACAGGATCCTCTTAACCTCTTTTCAACATTCATACTAGTGAATAATCCGTGCGACCGGCATACTTTGAGAGCTCATTGCCATACATCTGTTAGGAATATATAGCAGCTCATAATGGGCGTCACACTCGAGTAGATTTAGTATGCAGTACCTAGATCGATCGATCACATTTATATCTCTCTTGATCTCTTTTAAACAATGATATATATTGTATTCACAATTATGATTATCCCAAAGACAGTCATAATTGGTCGACCAGTGAATACAAAAACAACAATGTGATTTTCCAAATTCGATCTTCCTCTTTCCTTCAAACTCTCAATTTCAGTTTAGCTTACTTTTCTAGAAATGTCCCATTAGATCGAATCAACTCATGACCATTGGCAACATTCTAAAATAGCAAACACTAAATAGAAATCTTGAGAATAAGTAAGAGTCCTGAGCAGACTAAAATTGAGGAACTCATTTCCCTCAAGAGTCCCACACGGCATAAAAGTTGAGATCAAACTTTTGCCACTCTTATTAGTCGTCTCATACATACGTAGTATGAAATACGTATTACGGTATTAACTCCTTTCCCATGGAGCGTATGTCTACACAATCAATACCGTACGAGATGATAGTTCGGACATACCCAATGTCTAACTTGAGTTCACGTATCTACTCATTCACATAATTCATCGAACTCACATCGGCATCTTAGACAAATAAAGTAAAATATGTGGGTTATTTTACTTTCGGACATAGTATTTATCATGTCCTCATCTTAACACTTAGTTAAGGCGACATATATATTTTAAGCTTGAGCTCTCAATTATCACCTAGATAATAAGCTTAAAAACCGTCTCATCTCTATTTATCACACAGTAAATAGAGGCGATTACCGGTGTGAGTGGGCTAATCTCTTATCTGTCCGACATGCTTTCTCAATTTAATATAATGCACTGAGCATTAAGATGCATAAAGATCAAACAAAAGATTCATAGGCATTAATGATGAAAAACACAAGTTCATAAATGTGAACAACTCAAGGAAATTACTATATCCAGTACATTAGACTCTACGCAATCCTAGAGATTTTACATGACCACAAAACACATCTCTAGGTATTGGCTTTGTCATAGGATCTGCTACAATTCTATGCGTAGGTATGTACCGTAAGTTCACATCTTTTCGTGCAACCATATCTTTGACAAAGTTATACTCGGTATCTATATGTTTGGTCTTGCCATGATACTTTGGATCTTTGGTGTACGCAATAGCTGCTTGGCTATCACAGTTAACCAATAATGAATTTGCAGCTTTCTCAATAACACCTAAATGATTCAAAAATCTCTTAAGCCAAACTCCTTCTTGTATCGCTGCTGATAATGCCACGAACTCAGCTTCCATCGTGGACAAGGCTATACACGTTTGCTTCTTCTTGCTCCATGATATGGCGCCATTGTTCGCAAGAACGCAAATCCAGAGGTAGATTTTCTTTCATCTAAATCTCCTCCCCGTCAAGATCGACGAATAGCCTTCAAGTCTCGAGATCCTTTCCTTGGTAATTCAGCTCATAATCGCCAGTTCCCTTCTTCGATACCTCGGTATTCTCTTAACGGCTTTCCAATGTGCTTGACCTAGATTGGATTGGTATCTACTCACCATTCCAACTGCAAAGCATATGTCAGGTCTTGTACACAACATAACGTACATCAAGCTTCCAACAGCACTAGCATAAGGAACATGCTTCATTTGTTCCTTCTCTTGTGGAGTCCTTGGACACGTCTATGGCTCAATCCTTCACCTTTTGCAATAGGAGTGTCTATGGGTTTACAATCTTGCATACAAAATCGTTCAAGAACTTTATTTATATATGTTTCTTGCGAAAGAGATAATGATCTCTTCGAACGATCTCTTGAAATCTTAACTCCAAGTATGTATGCAGCCTCACCCATATCTTTCATCTCAAAATTGGAAGATAACCAACTTTTGATAGTATTAACTAACTCCATATTACTTCCGGCAATTAGTATATCATCAACATATAATGATATGATCACAAATTGATCTTTGGATCTTTTGATATATACACAATGATCCTCATTAATCATTGTAAAATTATATGCCATCACAGCATTATGAAAACGTATATACCACTGTCTTGACGACTGCTTAAGGCCATATATCGATTTTAAAAGTCGACATACCTTTCCTTCTTGGCCTTTCGTAATGAAACCAACAGGTTGTTCCATATATATTTCCTCACCTAATTCTCCATTGAGAAAAGCAATCTTTACATCCATTTGATATAATTCAAGATCCATACTTGCCACTATTGCCAGAATAATGCGAATTGAGGTGAATCTCACAATAGGGGAAAATGTTTCCTCATAATCAATTCATTCCTGTTGATTATACCCTTTCGCCACAAGGCGAGCTTTATATCTTTCTATCGAGCCATCAGCTTTACGCTTTATTTTGAGAACCCACTTGTTCCCAATAGCTTTGCGTCCTTTTGGAAGATCAACCAGTTCCCAAACATGGTTTGACTTCATTGACTCCATTTCCTCTCCCATTGCATCCATTCATTTTTCTTTACTAGGGCAACTTAGAGCCTCATGTATATTTCTTGGCTCATCCTCATCTTGTGGGGCAATCATAAAAGTTTCCCCTTCAATGTCAAAACGTCAGTGGGGAATACTTTTGCGACTTGTTCGCCGTATGGGAGATTGTACACTTAGCTCATCATTTCCCATTATGCTCCTACTAGGATTAGATAATGATGATGTCGTCTCATCATGTGGTTGTGATTGAGAATCAGTTGTATTCAATTCATCACTTCTTATATTACTCCCACTTGGACGAACTCCACTAATATCATTATCTTAATCCATGGCTTCAAATAGGGAGTAATCTTCACCTATTTCACCCTTCTTAGGAAACTCATCCTCTAAGAATGTGACATCCCGTGATTCAAATTCAGTTACACTCCCACTTTCCTGCTCACCTATGAACATATATCCTTTTGAGTGTTCAGAGTATCTTATGAAAATACTTTTCTTTCCTCTGGGACCCAATTTCCCAAACTTGTGAGAGGGTTCATGAATATAGGCAGCACAACCCCATGGCTTAAGAAAACTTAAGTCTGGCTTTCTATCTGTCCATAACTTATATGAAGTGGAAGTAACTGATTTGGAAGGCACCCGATTAAGTACATAGGCAGCTGTTAATAATGCATCACTCCAAAAGGTGATAGGTAAGTTAGCATGTGCCATCATGGACCTAACCATTTCAAAGTAGGGTTCGTTTCTTCTCTCGCAACACCATTTTGTTGAGGAGTATATGGAATAGACAACTGTCTTTCTATTCCTTTTTCATCACATAATTTTCTGAACTCATCAGATAAATATTCTCGACCTCGATCAGATCTTAATGCTTTTATTTTCCTATCTAATTAATTCTCTACCAAGGCCATGAACCTTTTGAAACAACTTAATGCTTCAGATTTATGAGAAATCAAATAGACATATCCGTATCGAGTATAATCATCTATAAAAGTGATGAAATAAACAGCCCCATGGCTTCCTCTCACATTCATTGGACCACAGATGTCAAAATGGATTAAATGTAGAGGAAATTCAGCTCTTTTACCTTTTCCAAATAGTTTCCTTGTTGTTTTCCCTGCTAGGCAATGCTCACATATGAGCAAATCGACTTTTTCAATATTACCCAACAAGCCCTCTTTGGCTAGTCTATTCATACGTTGTTGGCCAATATGACCAAGTCTAGCATGCCACACATTCACATCATTGTCATATGAATTAGGAGACGTGATAA
Organism: Eucalyptus erythrocorys; assembly: GCA_014182555.1. Classification (NCBI taxonomy): domain Eukaryota; kingdom Viridiplantae; phylum Streptophyta; class Magnoliopsida; order Myrtales; family Myrtaceae; genus Eucalyptus; species Eucalyptus erythrocorys. The sequence goes on along the minus strand of CM024597.1, from coordinate 4,743,833 downwards.
GGGAATAACAAATATTTGCATTAGCATAGTCAATATCCAATACAATGAAACCATCCAGAAAATAGCCACAACCATAGAAATTTGTTTCCAAAAACAAATCCATACCTCTATTATGGAAGTTCATATTAAAACCTAGTTTGACCAACACTAAAACAGACACTAGATTCCGACGAATCTCCAGAGCATACATTACATCATGTAGGATCAAAGTGCGTCCATCACGCATGTTCGGTTGCGCAGTGCCAATTCCTTTTACTTCAGCTGGAGTTGTTTCCCACATAGATCCACTTAGTTCCAGTTGGTATTCGTCGGAATTCCACAAAGGATCCTCTATCCTTTGCTACATGGTCCGTTACTCCCGAATCTACAGTCCACAAAGGATTGGATTCAGCCAACAATACAGAACTTGACACATAAGCAAAGTTCTCAAATGTACAAGAGGTGTTTACCTTTTTCGGCTCACGACAGTTGCGAGCATAGTGACCCTTCTTATCACAATTGTAACACCTTACCCTTGACATTTTTTTCACTTGAGGACGTTTTCCTCTCTTGTGTTGGTTAACTCTTGGTTTCTTGCAAGGAGGACTTGATCCTTTGCATGACCACATATTGAACGAATCAATACGCTTGCGCTTAGAGCTCAAAGCCCTTTCTGAGCTAGAACCAGCATTGCAAATATCTGCTTTCGGCTCAAATGCCGTTAGGTGGTCCTCCACTAGCTCAAGGTGACACACGGCATTCTCTAGATCTTCCATAACATGGTCAAGAGCTTCTAGTGCTTCGGCTTTTCCAGCAAAGACATATTGAATCTTCATATTCAATATTTCACAATTGTTGCCGTTCAAATCAGCAATTACTTTCTTAGTTACTGAAAACATCGATCTAAACACATCAAACATATATGCATGAATAATTAATGCCTATCATTTATGCATCTACTTTGCACAGACCCATCATATTAATGAACAATTTTAAGTAAGGCTTTAGAATCAAAAGGTCACTATGTTTCCAATCATCTTCCAAAAAATCCTAACTTGAAATTATCATTAATATAATTGTCATATGCAAACTAAATTTTATGAAGTTACAAAAACTTTCACAAACTATCCTCAGCAATCAACAACAGCAGAAAGCAAATAATATCTTACATTCAATAGAATAATTATGCTTGCACACAATACAACTTACATATTAGTCGCTATGTCAACAATAACCGGGTAACAAACAAAAAAAATTTACATAAAGTATCCACAAACTATATTAAAAGAAAGATAGCTCATAATGCCTAAACCCAAGCCAATACACGAACTAGGAAAGCTCCTTTTTTGTTCAATTTCTTGATCTTGTCCTTTGTAATAATAAGGTAATAATCATCTATGAATTCCATCACAATTTTCTTATATGAAGCGGCTTGGTTGGCATTCCATATGCGATTCAACACTCCTTGCCATTCTGGTGGAAGGGTGTTCATGAAATATCGCACCATCTCAGACTATGGCATTGGACGACCATTCCATATGACCTTTTGAAGTTTCCCGTTGACTTCAAGAACATGATTTATTATGTCCCCGCTCTCCCATCGATAATCATCCAAATCGGCTATCAAACTTGCAAGCATTTCCTTTTGTTCGGTGGTATGTACGCGAATAGGCGAGCGCAACTCAAGGGGAGGCATTGTCCCTGCAACAAATGCAGAACAAATAGGGATTACATATAATCCATATAGACATAATTGAAAAAGAAACACATTCTTCTTCTTCTTCCTTTCTTAATTTTTTTTGGGAAAAACATCAAAAGGGATCGGGAAACATAAACTCTCGCTCTGATACCAATGTTGGGATTGTCGGATCCCAAAAACCGGATTCGACCCTAAATCGAACCCCTAAACTTGCACGGAAGACGAGCCTGGGATTTCTATATGCATCACCGATCCTAAGGCACATCATAGAATCGAACGTACCTTGTTAGCTACAGATTAAACACCGACACCAATTAGAGGAAGAGAAAAACGGTCCTGTTTGATCCGATGACGGCAATTCGCCTTGGAGGAAGAAGGGTGTCGCCTTTTGTTGCTTACTATTCTCCTTTTTCTTTGAGAGTTTGGCGGGAGAGAGGGAAGGAAAAAGACGTACTTGAATTCTTCCAAAAGGTACGTACTCTTTCCCTTCCCCCCCTTTTTATACGTTCCCCCAAAAAGCAGAAACATACCCCTTCAACATATCCTTCCATCAATGGGCCCTAACTTTGTGGGCCGGGCTTTTAGGCCCAACATGGGTGGACGGGCCAACTTAGGCCCATCCGATTATTTAATTAAAATCATCATAATGTGCTTACCAAACACTATTTGTTTTCATGAAAACCTTTTGAATTAATGTCCTCTGCGAAAATGCAAATCGTATGGGCTAAATCCGCCCAAAACACACCCCCCAAAAAGCCTTTAAGCATGGACAAAGCCACCCAACAGCGCTCGCGAACATCCTCCTACCACCTCCGGCCACCATCTTCGGCGCCATCTTCGGCGCCACCATACTTAGCCCCATTTCTCTCTCTCTCTCTCTCTCTCTCTCTCTCTCTCTCTCGGCAAACGTCATGGGGACCTTGATTCAAGGTCCTCGATAGTCGTCCTCTTCGGACAAAGAGAGATGAGTGGTGGCTCAGCATCGTCGCCGATAAAGGCAATTGGCAACGAGAGGGGCAGAGGCTATGGCGACAGCAGCAAGTGCGAGAGTGACGGTGGTGCAGGAGAGTGGGGACTAAAGCTACGCCATGGCGGTTGATGGTTAGGATTTTTTTCTAGTGGGGAGTTTCTTTGGGCGGTTGGAGAACTTAGAATTATAGTAAAAGGGCTTTTTTCTTTAAAGAAGAGTGATCGTCAATGCAAATTAATTTTAGTATTAAGTCGAATTCTGTATCTAATATGAAAACTCATAATGTGAAATTCTGATATTGGAAATTGAGGTGATTAATTGATATTAGGATTAGGAAAAAAAATGAGCATGATCTCTTATATATTAGGATTAAAAAGGTGGGCAAAAATAATATCTTATTTCTTTTCGCGAGACCATATCAAAACAACTAGATGGAATAAGCCCACTAACATAAGTTTAATCTACAATTCCCGAGATAAACCTATCTATATATTCTTTCATATGATCTTTTAGGTCCTATTATTGTCTCGACAACTATACTAATTTCACTCAATCTTCATCCCGATTATGATGGTTGCAGGCTTTTTTATTAATTGAGCATACATGTACTAAAAAGTCAATGCAAGTTTTTCTTTTTCGACTCCCCTATCCAGTATGGGTTGGTTTTTCGTCAGCATGAGTTGTTTACCCACATATTTATGCATGCATAAGAGGTTAGTTTAGCCTTGACCCTATTTGGAGGGCATATCTAGTTTTCAGACTTATATTTCAAGAGAAATGAATAATTTGAGAACAAAATTCATAATTTAATAATTTATACCCTATAGGAAATGTGAACAATGGAAAATACTTAAATTATCAATAAAAAAATATGCTGATATATATTGTCACTAAGTTTAAAAATATATATTTATTAACTTATTTTTCCAAGCGTTCAGAATGACTAAAATTGAAAAAAGCATTTTTCACATCATTAAACAAAGCGAACCTTCCATTTTCTTCATTTTTATTCAAAGTAAAAGAGAATTTAAGCCTAAAAAAAAAAAAAAAAAAAAAGAATGCCGCCCTCTTTAATTTCCTCCTAATTTGACTTGATCTAACAGAGTCAAATTCAAAGCCACTTCTCGATCTTCATCGTCGGTTATCACCGTCGAGAGAGATTTCCGATGGAGGAGATGGAAGACGCGGCGTCGATGCTGCCGTACCTCCCGCTGGAGCTGCGGTCGTCGAAGCTCTCGTGGCCGCCGGCGACGGCGGAGGCCCTGGCGGCCATGTCCAGGGGCCCCGAGCACGGCGGCGTGGCGTCCGGCGAGGCGCTGGCCGCCGCCGTCTCCGGCATGCGGCGCGCCTCCGATCCGTCCCCCCTCGCCCGCTTCGCTCCCCAGGGCTACGCCCTCTTCTTCGACGAGGTGCGTCGGATTAATCATCACTTTGCGTCCGCTTTTTAAGCTCGCCGATTGCCGTTCTTCGTGTGGCGTTTGAGCTTTGGGATTTTGCTCCGCAGCTGATGTCTCGCGAGGATGCGGAGAAGTGGTTCGGGGAGGTGATCCCGTTTCTGGCTAATCTGTTGCTGCGGTTGCCGGAGCTGCTGGAAGATCACTGGAGGCATGCTCACGGCTATTCCCGGTCGAGGAAAGGGCGGGTCGAAACCGGTCTTCGCATTTTGGACCAGCAACAAGCAGGGATGGTTATCCTGAGCCGGGTATGAATCGGGATGTATCTTTCCGTTTGTCCCTTTGACTTATCTTGACTAAATACGCGGTGCATGTTAGTAAAGCTTGAACCTTTTCAACGGCGAGAAGTGGTTTTTATTGTGATGATTAGAGATGTTCCTGGGAGTGTGATTGGTTTGAGATAAAAGCTTGTTCTGTTGTAACTGTCGGTGTTCAAAAAATGGCGTACATCCGTTGAACAAAATGGATTGTTTATAGTGGGCTGTTCTTTCTAGATGTAGAACTGGCTTTTCTTGTGCATTGAATATGATTAGGGTGGAAAGAGTTTAGAATGAACCGAGGAAACTTCTGGTTGAATCAGGGCATGCCTAATTGTCCATGTATGGTCATATTTTTCAGGAATTGGTTGCTGCTCTTCTGGCTTGCTCTTTCTTTTCCCTGTTCCCAGTCATTGAGAGAGGTTTTAAACATCTTCCCATGATCAACTTCGATAGCTTGTTTGCGTATGTAACCTTCTAGTTATTTGTATTTATGTAGAATAACCTTTTTGGGTCTGTACTTTAACATTTAGTTATGATTGTTATTGTGAAGTGTATGCAGTTTAGCTGTAATGACTGGACTTATATTTGAGTAAGCTGTGAATCTCTTTGGTTCTCTCTGCTAACTAGTTTCAAATAACTAGTCGTGCATGGAAATCTTGTTGCATGTTTCTCATACTGTATGTATAATATTAAAGAGATTGTTGCAGTAAATAAGATTGTTAACTGAGCAATGACTCCTCAACCGGGTGTCTTCTTACTGCTTCACAATACATTAAGAATACTCACAATGGGTGAAATGGCACTAGTAGTCCTCGTACTCTTTCCCCAAATTTAAAACCATCCCTGAATTTCTTTTCAGTCCACAATCATCCCTATATTTTTTAAAATGTGTCACCGTCAGTCCTTCCATTATACATTTCTATTGTTGGTTGGTTATTGTTAACCTGGACAACCAGATTGCTGAGTTGGATGTCGGAGCACACATAGACTATTATGATTTGCAAAAGATTTTCATGTGGTAATGCCACATCAGCCAACAAAAATTGTAAAAAAGGAGAGAGACAGAGACAGAGACAGAGAGCGAGAGAGAGAGAGAGAGAGAGAGCTCTTGGCCATGGTGGCTAGAGCTTCTTTGAGCTCACAGCCATAGCCCCTCGAGCTTCAATGAGCTCAGCCATGACTGTTTGAGCTTAGCCCACCTTGCTTTGTCCAGCTTGACCATGACCACTCATGCTTCATCGATATTGCAGCCATGGTGGGCTAGAGCTTCTTCAAGCATCTGCCCATGTCCACTCAAGCTTTGTCAAGGTCAGTCATGGCAGCTGGATATCCTTCAAGCTTGGGTTCATGGCCGCTTAGAGAGAGAGAGAGAGAGAGAGAGAGAGAGAGAGAGAGAGATCCAAGTCAATAATTTCTAACGGCGTTAAGCTGTGTCAGCAAATTTCTAGTGGCATGGACACCATGTTCGCAAATTCCATTAGTGGACCGACCGGGGATGACTTGTGACACTTTTTGACTGTTTTAATCACACAAAAAAAGTAGAGGGACAGTTTTGATTTTTTGGAATTAAGTATAGTGACCGATGATGACATTACACATGCATAGTATTAATTATTACAACCTATAGCATTTCCTATCTCTTACTGTCCAGTTTCCAATCATCACCTGAGCTTTTTGGAGATAACCATGGTTTGCTTCAACTGTGCTATCTCTTTAGTTTGTCTGAACGGCAAAATATAGCAGTCCCTTGCTTCTTAGCCATATGCTTATCACTTTATTCCTCTATGAGATGATTGCCCCACCCATTTAAGCAATCCTTGTCATTACCTTCATATCTCTTGAAGAAAATTTTAGGGGCAGTTAGAAAGGCTGCTATTAGTTGATAAATAGGATTAGAATGAAGGAGCATGTGATCTTTGTGCCTTTGTACCTCTTAACTTTTTTTTATTGACATATTGTTTTTGTTGTTTAACTTTGGCAAATACATTGGCATCATTTTCAGGAATCTGTATGAGAGTTATGATGAAAAGCCAGAAAGCAAGATGAGATGTATAACACATTATTTTCATCGTATAAGTTCAAATATTCCTGGGGGGGTTGTCTCATTTGAGAGGAAAGTTCTTCCGCTGGACAGTAATCATCTTGTGCCTTATGGGAAGGTGGACTTCTGGAGTAAGTCTGCCTTTCCTCTTTGCCACCTCGAGGTAACAGTTGGAACAAATAAGTGAAATTGTTAGTTAAAATTTTACCTGAGCCTGTTTTGTTTCGTATCATGCAGTTTTGCCTTCTAATACTTCTCATAGGTCTCTGTGTAAATTTTAGGTACATGATTCTGGCCTCATGGAAGACCATTCTGGTGAAGCTCTTCAAGTTGATTTTGCAAACAAATATATTGGTGGTGGTGCTCTTAATTGGGGCTGTGTTCAGGTATAACTTCCTAGATGTGTGGACCTAATTTTATGAACAAAAGAGATTAATTTATGCCTGGCAGTGCATTAATGGATCCTGGGGATGTTCATGGCTGTACTTAATCATAGATCACAGATATTTATTAGGTGGTTTATCAGGTGATCTGCATACACTCTATTTCATCTATCTGATGCAGCTTTATCATTGTCTCTCTCTATAAAGATAAGTTCAGGGAAGGGCGACAGAGTCACATTTTGTGTTCTTTGGCAATGACATACTTGAGGTTTCCAGATTCTGCCATCTCCTTTTTTGTTGACCTTTAGGCCTTGTTTACTTTAGAGACTGAAAAGGCAAAGAAGTACTCTCTGGAAAATGAATTTTCTTTTCCCCAGATGGGTGGAAGATGGATGCGATAATGGAGTTCATAATGAGTCTTAAACATATTATGCAGGAAGAGATACTCTTCATGATCAATCCTGAATTGATTGTCAGCATGCTTTTCTTGCCAGCCTTGGCAGACAACGAAGCTATAGAAATTGTTGGTACTGAAAGGTTTTCAAATTATACTGGGTGAGTATGAACATTTGCCTTGGTGAACTTGAAGTGATATGTATTAGTTGCGATGCTTTTCTTAATTATCGATGTCTCCTTAAGAATTTTGAATTGTAATATCTATGGACTGAACTATGGCTTGTACTGGAATCAAGGATGTCCACATGAACTGCTGTTGTTTCCTGTGTCAATTTCTGGATATTATGACATGAAAAATTGTTGCAGGCCCTTAAAGACGAGCTGCTTTCACTTCTGTAGCGCTATTGTTTCCCTGTCTTAAAAATGAAAATATGGAATTTTCAATTACATCGGATTCAGATTTGGATGTGGACAGCTTAGTAATGTTTACTTCTTTCTCCTTCCTTTTTCACTGAATTGACAGTGTACAATGGAGAACTATAAACAATTGTTTGAAGAAAGAAGGTGTAAAATGTAGAAGGTTTATGCATAATTATGTGATTCATTTGATTTTGAGCTTAAAGAGTGATCATTTTAGACGTGCTTGTTCTTTGTTAGATGTTATTTTGATTATTCAGCTGGTAGGTAGGCATCTTTTAAGCTGGTCCGAATTGACCTCACTTTATGATGGCTTCTGAATTGTGCTCGAAACTTGAAGGGGTGCAGGTATGCTTCCTCATTCAAATTTTCTGGTGACTATATTGACAAAAAAGATACCGATTGCGTGGGAAGGCGTAGAACGAGAATTGTTGCAATAGATGCATTATGCAGGCCAGGAATTAAGCAGTATGAATTACAACTCCTTCTGAGGTATGTAAAGTTATTTCCCCATAAATACCAGTTGTGGTTAGCTCTTACATGTGTAGGTTGGACAATAAAGAAGGACAAAGCCATGTCAAATGGAAATCCTGTTATTTTAGTCACTAATTCATTAAATGCCCTCTTTGCTGGGATTTACAAGTAATACTCCGATTCAAGAAATGAAGTTTGGAGTGAAGGTTCTATTCAACCAATTTTTTGGGGTGGCTTAAGCTTGGGGACTGTATCTCTTGCTCTATTCCAGGGCATCTTTGGGATGAATTTGCTTATTGAATAAGGCATTTAAAAATTCAAAGTCAAGTTAATATGAAGAGCGACTTTTGATCAAAGCAATCGGAAGTACCCTTTGAATTGTCTATGAAATTGTGTCTAGGATGTTAAGTCAATCATTTGGTTCTGTTGTAAAGTACACTCTAGGGCTCACAGTGGACGATTAAGTCTGGTCAAACGAGAGTTGAAAACATATCAATGAGAACAAGATGTCTTACTAGACTGTTCAGTTTTGTAGTTGGAGACATCTCTTCCTTGGACCTTTTTCTTTCACTTGTCAAATAAATTTTCATGATAAGAAACAAAGAATTAGATTATCCAAGTTTAATAGGAAGTTAAAATGATATTTTAGCTACGAAGGATTACTTAAAACATAATCAACTATAAAACAAGTGAGACTAAGGAGAGTATTGAACAATAGCCAAATTGAATGAGGTTCTGGGAACCAAGTGCTTCAGCTGAGCTGAAAGCAACTCTCTTTTTCTAGCCATTTTTGTCCAAGCAAGAATCGATTGTATTGGAATTTCTTAGAGTTATCTTTTTTATTGGTTCCTTGGATGGTCAAAAAAGAAGTAAAGTTATGAGAAGATATGAATATGTGCGGATTCATCCAATGATAGATGGGATATTATCTTTCTAGCGTTTGATCATGGAAAGAAATGGTTTGGCTAATGCTGCTAATGTTTCTTATGTAAGGATTGAGCAACATCTAAAATCAATCAAGGACTTATTTCTTCCTAGGTTATGGATGGAAAGTCCTCCTATTTATACACGATAATAGTCATTTTATTTTGACTACAAAATCTACAGTATCATGCTGGTTATAATAAAATTTGATGGCTGTTATGGCGAATCCTAGATGAAAATTTTCGTATTCAATCTATCTTAGTCAACTTACCATTTTATTCATATTTATATCAAAACTCATACGTATATTCATGTTTTTAAAACTGTGGGAATTGCTTGTTGCAATCACAGGGAGATTAATAAGGCATTTTGTGGCTTCTCTGATGATTCCAAGTATCAGTTGTATGAGAGGGTCTTCCAGGAAAATTGTTTAGCTGGATTGGTTGATGGCCGAGTCCAAGTCTCAAATCATGTATCTGGGAATGATGCTTTGGTCAGGGATTTTCACATTTTGCAGTCTTATTTTTCTCCTTTTGTTAAGCCACTGCTTTTATGTGTATGTAAATCCAGTTCTACTTATCTGAGGATGTTGTCTGTTTTTGGATACCGGCAGAAAGATCCTTCAACATTCCCAAGAACTGAAGGAGGTGCAGGGGACAAAGAGGTCCCAAATGCGGAGGCTTTAACTCAGATACCGGACGATGAAGACAATACCGGAATTGTGACAGGGAACTGGGGTTGTGGAGCCTTTGGAGGTGATCCTGAGCTGAAGAGCATGATTCAGTGGCTTGCTGCTTCTCAGGTGATGTTATCCTTTTTACTTTAGCAATATCTTGCAATTGCCAGTCATTTTCTTTGACGTGGCAATGCTAAATATGACTGAGCAGGTTTATCTGATGTCTACACATTTAGGAATATACAAAATGTCATGAAGTGCATCAGTATATAACATCTTAACTACGATTAACAAGTATAGTTGGATGATCGATTTGAAGTTTTCAAACGGTAGCATGAGGATGCTTGAAGTTTTGAGAATGCAAGTACAGGACAAGAAGTTTGTTTGTGAATAGAAATGTTTGATCATAACCAAACAGGAGCAACTTTTCAGGAAAAAAAAAAGGATGTGGGATGAGATATAAAATTCAAACATGGGATCAGTTTAAGAAGTGTTAAAATAGTTAGTGGTAAAAATACTTCATTATAGGCAGCCCACACTTATCTATTGGTCTTTTTGATGCATATGGAAAAAGAACAGAACAGGCAAGCTTACAGTCAATAGCCTAAAGAGGAGAAAGCTTCAACTTTTTTGGGAACCAGATTTTTAGATGGCTTGGGCAATCATGGCTGGTTAGGCCGAAATTCTAAGGTTGTCATTTGGCCATACCATCCCCCCGATCTTTTCTGGACCCCTTCAATTAGTAAAAGTACCTTGAAATGCTAGAAAAATTACATGAGAATATTGAGGTGGAGGGATTGGTCAGGTCCAGAAAGGAAATCCATCGTCCAAGCCTGCCTATGTTCACAAACTTTAAAATGAGCTTAACCTAGTTCAGCGAATAATTTGAACCAACCCAGACCAGACATTGGAGAGGACAATCAAATCCATTCGGCTGCTATGGTCTGGAGAGAAGACTTGAGCTTGTGAATTGGCCCCATCATAGACATTGGCGTTGGCTTCTGGAATTTTGTAGTGTAAAATAAACTGAAGGTTTGACACTATATTATTATGGTTGTCAATGTGTAGATGAAGAAGCCGAGTACTAAGAAGACATGTGAAGGTGGTTTCTGGCAGCCTTCTTTCTTACTATGGTGGTCATACTAGGTCAACTACCAGCTTTAGTATAGTCAGAATATGTCATGATTAAGATTAAAACGAGGGAGTAGAATGTTGTGATATGAGGATTTCATCTTTGTAGATGTGGACATTGTCCTATACTTTTCTTTGGCCATAATAGTCTGCTCTTACTTTGCTAAATTTTCAGCGATTCTACTAGTTGATGGAAGGTATAGGGTATTGATGTGTCTTTCGAGAATATGGTGCGTTGACATTTTTGTTTCATTAGATTCATGTCTGTCTGGATTTATTTTCAGGCATTGAGACCCTTCATGTCATATTATACATTTGGCGTGGAGGCATTGCACAATCTACGTCAGGTACTTTTTGTTATTTTGCATGGTTCAGATCAATGACAGCAATTTTTGTAAGATTTTTCCAATTTCTGTTGCATTCTTCTGACTCTAAGAGTATTGATTTTAAAGTGCCTAAAGAATCATGGTGTTGACACCAGCTATTTTCCACAAGCAAAGTTCAGTTTCCCAGCATTTATTTTCCAAGCTTTTATTTAAGGTTATACCCTTGTTTGCTTTTCAGCTGCATTTTGTAGAAGGTGTATAATATCAAACGGGATGGTGTTATTCATATTTTAGTTAGCCTTTTGCCTTCAATTAAGGTTGTTAATTGCTTTTCTTCAACTGCTTGATTTTGTGAATCCCACGTTAGAGGATATCAGCTGTCTCTTTTATTATGTTGAGCAGGTGAGTCAATGGATATTGTTGCACGGATGGACAGTGGGAGACCTTTGGAATATGTTGGTGGAGTATTCGTCGCAAAGACTCAAGCGAGAAACTAAGCTCGGTTTCTTTGCTTGGTTGCTTCCGTCTGTGACAGCTGATGATGCCATGACATTTAATGCACTTGATGCTACCTAAATTTCTTTTATCAGTAGAATTGAAAGGTTTCGTGCATTGTATTTCTATAACTTTTCACACTGCATTGCTAAGATGTGTGCATTTGTAAGCGAGTTGAAGTTTTTAAGTCTTCAAAGTAGAAGGGTCATTACCGACAAGTAGGAACATGAGTTGTGCTGGTCATAATCATTGAATTATTTCGATGCCCATTTAAACTAATAATCAGCTGTAGCCCGCTATCTTCAATTGGCTAATCTCATCTACATCATCATCAATCATTTTGGTTTGGTTTTCTCATGGGACTCTACGTCTCCCAAACCACATGGGAAAAAGTTATGTCGTTGTTTTTTGGACCACCTTGGGGAAATGTTAGGATTGGAAAGACTAAAAGCTCAGGATAAGAGCTTTCGGCAGGTTTAATGACTCTTTCCCCTTCCAATTTTGTCCTTACTAGTAATTTTGTATGTCACTCTCTCTCAAGAAATGCTGTTCATCTTCTTGGCCTATCGACTCTCATCTTCTTCGATGTATGGCCTTAATGCTTGCGGGTTGCTGATGTTGCAGCCTGGTTGCCGAGGTTGAGGTCGACTAGGTTGAGGGTCGACTATTGAAGCCGCTCAGGTCAAGGGTCGACCCATCCTCTTCTTCAACCCATTATCATCTATCTTCTTCTAACCTTCGGCAATGATCACCGAGGTCGCGTGGTCTCGATGTCCTTCGCCCAGGTCTCCATTGAGGTTCACTTTTCTAGGATCTCAACCTGGTTCATCTTATCCAACATTGCCTGCACTTGCGACTATTAGGCGAGATCTCAATGTCAGCAACAATGATGGTTGCCGGCCTCGCAACAGCCCTCAGAGCTCTCACCTGAGCCCTCCAGGACAACGAACGGCAGCTCCCTTTGTTGGTTTTTTTTTTTTTTTTTTTACTGTTTTATTTTCTTTTTGCTTAAGAAGCAATCTCATGGAAAACTAAAGAAAACTTACTCTTTAGCACCCCTTTATCTATATGCAAAACCACGAACAAAACGCAAGATCGACGCACTGTGCACCGTCGGTTGCTGCAAACATGAAAAAGAGAGACAAAGCTAAATCTGAAGTTGCTGTTGCTGTTGCTCCTAGTCCTATCCTCTAGTACACAGTATTGTAGCACTCACTCTTGAGTGAGAGGATGAAGATTGCGTTAATCCGGCCCTTCGGAACTAAGAACGCTCTTTGCAAATGTGAATTGATATCAATGTTGGAGTTATCCGCTTATTATTAGATTTTGCCGATTGAAGTCAATTTCACTTTAAATTTTCAACGCTTTATCCAGTTTAAAAATATATATAATAACAAAAAAATTTATGCTATCCTTTGTGGCATAGAAAATAAATTTTTGCTATAGTTTTATAAGGTTTAAAAATGAGGTTTTTCGACTTGTTCGAATTTTTTCTCTATTACAAATTTCACAAGTTTGACGATGCAATACCAAACATCTCTTAAAATCCATACGAAATGCAAATTTTGACGATTTTCTAAAACTTGAAAGGTATAATTTTCTTTTTCTATTTTCAATTTTGGGAAAAAAAAAAGATCTTGTAGAAAATAAGTTGTCCCATCCCAACGTCCGACCCCTCTCTCTCTCTCTCTCTCTCTCTCTCTCCCCCATCAAAGGCACAGGTTTTTTTGCACGTTTGGAGCATCCCCTGTTCTTCTCTCTCGGCAGGCGAGGTGATGCACCGCTGAATTCCGTACACCTCCAAGCCAACCGCCAGCCAGGTGAAGTTCAGTCTCCACTTCCCCACTTGCCTGCAGCTTCTTTCATGCGTCTTCATGTTTTTATCTTCTTGCTCCTTCCAGGGCTTGAACGCATATGTGTAAATTCCATTACCCACTTGTCATTCTCGTAGAAAAGAAGCTTTCCCTGCACCCTCCTAATCCCCACTAGTGTTTTTGTGATTAGCTGACTTTGCCCATCTTCAGCTTTGGTGAAGAGGCACAGAGAGAGAGAGAGAGAGAGAGAGAGAGAGAGAAGCAGAGAGAGAGAGAAAGAGAGGGAATTGCAGAAGCTGAAGGCAGACTTGTGGGACAGAGCCCATTCCCAAGCTCTAGGTAAGAAATTTCAGCAGTTAGTTCCTCAATATTCAGTGACTTTTTTATGATGTCTATGATTTTTATTTTATTTTCCTTTGGTCGAAATGATGGCTGTAGATGGTGGGTTGTAATTTCGTGGCTATTAATGCTCTAAAACCTGATAACCAGTTTATGATATGCATGTTATGAGGCTCGTCTGCTGTTTTGGTCACTGGATATGCCTCCGTTCTTCACGCCACCGCCGCTTGGGTCCCCTGTACTCAGCTTGGAGTTGGGGTGTGCCAATAATTATATGATGTGGTTGAGCCAATGAGCTCTTTTATTGTTAGTATTTTCTCAAAACTTGTTGATAGACGATGATGTCATGTTGCTGATGTTATATTTGATTGGAATTGGCTTTTTGTAGAAATGGCACTACAACAAGCAAGCATTCTTCAAGTTCCGTTTTGCACTCTGAAAGGCAGCAGAACAATTTCTACTTTACTTTCTAGCTTCAAGACTCCATTGAAGAATACAGAGAGATGGTTTAGTCTCTCCTCAGATATTCTGCATGCACCTCGGCGGGTGTGATTCTTTGGCGTCCACTTAAGTTCTTTCGATGCTTAATTTCGCGTTGGTGCTCATTCTTATCTTCTGTGCAAATTAGGGTACGGATATGAAAAGCATTGTCGTAGGAGCTTCTAAAACGTCTCAGAATCCCAAATTTGTTGGTGGAAAAAAAGAGAGAGATGATGATAGCAGTGATTCTGATTACGAGGAGCAAGACGATGAGGTGAAGGACAACGACCCTTATCTCATGGATCCTGAAGAGAGGCGAGAGTGGAGAAGGAAAATTAGAGAAGTGATCAATAAATATCCTGATGTTGAGGAGGAGATAGACCTTGACGAAAGGAAGAAGAAGATGCAGAAGCTCCTGGCTGATTATCCCCTTGTTGTGGAGGAGGATGATCCTGATTGGCCTGAGGATGCTGATGGATGGGGTTTCAATTTGGGCCAATTCTTCAACAAAATCACCATAAAAAACGTTAGGAAAGAAGATGATGAAAATTATGATAGTGAAAATGAAATTGTGTGGCAAGATGATGATTATATACGCCCCATCAAAGATATCACTACTGCTGAATGGGAGGAAGCTGTTTTCAAGGATATTAGTCCTTTGATAGTTCTTGTACATAACCGCTACAACAGGTTAGTTTTTGGTTCTCATTGTTCATCTTTCCACGATTCTGTTGCTTGCAAGCCGATACATGTAAGGCCTTCCAAGCTGTTTAAAAGGTGCCATATCTTCTCTTTTTGTACGGGAAATCAGTGCCACTTTCTTTTTTTTGTTGTTCGAGAGAGTACATGATGCATACTTTTTAAAACATTTTTCCCCTTTTGAATGCACTCATAGCAGCATGTACAGTTGCAGTTTATTTTCTGTCACTTTATGTAGTTCTTTTGCAATGGAGTTGCCCAAGTTGATTTGCTTCCTGTTAAATTATTTTCTGACTCATTTTTGGAGGGGAGGAATTCATTTGGTTAAGTATCTTGGCCTGCACAACATGAAAAATGCTAGTATCTTGAACTCACTTTCACCAGTGCTGTGATGGGAGTTTGTGTTGTGTCTAGTGATCATTTGAAATATCTGAAGGCAAAATATAAATGTACATCTTTTGATTATTGCCTAGATAAGTTTAGAAAAGAAAAGTGGCAAATGATTTGCTTTTAATATGTTTGTTTGGCTACTTTATGTCATTGAAATGGCTGAAGCCTGTGGAGGTAGATAATATGTAGATCTTGGTTGTTTGTCCTGGTCTGGATACATGGTTTGCGACTGCACCATTGCTGAAAAAAACCTTCCTACTGGACATTTGAAATTATTTTTAGGCCGAAAGAGAATGAAAAGATCAGGGATGAGTTGGAGAAAGCTGTGCATATAATATGGAACTGCAGACTACCTTCACCAAGAGTAAGAAGTATTATGCCTAATTCCCATCATCTATCACCTTTTTAATAGCTTCTGACTTGTTATCACTGTCCTGTTATAAAGTGTGTTGCAGTTGATGCTATTAAGGAACCTGAGTTGGTATCTGCTCTGCAAGTTTCCATCTTTCCAGAGATAATCTTCACCAAAGCTGGCAAGATTTTATATCGTGAAATGGGTAACTTACTGCTCATTAACTTTTTTGAAGGGTCCTTGCAACATAAATCTGGTCATGACCCTTGTATGGCTTGTCTATTCAGCTATTCGAACTGCGGATGAGTTTTCAAAGATGATGGCATTCTTCTACTATGGAGCAGCCAAGCCACCTTGTTTGAATATCAGCGAAGATAGCCAGGAAACAATTCCATCTGTTTGAATATAGTGTATTCTATAGCCATAGTCCAGCTTGGTAGTTCTTAATGTTCTCAGCTTTTCTTGCAGTACATGTCATTGAAGAAGGCTGACAATTTTGATGTAGCACACTCAACTGTTACTGTTGGTTTACCTATGAACAATTTTGAAGGAAAGCTGAGTGTTGCATTATTTCCTGTTCTGGGTGCCTAACTAAAACTAATCTTGGAATACAATTTCAATTGGTGAACACAGATGGGTTGGTCTGAATGCAGTTCATGTGTTTACCTCTTCATCTTTAGAATTCAAATTCTTACTTTGCAGCAGGCCCAATTCCATAAAGGCAACCTTTGATCATATGAGACTCATAAATATCTAATAGCACGCATTCTTCCCAACTATACGCTGGTGCTCCTTCCATTTATCTAAAACAAGGTAATGCACCCACAAACTGTTGAAAATATCAGGAATAGTTCTGTCCCTGATGTGCATGTGTTGTTTATTTTCTGAATTACATTTATCTGCTTATCTTGTTTATTGTAGGTAGTTTTGGCGGTCCTTTAGGTAGTTTCGGTTGCAGGTGACTTCTTTTCCTTCATAAGGAACTGTCTCAACCTTAAATGCGATTTCTGGATTTTCAAACATATCTTTACTTGATCTAGGCTGAATTGGTGGATGAGTCTTGAGAGAATGGTAGTGAAGTGTTTTTTTTTTTTTTTTTTTTTTTTTTTTTTAATTGCACTGGTAGAATTAGAATCTTCCTCTTTGAAGATAGTAGCTATAACAAGTAGGATTTGCATGCCCTCTGCTCCAGTAACAATGGAAGCACAAATCTTTTGCCCGAACATAAAGCCAAGAACACACATGCAAGCTTCCATGGTGAATTGGCTCTTGCTCATGTTAGTAAGAAGAATCCTGATCGGTCACAGGATCCATGCAGGAAGTTTGATGATGTTAAATATCTGACTGGTTAATTTAGATGTTTCTGCAGTTAAGGATTTTTTTCTTGGTCCAATTTTCTGTAGTTAAGGATGGCTGTGTAGAAAAATGTCGGGTTGCAGTTAAGACATAAGACCCATATTTAGATATGTGCCATGGCTGGATGAAGGAAAGGAAGAGATGGTATTGACAATCAGAATGATACAGCCAATGTTGAGGGTGAAAAGTAGGGACTTGAACCCTCCGCCTCCGCCTAAGATGAACAAATGGGTGGGGCTAAAGTCAATTATTTTGATTTAGGAATGAGTAGATAGTTGCAGAAGGATCTGGGAAAATGTGAGGATGAGAGGATATCATTAAGAGGAAGGATAAGTGTAGCTAATCTGATTCTGATTCTTGGGTATGTAAATTAAGTGGAAGATCAAGCAGGAAAAAGAATGGGGAAGAGAAAAGTTAGCCTTTAAAATGACTAGGACAAGGGCTTCAGGAAGAAAATGAAGGAGAAGGGGGAAGAGTAAGGAATTGTCTGGGTGAGACGAGCACTGCCGATCACCATAAGAGAGAGTAAGAAAGAGAGAAGGACAAGTATACTGGTGACTTTGACATGGACAACTTGGATTTATCTTGAAGGAACATAAAAGGAACAGAACAGGAGGGCTGTAGTACCATAAGGTTATGACGACAGGCCCGTTTGATTTGACTGCAAATTTGTGAAGGTGTGAAGTGGTCAAGAAGAGCAATGAAACCATTGAGAGACTGTTCCATTTTGATCACTTCCATGCTTCATTTTTAAAAGTGCATCGCTATTTATACGCTTTGAATATTATCAGCTCTTTTCATTCATGCTGCTTAGCTTGGGGTCTACATTGTGTTATGCGAGAGCTTGGGGGAGGTTGTAAGACTGCTGTCTTTTCAGATTCACTGTCAATAGAAGTTTCTGTGGCAGGAATCAAGAGAGATGCATTTTGATTAATGACAAGTAGTCATCATTCTACAAATGGAATTGAAGTACAAGAGCATCATTTCATAGCAGTGGTCATATGCCTAAAGAAATTCCTCCCTTCCGACAGGTGTTCATGGATGTCAGACTCATTATTTAAGAGTGATGGGACGCCTCAAGAGTTGTCATGATGCACAATGACATTGTGTCATATTATTGTCCATCATCAGATGAAAGTATTAGCTGACATCATGTGGCCTTTATGACTACTACGTAGCTTAAACTGCACTGTGGTTTTGGACTAACTCCTGGACATTTATTCATTGTGAAGGCCACAGCAGCAGAAGGTCTTGTGGTAATGGAACCGGAAGGCAAAGAGCTGGTAAGGATTGGAACCATCCAACTGGCAGTCTGATACTCCAACTATTCGCTTCTCACCACTCCCAGCGAAAACAGTGAGGCATTTGCCAGTACTGCCGGAAACCCAAAATCGAAATTCCCGATGGTTGAACTTCTTTGGTGGGTTAATAGATTTCCAGTCCGCATCAGCAATGCTTTCAAGCGAATTCAATGACCGCAGGCTCACTTTCCCATGCTTGTCCACGGTAAGGTAACTCTGTCCTCCGGAGCACTTGTCCATGTAATTGTTGAATCTGTGGGGCATTGGAGTGGGAAGTTTGTTAGAAATCGAAACAACGCAAATGGCCACCTCGTTTGGTTCAACCTTATGAAACAAGTAATTTCAGTGTAAACATTAGCGATACACATTAACGCCTCTAATCTTGAATCTACTGGATATTCGCGTGCAGATATCCCTTCTCTTCTGGCTATGTTTGTTTCATTACCTGTGATAACCAGAAGCTGAACCAGAAGTGGATTGCCAACCATAATAGGCATTGTATTTGGCAGACTCGCCGCCCAAAACATTTGGGACAGAATAAACTCCTCTGTTGTTGGCAGCAACATAATCGGATTGCAAAGCACCGGCAATGAGAGTGTTGTCCCAAGCAGTCATGTGGGGGTAGGCTTCACTTGGTGGGCATGTCGATGTGTTGCATTTGGAGCATTGCCTGCACAGAAGCTCGCTCTTCAGCGGTACATCTCCAGCGCTGTCAGCAGCTGAGCCACAGATCACCAGAGCAAGCAGGTATAAAGAGAACAGAAAGAAGTTTCTGTGCATGATGGTTGGGTTGTTTTCTTTGGCTGGTCATTCTCTTTGGATAGACTTTGCTTGATTATATACACTTATTTTGTTCTTGAACTTATCGGTTTCAGTCGTTTTCTACCCTCAGGTTCGATCGATTGGGACAAAACATAGTTGTACTTTGTTCCATCTGAATATTTTTTAATTGTTGTGCATAGATAATTACGAAATTTTCAGCTGTATCTGGATTTTGCTACAAGATCTGAGGGACAATTTGTCCCCCACGTTTGATCTTTGGGATACATACACGAAATGTTCTCTTTATATTATATTTGTAATATCTTGAATTCTTCAATCTCACTTCTATGGTCGGAGAACCCTATTGGCTCCCGATGCTTATATATTATTTTTCTTTTATCTTTTACGTTGCCTTTTATGTAAACTTAGAATAGGATGAAAAAGACATTTCTTTTTTCTCTGCTTTTGCTAAGATAATGGAATTATGTTGCATGCAAGTAAGGTTAATCTTCTCCTCTTTTTGCCAAAATTTTCATTTTTATTTTAACGAGGACTCTTTTTGCATGCATAGCATCATCTATAATCAAAATAATTTGTTTGCATACAGCTTAGGTGCGTATGAAATGAGGTGTAACTTTACGATTCTTGGACAGTTGATTTGGGGGGTTGGTTTGTCTCAATGATGTTGGAAGACGGCGACTCTTGTGATACTTCTCTTATGATCCGATTTTAGATTCAAAATGCCTAATTAATACAAGATTCTCTAATTTCCTTTGGCATCTTTGTTGGCATAATGTTGTTCTTGAAATTGTAATATGAAGGGAAATTAAATTCGGAATATTTCTTGAACATGGGATCAGTTGATGTTTGTTATGTTCTATTGTGTCGGGAATATCTTGCTTGGATCCGGGTCGTGCAAGTATTGCCCCCGTTACATCGTGCCTGCATCGTCGACGCTAAAAAGATCAAACACGGCAATATATCATAGGAATTTCAAAGACTCATTAGGTAAAGTTAACCTTTTCTGATTCTTTTCTTGGGGGAATCGATTTAGAATGATTTGTCCAGTGATAATAAAATGCTGAAGTTCCACGTGATTCGCGATCACAGCTTACATGCCAATTATTATGCTTACTAATTTTTCTTTCTTGGGTAAGATTGTGCTTAACTATATTGCCAAGCAAACAAACAATTAATTCACTTTTTTTTTTCCTGCTTTGTTACTAGCAGGGGAAAAACAAGGGCCAACCTATGGATACTGATGGGGACAAATGCTACCAACTGGGAAACCCCTTAATCTATACAGCTTTAGGCATTTTGAAGTTTAAACCATCAAATTCAGCTGGCAAAACCCGAAAGGCTAGATCATGATGAAATTCAAATCAGAATGCCTAAGCTACTGCGAGCCAAGTCAAGCTCATCTAGAACCGATCTAATCTTGAGTAGTCACAATCGAAGGTCAAAGAACTTAGGAATAGCTCTATTTTTCACCAACGCTGTATGACCGTTCTTAATCAGCTCAAAAAAGTTATTAGCAGTAGACTTTTCTCAAGAAAATCACTATGACGACATCGAGGAAATTGCCATCGCGGGATGCCATTGACTTAAATGGAATCGACGTTATCTGGACCACCTTCTCTGCATCATCAATCAAGAATGAACTTTTTTTCCTTTTTTTAACCTTTTTTGTTGCAAAATGAAGAATGAAGTTTAGGAGGAAGTAATATCTGGAATGCTTATGAGGCTTCACCTTATTTGCTGAAAAAATCTGCAGCTTCTGCTTGAAGCCGTCCCAGAGAGAAACGCCACGGAGTTCCCCTCCTTTATCAACTTATTCCATACATTAATCCAAGAAAAAAGGGGGAAAAACCCAGGAAAAAAGGAAAGGACTTAGCCTGTCTCTGTAGCACCCAAATTTACAGACTTGAACAGAGACTTTCATGTTCCTAACACCTTCACCACATAACTAGGCCAAACCAAACCAGAGGAGGAGGAATGAGAGACTGAGAAATTCATCATGAAAGCTACCTAAGCACCGGAGAAACAAGAGAACACGCTGTGGCTTCTTCTGAACCTCGCCACCTGCTTTGAATGCGGAACACCAGCGCCCTTCCAAACATTCATGTCGTCCTCGTCGCCGCCGGGCGTTAGCCCGAAAGAATAATCTCCGGTCGAGGCGTAACGGCGATGGTGGCCTTGATTATGAATCATCCTCTCGCTCGCAGGCCCCGAATACAAATGGGGCTGAGCCTGAGCTTGAACTTGAACCTGACCATTCATGTAGAAGTCGGCAACATTGAACGTCCGAGAAGCAGTGGTCGACAAGCACTCGTACCGGCTCCGGACTCGCTTCCTCTTTATTGCCCTGTACATCATTGGAATCAGACCTTCCATTTGCGGAATTCAACCCTCTCTAACTTCCTCTTTCTGGGTATTCTTGGCTGCTGTTCTTGAACAGGGAAGAAACCAGAAAAGAACAGATGGGAGTAGGCAGATTTTGTCAATGTTGTGTTTGGTGGAAATGGGAGAAGGACCATTCCACGAGGCTTCCTGAACTTTTCCCCTGATATCTATAAATACTGTTAAGAACCGCGAGGGTTATAACAAGTCCAACACGGCAATATCTTCGATTTTCTTGACTTGAAGCTAGGGGAGCCCCACCACCAAAAATCATAGGCATTCTTTTTTCGTCTTCCTTGATCCTGACTAATATATTAGACTTCAAAGCTTCAACTTTCGATCACACCCATGTCAGTTCCGTCGTCCTTAAGGCTTAAGAAGGAGATAACTTCTATCAGAGATTTAAATCATTTAATAATTTTTTCGCGGGGTCGGGTAAGCTTTTCGCCCGAAAAGAGCGACCATAATTTAAAGAAAAAGAGCACATTAAAATCGACGACACAGTGCACGTTGATCCAGCCAAAATCATGTGTCTCTGATCTCTAACAAATGTTCTTAGACTTCCAGGCTCAACTTCACAGCCATGTCCCATTCATCTTCCCGGACGGGCGACAATAATTTTAAGAAAAAGAGCATATTAAAATCGACGACACAGTGCAGATTGATCCAGCCAAAATCATGTGTCTCAAATCTCGAACAAATGTTCTTAGCCTTCCAGGCTTCAACTTCACAGCTATGTCCCTTTCATCTTCCTAAACACCCATATCTTTGCTTCCATTTTGTTATTTAATTTCTTCTCTGGGGTGGTCCTTTTAACACTCGTTTACGAAAAGGGAAAAAAGTAATCTAAAATAAACCGAGAACCAAGTTTGCAAGATTTGATCATAGAGATGTGATCATGTCCGCCAAGCAACAGCAACTCTCGTTTTCTGCAGTCTAGCGCCGATTTAATAGAATATCAGCACAAGTGCAGCCCCGGCGCTGGGGACGTGGATCGTTCAGCACGAGGAAGGGTTTTGTAAAGATTCCATTTACATTGCATTCACTGATGAACATGAGATCAGGTGATCATTAAACTGTTTTGTATTCCTGGTTTCTGAAAATATAATAAATTATGTCCTACAAGGATCGGATCTGATGGCAGTACGCACGCACCAAAAGAGCCAAAGTAACAGCAATTCAACAGGAATAGAATTGCTGAAGAGGGTTTTGTACCAGGCTCTGAGTCCTTAATCAGGTGCTTCAGTAGAAAATCCACCAGTCGATTAATCCATCCCTGTTCTCAATAAAAATTCCGCGGTTGATGCCTTCCAAACTCTTTCATATATCATGTGTTCATGTATCCTATCTATATCCATTAAAGGGGAAAATTACCAAAAAAGTCTTAAACTTATTACAATTATGCCAATTCAGTTCTAAGCTTATTTTTTTGACCAATTGAATTCTAAACCTTTTATAATTATTTCCGATCAGTCCATTCGACCAAAAATAGCCGGCAACATTTTTTAATAATATTTTATTTTTGAAATATTTTTTTTTATCTTTTTTAATCTTTTTTTTTTTTTTTTTTCCTCTCCCTCCTTCCTCCTCCTCTCCTCCTGCTTCCCTCGGCTTCAGTGACTAGTCAGAGGAGAGGGCTGGCCAGTCGCCGGACTAAGGTGGCTGGTGAGGCGAGCCCTCCCCAGATCTGGCAAGGGGGGCCTCGTTGTCGTCGGGTCTAGCGAGGGCTCTTCTCACCATTCAAAGCACGCGCCCAACAATGGCGGGGCGAGCCCCCACCAAATCTAGCAAGGGCTCGCCTTGCGAGTCACCGGTGAGGCGAGCCCTAGTTGGATCGGGGCTCGCCCCTATTGTTGGGCGCGCAACAACTTGCTAGGTGAGCCCTCGGCAAATCAGGTGGCGCTCGCCTCACCAAACTCGGCAACGGCAAGGCCCCCCTCATCAAATCTAGCAAGGGCTTGGCCCGCCAGCCGCCTCAGTCCGGCGATCAGCCAACCCTCCCCTCTAGCCGGTCGTCGGACCCAAGGGAAGAAGGAGGAGAGGAGGAGGGAGGGAGAGAGGGAAAAAAAAAAAAAATATATTTTTAAAAAATAAAATATTATTTATAAAATGTTCCCGGGCACGTTAGCGCCAGTCAGCTATTTTTGGCCAGATGGACTGATCGGGAATAATTATAAAAGGTTTAGGATTCAATTGGTCAAAAAATAAGTTTATGATTGAATTGGCACAATTGCAATAGATGTAGGACTTTTTTGGTAATTTTCTCTTCATTAAAGTTATTTAGGTTCTAAAATATAAATCATCCAGAATTCATGCTTGTGTTCAGCACGGGCCGTCATCCTCCATGGTCGCTTCTGACTCCTGCTGAACGTATGGACGACTCTTTTGATCCTCATGGTAGAAATCGGAACATTGCCCCGTGCTGATAACAAACTTTGACTGGCAACTTGTTAGGTTGGTAACGCGTTGAAAAGTGACCAATACTTTTACTAGAGTTCCAAAGGTTATTGGATTGCTTCAAATGACCAACTACTTCGATAACTGGTCAAATAATCAAATTACTGTTAGTACTACAATAAAACTGGTAGCAACTTACTCACACAATACAGACTAAATAACGATGGGTACTTAGATAAATATGCTGGCAACTTACCAACAAATTTCAAGCCATACAAGTGGCCTGTCAAATTTTAGTCACCAGTAGGTTTTGAAATCTACCAATGCTTTTAAGGAATTATCGGCACGGAATTCACGCACAGAAAGCTAGAAATCTCACGGAAGGTATACATTTCATTCCAGAATTGGATTCTATGTTCAAGCTTTGTCCAAGATGGCAAAACCCATGAACCAGGCAAGGCCAAGTGATGTAATTCAAGAGGGTGATGATAAATGGAC
This sequence comes from Eucalyptus erythrocorys, assembly GCA_014182555.1. Taxonomy (NCBI): domain Eukaryota; kingdom Viridiplantae; phylum Streptophyta; class Magnoliopsida; order Myrtales; family Myrtaceae; genus Eucalyptus; species Eucalyptus erythrocorys. The sequence continues at coordinate 4,719,420 of CM024597.1, read as the reverse complement.
TAGCAGTCTGATCTTTCTAATCTAATTCCTGCAAATGATTAATTTAAGATTAAGTGTTAACAGAAAGCCCACGGTTTGCACATTGAATATTGTTTGAAGGCTTTCATCTGATAAGTGTCGACATCGCTATCATCATGGATGGACACAGAAGATTGCAATGACCCGTGCGATGCCAAATGCTGACCAGCTTGAATCAATGTTATAAAAGAGGCAAATGGAGGGAGGCGTCTTCTGCGTTTCCATCAGATTCTTGATTGACAGGGGATATGCCCATTAGATAAGGCCAACGAAGACAATGATTCTCATTTGATAAAGTCAATGTTTGCATAGGATGAGATTGATATATTGAGCAGTCAGTCTTTCGGCTGCCTTTTGTGCTCCTTCTAGAGGTTGACCAATTACAATGTCCTAAGTCCAGAAGATGAAGTAGGCTCCGGGATTGCTTTCTCGCCCCATTTGTCTTCCTTTCTCTCTTTCTAAAATCCTTTTATTAATTGCATCATACCACCTTCTCTTTCTCGCATTTTAGTACTCAACAACAACCGAGTAAAGTTGGGGATGATGAGATGATACACTGAGAAAAAAGGGTCCACATCAATTCATCAATCGCATGACAAATCACTCGAGCACGATGAATTTTTCTAAATTGTCAAATTCCGATGTCGCATTTCTTTAAAGATCTCACAAGTGACATGCATGTTCCGTGGCTTTTGAAGCATTCCACGAGTAGCGCATCATTTCAACGATGAGTCCTTTTCGAATGTCCTTTTCGAATATCTGCTTCGTTTCTTGATTTCTTTATTCTTCTTATTTAATTACATGGGTAAGGGGGCCATCTCTTGCTTATGTAATCCTATTGGCTGTATTACACCTAACAAGTTTCATTATCATTGTGTTCTGACTTGTTCTCTGGCCCAGTTGGAACGTACGATGGTCTCTGAAGTTTTGTGTCCCTGGGCAAGACAGAGTAAGCGATTGGATGAAGAGCATATGCCTTTTGGTAACTTTTGCCAAAGGGCAATCCAAAGCTAACTGCCTAACCTCCTTTCTCACGAACTTGACCGACTCGTTTAACTCGTCTTCCGTAACTTTGCAACCTCGAAAGCGATCATTTGGAGTTTCTTGGTCTGATATTTTTCTGTCCTGTCCTAGATATTCTGGAAAATCAACAACCATGTGAGTTGACAATTCATGTTACCAATCGCAATTGTGTCATGTTAAATTAGACATATTACATGGATTCTAACTAGAACACAGTTCGGTGATCTATCAAGACACGATTTCGATACATGAATACAAGCTCATCACTAAACAGATTGCAAAATGTGCAACACAAAATAGCTAATCTGCACTTTTCAATAAGGAAACTCGTCAGCAACATTCTTGTGTAAATGCATATAAACATGTTTAAAGCCTAAAATTATGAGATTTCAGGCATGAATAACGAGTGAAACTGCACACCATGTCCATGAGTTCTGTGTTCTGGGTTGATCAGTGCAAACAATAAGTTTTAGTGGGACACAAAAGGAGATGCTTAGCTCCATGTCTGTTGCAATCCAACCACATCTTAAAACAAATACACCACGAGATAGCATTCCGTAACGAACCTTCTCTCATTGAAGGAACACCTCATTTCTCCATAAAAGAAGTACCCATTTCATAGTTACTGAGATGGACCTTCAAGATTAGGCCAAATTAATCCTTCATAATACAGACACTATAAGTTAACCCCTCAGTATCATTGATGAAGTGTATTAAAAGCACCACCAGCATATAAAGCTAGAAAATTAGGTCGCCACATCTGAGAGGAGATTTGAGGAATTATCATCTGGTATTTGACTCATATATCAACCGCAAGCACAGTTCAGTGAATCTGAAGACAATCTGGGGTGAACAGTAGTACCGACCAGCCTATCTTCTTAATTAGCTTTCCACCACAAGACAAGTACAACTAGCATCCCTTATTAAGGACAGTGCATCAACAATGCAAGTTAAACTTCTCCAGATATGAAAAGTTCCAATCCTGACAATGTATGCAAGCTTGTCTCTTAGACAGCATGACATATGACTTAACCTAATGAAGTTTTCAAGCAAAGCATCTCAGAAGACCAAAAACAATTTGAGCAACTACACAATCTGGAGAAGCAGCGGAATGAAAGATGAAGGAGTTTTTGGATCTTCAGTGAGATAAGGAAAGACATACAATTAAAAGTGCACACAGACTAAGATTAAAGCATAGAATGAGGTAATGCAAAATGTGACTACCACCCACTTAAATAGTTGAATCTGCAGAACTGAGCAGATGAACAGAAGGCATCACTTCATTTTTTAGCAGTGTATTTCAAGATTAAACATATAACCCAAAGCAACTATTCCTAAACAAGGGAACACATCCAGCAGCACCCGCGCTTTGCAGACATAACAAGTCAAAAAGAGGAGCAAGTTCAGATACCAAATTCCATATGGCTATATCCAGTCACCTTATCCAAGAGAGATTCTGGAAGAAATATCGTGTCGCTAACATCAGGCCGCATTTTATAGATAGCGTTGGTTAGGAATTGAGTTTAATAACAACAATATTGGATTACCCACAGAATCAGCTAAAATATTTCAAAGTTATGTTGCAGCTGTTGTACATTCTCAGTGCTAGCCTGTGCATCAGAAGATGGAGGGCGGCAGGAGAATGAGAACATGAGCTCAGAAAAATGGTTGTTGTTAACAAGTGCCAACAGGGCAGTTTTTAAGTACTTAATATGAATTTCCACTTTCAAATCACTTATTACACATAACACAAGTAAATCACTGCATAGGAATACTGCAAACTTTCTTTATTTAGCTGCATAACGAGTGCCATCAAGGCATTCCTTAACAAAACCTGACAAAATATATCCTATGAAGCAGGTTGATGAACATTTTATCCTGTACCAGCGTTGCTTCACCATGGCAGTTCATGCTTCCATTCTCTTCATCAATTAGTTATGTCTTTAACTTGCTGCTGGTCATACATATGGGTTTAAATCAATCTTAGAGCACCAGCATAATCTGTTTCCACCATTAGGTTTATCTCTTTCTTGTATATGTTGAAGGGACTCTGGATAAATTTTCATATGTAAATCGCATAGAAATTCCTTTGATTATGCAATGGAACCAGAAGTAAAGGGAAAAGAAGGAAAGTAGGGTTTCCGTTGGTAGTATCTGATGGTTCAGGATTGAGTTCAACAAATCACGATCAAGTACTGTCAGTTATTGTTTCCTTAATTAATCATATTCCTCACTACCATTTGGATGGAAGCACAAGATGGGATCACATTGAGAAGTATTTTCCAAATATTTTTGTCAGACTGTCATTGAACCATCTATAGAAGCAGCCATATAACCAAGTGTTAACTGTACCATTCACCCTCACTCGCCTGAATCTCAAAAAGAGGTCCCAAACTACGGGTGAGATCAAACAATGGTATCTCAATTTGGCTATTCCTTAATCATTATTGCTTCACTTATAAAACTCAATTCTTTATCCTTCATCTGAAAACCAAAAGCACCATTTTCTATAATTAGTAATGAATTCATAGAACAAAGAAAGAAGTGATACAATTCTAGTCACCAGGTAAGTTACATGGCCAAAAGCACAATTAGATTACAAAACCATAATTGCACAAGGCTACCAAGAGCGGTGCTTTCAACCTCAACATTCAAGATAAATATCTAATCATTTTGACCGAAAAAATTCTAACACGCTAATCTGTCAAATGCGTGTTTTTTGCCATCTTGAATGCTGATAAATTTGAACTACATTTCAGCAGTTACAGAAAGCAAATGCATATTGGAATGAAGAAAGAAAAGAATTCACCAGTGCTCTTGAAGTGGTAATCTTTAGATCGCATGGAAGAAAACCTCCGTTATGTTAGATTTCAAGTACTTAACCTTGGTCAAGACTAGATGAATGATCCCAATGCTTTTACTTGAATAAGCTGTTCTTGTAGCATAGATTCCAGTCTGAATCACTTGAAGTTGAAGCTAGAAGACCATCTCCATCAAAGCTTATGGATTCAGCTGATTCCAATTGTTTTTGACGGGAGTGCATGTCTTCGACTTTCCGATCAATTTCATGCTTCTCATCCACAAAACGATTTGAGCCCAAGGTATTGTTATCATTAACATTTTCAGCAGCAGCATTCTGAGTGTTTACATCATGTGCGTGACTTTTATGCAACTTTAGATCAATATCGCTGCCAGTAGCATCCTCATCATCAGACAAGCATTTGCAAAAATCATACTCGTCCATCTCAAAGATCCTACTAACTAAACCATCTCTCCAAGATATTCTCAAATCAGATTGTGATACATTGTCTACACTGGAATTGGAAGCCCAATATACTTTGCTATCAACAACATTTTGAACTTGCGCCAAATCAATGGAGTTGGATGGCATTGCCCGACAATCTAACCGGAAATTTAGATTTGTTGAATCCCATGTAGACATAGAGTAGTCTGGAGATAAAGTGGCATTACTAAAAGATTGAGTCAGTAGATCTATCTCAGAATCTGTTTGATCCTTCCTTCCATGCTGAGCATTAACCCACAACAGGCGGAAATATCCGTCTGAACTTGAGTCAGAGTTTGGGGTTCGTATAACATTTCCACTACCCAGCAAGTCTGCATTTAATGGGTCATCCAGTCGATCAGCATCGTAACTCAATTTCCTTTCTTCCTTTGAAGAAAAACCCTTCCAAATAGGGGTCATCTCTGCTGAAGAACAAACATCACCATTACACTGCGAAGGCTGCAATAATTCATCAAATTCAAGGAGTCCTCTTGAAGAAGTCACCTCAGGATTCCTTCCCCCACTATTGCTATCTGTACCTGTCGTCGTACATGTCACATTACTCTTATTACCAGCATCTGAAGAAAACACAGGACCAGACGAGGGTGAAGTAAGAGCACAGAGAGCAGACCCTTCCTCCTCAACCCTTTCAAATGGGCATGACTCATTCTCAGAATCATATTTCTGCTCCTCATCCTCCTCGTTACATGGAGACAACAACCACTGCATCGAAGCTTCGCAAGGTAAAGGTACTGGCGAGATGCTAGGTTTGTCAGCAAGCCGACTAAAACTTTCACCATCACCATTGCCGTGACTACCACTAACGCTAAATTCCGTCTCGTTCTCGTTCTCTCTAACACTAAGAATCCCCCTAGGCCTGCATTTTCTTCTATCAGCAACTCCCGAAACGACATAGCCGGCACCGAAACAAGGATGCGTCCCGGCCGTTGCTCCTGCCGACGTGATCGTCCCGGAATAGTTCATCAAACCCGACCCGCACTGTATCTCCGGAGACACAGAAGCCTGGATAGGAGGAGTCTTGATTTTGCTATTACTAGAGTTCTCCTCCGCATTTCTATCGCTCCCGTATGGCGTCTCTACTCCGCCAGATCCCTTACTAATCGGAGTAGAAGTAGCACCGCCATTTCCAGCCAAACCAAGCTCAACCCGTTCCCGCTTCGATGCTTCGGAACCGGATGCAAACTCGCCAGCGACATTGCCATCGGCTCCAGAAACAGGAGAGCTACCGCACTTCTTGCCAGTCCTGGAAGCGGCCGTCTTAGCAGACTGCCACTGGTAAAGACAAGGAGGGTTCTTCTTGAGCTTCGGCTGCTTGACTGCTCCAGGCACCTCCGAATCGGCCGCCTTCGCCGCAGCGCCGCGATCGCGCTGGTGATCGGACTTCGACGGCCTCGCCGGCGCCGACTTGGGCATCGTCCTCGCCGAAGCACAGGTCCGACCGGCGCCGTTCCTGGTCGAAGAAGAGTGGGAGAGGAAGAACCTGAGGCAGCCTCTGGGAGCTTCGATGGAGGCGGTGGTGGCGGTGGAAGAAGAAGAGGAGCAAGACGAGGAGGAGGCGGAGGTGGAGGCGGTGGCGGAGGCGTGGCTGCTCCGGCCGCGGCAGGCGGCGACGCCGTTGAGGTGCCGCAGCGGGCTCCGGCGGCCGGCCGGCGGGGCCGGGGCGCATCTCCGGTGGCCGGACGACGAGTACGACGGCCGTTTCATGGTCGGAGAATGTAGAGAGAGAGAGAGAGAGGACAGAGATCTCAGTGAGGTCTGAGGGGAAGAGAGATTTGATTTGAAATTGTGGAGTTTTACTCTTGGGGGACATTTTCACCCCCCAACATCCTCCTGAAATTACGAAAATGCCGCACGGGGACGAGGAAAAGTAGCAAACGGTTAACGGGCGAAAGAGCATTCCAATGGGAAAGTGCCGCGTGTCCCGACAGTAAGTGAGCAAGTATCAAGTGCAGCCGGGGTCATGTGAGCCCGGTCCAAATCAAGATTTGGATCAGGTGGACATCTGATCCAAGGGCCCGAGTAACTCTGGGAAGTGCAGCTAAGATTTTTTGTCTTGGAAAATGACATAAATGGTTTTTTCAACTGTGCATCATTGCATCTTTAATTTGTTCAATGTTATCCAAGATTTTTCACTCAATGTGCAATATTGTCCATGAATTTTTATTTATTTATTTGATGTGAAACCTAGATTTTATATATATGTTCAATCTAGCCTCTAAACTATATAAGAATGTTTAATGGTATCCTTCCATTAATTCAAGGTTAGAGATAATATTAAACATATTTCATATAATTCGATTGAATATATAAAATTTTTTTAAGAATTATATTGAATAAATTAAAAGTTTAGATATGACGCAGCATATTAAAATGAAATTTAGACATCACATTGCGCATTTAATAAAAATTTAGAGATTATTTGTATAAGTATTTTTTCCTGCTAATCCTCAAGCGAGTGAAGGTGAGGGAGTTTTTCCTTAAACCCACATTTTTTACATTCTTTTTTCTAGGGAAAGGATATCTTCAGTCTTACATATTTAATGATAGCACTTGTATGTCATGTGAGTATTTATGTAAATAAGATAATAAGTGCCCTCTTTTGGGGGAAAAAGTTCTTATGGAGTTGGGTGGGAAAGAGAACTCCAATGTATGGTGGATCTGAGTGGGAAAAAGTATTTTATCTATCAGACTCACCTAAATTTTGTGCAATCAAACTATCACTTTGAGCTCCATGACATAATTGTAATCATTTACAATATTATAAATATCGAAATCACTTAGTTTCAATCAGCTTGTTACATCATGCATCACATTAAATATTTTCTAATAGGGTGGAGGTGGGAAGCAATTGATGAGATCAAAATCACATGAATTAGACTTTATGATGCTCACTAATCAAAATATTGAAATGAATCCGAATCATTTTTCTAAGTTCCATGCAGTTGTAGCCACTCTTAGTAGAGAAACCATGGGACAAGCTAGTGTTACTGGCTGAGCTAAGACAAATGTTAGGAAAGTTTTTTCTTTTTTTTTTTTTTTTTGTTAGTCTTACTCTATACTTACTTTACACTTACTCGACTTTCGCCCGCTCGCTGCTGCGGGGTGTGGGAATCAGAAACCCACTCCCGAAACTCGCGCGTCCCCACCCCCATTCCCCCGAGAAGGTGGAGGTTTGAACCCCTCACCTCCTCCTTCCATATTAGAAGGGTGGCCACTGGGGCGAATCTCGGTAGTTATGTTAGGAAAGTTTATTAATTACTATTTTTTCCACAAAAAAAATTGTTTAAAAAACTATTGAACCTGAAGTTGAAGTATCTTAGTGGCACATATTTCACAAGGCTCAACAACAATTGGTAACATTTTCATGAAACATGAAATCTTAAGAGAACCATGAACTCCAATTGTGGATTTTAGTGTAATGAGAACAAATGATACAGTATCCAACGGTCATTAACGGTTGCTTGAGAGATTAAAATAGGTTTCCCGTTTTACACGTGGATCGGGTAAAATACAAACATCCCAGTTCATCGTGGGACCCCTCCCTCCTTCCCTGTCGGCCATCGCTTCGATCCGGCCGAGTCATTTCGCCGTAAAAAGAACATCGCTTCGTGATCCGTTTCTGCTACTGCTGCTCTCTTTAATCTCAGCACGGCACGCACGCACGCACTGTCAGTCTGTCACTAGTCTTTGGGGTCTGAGCGGGAAGACATGGCCGCGACGAAGAAGAAGATCATCATCGACACCGACCCCGGCATCGGTATGCAGAATTTTAATCCCTCCCCCACCAATAAAGTTTTGATTTTTCCAATGGAATCGCCCGATTTTGCGTCGTGGGTACGCCTCGATTCTCACCGCCGTGAATGGGTTCGACGCCTTTTCAGACGACGCCATGGCGATTTTCGTCGCGCTGCAGTCGCCGGAGGTAGAGGTGATCGGCCTCACCACCATATACGGGAACGTCTACACGACCCTGGCCACCAGGAACGCCTTGCATCTGGTATGTCTTGCTTGGGTGGGGGCGGTGCGTGACGGTTTTATTGCGGGAGGTTTTCGGGATTTCGTATGCTTACTTTTTCTGGTGTCGGTTGAAGGACTGAATTGATTGTACTGTGAATTTTCTGTGGGTCACAAACGTTTCGGCCTTACTTTCTTGGGTTCTTTTTTTCTTTTTCCCTTTATTATGTGGTGCAGCTGGAGGTTGCAGGACGGACCGACATTCCTGTGGCTGAAGGGTCTCAAGTGACAATTACCGTATGTACTTTTTTAATTGCACGCTTTCGTACATTGCCGATATAGGATTTAGGGGATACTATTAACCGCTTACTCTCAATTTGGGCTCTTGAAATCGTGGCTTGTCACCTTGACAAAATGATGAGTGGTTGAGACGCATTTGTGGTTGGTGTGATGAACATGGTCGAGTAAATGATAGGATCCCAATCTGTAGATATAACCAGGTAGTGGTAGTAGTGTTGACACTAGCACATGCGAGGGACCCTTGTTTTTGTATGCGTTTTCAGTTACTGTGCGTGTCTGTTCTGGGACTTGTTGTGTGCAACATATGTGATGGGTTTCCAAGGATAGAAGAGGTTTGCAGGTCCTCTCGTTTTATTTTTTGAGTGTGGGCAGCTCTCATTTGTCATGGCTCATTATGGCAAGGAGTTTCTTGTTGTCACCATCGCGAGTGTCGACATTAGCACATGTTAGGGACCCTCGATTTTGTATGCGTTTTCAGTTACTGTGTGTGTCTTTGTCCTGGGACTTGTTGCGTGCAACATATGTGATGGGTTTCCAAGGATAGAAGAGGTTTGCAGGTCCTCTCGTTTTATTTTTTAAGTGTGAGCAGCTCTCATTTGTCATGGCTCACTATAGCAAGGAATCTCTTGTTGTCACCATAGCAAGTTTATTTTATAAAGCAAGAAAACCGTGTAAGGCTACCTCTTGGTTCTTAATAATTATCACTGGAACTCATAATTGCTCTGCATCAAATTTGTGATGTTATTAAACTGTAACTTTGTAGATCTAATACTTAAGTTTGGTAAATTGTTATGGCGTTCTGACTGTGAGCTGATTCTCATGCACTCTTCTAAAAGACTTAAAAGCCAATCGTTTATTCTAAAGAAACATTATCAGCTGTTTGATTTTATCATTGTTTCTCCTAAAGAAAGGTAGAAAGCTTCGAATTGCGGATTTTGTCCATGGCGCCGATGGACTTGGCAATCAAAACTTCCCACCACCAAAAGGAAAACCAATAGAACAGTCGGCAGCCACTTTTCTCATTGAGCAAGCAAACCTTTATCCTGGGGAAGTTACTGTGGTTGCATTGGGCCCTCTCACAAATATTGCACTGGTCAGCTTCTCAACCTTTTGTCATGCAAGTTTCACTTGGTAGTAAAGTATCATACTGGTTTTGTAATGGCTTGTTCATATGTTGTCAAATGTATGAGTAATCCAGGCTCTTGAACAAGATCCGACCTTTTCAAAAAAGATTGGGCAGATCGTGCTTCTTGGTGGAGCTTTTTCTGTGAATGGCAATGTGAATCCAGCAGCTGAAGCCAACGTAAGTTGGAAGTTTCTTCTTTTTCTTGCAAGAGACAAATATCTAAAATTTGCAATGTAAAACCTGAGCAGCTGCCAGAAGTTTGCTTGAAGGCTCTTTTTCTCTAATTATCCATGGCTAAGATAATTGTCCCATCATAATGGTGGTGTATGCTGGGTTGGACGTACCTGGTTCTATCTGAAATAGCTTCTAAATATCTGTTTTATTGTTTGGGGTGGAATGACTTACCATACAAACCTGAAGTAATTTGAATGGCTCAGGTCCAGAGCTTTAACTCTCCTTCTCATTCTTGTCCATCTTTGACTGCTGATCAGATTTTTGGCGACCCAGATGCTGCAGACATTGTATTTACCAGTGGAGCTGATGTTCTGGCTGTAGGAATAAATGTAACCCATCAAGTTGTTTTGACAGGTAAAGTCAGCTAGTGTTAAATTTTGCTAATAGTGCACATGTTTTGATGGACTTAAATAGAGATTTAGCATGGAGCATGCAGAGATAATGCTAGTAATTTTCTAGTGATTCTTTAATCATTCTAGTTATAAGTAAAGCATCCTATCTGCTGCTTTTGGAGAAACCTTTGGTGTTAGTTTTTCTTCTGATGGTTGAACTGAAGGGTAAATTTACTTAAGGGTCAGAACTGTTTCCGGCATAGTTTCACAAGTCCACTTTCGTTGCTTACTCTATGGATTTTTCTGTTTTTTGGCCAAAGAATGCTTTTCATTGATTTAGTGCGACAAATTATTTAGTGCGACAAATTGCAAGTATTCAGCTTCTTACTGTTTGAAGTATTTTCTGCCTAAACAGTAGTGACACCAAAAGTCAGGCCAGTCAACAATTATAAACTTAATCCATTTAATAAAAGATTTGAATTGTGTAATAATCCTGGTATTGTCAATTACATATTTAATTATTTAAATAATAATGATGAAATTTGGATTGCCAGGTTTTTTAATCTGAACTGTTTTGAGACACTACAGATGCAGATAGAGATAAGTTGGTTCAATCAAATGGAAGATTTGCTCAATACCTCTCCAGAATCTTGGAAGTGTACTTTTCCTATCATCGTGAAGCATACTTCACCAGAGGTATGCTTACTGAAACATCTTGATTCAGGACATGGTTTTTATTATCTCCCCATCGTTTATTTTTAACACTTATATGTCATCTTGGTGCAGGAGTTTACCTCCATGATCCAACAACAATAATTGCAGCTTTTAACCCTTCACTTTTAACTTACACTGAAGGTGTGGTTAGAGTGCAAACGACCGGTATCACAAGAGGGCTCACTATACTATATAATCAACAGAAAAGGTAGGTAGAATGCCGCAGCTCAATTATCACGGGCCCTTCCAGATCCCTTGTTCTACTAATTCAACATAATTTTTTATGAGTGCCAATCACTGGTGGTGGCCATCATGTCATGAAGCAAGGCTGTCTGATATTAGTTAAACCCAATAAAAAGTCCAGGATCTAATTAATATATTGTGAAGGGCACAGTGCTGGATTTGAAATCTGCTTAAACTCTGGAAAAATAAAGAGTTATTTCCTTGAAGTTTCGATTTTGAGAAGATGCAACAAACGGATTTGCACCTCGAGTACCCTTAAAAGGGACAAATAATTTTTTCCCCCTGTATTGTTGCTGAATAACAAAGAATAGAAGTATGGAGGAGAGGTAGCGTTTCTAACCTAAACTATAGGAGGCTGGATTACCCTTCTCATATGCTATGCTTTTAAAGAAGTTCCTCCACTTGAGTATGCTTGTTGTAACCACACAGCTATATCAACTTTGTTGAATAGGTTCGGTGAACACACGGAATGGTCTGACAAACCGAAAGTGAAGGTGGCAGTGACTGTTGATGCTCCCTCTGTTGTGAAATTAGTCCTGGATCGACTCATGGAGTCCTGACTTCAGAAGGCACCAGGTAATTGATTGAATGAATCAGGTGAAGCTCATTGTAAACCAATAAGAGCTTTGTTCGAAGGTCACAGTGCTAGATGATTTGCTCAGATGAGCGGAATGAAAATGCCAGTTGCCAATGGCGGATTCAGCAATTCCTTAGGTCTGTGCTCCTTGCCACTGACTGGAACGTCTGATTTGGTTTACTTGTATCATGTTGAAGTGACCGTTTGCTTCTTGCAATAATGTTGTCCCATTTCTGCGTCCGATGGACCATCATAATTTGGCATGTCGCTTGAAATGAAACTGTTCCCCTATCGCCTTGTTAAATGCTTAGCAAACTTCTCTGGGACCTTCTCGGGTATAGGCCTGTGTGGGTAGCTACTTGGAGCTTTTCTAACTTGACGAAATAGCAAAGATGTAATTGGGAAGATCGAACCCTTTTCTCCTTGACTTTGCCAATTGGCCTCTTCACTAAAACGTGCGTGTGGCGACGGTGGGTTACTATTTTCTTTTTTGGTTTTTCCATGTTTCTTCTCCTCTCTCTCTGTGATTTGAGTTCACCTAAGCCCTGTGATATCCTTGAGAGGCTGAGAACAATTCATATTTTCTCGGGGAGAGAGGAGAATAATAAGCTACACTTGATACATATTTTACATTTTTCAATAATTGTTTTTGTTGTAACTCCAATGAAATGAATTTATGTTAAGTGAAATTTTATTCATTCAATGTAGTAAGTTCTATGCAAATTATAATTAAGCTACATATAAATTAGATTTGGTAATATTGTTTTCACTTTTGTATTCCTATAATTAAAATCAAACAGACGTCCTTGAGTTTGTTATTATGATTTTTTATGCAATATGAGAC